>CAXIVR010000005.1:39526238-40726238 GCA_964035755.1 Teleogryllus oceanicus | reverse complement strand
CTCCTGCAAGGTATGCAATCATTCCTTTGAAGGGAAAGGTAGGTCATAAAAGAAATTGTAACTTCCTGAATGGGAATTGTGAATCGAAATGTTATGAATTGTGAGTAATCGCTAGGCAACATAGAAATTGGGGAAGTGGCGAGGGAAACTACCCCGCACCAAAGAGTTTCCTTATATTACTTTAATCTCGAATAGGTACTACTTTTATTATGAAGAGGTTCCCAGAACAAGAAAGAGAAGAAAATTTTAAAAATGTAACATTCAAATATTGTATCTTAATTCTGATGAAAGAAATATTTCAATTAATGTATAAATTTCGGCAATTATACCATGCGCACCAAAAAGGACCATATTTAGGATTTTCTTTTAAGATAACATTATTTTGTTTCACATAGCATTTCAATTTCATCAAGTGTTTAAAATGAAAGCATTCATATTTCAAGAAGTTACATTTAGTAGTATAACTTATTACTTCTCCATTTCAGAATAAATTAAAGTTTAGGAAAAATATCACATTAAAAATATTAAAAACAAAAGCGAGAGAGAGAAAAAGACAGAAAGAAATAAGAACGAGGCTAAGAGATAAAGAGAGAGAAACAAGAGAAGAAAGAGAAGAGGAACAGAGAGAGAGAGAGAGAGAGAGAGAGAGAGAGAGAGAGAGAGAGAGAGAGAGGGAGAAAGAGATATATACAGTGGATACATTGCCAATGCTAATGAAGTTCTCTATGAAATACCCAAGGCAATTGTGCAATAATATATCTACAAACCGAGTCATTACTTTCGTGATTAATGACTGCACTCTTTATATAACATTTTAAAAATCTGCATTGAGAAAATATTACTGGGTATTCCCAAAGAAACCTTGTATTTCACACGTGAAAATGCAGTTGTGTGAATCAAATCATGGGCGTCACTGCCGGATGGAACGGAAGGGACGGGGGAGTGTCACCTCCCGTCCCTCAATATTGTTTGGTATTTTCAGTGATATCGTCACCCCAAATAATTTGGTGATGGAGAAGCTCCTGTGTTAGTTATGATGCTCCGCTCTGACCCGCACAGCCCCTGCACCATTCCCGCTCCTGCTCTGGTACCAAACCCTAAGCAGACATTACATTTTTTATGCCATTTTCTTTCTAATCAAAAACTGGTGACGTACGCACAAAACATACAAGACCATGAAAATACTCATACATGCATTTAATTAATGCAAACAACAAGGAAATTAAATATTTAACATAAAAATTACATGATCTTTGCCCACAGCTCTTTCGCATTGTAATTCAACGCACGGTCTTGTTAATTTTAATCTTAAGTTTAATACTTTTCAAGAGATTCGTCAACGCTTTATCTTGTGACAACCTATGTCGTTGCCCCTCGCAAAAATGAGCATTGTTTGAGCTCCAGTCAGACATTGGTTGCCCTCTCGCACAATGGACGGAAACATAGACGGCGATGTTGCGCCCAGTGCCGTCTATCGTGGCACAATTATCAGTGTGATAACATTAGCAGTGCGCAAAGAACCAGCGAAAGCTGGATTCATGCACTGTCAGAAATTTCATTAAATTTAATGTAGATTAATGTATTGTACATGAAACTCAATGCTATCTTGGGCATTAAAAGATCTTAATATGTACTACATTAAATTGACTACAAAAGTTAAAATCAGTGTAGATTCAACGTAGAGGTTTTCCCGTTTTCCGTGCCTCTCATCATTCATATCATATATTCATAATCACCAGTCAATCAAGATCATTCATTCATTCCTTCCAGAGATGTCCATGCACACAGCTTTGACTTTTGCATCCTAATTTACTTGTGAACATTAAATTTAAATGCGTTAATGTAATATAATTTACATTAAAGTAATGCGGAAGTTTCTCACAGTGTGTACTCAGTCCAACTGGAGTGGCGGTTATTTATGCAAGTTCAAATCGCGGCCCATTAGTTAGTGGTAGTCGCCTAATTTATAGAGCTTCCGCTGTATGAAAACTGCTAGTATAAAACAAAATTTTCCCGGATGGCGGGGATTGCAAGTGATCGGAATAAAATATCGAAGGCTCGTCTCTTTCGAGCAAAAATGTTCATTAAAAATTCCGTTCCATGCAAGGGAGCTGAAGGCATCGCCGAAGTTTTTCAAAAAGTAAATTTCGCTTTTTATATCTACACCGGTATCCATGTCTCCCATTCCATGAATTTAGCTCTCTGTAATTTGTCCGATTCAAACGGACATTTAGAACGAGCGTGAATGAAAATACGTTTGATTTCAATATATTTGTTTAATGTAATTCAATAATTGAGTTTTGTACATTTTAACTGTTCTTGAAGCAATGCCTTAAAAGTATTGTCTTCAGTAAAATACACTTGGGGTAAATGAACCTGTAAGCGAATCACACGGCGTGATTGTTCAGATGTACGCGAAAATTCTGTAGCAATGCTTCACATGGATACCTGGTGCCTAAAAAATAGAGATCTCATTGTGAATAAGAAATCCATTTTCTAAAGGGGAAATATAGGCTGTCTGCTACTAAGTTTTTTCTTAATAAAAGTTCCAAATTTTTTTTAAAGACAGTCATAATTACATTTATTAAAACCCATATGATTGTTACATTCCAAGTAATTTCTTAACAAGAATATCCAATCAAGTGTTTTAATAAATGTAGTTATGACTGTCTATAAAAACAAATATTGGAACTTTTATTAAGAAAAATCAATTTTCTGTTGTAATATGCATGTTTGCTCAGTCGTGGCCTGTGTAAATATAACTATAACCTCAGACTTGCCTGCGCCATGTGACGAAACTACTGTTGCTGTTCGTAGGACAAAATAATGAACAAAAGACGGCAGATAAGAGTTCATTCAATTAATTTAACGATTTTATTAGAATTTAGCTTTTGTTCTATTGGACCGGTGAAATAGCAAAATATAAAACATTTGGAGCCCTTCATTTAACAATTGCTTGCTCAAATTGCTTTCTAAATGAAAACCCTCAGTGTTTTAAATATAAAGTTATACAGTCAATTCAAAAAATTCCGAGAATTTTTTTTTACGAAAATAAAAAAAGAGGACCATAGAAAAAAGTTTTTATTTAATTTTCTACATAATCTTCTTCTTGTTGAATACAAACTTTGCTGCGCTCATACAGCCGTTGGAGAATGGAGGCAGCCGTTGGACTTGGAGAATTTCTCTTCTGGGATGCCTTTCAGAACCTTGGTTACGTTCGTTTTAATCACCTCGGCACCTTCAAAATGTTGTCCCTTCATCTCGATTTTAGTTTGCAAACTAGAAAAAAGTTTTCTGGAGCTAGATATGGCGAAGAGTGTAGGTGACGAATGGTGACTGACTTTGGGGCCCAAAATTGTGTGACGAGGAATGGACTAGAGCATTGTCGTGCAGAAGAAATAGGTCAACTCTGTGGTACAATTCTGGTCTCAATTGTCGAATTCTCCTGAAAAGTCGATCAAGGACGTCTTTGTGGAAAGCTGCGTTTACTGCGTTCATTGTTTAAAACCATAACTCGCGGATTACAAGGCAGTTCGACGCACTCACGTTCGACATTCTCATCAGTCGTCGAGGTGTTATTTATTTATATATTTATTTTTTATTTATTTAGTAAAAAACAGTAAAAACTATGTGACGGATGGAGAAAATGGGGTTGAAGGGCGCCTCTCTCATCCATCGTCTTCCAGCAACTGTCGATCTGTCTAAACCGCGGAACCCATTGGAAAACCTTACTTCAGAATAAGCAATTGTCATCATTCGCGGTTTTCAACATTTCAAATGTTTCCGAACCCCTTTTCCTCGATTTGAAACAAAATTTAATCGCGGCACGGTGCTCCATTGCGCAAATTTTGACAGAGAAACAAAAACGCATCTATTTATTTATTTATTTTACGTCAAAAAACAGTTAAAAACTGCGTATGACGTGCTATGGGAAAAGTGAATTGTGTGCACATTTTCAAAATTCTGTGATCCTACACTAAGTCATATACTACTTAAATTTTGAATTTTGAAAGGGGGAAAAAAACTCCAATGTAGTAAAAATCTATTTTCAAGGATAAATAAGCAATAAATTTTGAATTTTGAAAGGAGAAAAAACAAAAAAATCCCATGTAATAAAATCGATTTTCAAGGATAAATAAGCAATAAATTTTGAATTTTGAAAGGGAAAAAAAAAAAAAAACTCCCATGTAATACAATCTATTTTCAAGGATAAATAAGCAATAAATTTTGGCTCTTATTACTTCCTGCCGCGACAACATGGAAACGATAATTTGAATAATTGTGTTTCCACTGAATTCTAGAAGACGTGCACAGAAAATGAAGTTACATTTATGTCCAGAAGCAAAACAAGGGCCATCTCAGCATTTGCTCAATGGATCAGGAAACTGGACGAAAAACCTGATCGAGATGGGGTCATTGACCCGGAAGCTGTAGTACAATAGTTGTTACAGGTTGTTTATACTCATTTATACAGTCCAAATGGTAAATAATGCATTATGTATTAATGTTACTTTTCTTGTTATGCTCAGTATAGTCTCTAATTGTATAGAAACAGTTATGCAGCAGAAACGATTTCACTTGGGATTTAAACTTTTCTATTGAAGTTAATCGTTTAATGTCATCTGGCAAAGTGTTGTAAAATAATGACAGTATTGTATGTGAATTTTTTTCACTTGGGATTTAAACTTATTGAGCTGTTGATACTGTCACCTGGTGAATATGATTTCTACGTCGAGTGTTATAGTAATAGACTTCGGCATTTTCTGAAAATATATTCCGCCCTTGAGCAAGTCATTTTTACAAAACCACTGATTCGTAAATAAAAGACACGGTAATGGTAGAATTCTAGATTAATGAAGAGAGCTTACATGAATCACGTGTGTGGATTTGGTTATTATTCGTACAATTCGTTTTTGTAATCTAAAAGTCTGGGAGCTATAAGATGTATTTCCCCAGAATATTATGCCATATCTCAGGCGGGAATGAACATTCGCGAAGTATACACAACGAGCAGTATGAATGCTGACTGAATTTGCAAGAATTCTGAACGCGTAGCATAATTAACTTAATTTTGTGTTCAATTCATTTAAATGGACGTTCCATTTAAGGTTTGACTGAATTGAGAGACCTAAACATTTTGTTGCCTTAACATCAGTCAATGGTACACCGTTCATTTTCAATGGAGCACAGAATTGTTTATTTGAAATGGAAAACTGCATTAAAACCGTTTTCTTTTCTTTATTTAATTTGTTATTTAACCAATTTTCTGGTACAACTTTCTATTGCATCTTTATTGCAAAGGATGTTCGTATCATCCGCAAAGAGAACCGTTCTTCCGTTTCGAATCGTCGAGGGCATATCGTTTACGTAAAGTAAGAAGAGAATAGGACCTAAAATCGATCCTTGAGGAACTCCACATGCAATCGGAAAAATGTGTACATAATGTTCCATCATTCCAATAAGGTATTTCTACTCTCTGAGATCGTTGTTTAAGGTACGAACATAACCAATATAGGCAATACCACGATTCCATATGAAGGTAATTTGGAAAGTAAAATGTCATGATCAATGACGTCAAAAGCTTTGGAGAGATCTAAAATAATCCAATAGGTGCCTCGTTTTGATCCAATGATGAGGCGACATCTTTAAGAAAAGAAAATATAGCTGTTTCCGTTGATTTTGATTTTCTAAATCCATGTTGGCAATCTGAAAGCGCGTCGTGTTTACTGAGAAAGGTTTCCATTCGTACGTAAAAAAGTTTCTCTAATATTTTTGAAAAACAATGATAGAAGAGAAATGGGCCGATAATTTTGAATTTCATTTTGTTGCCTTTTTTGAAAAGCGGCTTCATTTTAGCTGTTTTGAAAATATCTGAAACCGTTCCAGTGCGTACAGATGCATTATATATGTGAGTTGACGGGTGTATAATGGCATACGCACAAGTCTTTAACAAAGAATCCGGAATTCATCTAAACCGGACGAATATTTATTTTCAGTTTACCGATTATTTTGAGAATTTCATAGGAAGAAGTTTCGAAACGAACATTGTGTCTAAAATTTTGGGTGATCTGTCTGTTTTTGAATTTTGTGCCTGAAGAGCCTTAGTGAGATCGGCAGCAATTCTCGAAAAGTATTGGTTAAAGAGATTAGCCACTGTTGCCGGATCGTTCACATTTATATCGTTACATTTTAAAACAACATTCTCTACAGGTTTTCTAGTTGATTTGGTAGTATGTTTTATTATATTCCACATTGCTTTTGTTTTATTATTTGAGTTCAAAATATCCTGATCGTTTTTCATGATTTTGGCCTGCCTTATGACTTTTCGTAACAATGTTTTGTATTTTTAAAGTAGATAAGAAATCTTGAGATACGTCATGACGTTTAGAAATGAAAGAAAGAATTCGTTTGTTTTACAAGATGTCCTAATCCCTTGTGTTATCCAAGAATTGCTTTTCCGTGAAATATTTAATTTTCGTTTTGAAGAGGAAAGCAAGTGTTAAAATGAAATGAAAGGGTTGAAAAAAGAATTATATTTGTCGTTTGTATCAGCAGTATTATAAACCGTTTCCATGACTCCTGCATCAAGTAATCAATGAATAATTTAATTTTACTTTTAGTAAACAATCTAGTCATACGTGTATTATTTATTTACGTATTATTTACGTATTATTTATATACGTGTATTATTTATATTATTTATCTACTTCAAATGAACACAAGCTGCTACTAAATACATTTACAGCGGCTGAAATCTCCCTTGTTGGTAACTAGGGAATGATACTATGTAATTCTGCCGTAGGATAATAAATGGAACTCTGCAGGCTTTGTACAAAATTAGTACCGAAACGTTTTGAATGGGCCTTATATTGGTGTTAATTGATGTGGGTTTTTCTCTTCTTAATATCCCGTACAGATTTTTACTGTATTGATTATAAAGTAAAATATCTCCTTAGCCTTTAACAATCTAATTATAGTATTGCCGTGGAAAAAAACTTCTTTATTCTGTTTGCAGATTGAACAGGGGGATAATCGCGATTTCGAAACTGATAAACAAGTAACATTAGCAAGTAATTCAAAAGGAAATGTTGCTATCACTTTCGAACCGACAACGATTGGGAATATAAGTGCTACATTGAATATTACATCTCCAACTGCTGGAGAATTTGTGTAAGTAGTTAAAATTGTCAAATCATAATATTGTTTTGAAACCAACACAGTAGGGGAGATACATGCATTAATTGATGTTTTCAGATTTCCTTTGCTGGGAACTGCATCAGAACCAATGCCTCAAGGACCTTTTTCCATCAAAATGGGAGGTAGCATTACTATTGCATTCAAAAACATATTTAACGATAAACAGACGTTTACTTATACTGTTGATAATCCTCTCTTTACCATCAAGGCGAGCAATGAAGGTGTAAGGCCAAAAAAGGTATTTATATTTTTAAATTCTGTTACTGAATATTCTCGTTTTTAATAGGGTTAAAGTTTCATCGTCATCCTCTTATTACAGGACACTCGAATTGTCATAAATTTCCCGAAGAATATAGAAATAGTCGTACCTGTAACCGGCAAATTAATTGTATGTTCTACTACACCTTCTTTATCTCACATTAAGTGGATATACTACCTAAAAGGTGTCGATACCAATTAAATATTCGTAGTGCTAAATTGATTTATTTCAGTAATATTTGAGGAATTGAAAGCAAAATTGGAAAATTGAAAAAATATCGTACATTGGTTTTCTGATGATATTTGAAGTCGGGGTTATACTAATGCTGCGATTAGAAGGAGTGAAGGGAGTTTAAATCATTTTTCACAAATAATGTAATGTCATATTTTATTTTGAACAGCTCATCGTCTAACATATTTACAGAATTATGTACATTAACCACATTTAAATGACGAGACGAAAATAGGGTGTTACGAAAAATTAAAAAAGGCAGGAAATTTACCAGTGAAGATCGAATTTTCAATTACTTAACGAAGTGAAGTTATTGAATTCATGTTGCCAAACAAAAGCCAAGAAGTAAATTTCGAATACAGCAAATAATGAGCGAAGAAAAGAAGGAAAAGTGAATTATTAAATTGACGCTTCCAAGGAGAAAATTTCTTGCCAAGGATTGGGGATCTTCTGAGGCGAAGAAGTGAGGCTGTTTATGAAGCCTGTCGACAGCTCGCTGGATCAATCAGTTTTTCGAAGTGAGCCTTTTTTATGTTGCCGGACGAGAGGTGTGTGCGCGGTGGGGCGGTTAGAAGAGGCGGATGAAGGGCGAGCCGTAGGAGTAGATGGGCGCGCGGATGGGCTCCACGTCCATGTACTGCAGCTGGGCGTAGCCGGAGTTGCGGATGGGGGCGGCGGCCGGTGGTGGCACGGCCGGGTTGGTGCTGTAGGCGACGCGCTGCAGGCGGCCGTCGGGCAGCAACACGTAGTAGACGCCCGCGGGAGCGCCTTCCTCGTCGGCGCCGGCCACCTGCTGCGAGCCGCGCGCGCCGTCGGCGAACTCGTTGCTCTCCTGTCGATCACAAACGCACAGTCAGCCAGGGAGGTGGTGGCCGGAGTACTACACCGGCTAGATATTGGGCGCCCAAGTCTAAGTAATGATTCCTGGTGCGTGAACCACTGAGGTCATTAGTTTCGAAAGTATAGTGCGTGTTGTATCATGGGATGTACCGGTGTTCCTTCCCAGTTGGAATATGAGAACCGGCGTCGATATACATGTTGGCTTGCGAGGATTTTCCACTGCAAATATCCTACTAGTCCTACCGACCTAGTCGGGGCAAGTAAATTTTACCACGTATGCGAATGTAGTGCACGAATGTCTGTGAGCTCTTAGACAAAGTTGAAGTGAACATCGCGCGCTATCCTTGGCGCGCTTTTAGGATAGTACCTATGCGGCATTTGTCTGGTGTTGCTCGGAGAGTCTATGGAAAACTACTGATCAGATTAGCCACCCCTTTAGAATTATCTAATCTATGTATGAATTCAATCCAGCTGTGTAGCTACTGTCGAACAGCGATTGAACAGCACTGAAAACATTGCGGTTAAACTCTCGTAGAAGAAACGGAACTCTGTGTATTGTGTTCATCGTCAGATTGTGTAGTCTCATCTACAGTTTCTGAGAAGAATTGAAGAAAACAAAATTAAACCGTTCACCGGTAATTATCGCATGTATAACTTAGTTATCTGAAATTTCCCACTACATGTTCATTGGCCAAAAGTGAAGATTTTGAACTCTCTACATCTCCTAGAAGTTTGTAACATATATATCGAGACACCCTAGACTGTTAAACGCGGTTGATTTTAATATCCCGAGTGGAATTGTCTCCAATAACCCGTGGAAGAGGGCGAGGCAGACTCACCTCGGGCTGCTCGGTGGTGGGCACCTCAGTGGTAGTGGGCTCTTCGGTGGGGGGCTCGGTGGCGGCCTCGGTGCTGGGCGGCCCGTACTCCACGGGCGGCGGCACGTAGTAGTTGGTCTGGCGCGCGGGCAGCAGGAACTGGCGGGCGCCTCGTTGGCCTCGGCCGGCGCGCCGTACTCGTTGCTGAGGCGCGCGGGGGCGCGGTACACGGGGGCCTCGGGCGCCGCCAGCGCGGCCACCGCCACGGCGCACAGAACGACCAGGACCTGCGGGGGACATTGTGTTTGAAGCCTAGGGGGCGGGGCTCAGAGGCGCAGTGATGGTTGATTTTTTTATGAAACGACCAGGTCCTGCGGGGGACATTGTATTATCGTAGACTGTTTTTTATAGAACGACCGGGACCTGCACAAATAAATGTGGGGGAAGGGGGTCTTTGCATATTAACCCTAGCATGCCCAGAGGGGGGAGGCTCAAAGACATACAGATGATTATTTGCTTTCTATGTGTTTAAATGTTTTAGAAAGCTCGAAATCATTGGTATTATTTATGACGTACTAATGAATTGCGTTTTAAATTGCTGTATGATGCAATTTTCACAAGTGTTTGCTAAAATTTTAGTTATTACGTCTTCGGTTGTGGATAAAATAATCGGGACTAATTACTCGAAAACTAAAAATTCAGATTCAATTTTGAAAGTATTTATGTATATTTTAAATCTTAGTAAAATGCCATTTAAAACATTGGTATGTTATGGAGATACGTATGTCTTTATTAGACCTTAAACGTAATACATTTTTTTCTAGAGGTATTTTCATAATTAAATAATATATATTTGCAAAAGTTTTTCTGTGACAAAATGTCAATAAAAGTTTTTAATAAGTAAACGTGAATATTAAGTAATGATTCTATTTATTAATTTAACAAAATAGTCTAATAATTCAATAGAATGAAAATTTAATCTGTAGGCTCAAATCTGGAGCCCATCTGGGGGTCACCTGAGCTGTTTGACCGGGGGAGGGGTAGACCCTTCTACTCAATATGGAAACATTTCTCTAAGGATGTGTTAAACACCGAGAAATTCAGCACACAGGCGGGAGTTTCGAATTCCCAGCTAGAACTTTGTTTGGGACCGAATCCAAAATCCCGAAGGGGGAGGCATGAGAATTGGACCTCTTTACAACTTAAACTCGTTGCTCTTCAAAGGAATACTTCTCTAAAATAGAATCTGTAGTTCGCTAATAACATAATATTGATTCTTCCTAAATTATTTTCTTCAGACTGTACTGCTATTCTCCCTCGTTTCTGAAGAAAGGTGTCATACTTTGCGAACCTCCCTTACTTAAATGGAGAATTGCGAGCTTCCTGTGATCTTTGCGTGTTCGTTACGGAAGATCAATCGGCGTACATTTAAATGAATATGACCCCAAATGCACCGATTTTGCAAAGCCAAAATGCACCGCATTTCTTTGTTATGCATCGCTTCTTTCACTGATTGTGTTTATGTAGAAGCGAAACAAAACAGCTTCTTGCGACAGTATATTTTTTTTATTCCATACTCAGGTATACTGATGAAATTAATAAATAGCAATAAGTATCTCAAAACTTTGTAACTTGAGCAACGTAATGAGAATGAATATAAATAAATGCTTTGGAGGAATCCAGAGGATCCTGTGCTGGAGAGCCAGTGGCGCTCTTACAAGGTAGGTTGTTTCAAAAATCGCAAGAGAAGATTTACATAGGTAAAATGCACTATGTGAAAACGTACTTTTGCTAGCCCGCAATGAAATGTTCATCGTGAAATTGGAGAAGACGAAACCCTTCAAGTGCACAAAAGACAAGGGCCAATCGCACACATCCATGCTCATGCTAGATTGAAAAGTTGTTTCAAATTTTTGGTTTTTTACAATCGACTATTCGTTTTGGAATGGTAACCACATCTATATTATAATAATATTGCATTTTCCAAAGTGATATGGTGGCATCTACCTCGCATGAATTGTATCAAATCGATACTTGAAGAAATGTTTGAGAAGACACTCTGAACCAGCCATACCTTGATATCTATAGAGTTTTTAAATTAATAGACCTATATTTTTCTTCATATCACTACCTTTTTTGATTCGTCCAGATGATTTTCTGTTCCTTACGTATTACATTTGTAGTTATAGCAAATTTAACCCGACATCGGATTAGAAAGCCATTTTTAAGCAAATAATCAACTCATGTTCTGAAACGGGAGTTTGTATCGTCATAAAATGCAATAGACACGAGTTGCATCTCCATGAAACGTTTGGCTGATTCATTCATAATTTAAAAAATAGGTATTTTCAGAAGAAATATGGAGAATTGAAATTATTTTAAATCGTAAAGTGAATAATTGCCGTTTCGTCAATCTTTTGCAAATTCTGTTGTTATTTTGCAAATTATTGAGGTAATTTTAACAAATTATATTTACAATAATATTCTTGTTATTTTCGAGATTTTGAAATAAAAGCTAATTCTATCGATCAAACACCATTCAGTGCAGCACTGAAGCCTAACTTTTTACCCCTGTGCAAGTGTTGGGTACCACTCGGGCAGCTGAAACTTACCTTCATGGCTGCTTGGTGGAGGGTGGAGTAGATGGCTGTAGAGCTGCTAGAAGCTGCTGAATGCAACTGATGCCGCTCATCGGCGTCTCCACCCTTATATACTGGCCGATGACCACCGCGTGGCCATCGAATCGCGTGGTGACATTGGCCCCATAACATTACATCATAGCGAGTATTGTGCGTGTTGGTGACACACTCGTGGCTTCCGACGTGATGCACATGGCAATGCATCCAGGGGGCTTTCCCGAACAAGCAAGCATTGGTGATCGAGTCGAGTCATCCAACGCATGAGCACTGATGGAAGGGTGCTCCTGGGATAATTTCTTCTCAGATAAGTATCTTTAAGTTTGGCTACGTGTACCCTGTTTATTGTAAATAATAAATATTAATGAAGGTGGAATAATATCTAATTGGCCCCAATAATGGACATGGAACAACATAGGAATATCAGATCCCAAGTCTTTCATATAAAAGCAGACACTGAATGACATATCAACGGAGAGAGAAAACAACCGAAGCTTGTTTGAATGTAGCTTCATATTACAACGTAAGTATCTAATGAGAAAATTTGCGAAAGTTCATCCTATGTCAGTATTAAATTTTTTGTTTTTGTTTTAAAGTACTCCGTAATTTATCAGGATGTAATGGAGCTGGTGGTGAATGTTCGAAGTAGAAGGGTTGAAAATAAATGAGTACATTTTATTGAAAAAAATCAAAACCTTTCTTTTCCAAAAAATACTCACTTTTTGAGTGACAGGGACCCACAATACGAGTTTTCTGTCAAAAATGGCCATTTTTGATCCAGTGTCACATCTATTCTACGAAAGTAGTGTGCAAGTAAAAGAGCAAAAGGATGCAGTTGTACGGTTCCAAAATTGGAACTTGTAATTTTCGAAATTTCAAAGGTTTTAGCAAAAAATGTGTGTATTTATATAGCCGCACTTCGCTTTGAACGAGAAAGAATTTAAAGAATTTGCCTTTATATCCTTGCTTCATTTTTTAATAAAATATTTAAATTGAATTGTGTGGCTTGTCATATAGATAGCATGAAACAGCGGTAAGTAAACTCCAACATTATAGAATATCAGTAATTTATGTAACTCGGTGCTGTCCGAATATTTTCTTCACAATTTTGCTCTAGACATCTGCAACATATCCCAAGTCTACGCATATTATGATCTATTTTTGACATATCTTTTGTTCTCGTCAGCGATTAGCTAATATGACAAATTTACCAAGGAGAAAACAATGATAAATCACATCCTTTCAAAAACAAGATGGTAATAATTTGCAATGTCTGACAATCATTAGTTTTGTATTATTCTGTAATGGTGATCTGTTCCTTTTTATCCTAAAACTTCCTTGAAATATATGTGAACATTTCTGATTGTATATTTTTGTTTCATACGTAGAATTTCTCTTTAGTTTTATTGTTTCTTTTATATCATAATTGGCACATTATAGAACATACTTTGGTAAAAATATTATACGACTACTCATTGAATTGTGTAGAAGGTTTTGTTTCTTTCTTTCCTCTCGTTTCCAAAATATTTTGGTTCACAAAAAACCCGCGCGAGTAAACGCGTACCTACTGATTCCGTTGGAGTTTTAATCATTTAACAATGCAAATGATTTATTTGTCATTGTCGTTTTGTCATTATGTAGAGCAACTAGAGCATTGCCGCTAGATAATTGGGCGGGAGTTGGGTTTTCTCCTGTTTTAGCCAGAGGATAAACAAGTCGTTCCTTTTTTTAGCACACTAACTTCTGGAATAATTGTCAAATATTAAAGTTAATATATGCATTTTGTAGATAACTTTGACTACTTTAGTTTTCTGTGCGAAAGTCATTTCGATAAAGCACATACTACTTGTCGAGATATAAGCCGAAAATTGAAAAAAAGTGCAAAATTTTTAGTTTTTTCAATTTTCTTTGCAAAGCCTTGATGACAAACCTGGAATTGAAATGAGCACCCCCATAAATCTGAGAGAACTGTTGAGAAAACAACTGAAATTTTTTCCTAAATTTGAACTCACACGAGGTGACTGGACATGCAGATAGTCGTTTAACCAATTAAGCTTATAAAATGAAATGAAATGCGTATCTGCATGATTTTTGGAAGTTTGTGCAATTCCAAGACTGGTATTTAGTTGAAAAGGATCAGGCATATCCAGGCAAGCAATGATTTTTATCTATGCAATGAATTTAGAAAATGCAAAGAATTTCGAAAGATATGTACAGTATAAAACAAGAATCTAACGACTAAAGCATTTTAATACAAAATTCAGTTGTTGGAATTAATAGTTAGGTTATTGATTCATGTCTGCGCAGTGTCCGAAAGGCAGAATGAAATAGTCTCAAAATGATTCTGAGAGTGAATGAGTGAAAACGTTTCCAGGTATTTGAGGTTGATAAAAATAGTGTCATTCATCAATTTATAAACTTTTAGTTGTAAGCAAAGGAAAAAAATGCTCTTCTACGAGGGAAAAGTGGGCTAAAAAGTATGCTTTCTATTTGACACTGGACATTGATCTTTGGCACTTTTAGGTTAAGTCTTGGGCCGATGGTGTTTCTGTAAGAAGGATTTGTTTAATTTCTCCGATTTGGTGACAATTTGGGAGTAAGTGTTACTATATAAACAGTATATTCTATACGCTTGTGCTTCGTATACTGGAGATATTACAGCTACGTACATGTTAATGTACTTATCGCTATTTTTTTAATCTAATTTAGTTTTTGGAAGGCGGCGAAATCAACATATTGGTTAATGAGTAATTAGTTTTATAGATAGTATTCGTAGATAATTTTTATAATAAAATATGATACATTTGCTATCGTCATGTTAAGACGATAATGCGAGATTTTAAGAGTTGAAAATCAGAGTTTGCTATGTGTATTCCTTGAATATTCGTAATAACTGTTAGAGCCCAGTGTAGCTGCTGAGCGATTACAACTATTGAATTGGATTTTGAATAACGCAGATCAAAGACGTATGTTCAGGTTCACTTTATAACACTTTGTTTCTGGTATAACTGACAATCAAAAAGCATTGGTTGCCAGGGCCTCGTCCTAGTTGTAAAAAGAGGATCCGCGGATGTAGGATAATAGTCACCACACCTAATAATCGGAAGTTCGTGGTTTTAAAAATTAGTGTAGGATTGTCGTTATTGCCAGAACTTTATATTGAACCTCCCAGATCATGAATGCATAAAATAACTTCTTTTCATCTCTGAATTATGAGACACATTTTTAAATGAAGTCAATCTGCTAAACCTTTACCTAGAATTTTATCTCGGCTCTCGAATATTTAAAGCATTGTCCTTGATTCGTCTTTATTACTTTCACAATACTAACACGCAATATAAAAAGTAATTATATACCAGAGGTCTCTCCCTAGAACGACCAAAAAATTGTAATTACATTAATGTATAAAGTTAAAAAATAGTATTTAGATAATGTGAATTATGAAAATTAACATTGAAAAATATTTGTTGTACAGGCGAAAAAATTTAAAAAAGGATTATCAGTTGTCTTACTCTAAAATGGGCACTTTTTTTATTTCTTAGTAACAATGTTGTTTTAAGTTGCCAGATGTAAAACAAAAACATATTTGATAAAATGGGAAACTCATACTAATTGTTGTACTTCAAAGTATTACAACTTTTATGAAATTACTAAAAAACTTGAAATCTCATTCAAATAAATCATATTGAAACATGGCCATTAAATGAAAAATGTCAAGAAAACGTCCTAACTTCATTTTCTCAAAATATCTGGTAATCATTTGAGTTTTATTGTATAAGTTGTTTCACTACGGGAGACTTTTCTTCTAGGGTTTTTATTCAGTCGACCGGCGGTTACCCTTACGTCCCGATTATTCGACCGCATATTCGACCGCACACTAGACACCAACGCACTTGTGGGGTCCTCGGATCAACAGAACGCGAGGCCCTCCGCGACGACCCTCCGCCAAAGACGGGACTCGAATCCGCGATATCCAGATAGGTCATGGAAGACGTTTTGGCGAAAATTAGAAAATAACGTTGAAGAAATAAGGTCTCAAGCGTCAAGACCAGCCATCAAAAATTTGTCTTCAGGGCACTGCTTAGGGTACTGCTTCACACTAGTTAGTTTCAGTTCTGGAACATGAGCACTTTGGCCAGAGGCAAACTCACGTTCGAGTTGTTGGTTGGTTGGACAGCGAATAAGCAAGCTGAACCATTGAGTAACGCATATTAAAAATACATTGTAAGGTGTTTTGGTATTATTTTAAGATAAAACGATGGGTATGAATGTTTACATACTTTACACAGTATAGTCACAAAATATTTATTCTCTCTTCTTAGTGCCCTTTTCTTTCAGGCTTTTAAAGAACTTTTCAATATCAAAAGCATACATTTATTCACGATACATTGTGAAAATAAGGAGATTTTTGTGCGCATTTAAGCCATTATAAGAGTAGGTTGTTAAGCTTCGAGAGCAGTTTTACTCTTTCGAAGGCATGAGGGTGTCATGTCAGTAATGTAATGAAAGAGGTTTAAGCAAATATCTTTTGACTAATTTGTTTCTTGATTTCTTGAAATTATAATTGTAAGGCTTTTGAATTTAGAATTTAATTTACGTTGCAGCCTTGACGGAGGCTAAATAAATGACCCAAATGTTGACAATCATTTACAATACAAACACAAGAGCCTTACAATCTTTCTCACAGATCAGGGAATCAGAGGAAAACGATCTCTGCAATAGAGATCTCTTCACAACCAACGCTGTTGAAATGTTTCCGAATATTTGAATACTAAGAAAACACTCAGTTAAATACTGCTCTTGTATACTAATTATTTCCAAGAAAAGAAACTCTGGGCATGAGAAAGAGGAGATATAGAGAACTAGAAAAGATTCTGCTAAAGATGGCCTCAAACTAAATAAATTAGATCTTTATTTGTAATTGTTCCCTTTCGTTTATATTTTTTAAATTCTTCATATGATTTCCTTCTTTTTTCTTTTCATACTTTTCCTTTTTTTCTTTCTTTTCTTTTTTTCTTTTTTTTTTTTTCTCTTTTTTTCTTTTCCTCTTTCTCTTTCCTTCTTCTTTCTCTCTCGTTCATTTCTTTCTCCTTTGCTCGGCGGGCGTACGCGTGCATGTCTGCACGCAACGTGGCTGTGCGTTGGTGCTCGCGCCGGTGGCCTCGCGATTAAGGCTGAGGTTGCTGCGCCACTTGGCCCGCGGTGGCAGCGCGCCGCACCGCGCTATGGAGTGTCGCGTCGTCGCCGGTGACATCACAGACGGGCGTTGTGCATGCCGCGGGGGCCACCGCGGTCGCCGCCGCCGCCCGCCGGGCTCCGGGCCAGAGAATGGCGATCGCGCTCCGCCGCGGAACGCCCTGTCTACGCGCGAAGTGGATGTTGCATTCGCTTGCGAATGTCCCCTAGGTTGACACAACAATGACCAAGCGTTCTTTTTCTTTTCGCGAATAATGATTTTGAAACGGACGTAATACATCCATTTTCACGAGAATGAACTTAGGCTAGGTATTAATATGAAATAAGTTAAATATCGTACCGAAACTAAACAATTAGTGTAGATACAACTAACATTTACCAGTATGAAATTATGTGAACATGAAATAGCCTTTTAAAACCTAAACATTTTAATCAAAAGGAAACTTGTCTCCTTATGTTTTCAATGTTGTTACAAATATAATTATATATTATTTATATATAATTAAAATTTCAAAAAAACTTCTTTTATTCTCTCATATTGCTAAAGCTCAAAATATTACGAACACTTTGATATTTAGATACAAAAGAAACCTAGTTTTTGTGTGCGTATAAAAGTCATCGTGTGTTTAACAAAAATACTACATGGTATTAAAATCCAGGCATAGGTTTACCCAACTCTGGCGCATTCGTGGGGTCAATTAAACTACATTCTGTTAGGAGAGCATTGTATGAACTTTTTATATAAGTTTATTAGACAAATTGTATTATCTATTTTTTATTCCTAGTGCAGATCCTCTACAGGGTTAATGTCGGCGAATTGAAATGCATGAATTTGTTTTGTTGTAATGCAGCTACAATCGAAAATTGAAAATTTTTAATGTTTCGTGTCATTGTCCAAATATGCACAAAGTTATTTCCAAGACCAATCTCTGGTGCTTTAAACCGGAGATTTTCCTTTTAGATGTGAATATACCTTCTGTTCCATTACACGCAGATTAACGAGTTTAAGTATCAGATTGGATACGTATTTTTGCTACATATCTTTTGGTCGTAATAAGTATACGTGTAGCTTTGCAGAGGGGGTTTCTTGTATAATGTTGGTGGTCAAAAGTTCATCGACATTAATTACTAGATTGTGTACCTGTCTTTTAAAGAGTTTACAGAATGTTTTATCGTCCCCTTGTATCTGTAGTTAGCTTTACCATTCAACGGGTGAACGTAGAAAATTGGAAGTAACACCAAACGGGACTTTGATAACTCTAATTTAATTTATTCCTTAAAATTTCGAATTTCATTCAATTCCATTTACCTTACCTTGCATTTGATAGTCAATATTAAGAACAAATGAAACTAGTTTGGATGCGAATATTCCGCTTCTTTCTTAACACTTTGGATTCAAAATTAGGAGGTACGAATATTTATATTTACAAACACCGAATAAATAATTATTTCGACATTGAGTAGATTTTCTGTCTCGACTTGCGTGTCTACACATTCTATTTAATTTCGAGATTTCATCGAATAACTTAAAACCTGTAAAGAGCATAATCTTGTAATATACAACTTATATAAGGTAAATGTGACTTACGAAAGTGAAGGGGGGGAAACAGTTGAAATCTGCATGATAGGCATAAAATTATGTTTAAATAATTGGAAATAGGATGTTTCATACACATACCAAATGAGCATACTCTCTTACTATACGCGAAAATTACATTTACATTAAAACTCAAATTCCTTGACAGCTCCTCCAAACAATCTTTCGCGTTACTTCGTACTCGTAAATTGATTACTAGTTCACGTGCATCATTTATTAGCAATGACGCCGTATTTCGGTGCAGCTCCTATGCCAGGGGGTGCCCTTGACCTGCGATGAGTGAACGTAAGCGTCGAGGTCTCTATGCGTGATTTACCGTGGGCGTAACTCATCACCACTCGCGCACGCGCGCTACCCCACCGTTTTCGGCACCATCGCCGGCTTTGTCGCCGTTGCCTCCAACGCGTTTCCGTTGCCGTCTCCGTCCCTTTGAGGCGCCCTAGCGCAGTTGTAATGGCAGTAATCTATGTGACGCACGTGGCCACGGGTCGAGTTTAGAGGTGTAAAAATCAGTGCCTGGTTCGAATGTAATGTTTTCTTTGGCAATAGCCAGAGAATCCCTTTAGCAAAGCGATGGCCTTTAAATAGAGAATGACCCTTACGATTTCACAAATCGTCGGTGTACGTGAAAAGTGACACATCTATTTGCACAATATTGTTCGTTAATTTCCATTCTGACCCGCTTTTCGAGAATCTATCTTAGAACTTGTCTCTTGGTGACAGATATTCTAAAAGCACTACTCAACTTGCTTTTCTTGGTTTTAACATCATTAAATTTCTGATTACACAATGATTACTTTTCCACTCTCTCAAGCTCTAACACTGTGCAAAGGCATTTTATATCTTTCGCAGTTTGGTATCAACATTTTCATGTGTTGTATTCAGATAAATTAACAGTTTGTCTCTTTTTATACAAAATTCTATGAATTAACTCCACGCATTGTATACATGTAAAACTAAATTAAGCAAAATTATAATAAAAAATTCATTTTTTAAATCCATTTTCTTTGAAATTTCTGCAAATAAAAGTATCCAAAGTTTTTTTATGACAATCATTTATTACAGCAATTGCACAACGTTTCGTAACTAGTTTTGTTACATCATCAGGTGCTAAAATAATGGGACACAGAAACCGTTATTCTACATATCAATTAGTGTAATTACTAGTATAGGTTATAAACAACTACAATTGTCTCAAAAGTAAAAGTCTATTGAGTAAAATTATAACTTATATTTTTATACAAAACAACAACACAAAATCAATACAATACCAAATAGACACTCACCTTAGTGAGGGAACTGCTATCCCATTGAATTACCTCTGTCGTAGAACAATCGAGGAAACATTACGAAATTAACTCACTCACTACAGGTGATATCAGATAACTAACAGTTGACGACAGACACTCCATTTCCAAGGAATGAATGACACTTACAGGCGTATGAATATGTATTGAGGTAACAACACGGCGTATGAATATGCAGTGTGCCTAGTTAACAACTATACTGGATCTACATTCTAATTTACTTTATATTGTATTTTATTGTACTTTATTTGCATTATTAAAATGTTGATATAATAATTAAGGGTTACATTCTTGTAGATGCATATACTTTGCAATACACTTAAGTTTGTTGAGGAAACTGTAACAAATTTAATATAGTTAAATTAAATTTGAATATTATGTAATTATGGCGCGACCATTATAAAATGAAAATTACTGAAATGCCCATTGATGTCATATTTGTCCATACCTGATTTAATCATTTTTATTGCCTATAAATTCCACCCTTAAAGAAGCCGTTTATTGACGTAAACAAATTCCATTAATTGAAATTACCCGTGCGCGTTCGTTATCGCGCGGGGGCGTCGCCGGCTGCATTGGCAGTGTCGGCACGCGCCCGCGACCTTCACCGCGTGCCGCTGACAATTTCTCCCACACGGCGACCAACGGGGTCGCACGCCAGCCAAGACGCCCATTAGCTTGGGCTTCACGTTCGCCAAAGGTATCTTTAGACTGGAGGCGAGATTGTGGGTGACTAAAATAAACGACAATTCGCTGAACGTTTGCGATTACATCGCCCTCAGGGAAGAGCTGAAGAGAAGTTAGAACCGAAGAGTTCTACGCATTCACTATACGGAAAATCGACACAAATTACAAAAATATTGTTTCATCTCGTTAAGAGATTAGTCTCCAAGCTTAATGAAATGAGGAAAGGGTAAAAAGTTGGAAACAAAACAAACTCTCTTCACTACAAACGAACAGTTAAACATGTTTCTATGAATTTAATGGAAATGTTTTGTAGTTACCTGATATTGTCGTAGACTATTGCAGAAAATCCTACTATCCCCCTTCACTTAAGAAAGTAGTGCATCTTATAAAATAAACCACTGAACATTTTATATACATTGGGTTTAAAGACTTGTAATCGATGCATTTAAAAACAGTCATATTTGACCTAAAAAACTAGTTATTTTTGTTTCGCTCACTACAACATTACTCTAATTGTTGCTCACGCTAGGCGACGATATGTCGACTGCTTTCGACAGATTGATTGCAGTTCTCACAACAAAACTGCTGGATAAACACATAACGGCATATCATTATATTAATTTTGAGATATTAATAAACTGATGTGTTTTACTATAAAATCGGTTAATAAGTGCAAGTGATAACACAAGGTTCAGTCCTTTTCATTCAAAGAAAAATGATGAACTTTGGTTGGGTAAAAGCTAAAACTTCTTTATAAAAGAAAACCATTAGCGTTTTGAATATAAAGATAAATGGACCCTGGTTGAAAGAAATGCACAAAATGGAATTTTCCTTTTACACGTACTTTGTATAAAGAGGAACGAGAGTATTTCACAATATTTCAATACATGAAAATATAAATGTTCCTCATTTTCTAGTAATTTCAGTGCTGTTTTAGTACACTTTCCCTCAAAGATGGAAAATGAAATGACAACCGCTATACTGATTAATTTGGTTTGTTGATGACAATATAATGTTCTTATGCTTACAAGATTGTAATGAATTATATATTTTTCTATGAAGCTATAAAATTGATTATATAACCATCTAAATAAATTCATAAATAAGATAACTGAACAAAAAAACTTGTATGTAAGAAGAGTAAGCCGAATTCGTAGAAACGTTTCATTCAAGATTGAGAGGAAATGTAAGTAAGAGTAACAAAATGAAATAGCTCTTTGATGTATTGGAGGAGAATAACGTTGTCGAATCACTGGAAGTGTCAGCTGTAACATGTACACACAAACATCTACGACGCTGTAGCAATAATATTCAGAAATGTCCATTATTTGCGGAAATTTCAATGCGTGAGTAAGAACAAAACCATCTAACATGTTGATTATTAATAGGGGCGGATTTTAATGAAATGTTTGCAACCTGAGTTCACTTGAACGAAAGGAAGAAGCTTAGATTACATCAGTAACATATATGACAGCTTAAGTTATTCATTTGATCAATTTTTTGTGATTTTTTGAGGACTTTTTGTTGATCATTTTCGGCGATGTTTGAAGTTATCATAACATGTTTCCTAATTATTAATGTGGTATTAGTATTTGTACATCAAATTATTAATATTAGACATTTTTAATACCAAAACGAAGACAAAGAAGACAGTAAATTCAAAAGTTTATTATTTTCACACAAGGATTATTCCTCTGAATACTTCTGCTTAATATTCGTACGTAGAAATTTTAGTATTCCCATCATCTTTGCAAAATATGAAAAAATCGTATTTGTAGTATATTAATGCGACTTTCACTTGCGGAAATACTATAGTCACGTTTACCGCCAATGTCAAATTTTAAAAATTATTCTCATCCAATGACTGGGGTTTAAAAAAAAAAATATTGAAAGATTAATTGAGTGAGTATTTATTACATATATAGGGATCTGAATCTTGTTGAAACCGGAGCACAATAATCATTGTCATGTTTTAATTTCTAAAATGTTTCAGTTTCTACTATTTTCCATTTTCACAAATTTATTTCACTCATGGTTGTGTTTCCATTAAATCAAGAGTAACATTTCGTCATTAATTTTAATTTTCTCCTCCAGTAAATGAAAACAGTACTCCCTTAACAATTTGCACTTTATTTCTTAAATACATATTAACCATGTAGATTCACGGCCAAGTAAGTGGTAAACTTAAGGATATTCCGGATCATGGAATTTGGTTCGTATCAGTTCAATACATTGTCACATTTCTCTTGCGTACGTTTACTTTTTCCATCTTCTGGGCTAATAATATAACAAGAGCAACAACACTGTTAGTATATAAGATTGAGAAAAAGCCCAAAAAAATTCTGATGATTATTCTTAAATAATTAGACGGTACCAATCTTACTTATCCAAAGATCATATAATACAGCATTCCATTTCAAAACATTTTTTGGTTATGTGACGAGAGTCCATTTTGCTTATTGACAGAAAAAAGATAATTCAGAATGATTACTTGAAAGTAGAGAATGTCGATTTTTTTAATATATCATTTTAATAAGGATTCGGTTTCCGTACTAACAAGTAGCTTGTATTCTAATATAATATATTGAGTAGGAAATTATTGTAAAAGTGTTATTTTTCTGAGAATTTCATTTAGCTAACTTCCTTCAGTGGGTGGTCTGTTTGAGATGACATATCTTTTTAACTCAATTTAAAATTGTCAAAATTTTCAAGGATCTTACTGAAGATTATTTAATGATAATATAATAATAATAATAATAATAATAATAATAATAATAGTGTCTTTATTACTGGCGAGGCTCAGGCCGTAAGGCCTGCTCTTCCGCCTAACCACTTAAATATTTACATTTACATAATGGCAATTGAGGCGTTCGGACGAAGATAGTGATAACATATATTTCACATTAATTACGAAATTGCAACGATAGTATTAGCAACGATCGTATTAGTGGAAATGTGCTACACATAACTAATGAAACATAAATTAATGTATTTTCATAGTCAATTTTCCGGATTGTAAAACTAACATGATATAAAGAGTTCCCCTGTTTCTTATTTACAAGAGAGCCGTGGTAAGTCAATAATTTTACTTTCGTAAAATGTCAGAAATTCTGGAATACCTGAATGCCTCAATTGTGAACAAATTTAAAGAAAAAGGAGGACATACTTTACATTTATATTATTTCTGTCAGTATTCATGTTACGCCTCTACTATCTTTGTCTGAGTCCCTCATGTCTAGATCCTCCTTAATTTATTTAATCTAAGCACTGAAAATGAAAATGTAAATAATTATTATGTAATCACTTGTTTATTTAAGTGATGCAAATTGTACGGCATAAAATATGATAAATATTGTGCATTTTGACTTGATATGTGACTACATTCTTCAAAATGTCTTCGAATTTTGAGGCAATCTCTCGTAATAACTGTCCACTCGGCCAGGGTTTCCTGCCATGGCGTGCGTGCGCGTGTGGCGTCGCTGGTGGTTTCTCTCACGCCGCGCCGAGAGGTGTGGGCGCCGGTGGCTCCGCTGCGTGAGCGCATCCGCAGAAAGTAAAAGCGGTGCAGAGCGAGAGTGTTGCGATCGGCATGCGCCCTAATGAAGGCTCCTGATTGATCGCCCGGCGCGGCGCGGCGCGGCGGAATGCGCCTCGCCGCTTGACCTCTCTCGGCCTCGCGAGCCGCTCCGCTCCTTCCTTCTCGCTTTGGGGGGGGTACACATTCGAGTCTCTCTTTCTCCCATTACTTTTTGAGGGTGAATTACACTTCAGTATTTGCGCGAATTCAATTAGTCGTAATAATTAAGTAAGGTTCATAGGTATAGTGCATTTTATCTCCCGGAAGAGGGCAGTCTCCTTCCTCTGCTGCTACGTGACATTCCGCGTCGACCTACACGTCAGATAGCACTGTTTCACTCATCAAGGTATCTCTTCCAGCGCGACACCGCTCCATCGAGGGTAGATTCAAAGTTCCTGATTAATCTCCCGACATGTGTGATAGTGCAGCGAGTCTTAGTGTACGTGTGTGTGTCTGGAAAAGGGGAGGAGGACAATGAGGAAAGAAAGATCGGGGTCCGTGGCCTCTTTGTTAGGAAACTGCGTCGGTTTTCAGCTGGTAATGATCGGGGTAATCACGGAAAACTAACGATCAGAGCAGCCAGCTGTTTTCATCCAGAAAAAAATAATTTTAATTTTAAAATTCTCTGAGTTATTGTCGAGACGGTGGTTAAACTCCAACACTAGGATCTTCCGGTCAACGATACTGCTGATGCAAAGGTCCACTTAGCAATCGCAGCCGCTTAAGAATCACTTCTTTACTTTTAGTGGGAATCTCCTGAGAAACCGTCTCTTCCATCTTCCCATGATATAATCGACTGTTGATTGTTTTGCTGATGGGATGATTAACATCTGACATGATATGGCACTAAGTAGTTTATTATTTGTTCACAGTTAAAATATTATTATGTATTATCTAGGACTTCATTATGTAACACTGAAGCGTGCGGCGATGCATCAGTACTTTCTGGTTCGCGAATTTACGTTGTGATTATTATTCACTTCATATCATTTTAAATTGTCACGGTTCAATTTTTAATTTTTAATAAATCATTTATTTAATTTTAAATTTTAAATAATTTTTTCTGAGCCATTAATTCTTATTAATTATAGTTGTCTATTTACTAATTATTATTGTTTCCACGAAAAGTTTATTTGGACATCCTTTTAATGTTTATTTTTCATTTCATTATTTCAACGCATTCTGATACAGCAAAAAAGGTTCCATACACATTTTTCCTTGTCATTATCTTTTACGTTCAATGTTGTCTACTTCTGGAGCCGTCAATTTGTTTTCCTCATGTTTCACATTGTATGTTTGTGCTTTTTGGAGTAATTTCATGAAGATAATTTTCAGTTTTACCCTGCAGATTATTTCTCAATTGTACCATTCATGTTTCTCTTCTTTCCACTGCCACCGCCTTCACTTTTCCTCCGGAGTTGCTCCCTCCCTCCCCCGTCTGCGTTTTCGCCCATCCTCCGCCACCATCAGCTCTTTCGCCACCGTCTCTGCCAGCGCCGGAGAATCTGCTCCATCAATCTCAAGAACCTCCCTCTCGTGGTAATTGGCGCGTCACTGCAAATGGAATCAACGCACGCGGCGAGGCGAGATCCAGCGTGGAGCGCAGCGGCGGGGGAATCGCCAATTATAACCGAATTTAAGCGCGCGGACGCCTCGCGCGTAATCGCAGGGTGGCGCGTCGCCGCCGGCCGGCCACGGCCCCTCCAGCTCCAGCTGTTCATTTGCCTTTAAGCGGCCCCCGCGCTCCGGCGCTCATCGAGTGCTCTCGTCCACACACCTGCAGCTGACCGAGCGTCCAGTTGGGCCCCTAGCAGTGACGTAGCGTACTGGGGGCCGTAGGGGCGGCACTTTTAGGAGGCGATAAAATTTCACAATAAATAATAATAATAATAATAATAATAATAATAATAATAATAATAATAATATCTTGTTAAAAATTTGAACTAATTCATTTCATATTTTTGTCGCACCTAAGATTCGGACCTATTGAAATTAGCACGGAATCTTTCATTCCTTATAGTGTGACGATTTCTGTAAATGGTTATATAGTTATAATAGTTATTGTTATATTGTAAAACATGGCTGTTTTATTTCTCATCTGTACAATACACAATTATGATGATTGTTCTTACCGAAAAGTACTTTAAAATTACTGTACATTTTATTTTTTTATTTGAAATACCTAAATAAGGTGTCGGCGAAATTTTCCTTCGCCTCGAGCGGCTGACACCAACGCTATTCTATTGGCCCCTAGCTCGTCAACTTTTGGGCGTGATTGGGCAAAGTACGTTCTTCGGAATGCTCGGAATGCCACATATATAAGTCCAGACAGGAATCATGAACCTCCCCGTCGGGTTGCTCAGGTTTCGGCGATACTCACGGCGATAGTGTCAAGGTGGCCGCAGTGAGGAGACCCGGACCTGCATTTGGGTGGCACCCTGTTGGGCTCTTGCCTTTGTCGTGGCAGTGGACCTATACTCTGGGCTTACAGGAGGGATTTGTCCCGGCGCGTGTAAATAGCGCATTGATTTGCCTCCGGCACGTGCTTTGATAGCTAGGAGCTCTGGGCTAGCAGGGCGGCCTGACTCAGAGATTGTTTGGGGAGGTTAGCGAAAGGATAAACTGCGTTCTGATGGGATCCAGATACCAGCCCAAGGCCGTACTCGTACGTCTGCGGGGGCTGCGGATAAAGGCTAAGGTCTAGGTGGCCCACCCCGGGGAGAATTCCCTCTGGTAAAGGACAAGTGCGAGGAGGCGCACCGCAGACCACAATACTGACAGAGGGTCACTGGACGCCATCACACATCACTCCGACACACCCTTGAATATTGAGGATAAGTGACTGGTGTGAGGAGATGAGTTGGGGACTCCCCCCCCCCTCAGGTGGGTGTAAACATACTGGTGGCTCCCAGTTGGACTCTTGCCTTCGTCGAGACAGTGCCTGATACTTATGGTTATTAATGAGGGACATTTCCTGAAGAAGTGAGTGGTAAAACAGCTCCTGTACAAATCTGGTATGCCTTCAATAGGCGAAGCGGTCCTTCGCAGGTTAAGTGTTTAGGTTAGTAGGAGGGTAAATGTTCTCATCGTGTTCCGGCGTATCCGGACACCAGTCAAACGGTATATTAGTAATTCCGTGGGGTGTTATGGTTAACGCTACTTTCAAGTTGCCACCTCGTGGGTGCCAACCTCCCCCTGGAGGAAAAGAGCCGTGTGGAATTGTATAATTAATTTACTTCAACTTATAAAGTACAAACTGGAGACGTATACACTGTCCAGTTCTACGAGGGTAAGGCTGCACTTTCGTTCTAATCTTATCTAGATTGACTCTACACTAGTAAGCAGCTGCTAGTCTTAGGATAACATGGCTCTCCTTAATAGGGATGGTTAGTTTCGCCGTTATCACTTCATGTTTACTTGAGTGATAGCAAGTTACCATTGTTGCGCAACTCTCCATTTTCAAAAAGAAAAGAAGAGGGTTTTCGTAATACGTTTTTGTGATTTAAATATGTACCATAAAATATTGAGGTCTGTAGGCGTACGCAGTCTGAAACAAGAGGAGGAGGGTAATTACAGTTCTTGGCTCCTCTGGGCCCCCTTTCCGTTAAGGTTTTTTTCCCGCTACGGAGTGGAGAGAAAATTATGTATTGCTGCAAAAAAACGCGGCGAATTTTCGGTAGAAAAGCTTTTGTTACCGGTTACTGGTAACGAAAAGGTGGATAAATCCAGGTTCTAAATTTAGAAAAAAATCCTCTAACACACGACGGCAAAACGTCCGCCCGTCTGTCCGTCCATCCGTCCATCTGTCCGTCCGTGTGTGAACAACGCTATTGCCTAAACAGCTCAACCAACTTTCTCCAAAATTGATATTCCTCAATCAATCTGGCTGATGTTAGCCCCTTGAATTTGAAACCAATATTTCATTTTCTTTGCTTTATCATCTCCTGTTACTCACCCACACTCATACGTAAATGCATTTCACTATCACACATGTCGAGAGACCGGACGGGAGCTTATAGTTTATCCCAGATGAGAGGTCGGCTGGAGAGAAATATCCTCGCAAATTGACGATTAAACCGGCGCTGGATCTAACCATAGAGAAAAGAACCCCTTCGTCTATGATATAACGTTCCAGCCGCGAAGTAACACTGCCCGGGACATAATGTGAACGACATTTATGGGAGAAAATGAATGGTGGGCGTGTCCGGAATCAATATTCACTCACTCGTCCTGTAGCGACGCGACATGGAACAGAACACCGCGCGGCGTAGATCGCTTAGGGCATCAACTGACGTCACTGCAGTGGCTATGTCCGGGAGGTCCTAGGGTTCAAGTCCCGACAATAGCAGGATTTTAGACGCTAGGTCGTATTCAGTCAGTGTTTGTAGAAGAACTCTAGCCGGCGGCGGCTCTGATCGATAATTTTCCGACGCGCCTCCGATTAATACCAGGCGAATGCCGGAATGGCCACGGACAGCGCGCAATCTTTCCTTCATCTTCGTTGTCCTATCCTCACTTCTTACTTACGCGCACGAACACTTATATGCACTACCCTACCACTCTCCAGACAAGTCGGGAACTTAGAGCTTGTCCAGGTTGGTAAGAGATACCTGAATCAGGAAAACTTCACAATCAGACGTGTGTGTCTGCGCCGAATGTCACCACCCAGCAAGGGAAGAAACCTGCCACCACCCGTGGTAAAAATCACTACACCTACGGGGCTAAGGACCATAGGAGTTGGCACACGCGAAAACAATAAATAATAAATCAATTGAACAGAACTCTGCGTAAATGGCTGCTCTCAAGGCAGCGTGCGTTTTGACCGATTCAGTTTACCTTAATTCCATCAATTTAAAAATGTGTGTTATTCGTTGTTTGTATTCGAGTAATAGTAGTTGAAGTCTTCGATGTTACATATATTGTTTTTAACTTTTATATTTTACGTCCAAAACCATAAGTTTCAATTCATAACGAAACCAGAAAAACATCGAAAAACTGCTATTAGTAACGAAGCGTTTTTAGACAATATTATATTTGAAATATTTTTATCTCAAATAGTAGATTGTTTATTTTCTTCACTCCTAAATGGCCTATGATTTTGGAAAGTACAAATTACGTTTCCTATTATTGTTTATTAGAAAATTAATTCGGTGAAATATATGCAATGCTTCTACCAGGTCAATATTCACGCTCTGAGGGCTACTTCTTATTTTCAGGCTGTCTCTACCACGTATTCGGAAATTCCTATTTCTTTGTAAGACGTGCATCAATATTTTCCGCTTTCGTGTTTTTGTATTTATTCACGTTATTATTACTTATAGAGATGCAATTTGTTCTTAATTGTACAAATTTAAGAGGTTTTATCTGTCCACATTGAATAACATTACTAGGTTCACCGTACCAGTAATCGAGAAGAATATTGCATTATTGATATTCTTGCAATATACACGACATTCTTTGGAACGTAATAGACACTGAATAAGAAGTAAAAAGTTGTGTTTTGAGTAAATCGTTCATAAACTACTGGACATGTATGTGACAGTTAATTGGTGCTCATTTTTGCATATTTGTCAAAGAAGTTCTCAGTTATTCCGCTTCATTGTTCTATTGGTGCACCGTGGTTCATAGAGGATAAAATCAAATTAGTTGCTTTGAATAAAGATTGCGATGCGAAGAAATATGTTGTTCATGGAAATATAACAAGGAAGACATTGTACAAGACATCTTCAAAATATTCCCCACAGGTTTCAATTCCACCGTTATGTGGCGAAATATTGACATCTGTCTCAGCGAGAGCTCGAAGTTCGCGAATTCTCCCACAGAGAGCGCGCATGTCGTCACCCACAAGAACATACTATATTTCTCAGCTACAGACATTAGCACTGAAGAGTTTTATGAACTGACATTAATAATGTTTCTGAGTTGTAAATTGATTTATTCAAAATACTAGGCAAGTGTCTCCAAGCATTTGGGAAATAAATGTATTGAGAAGATGGAGAAGAATAACATTTATAAAGCAGAGGATTTCGATCTTGTGACTGATAAAAATCTACAAATTGAATTTGTTGTCGAAGCAATCGTTTATATGAATGAGACAACCAAATTTTCCTCGCAATGCGAATATTTGTTCGTTAACATGAATATTTGAGTTATTTAAACATTTGACCAATTATAAATTGTAATTTACGCAATCTAAATATCTAATTTCAGTACAGGGAAAGAATGGTTAGTTTTAAGTTTATATGATTATGTACAAATATGATTGTTAATGACACTGAATTTTTCTGCAATATGCGATGGCCAAAAACGGATGTCTCTCAAATGTACACTATCATTCAAAATCAAAGGCGTTATGTTGCACTGTAATGTACACTCTGAAACCCATTATTTGCCATCTTGTATCTTTGTTGGAGCATTCAAACTCGAGAACAATTCCGCTAAAGTTGCTTCACTAACAAAACGCCAAGACTTCTGCATGAGGCAAAGATCTTGAGTAATTACCTGGAGTTGCCTCCCACCGAGTATTCTATTATCGCTCCCCCTCTCGTTCGGTGTCGTAAATGAACCCTGTTCTCCCACGGGCGTCGATATTTCTCAATGATGTACGCGTCTGTCTGTCCGAGGCAGCCCGCGCTGTTAATGGCCATTCTTCAGGAGGTTGCGATGTAGCCTCCCGCGGTCCTCTTCAGTTAACGAGGAGGCGGCGGCGGCCGCGGCGGCGTGCCCCGCCCCCTCCTCGCCTCGGCGGCTGTCTCGTCCGGACGAGAAGAGGACGAGAAGACGACGGGAGAGGGCTCTTCCAGGCGAATCACAACAAACGTCGCCTGCGCCCGCCCGTGCCCTGGCCACTCGACTCAATTGGACGCGCTCTCGCAAGAGGGCGGCGCGGGGCGGCGCGGCGCGGCGCTCGCAACATGTTTCGCCCAGTCAATAGGAGGCAGACAATCTGTCTATGCTCATGGAGGATATGCGGGGTAGAGACATTGACAAACCGAAGGAACTCTAATTTGTTGCTCATCCAAATATTCTCCGAATGCCATGAGTAGCTCTAGTAAATTAGCAAATTTTTTGAAGTTGTAGATGTAAATATTTTGTAAACACCACATTATTCCACCATCATTATTATTATTATTATTATTATTATTATTTTGTTATTATTATTATTATTATTTTATCTCTATTAATAATTTCCAATATGCGCAGAAATCGAAAGGCATGCAGCCTTCGGCCATATGAGGGTTGTCTATGGTTTTGTTAGATACGCAGGAACTCGGAAAAAATACAAAAACAATGAAACAAAGGAAACAAACATATGAAAACGTTATATGAAAGTAAACAAAGTTATTCGAGAAGCCACATCAGTATCATTATGAGCAATTGTTTGTGTGAGCATAAGTTTCAATGTGACCAGCTATTATAATTACTGACTCTTCCTCCTGTAAAACTACTGTTACCCGTCATAGGTTGACTAACAGATACACATATAGCGAAAATAACTCATCACAGTAATAAAGCAAGTGTTGAAAGCACTACTTTTAATAATACGATGATAAAACCTGTACAATTTGCTGGCAATACAAGTTCTAATTAAGACGATATTTCTTCTAAGAATGGAAAATATCTGACTAAAAAGGCGCACCGCATTCTGAAAATAGGTTAAAAGCTGAAAATAAACCATCGTAAAAACAATGATAAATGTACCAATTACAGCTAACAACTCTGCCGTTGTAAATGGTCAGTGGATTAACGCTATTCTACCACGTGTTTTGTGTTGTTACAATTAACTGACATAACATACTTCCGTTAGCCTTAACTGTTAAATTAGCATTAAACAGGACCAACAACAATTACTTCATTTACTAACATGCGTCTTGTTTCCTCGCTGAATCATATTAATAGCAACCATGAAAATAAAAGCTCTCTTGTTGTAGATACGTTGAGGCAAAATGATATCAAGTAATTTAGTCGTCGTGAGAGAGATGCATTTTTTAAATGAAATCATTTTATTTTCCGTGTATTTGAAATTGGTAAATAGAATTACAAACGCTCTGGGTCATTACAGATTTTTCAAATTTTTGAGACACGAACGAATAGGCATAAAGGAAACAATACTTTCCGGTCCGTTATCGTAGCCTTTATGGACATAGAAATATGTGGTTGAAGAATGACCGTTGTATTTGGTTTTCCGTTACGGAAACAAAGGTGTGTATTACGATTTCGTTTCATTGAATTGGCTTGAGCATTTGCTTCACACATGAACGAGTATATTTGGATTATCCTAACGAGGCAGCTGAGGGCATTATCTTCAAGATGGAATATGGCACGACTTTTTGCGTTTTTCTTAGTCCTGGCGCAAGATCTCGCATGATCGCGACCGTATCAGGCAGTGCTGCAGATCAATCGAGTCTAACAGCACGATCGAGAAAGACGCGAAAAGTCGTGCCGTATTCCATCTTGAAGATAATACCCACAGTTGCAACGTTAGAAAAACCCAAGTATACGTATCGGATATTCTCCAGTTTTGACTTGGCTAGCTGCAGTGGGAAATGTGAATCTTAAGTTCTTACAATGAGAGTTGTTTATTCTATAAAGCATACTATAAACCCAAATAACATTACCTGTCCCACACTTCTTTGTGGTTAAGAGAAGCGAAACGAGAAGAAAAGGTTGATTGTCCTGATTCTTCGTAAATGTAAATCGAAGCCTTGCGTCACGCTCGTGTGTCCGCGTTCCCCGCGCATTCCCCTGCCCAATCCCGGGCGCTCCCACGAGCACGAACAGCGGCGCGCTCAGGCTCCTTCGCCCGACACGAGCCGCGTTCAACGCGCGGGGGAGGCGTTGCTGACCGCTGCGGGGGCTTCTGGGAAGAGGAGAACGGGAGCAGCCGGCGACCTTACGTCATCGCCCACCGCTCGGCCCGCTTGGCGCTCTTTGTTGGAACAAGGGTGGACGCAAGGAGCGCCGCCGTCGCCACCCACGCACCGCGGCTCCTCGCCCGCCCGCTAGCACCCACTGGCGTTCCCTTTCTTTGACATCGACCCCGCCCCCTTCGATCTAGCCTCTTCCGCGCCTTTGTTCTTGCTTTCGTCGTTCCTGTCGACTCCATGGCCATTCGTACACGACTACATCTTTCCTCACGCCCACCCGCACACTTACACTCACCCTCGCCTACGCTTACGCCCTCACATTCGCCACGCCCACGCCTGCGACCACGCTCCCGATCGGTCTTTCGACGTGTGTGGTAGTGTAGCGCATGTTAGTGTAAGTGTGTGTAAGGGATGAGGATAGGATAAAGAAGAGGAAGGAAATATCGCGCGCGGTCAGTGCCCCCTTTCGTTAGAGTATTGCTCCGGGTTTCGTCTTGTGTTGATCGTAGAAACCACGGAAATCTACCGATCAGAGCAGCCGGCCTCTAGAATTCTCCTACAGACAGCGACTGAATTCGATCTAGCTGACAAGCTAGTGTTGAAAATCTTGTCAGGGACACTGAGCCACCTAGCCCGGTGGGAATGTGCGAGAATGTAAGAACATAGCACAGGGGACGGCGAGAGCGTGGGTGTGAGCGTGAGTGCAGGTGAGCCGAGGCAAGGGCAAGAACATTGGCGAAGGCTGGGACGAGGGCGAAAACGAGGGTTATCAAGCGCATGGACGAGGGCACGGGTGACAGCATGGAATGAGTGTGAGCGAGGGGAGCATGGGAGAAAGCATAGCATAGTTGTGGTCGTGGGAGTGGGCGTGAGCGAGGGCGAGGGCGAGTGCGATTGCATGAGCAAGGACCTGAATAAGAGCGTGAATGACAGTACGTGGAAGATGAGCCAAGGTCGTTGGCAAAGATGTAGACGAAGGAGTGGGGGCTAGGGAATGGACAAGTGCGTGGGAGGGTGAGAGGGTGAACGAGTGCATACAGACGAGAACGTGGACGAGAGCGTGGAAAACAATGAGCATGGGCGAAGGCATGGGCAAGGGCGAGCACTTGGGCGTTAGCTTGTCCCGGCTGGGGCGCCCCGCTGGTGGGAAATACCTGGTTGAGAGAAACCCCGCTAGCCGATGGTAGGTCGTCGCCGAATCTCGCCATCATGCGGGGCAAGATCACCGCCACCTCCCGAGGAAACACATGCACGGGTCTAATGACCTCCGAAGTTGACGCTCTCGGAATCACTAAGAACCAACCAACCAATCAATCAGTCATTCCTATGATTTCGTTTCTGTCAATACTCTTGCTCATGGAAGGCGCGTTTTGACAGCTTATTTATTTTTTTTAAATTATTTTCTTCCTGTTCGGCATTTTTGCCTTTCAGGGGTTTGTACATTTTTATTTGTAATACATAACGTTTGGGCATTCACGTTTGAGCATACAACATCTCACTCTTGTATCTTACTACTAGCTAATTTACAGGATTTAATATTTATATTTCTAATACTTGCAACTAAACAATTTGACATACAATACACAATTTTTACATACATTATACAGTCTTAAATCTAGATACACTCTATACATACATTGGGATTTTTTTATGGAGGTTTAAACATGTTTTGGGATATCGAGAGCGAATTCTTTTGGGATTGTTTAAAGATTTTCCCACTGTGAATTTTGTACTGCAAGGAGAGGATGAAAGAAGAGTAAAAAATTTGTTATGGTTTTTTCTTATATGTTCAATTAGGGGTTCTATTTGAAGTTCCGTTGACAGTTTATACTTGTTTAAAAAGTTTTCATGCTTTCCACTGGTAACAATTTCTGTCGCTGCAATCCCCACCCACTACTTCTCCCTCACTCAAAAAGGATCTTCATTCGAGTTATTTTACAGCGAACTGTTATTGTGTTGGGTTCGTTAGATGGATAGCAAAAACACTTTTTTCAAAAGTGTTACAATGGAATTAATTGTAGATCATAGTACTATGGAGAGAATAAGGATTTCTGTAATGTTACGGAGAAACAGTTATAAACCTCAATTGAACGATGGTTAATCCTAGAATTTTTGCAGCATATGCTTTGGATTGAACAGATTTACGGGTGTGTTCGTGCTCAACTCTCATGAGAAAAGAGCTGTCTACATTTCATAGCACTTCTAGATGTTTCCCCTAGCCGTTACTTCGCACGTAATGTACACAAGTACAGGTGCAGTGAGCACCGTCCTGGGTGGCGAGTGGGTGGGCAGGGTCGTGCTTGTGGCGCGCGGGGCAGCATTATCCAATTAAATGATGCAACGTCTAACGCGATGTGCGCGGCTCATCGCTTTCTCTGGCCCAATTAGAGTGCGAGATGCGGCCGTGAGATGTAGAGCGCTACGCACCATACCGCCGCGCCGCGCCGGGCCCACTCACGCACCGGGGCGCGCTTGCCCGACCCGCGCCGCCCGCCCCCCCGTCCCTTCTCACCCACCCGCCCCCGTCCCTCCTCACCCGCCCGGCCTCTCATCCACCCTCCCACCCTCTCACCCACCCGCCCACCCGCACACTCTCCTGCGCCGCCCGCCCACCCGCCCACCCGCCTGCCCGCGCAGCCCGCCCACGCCTCCCGCCCGCTCACCCGCCCACGCGCCCGCCCGCCCGCGCGCCCGCCGGCCCCTGCGGCCAGGAGGAGGAAGATTGCACCTCCGGGCCAGCCGCGAACGACTGGGCGCAACGGTCGCCAATCACCCGCGCGTGTAGCCCAACAAATCACGTCCGACTTCACACCCCATCCCCCCGCTATCACCTTCACCCCCACAACACTCCATCCACCCGCCAGCACACTCTTCCCCCTATCGCTCTCCATCATTCTCCATCCATCCCCAACACCCTACATCCACACACTCGCTCAACTCTCACTCTTCACACCCACCACCCTATAAACTCCAATTACCCCTCCCATTACACTCCAACCATCCGCCATCGCATCCCAACCACCCACCGAAACACTTCATGCGTCCGACGTCACACTCCATCCTCTCGCTGCCACACTCCACCATCGCCATCTGGTCGTCTGGGCGTCTTGTTGTCGATCAGTCTTGCAGTTTTGTCATCATGCCATATAAAAATCCCGCGGGTCCGATTTATGTTGAAATCTCAGAGTTTAAAAAAATTGTAAATTGTTAATATTTTAGGCGTCTACCATAATAGGCTTATAACTACAATACTTGAGTAATAAAGTGGTTCTTTCTAACGAAATTCGAAATTACACCTTTAAATAATATGAGGTGCCCCTCCGTGATGCGATCCCGGATTCGAATACTGGTCGAGACAATCACAGATTTTTAGCGTTCTAATACAATTGTCGGTTTTGTATAGCTGTGACAAAAGAAAATCTCAGACAGAAGTAAATTCCATACGGTGTTGGGAATGCGTCATGTACACCACATGTCTTCTTTCCCCTCAGACGTGGATCATAAATAGTAAGAGTACCCACGTGTGAGGACACCGCTAACCAGGAAAAGTAGAATTGATCCTACTCAAAATGCAAATACGTACGTACACACTAATAAGAAGAGATACTTAAAAAATTAATACTTTCCGCGTAATTTTGAATGAAATAATGACTACTTTTAACAATCACATATTCAAAGTTTTCAGGAATCTACAAACTTTTCTTTATTTTGTCTGCTGAAAATCATCTGATTTTCATTCAAACCTCTACATTTTCAAAAATTTCTGCTAAATTTTCTGATGTTCAACATACATTTTAAACTGTCTAGAAAGTGCCTCACAAAGTGCATTACCTGCCTCAGGACGCTGCTGTAGTAGTTATACTATTCGATAAAACGAAGAACTTATGTTCGAATTCCAGTGACAGCAAACTTATTTTGCGGTTTGGAAACACTTTTGCGTGTTATAATAGTAATAAAATATAACATTACTTCTGCAAAAATACGAGGAAATATGTTGTAGGACCACTTGTTACATTAACGAATACAACTATAAAGTATCCAGAAATGTACGTATGGTCATCCTGCAGTATTGATATATTGAAAATAGGGATTGTTTTCTTAATGATTTTTTGTTTTTGAAAATTAGATCTATAAATATTGTCATAAAAGGTTTTGAAAACTTGAGTAAAATTTCCTGAAATTTTAAACGAAATTGTGACAATTTTTAAAAATTATGTAAACAATATTTTTTCAAATCTACAAACGTTTTCTAATTTTTTTGACTCAAATGCGTCCGATTTGCATTCAGACCTGTGACATTTCAAAAATTGCGAATGTTTAACTTTTTTAAAGTCACGGGAAGAGTTACGTGAATTGCTTGCCAAACCTAAGTATCGTATTTCGAATCATAAAGAGAGAAAGCATTTTTGTGATTTGGAAACCTTTTTGCGGGTTCAAGTAGGATAATAACTAGAGGGCGGATTTTAATGAAATTTAATTTCTTTGCTTTTTATATTAGAACAATGCCGATTAGATTAAAAATTCATTTTATGTTATGGCGAAAGGAAATGGCCCATTTTTATGTCATTTTTTATTAATTTCGACTAATAAGTCATTTTTTAACTTTTTTGTCAATTTTAATAAATGTTTCGCTGATTTAATCCACTTTAATGTCATTTTAATGGTACTTGCTTCAAATAATATTTAATAGATGCAACAAATGTACTCCACAGCATTTCTGATTACCTATACTTGGTAGCCTATTCGATTTCTTCGCTCAGAAGTTGTAATTTATCCATTGTGAGTATGTAATCTAAAGTCCTGCGACGCCTGTCAGCGTCATTAGCGGTTTAGCCGATTTCGGGATAACTAAAGACAGATTTTCTGGTACAAACAGTCCAAACCAAAAGTTTGAAAGCTGAGTTCACTTGAACTAACAGAAGAAGACTCGATTACATCGGTAACATATACAACAGCTTAAGTTGTTCATCTGAACGAGTTTTGATTACATTTTTACATTTTTCTTTGCTTTTAGGACTTTTAAAAACATTTCAGGAGCATTTTATTGATCATTGACGATGTTTTAGGTCATCAAAATCCGTCCCCTGACAATAAACATGAAAAATAATACGAGAAGATTCGTGCTACCACAAGATTCCGTAGGGCCGCTGCACACACGCGTTGCGTTGACGCGCATTACGCAACGCTAGTCATAGAATAATACTGTATCATAAGCGCAAAACGCACGCGAGTGCTTTAGTCGTTCCGCGTAAGATACACGCTAATATACGACGGGCGTTACTTATTGTGCGTCAATGTAACGCTCGTGTCACATGCCTCAGTGGAACAGAGGCATAAATATAAAAATATATAAATATTTACCTTGATTTCGTGGGAATTTCGTTAAAAATACGTACATTTCAGCAATAATTCTACTCACTAAAGAAGAAAATTAAACCATACACAATTTTTTCTGCGTAGTTTTGAGTTGAGCAATGACGCATTGTTGAAGACTTGGAGCAGCGTTAGAGATATTTAAATTAGTACCAAATATTTGGGATTTTAATTTAGAGGTATCTCTAACTCTTAAAGAATTCTGGAACGTTTTCCTGTCGCTGGTGAGCTCGTTAACGTTTAAAGCCCCCTCCTCTACCGGAGCTATCTGCAACCCATCGTAAATATATCAAACATATATCGTTGAGAAGTAAGACAAGGAAATATCATAGTATTTACTGTAATAATCAGGCAAAGTTAGACGAAATATTCATTGATTTGGCAGTCATTGGCCTAAATGTTAATAGCGCAATATTTTTTTATTAATTTTATTTTAGGTCACTTTATAACTACATTGGTCATCAGCGACCTATTTAATAAAAATTAACCACATCTACAGTTTACATTATTATTTACTTGTATCGTATATCATTATTCTCATATCACATATTATTTACATACTTCACATATCATGATGTGCATACATCACCTAACTTTTTTGCATTCAACACCTATCGCAATTTGCCTACCCACAAATCATTATTTACATACAACACATATCATTATTTTTACATACTCCACAAGTTATTATTTACTTACATCACACAATATAATAAATTATCCTTTATTTTGTATACAACTTAGATAAGGTTATATTTTTCGTTCTCTTTAAGTAATGTAATGTTTGTTTTTGCATCCTCCTTCAGTATTTAAACATTCTTTAATTCTTTTGGGAAGTTTGGATTGGATTCTTTCTGATTCAAATTCTTGGCATTCTACTAAAAGGTATTTGACTGTCTAGCTCAACCCACTTTTCACACTTGTTTCTCGTTTCTTTTGTAATTAAATGTATGTGTGTCAAATTTGTATGACCTATTGTTAGTCTATCTATTGTCACTTGCTGTTTTCTTGATGTTGACCATGTGGGTGCTTATCAAAAATGAATGGTCTGATCTCCGTAATTTATTTGAGTTTTTTTTTTTTCCAGCTGAAGTCTCAGAATTTTTCATGTTGGTGTTAATATAATTCTTAATTTCTTCAAGAGGTGAATAAATTGCGGTATTTAAGGCTTCACTGATTGCTCTTTTGTCGTTATCTGTTCTTCATTCCCTGTATTCTCTGATGACTTGGGATCCATACTAGTTATATATTTTAATTCTTTGTAGTTAGCCAAATAATTAATTCTTGGATCTCCTTGATGAGTATGTTAAAGTTGCTGGTGTTATTTATTGCTATAAGGGCTGATTTGGAATCTGAAAATATTACATGTTTATTATCTATTGTATTGTCTCTTATTATTTGGAGTGTTTTTAGTATAGCTATTGTTTCGGAAACTGATTTGGAATCTGAAAATATTACATGTTTATTTTGAGTTAAAGTCTGTATATTCTATCATTAGATACTATTGCACAGCTTCTTCTTTCATTCAATGCTGACCCATTTGTATAATATGTCTTGTAATCTGAGTAATTGTTTTAATCTCTAAAACAAACTTCTAAATATTTCTTTGGGTGGTACTCTTCTCGTATTCTGCAAGTTCCATATTTACTCTTAATATGATATTACTCCAAGGTGGGTTTGCTGGTCTCTTCTTACGTATGAGAGGAGGGCATCATCAGTTCTTCAGAGTACAGATAATTTCGAATATACAGAGGCTTAGGTGAACTTGGTCGTGTTAGGTATTATACTTCTTTCGTGTTTTTTTTTTTCAAGAGTACTCGTATTGACATTGACTTGATTATTCACTATCAGTTTGTTTGCATAGAAAATTACTAGTTCCTTTCTTCTCAACTGAAGTGGTAACATGTTGGCCTAAACTAATATACTAATAGGCTCCATGCATAATCTTAACGCTGTATTTTGTATACTCTCTAATTTATTTAATAAGTCTCTTCATATAATATACATCATAATATACATATTCTACTTTAGATCTTATTAAGGCTTGATAAATTTGTTTTAGACATTTTGTCAGAACCCCAATTGATTGCAGATAGAACTTTTATGATATTTATTCTCTACAAACATTCTGTTCTTAATTGCTCAATATGATTCATCCACTTCATCTTCTTGTCAAACGTCATTCCTAATACTTTTACAGATGGGACCTCTCTGAGAAATCTGTCATTCAGTTTTAAAATTACATTTTTTCAACTTTTCCTAGAGAATACTATATATCCGTTCTGGTTTTGAAAATTTAAAACCCGTTTTCTGACCACTTTTGAAGATTGTTCAAGGTTTTTGGATAAGTTTGGCTGTGAGCTGGAAATTTATTCCAGGGCATATAATCGTTAAGTCGTCTGCAAATAAGAAACCTTTTACAAGTTTTGTATTGCTTGAAATACTTCATTGATACTGACTAGGAAAAGTAGCACAAAGCACAATCAGCACCGAACCTTGGGGCAGATCATTTTCAATTTGAGTTGGTTTAGAGAGTGCATTATTTATTCTAACTTTAATAGTCCTTTTACTAAGAAAGTTCTTAATAAATGCCAAGGAATTTCCCTTTACATTGTAGTTCTCAATTATTTTTATTACTCTATGCTTCCAAACCATTTCGTAGGCTTTTCTATATCAATGGTAACTGCAATAGCATGACTGTTTTTGATAAAAGCTTACATACCTCTGCTTCTAGATTTTTAGATAGTCCATTGTCGAACGTGATTCTCTAAATCCACATTGTAGTGATGATAGCATATTATGCGCCTCCAGATACCATCTAATTCTTCTGCTGATACTTTTTTCCATAATTCTACATAAATTGCAGGTCAGTGATATAGGTCTGTAGTTGGATGGTGAGCTTGATTCTTTGTCTCGCTTTAAAATAGGGATTACAATAGCATCTCTCCATGCATCTGGAAATATCTGTCTTTTCCTTATACAATTATATATATCTAAATGGTACAATAATGCTTTGTCTGAAAGTTGGTTTATTATTACATTTGGTAGATCATCTGGACCTGGGCTTGAATTTCCTATTTGAGAAGAACTAGCGCCAGTTCACGTCTTTTATGTCATCATTGATGTGATTTGAATTATCTTCTGTATCAAATATCCTGTTTTTTCTTCCATCACCTTGTATTTTATAAATTTACTGTTATAATGGATGGAATTAGAATTTTCTGCAAAGTTTTATACTAGAAGCTCTGTGGTGTATGAGGGTTCCAATTGTAATTTACCATCAGCATAATCTAACACTATTTTGTCTGGTATATACTCTCCACTTATGTATTGTATTTTCTTCCATACTGTTGAACTATCTGTCTACGGTGTCATTTTTATATAAAATGTTGCCAGTGTTTTTTCTTACTCTCTTTTAGTGTTCTTCTGGATTGTGCTCTTCTTCTTGTATTCAATTTTATAAATGAAATCAGGATCATTATGTGCATTCTTTTGTACAGTCTTTGAGCTCTTTTGATTCAAGTACTGCTTGAGCACATTCCTTATTCCACCACGGCACATATTTCTTGCTGTGGCTTCTTGATGATTTGGGGATTGTTTTATTTGCTGCATGAAGAATGAGTTTAGTAAATGTCAGTTACAAGCACATTTACTGATATATTTGTGGTATCATTTAATTCTGGCATCTTCGTGAGGAATTATCAATTTCTTCTCTGAATAATTTCCAATTGCCTTTGTCAAATAGCCATCTTCTTGTTGATGTTATATTGTGTTCTGGAGCAAGGGCTTCCGTAATTCTTATTCTTATTGGGAAATGATCACTGTCATATAATTCCTCCAGAGCATTCCATTCCAAAGTTGATATTTCATTTCAGGCTATAGACAGGTCGATATTGCTTGATAGTCCGTTGCTACTGTTGAAATGTGTAGGTTGAGAGGTGTTTAGGAGAATGAGGTTATTTTTATTTTCCAACCATTCTGCTATTACTTTTCCTCTATGATAATTTTTATGGAATCCCCAGTATATATGGTGGCTGTTAAAATCTCCTAATATAATGAATGGTTTTGGAAGTTGATCTGTCAGTTTGTTTAATTCTTCTTGATTAAATGTATATCTATTTAGTAAATATACATTAGAGATTGTTAATTTGGATGGAAATTTTATTTTGATAGCTACTGCTACTATATTTGTGTTCAATGGAATTTCTTCAGGTAGAGTAAATATTGAGGCATATATTGCTACACCCCCACTGGCTATTATTGAGTGACACCTGTTTTTGGCATATTGGGTTATATTTGTTTATTACTAGCTTGATATTTTCTAGTCTGCTGTAGTTCCATTTATATTCCATTGTAAAATATTCATTATTTGCTTTTAATTTTATATTTTTATATTTTTAGTTTTGTTTCATTTTCCCATGCTGATTAGGTCCATCAATTCCTTCCTTCAAACTTATTAATATCAGGTTGTTCAAAACTGAAGGATTCTGTCACTGAATGCCCCCTTTTGACTCCTTTGACGTTTTCTTCTGTTGTCTACTTCCTAGTGTTGTTTGTATTTGCTCAGTGATATCTTGTTCTTCTGTCTTGTCTATTCCTAGTTTTGTTTGTAGTTGGTCTGTATTTTCTTGAACTTCTGTTTTATTGTTTATTCTGAGAGTTGTTTGTAGTTGACCTGAATTATCATGTTCTTCTGTCTTCTTGTTTTCCATGTCCCTAACCTCATAAGTAGTTTTATTATTTTGATTGATTACATTATTTGGGCAATTCTTAGCAACATGACCTAGATTATTACATTCAAAGCACTTTAAGGTACTCTCACTGGAGATGCAAATCCAGTAGTTTGTTCCTTCATAATTAATCTGTATATATTCGATGTTCATTCTCTGGTGCTATGTACAACTGTCTTCTAAAACTTAGTACATGAGAAAACCCAGGGTCATTCATTCCAGTTTTCATGAACCATATAGGGAATACTATCTTTACATTTAATTCATTGAACTTATTTTCTGTTAGTGAGTGAGGGATGACTGGACACACATTGGACCAGACTATTCTTTTGTTTCTTGTAATCAATGGTTTAATAACTTGTTTTTTAACTATTATTTCCTTCTTGTTGTTTATAAGGTGGTCTGCTGTTTGTTTGGAGTCAGGATAAATACAAACACGAGCATTTGAAATACGTGAGGTAAATCTTATTGTGGTCGGTTTGGTTATGTTCGACATGGCTAACAGATATTCTCTTATTTCTGCTCCTTCTATAGCTTCAATAAGTATGGCCTGATCTTTTTTCGGGAACATTATGTTAGAAGTCACGTTGGCGTAGCTTCTTACTTGAGAATTACCGTTGGATTGAATCGGCATTGCTAATTGTTCATACCTTGTATTTTGCTGGTTCGGTGATATTACTTGCATTTCCTCTCTCATTGACATCAAATGAGATGCCTTCTGCATTTTGCGGCACTCTCTTCCTCAAATTAATGGTTCAACACTCAGAACGTTGATTCACTTTTCACTTGTTGAACTCACAGCACAAGCACACAACCGGCTCAAGCGCCGAATGAGCGCAATATTTGTTGTCTAATGATGAGGTGCAAAATTGCAAGTTTCGTTTTGAGATGCTGCTTTTATTTACTGTAGCCAGTGTAGTATCTGTATATATAAAAACAGCTTAGTAATATAATAAAAATAAGTCTCTTCTTTATCAATGACTTTTTAAGTTCCATTTTGTGATATTCATTTGTGTGTGTATGTGTGCAAGTAAACGAATGGTTGGCGACTTCTTTAAAATTCATGACTCAGCAGAATAGTTCGTTTTAAATTGTTGAGTGTAACATTATATTTCACCTGAAACACATTGAAACAGATGTTATGAATCTTACCAGAAGATAAGACTGACACTCAGTCTGTTACCCTTGGTGAGATGAATAACTTAACAGAAGTTTTATCCGTGTATCTGAAGTTAAGTAGCCTCAGTGAGAAGTAAGTAACATTTTGAATGTTTTGTACATTAGCAAGCGTTGAAAACGCAAAGATATAAAATATGCTAATGGATTTACAGGTCCTACTATCAGTGTAACTAGTTGCTCAATTTAAAAGATTTTTTGCCTCTTCAGATGGAACATCAAACTACCGGTCGCTAAGCGGTTGCACACTACTGTTGCCGCCACCGTCACGGTGAATTGGTGAGTTCTTGGCCAAGTCGGTTCTCAGAAATGGACCTTCTTTTTCCCGCTCTTGCTCTTCTTGTTCAGTCTTGTAATTTCCGGTTAGGCCGCTCAGAGAGCAATGTCTGCAACACCTTGACATTCATTTCGAGAGGGAAGTTGTGTGTAAATCCCCTTACTTTGTCATGTTTCTAGGATCTGGGTATAAAAAACTACTGCCACATGTTCTTCATAAATGACTACAAGCGAACAACTTTTTTAAAACATCTAGTGACACATGTACGATGTTGCGCAAGGTTGATTATGTTTATTTTATTTGACGTTATACATTTAATATTAACGTAATAAATTAAATATTACTTGTCATAAATTGTAGCTGTAAATTAATTTGTGCGTGTTCTGTGGAGATAAGTAAAGAGATTAATCAGTCTCGTACTCGTACATTGCCGACGAAAAATATTCATTTGCCGAACGGTTTTCTTGAACATAACAATTCATATCGTTGTATTAGACAGTGTTTACTCTTTTTACGTTTGTTTTGTAAACTACATGTCATTTTTACTATTAAAATGCATAATTTTCTAAACTGTATAGTTGTTGAAATGACTAAATTTTATAGTGGCTGAAAACTGTTCATTTATGGGGTTATATAAAAATACTTACAAAATCACTCTTTCCTTTCTTTCTAGTGATAATACAGCGCAATTCAGTCCTCGATCTAAAATCTGTGTCATTGCAAAACTGCTGAAATCTTTTGAACTTTATGCTTCAATATTAGATATGAAAGTAATATTACACTGACAGCATTGAATTACGTTGTACTATTAATACGACAGAAAAGGCGACGGAGCTGTTTTCTTTTATCATCGAATATGAGTATTTTATCAGATTGAGAAACAGTTGTGAATTTCCTAGTGCAAATACTATCACATATAAATCATTTACAAAACACCTTTTCACTCCTTGACATAATATAACAGAATTATTAGATTGAAACGTGGAATTACGTGGCGCAATTCGTATTGCAGGTAACGATAAGATTTTACGCTTTTGTGTCAGATATCAATAAACTGCTTTTAAAAGTTACAAAATTTAAAGAGTTTTCTTGGCATTTCAATCAAAAGTGAGATTACAGATGTAAGAAATGATTTATTAACCTCAGCATTTCACTACATCGATTCCTGGAGTATTCATGTAGTGAATAAAAAAGAAAAGAAAAACATTATTCAGTGGTATTGAAGTGAACTAATAGTGAAGAGATTGCTTGCTTGTGGATATTAGGGTTACCAATCATGAAAGTAAAATTTCCATCGAATTTCTTGTTTTTCCCGAGTGAGTTGGTATTGCTTCAGGACGCAACAACTACTTACGTCATTAGTCTCATAAGTATTAGTGCATTCCTAGATAGTGCGTATGTCTCTGGGAGTGGGGGTGATCGTCCTCCGCTCTAATGTGAGAACCAACACCGACTTATACGACGGTTTGCGAGGTTATCTCTTCCAGGTATCTCCATGAGCGCGGAACCACCCCGCTGGAACAACGGGGTGGTTCCTTTCCACGCCCTTGATTTATTTCCCTGCTGTGACATTCATCTGGGTACTGATTCGAGAAACCTAAGAAAATGAACGATCTGAGTAGCCGGCTTCTAGAATTTTCCTCCAAGCAGTGATTGAATTCGTTCCAGCTCTTTAAACTGTGAAAAATTTGCTACCTTCCAGACTCGATTCCTAACACCTCTGTACACTTTAGTGGTGAGGCAACGTGTATTGGTCAACTGTCACTGTCGGATTATTTTTTCTGAGATCTTCAGTTAATAAGAAACAAATGAGTAATGACGTTTTAGATGCTATGGTTTCCTCATAATATAATCACATTACTATATATCGGAATTTTACTTCTCAATTAGATTATTTTATGCGCCTAAATTGCATTGAGAGGCTCCTAAAAGACGACATTTTTGTATAATTCCTCAAAAATATGTGTATTTATGTGTATAATTGTACCTAGAGCCGCGGGCTCTCTTTCCTCCCTTTTCCTTGTCCTATTTGCTTCCCTTTCACACACACACACACACACACACACACACACATTACACTACCGCAAATGTTGAGGGACCAGTCTAGAGCTTGTCCCGGCTGAGGCGATGCCCCGCTCAAGAAGATACCTTAAGGGAGAATTTCCCCGCCAATCGACGTGTAAGTCGGCGTCGTATCTCACAAACCAGCGAGGAAGGCACAGCGGATAAAACAATATCTACACTGACGGGAATAATGACCATAGCAGTTGACATGCCCGGAATCATCAATCAATCACGCTTTTCTCCGGCAAGGGCGCATTCAACTGTCGTTCAACATCAGTAACAGAGATATGGAAACAATGTTGCAATGTCCAATCTATTCAATTTTCTCTAGAATGTACTCGTGTATCTGCCATAAACAAGAGGGGGTCTTCATTGTGGGTTCCACGGAACCCTAGGGTTCCCTAGAACACCGAAAAGGGTTACGCAAGTGATTACAGTTAGCTAGCCAAAATATTCGTTAAATGGGAGTGTATACAAGGAATTTGTCATGTGGAAACAGGGTGATGATTATTATAATAAATTAAAATATTAGATTAATATAATTTTTAAATAAAAATCACAAAGTTAATGGATATAATGGATATAAAGGTAGGTTAAATTGGATATAAAGGTAGTTGATTGTACACACATGAAAGATTGATCCAACAATTGAAACAATTACAAGAATTAAACCAAAATGCACAAAAATAAGGATTTTTTATTATGTTCAATTCTGTTTTCATTTTCAAATATAAAGGAATTTATATTAATTTTCATTATACCCAATGTTTTGAAAAACTACATTACGCGAAAGGTCGTGTTTCAGGATATGTGAAAAATAAAACAGTTTTTTGAAAATTTTGTCTTTTGTTCAAAAAGAAAAATCAATTTTATAAAAAACATTTAAGCATCGTCTCACTTTTAACACTAGAGATAAAAATTGAACTTCAAACACGCTATGCATGCCTTAAAAATAATAGCTTTTACTAGTGGCTGTCTAAACACACTTTCTGTGTAAATCTAGTCTTGTGAGACCACACACATAAAGGAATTAATTAGTGTTAATAATATAAAGAAGACGAAGTATTTTAACTGCATGAAATGAGTCTCCTGTAAATGTACGGTATTTGTGTTTACAATCCGTATATGTATTTGTATTTACACTTCGTAATGTCCATATATGTATATACAATATGTATTTATTCATTTAATAACGATATTAGAGATGTCACTTCGCTTGTGAACCCACGATCCACCTTCTTGATAGTCGATAGTACCAAATCAAAAAACATCTAAAATGTTAAAATGTATAATACAATTTTCTTGAATATTGTAAGCAAACAAATACTGTTCGTTTTTTTTTTGTAGAATTTAAATTGAATGTACAGAAAATTTCTTGTACACATTATTGAAGTTTTTAAATATTTATTTAGTAGTTTTACTTCCCCAAAAGCAGAAACGTACGTGGGAAAGAAAAAAAATAATTGTCCAGGAGTTATGCATGGGTCAACGAAAATACTAAGGAAACTTACTTTGATTTTGTCTTATTTTTAAAAATTGCTTATGTGAATTCTATCCTTATGTACTTTCTGCATTCCTAGTGGTGTGTAATGCTGCAATTGTTTCACCTTACATTTAATGTGAAATGAGAATATTACTATTATCGGATACCGCTGCTGAAGCTGCAGCCAGTAGCATGAAGTCAATTATCCTCGCTTAGTGGGAAGAAAATGGTAATTCTTTATATCACTTAGTGTTTTATACTTAATACCATCCTTTCTAATGTGTTATTTTCGCTGGCACATATGTATCATGAATTCAGATTTCCTTTGTCGCCGTGCATGCGTAATTTGAGAGCCACTCTTTCCTAATAAAATTTGGTACTTTTGGTAACAAAAAAGGCATTGGACTCTTTTAATAATTAAAGGATTCTTAGGTTCTCACATAATTATATTATATTATTTCAAGAAGCAACGCTCCAATTCTGTCCAGGAAAAGCGAGAGAATTCATTAATCGAATCATGGAAAAGTGCGATAGCCCTCAATACTCACAATTATCATCGATCTTCGTGCAGTATCTTTAAATTTCATACTCTCTATGTCGCTTCTCACATACTATGTTGCACTCATTAGTGAATGTAGCATTCAAAGTTGCTTTTCACCGATGCTTAATGTCTCGTAAATCTTTTTTTAAACGTTAATCTTCCTATTCACGTTATTGCACCATTAAGTCAGTGTATTTTTTCTTTCATCCGCCATTACAACATAAGATGAGAATGGACAAACAATGTGGAGCGACCTTACAGACTCAGAGATTCAAACTGTAGCCTAGTAAAAGTTTTCTGTTTTTTTTTGTAGTACTCTTTGGTTAGGCGCAGGCACCTTCGAAGTGCATTACTTCGTCTAAATGGGATCGTTTTTTCTCTGCAGCCGATGTGCATAGCGGTCAGATGCCCTTGAGCTCCATTTAGTTTCTTGATTGTATGAGCGGTCGGAAAGAATACGCCTTTCGGAACGTGCAAATTGCCGTGCTATATCGGAAATGGTGGCTAATGTCTACGAAGAGGGCAGTTTGCGTAAGAGGTTTCTGCGTTTTGCGAACAGAGCATCACACGAAAGCTCTTTTGGATCTGATCTGCGCACAAGATCTGCCGTAGCCCTGTGTGCATGACGTCACGGCTAGTTCATTTCTGAAGCCGACAACGTATTGCTTCAGGGCACCTTCTCCGGACGGGCAATCCCGAATGGAGAGTAAACTCGTTGGTAATGAAAGAATGCCGACACAAGTAGCGCAGAAGGTTGTGGCTGCAACAGCGCTCTGCTGAGTCAAGAGTTACAGGACTGAAAGAGGACCGTGACACTGTTCAAAATGAATTAATATAACAAGCATTCCTTTTATTTTATGAGAGACTCGTGCAATTTATCATACTCGTGCTACTAACGACGTAAAAATAAAACGTAGTGTTTTTCTGTTTTGGCTTTGTGTTGTCTCCATAGTCGTGCGCATAGGACGGCAGGGGGGGGAGCTTTCCTGAAAGTTGAAAGTATCCCATAGTCGTAAGTAATAAAATATTTGGTTTTCAAAAATGGAATGCTCAATCTCTGTTTTCCGTTTTAACCGGAGAATTTGGGGGAGAGTCCATCTCGCAACCCTGCATATAGTTCGATATAAAATTAATTGTAATTATTAATCGTCATTAAATTCATTAATTTCATTCCCTTTGTAGGTTTTATTCATTTTCTATTAAAATATGTTCTGTGTAAACGGAAAATGTGTGTTAAATGTAAAATGGATCCCAGAAACATAGTTAACTCCCTTTCTTATTATAAGTTGCGGACGCATACGATGCCTTTGATCTGGAATTTCTCCATCTGATCTGTCATAACGAGGGTAATGGAACTTCCGCTTTAGAGTGTAAGAAATGTAGTACATCTTTAACACGTGTACAATACCAAATAGGTTGAAATAATCTGAAAATAAAGTATGGATTTAAATTTGAGCATCAACAATATTAAAATAAGAAGTGTTGTAGGAATTCGAAATGATCATCTTTGAATAGTAAGAACTACCGTGTTCATTAAGCATTTATAAGTATTTATATTTTATTTTTAGAATTACATGGCAACAATATCAAAATTAGTATAATATAACATTAAGAAATTATTATTTTTTATTTTCAGTCATTTCCTTAATTAGGAACCCATCAAGCAGAAGAAATTTTGGGAAAAAATCAATTTAGTTATTTTCCAGCAAAGAGTCGACTAAAGGGAAAGTCGGAACATCGCGTCGCTAAACGGAAGATTGCATTTCTCTGCATGTAATATGAACTCATACAATAGCTAATATTTTAGTGCGATTACATTGCATGCCACTACAGAAATTTGTCAAAACAATAAATTAAAAGAAACTAAAACATCTAGAAGATATGTCTACGTATCCGTTAATAGTTTTATAAAAATGAGTTTCTTTTTAAGAGATTTTTTGAATTTGAAACAAATGGAAAGTGATGATTTCTATTTTTACACAAGAATTAATTTTTGAACTTTGAAAACTTTCAAAGAGTGGATTTTTCTGCGTCAAAACGTGGACGTAATCTGAGTTCAAAAATACAGTTTTCAATCTCTGAAATCCATTAATTCTCAAATTTTTGGATTCCTTCATAAATAATATAAATAACGTAAAATGTTTAAAAGTTTTAAAAACTAAAACCTATCATTTCAGAACAATAATCCAGAAACTGCAAAATTCTGATATACAATGGTCTATAAGTGCCTCAGAAGGAATTGGGCATCTTTTTTTCCAATCTCAACTGAACAATTTTGATCAACTATTTCGTAAGAGTTTCTAAAACCCTAAAATTGGAATAGACGAGAAAGACAATTTTAAAAATTATGTTTAGGGAGTTTTCAGTGAATACTAACACGCGAAGTCGTCGAATTTTGAGCATTTTTAAGATATAATGGGATTCACTGGATTCGAGAATTTGTAACAAACAAACAGGGATTCGTTATTTCATGCGTGGAAATCTTATCTTTTAAATAGGCTTGAGCATACAAAATCTAACACGTATAGCTTTTCTAGTGTAATATTTGTAATGCGTCAACACGTGCACAAATAAATTGAAGAATATACTTGTTTCCAAATGTATATATTATGCATAAATGTTTAAAATTTTCAAAGCACGATATAAAAACGTGAAATGAGCGAACTTTTGCGACACGTATTCAGTTTTTGACTAATACGTGGGTTGCAACATAATGGCCCCAACCCTTCAATTGTCTTCGCCCAGATCCGTTGAAGCTTCTGGAGCCGGCGGTGGGTGACGTCACCCAAGGAATGTCCGGTGAACGTACTTGCGAACCTCTTCGTCTCACCTTGTTACGTCCATGTTCTTCGGAGAGCAGACGTTGCGGTCGAGTGTTACGACCAAGGTCGGAAGGTCGTGGCGTTGCGTACGTTTACATAGCCCCCCGCGAGGGTCTGCAGCACTTCGTAAGAGACTGGTTGCCGAGATGTTACTGCTCGCCTCGCGGCCTTGGTTCACATTGTAAAACGATTGGCGGCGGTGGTGGGCAAAGAAAGCTATCGTAAGAGATGCGAGGTGCTTGCTTGCAATAAGATTGGTATCGGTAACATCCAGTGCGGCCGTTGAGATTTTACGATCCGATATTGAGTATGGCGTGGACATGGGTAATGTTGTCAAGTTTTTTTGAAAGATTTCAGGGGCGTCTTATATTTCATAATCTTGTAAAATTGGATGTGCCTTTCTTCTCTGATGTATGCATTGATGGTAAGAAATTATTAAAGGCACGCATCATGCAATTTGAATTTCAAGGCTAAAGAGTCGTATTTACTACATGCTCGTCAGTTTTTACTAGCACGTGAACCATATTCATTAGGTCTTCATTTACAATTTATATATAGACATGATGTGTAAACATGACAATAAACCTTTAGTTTTTTTTCATTTTAATTACCTCTCGGCTGTAGTAAAGGGGAACCGAAGGAAAAAGAAATAACTAAAAGGAAATCATTAGAAGTCAATCATTACTGTGATCATCAGATCGGGAAAACAGGCGCGGTCAGTCATTTCTTTCTGCAAGCAATCATTTCACGTATCAAGGAAGGGCGCTACACAAAGATCAGACTACCAGAAAATCTGAAAAAATGCAGATTCATAATAAATTCCTCCATTGTTAGAAAACTGGGGTCTCTTTGCACCTTCCGGCGTATCCATTCTTTGCGCTGACAACAAATTACTTCTGTAAAACATGCGTTGAAAATTGATTGATTGAATAATTTTTTTCTGTATTTCAAAGCGCGTCAACTGCTATAGTCATTAGTATCGTAGGTGTAGGGCATCACGGGTGATGGTGGTGTTCATTCCCCGCTGGATGGTGATACCCGGCGCCGGTTTTCCCCAACAAGGTATCCAACCAGAGGGTCACAGCCCCGGAGGGGATAAGTTCCAAGCTACCAACTAGTCTACATACATGTGCGGTAGTGTATTGCACGTAAGTGAAGTGTGTGTGTAAGTGTGTAAGTATGTGAGAGAGGATAGGGACAAGGAAGAGGAAGGGAAGATTGCGCGCCGTCCGCGGCACATTTATTAGGGTTTTCTGCGCATTCGCCTTGCATTGAACGGAGAAACCACGGGAAAACTACCTATTAGAGGAGCCGGCCGCTAAAATTCTTCTCCGGAGAGTGGCTGAATTCGACCTGGCCATCTAGCAAGTGTCGAAAATCCTGCCACTGTCAGGACTCCACATCTTAGGCCTCCCGGTCAGAGCCACAGCAGTTACATCAGTTGATCCTCCGAGCTAGCGCAGCCGATGGGTTGAAAATTGTGCGTTGCACAGACTTGTGTTTGTTTTGAACATGAATTAATATGTGAATCTGAAAGACCAAATTCCGGTGCTGAGTCGCCAATTTTAATCTGCGTAGCGAAGGCCAACTTGGCCAAATTTGGAATTACGGATCGCTTTAGTTACGAAAACTCCATTTCGTTTTTTCGATGTAGTGAGTTGAGTCCTCTTCGTTTACAAAAAACCGATAAAAGCCAAAAAGTGCCTCAAGTGAAAATGACCATTCTGCAATAATTTGTGAACATGAAACATAAGTGCCATTTATTGATTTCCTAACGTACAAGTTTTATGAAATCTATTCACTTTTTTATTAGTATCCAATACATTTCGTAATAGTATAGATGGATTTTGCACATTGGAGAAATAAATGATTTGAAAACAGAATTAAAGTGCCTCTTCCCAGAACAAGCACATGGTTGACTCAAAGTGATATTTCTATTCCAAGAGTAAACCTTTAAATACTGCAGTTTACTTCAAATACATTTTTGAACTATTCTTCAACACATCGCCAGTATCGTAAAGAAATTGGATTGTTTGGTTTATACTCATACCAATATTGTATTTACCATTTTAAAAATATTAACCAAAGGTAATAGTACAATTAAAACATAAATGGAAAAAGATACTTTCTGATACTTAATCATTGTATTAATGTACTTGATTTAATTAGATTGACCACCCTATTGCACCTTTTATACTCCATAAAGTTACTATTAGTATTGTATTATTTGATATTTATTATTGAAATATCATGGAACCTAACGATTTTGTTGCTTCAATATCAAACAGTCTCATTTAATCTAATGTCGACATTTTTAATGAGAATAGCCACTAAACGGAAAGTGATATGAAACCTAGAAGATATTAGTGATCCTAGTTACTACTCAAATAGTACTCGTATATTAAAAAAACTCCCTAACATTGTTTAAAGACCTAAAATTGAAAGATAAGTTGCAATGAAATAGATATTTCTGGCTTTAATACCAAAGGTGTAGGACAGGTTCGAATATAAATTTTACAATTTTCAAAATTTCATTTATTTTAATGTAAATAGGAACTGTACAGTTTTTGTCAATACTCTTTTATCAATTAGAGAATAATATTTAAAGAAGAAAATTGTGGACATATTCCAGATATTTTTAAAATGTTACTGAGATTCATGTAAAGTAACTGAAAAAATTAAAATATTTCAATGACATTCAGAATGGCACAACTAGATCTTACTCCTGAATATTTACTAAGGTTCAGCCCAAATCCTTTTAATCTGACTGTTATTCGTGTTGCACCCATCATTCCACACGTACTTACGTATTTTGGAGTACACAATTATATCGCCTCACCACCAGCCCCAATTTTAATCATCTTGGGAACAGCACAAATAAACTTGAATCCTCACGCGTGTGTGTTGGTAGAATTCAAATAATATCAAACACGGAATTTGTGGGTTAAAATTCGCGATCGTATTGAGTGATAAGGTGATTCCAATACTTCTTACTTTCTCGCCCATTCTTCGTAAGAAGAGGGAGTATTGTAATCGTGCGCCGGCAAAAGGGGAATTTTTGGCAGCAAAACTCATATTTCCAGCTAACGAAAAAGTAGATAAATTTTGTTCCTATGTTTAATAAATTACTTCCTGTATCACGTTGTGTAATCTGAATCTATGTTCTGTGAATCTTAATACCGAAAAATCGGTTGACGACAAAACTGTCGGTTCTTCTGTCGATCTGTTTGTCTGTCGGTAGGTCTGTTCGTCGGTTTGCACGACCGTCGATTTGCCCGTGCGTCGGTTTAGCCGTTTGTGATCAACGTTTGCGCCCAAACCGTACATCCGATTTTCTCCGTATTCGATATTTCTCGATAGTTTGAAAAGAATTCAAAAACCTCTGAGTTTGAAAAGGATATTTTGATAATGGAGGTTAATTTTCATTAAGCCTTAACACATTTTCAAAATTTTCTCAGAAATGGCTGCAATTTAAAAAAATTTCCTCGGGTAGCGTAAAGCTAGCGTATATCTTAAAATAATGCTACACTTCGCATTTTCCTTGAATTTTCTCGATTTTTGAAAATTGCAAATTTAGAAATAAAGTGAGAAAATAATTGTTGTAGCAACAATTGTTCTTCCCTGTAGAATAGTGAAAGCAAAAAGAGTAATTACAACTTGTGTGATAGGGTATGCTGCAATGCAATGTATTTCAATTAATTCATTATTATATTCATGGGGAAGTTTACAATTGCGATTTTTATCATCTCTATTGGGACCTGTAGTAAAACCATATCGGCCACAGCAAAAATGAGAATTGAAATGTAAAATATAGCAACGATTTTGTTACGGTTGCACATAAAATAAAGATAAAAACGAGCTAGAAGATGAAAAAAAGTAAATGTTCACTATCTTTTTTGTATTGATTCTCTATTTTTAAGCAATTTTAACCTTTTATATAATTTCAAGTGAGATGTTCTATGTTCCTGAACTAATAAATCATATCTGTGCTTATACGATTAAATAAAATAACCATGCCTATCTTTTTTAGATGAATTATCCTTTGTAGATTTTATTTTCATTTTACATTCATTAATGATTTCAAAATTCATGGAACTTGACAAGAAAATGATAGGAAGAAACACATCTTAAGGTGCAATTTCCGTAATTATAAAGACATGTCTGGGTGCATTTGTAGTGCGCGAAGAAATGAATTAACCCAGAGGGATTACGTACCAGTTCTTGAAGATATCTGTAATATACTTGCCTTTCTAAGATTTTCACTTTCTTCGGCTGTACTAAAAGTATATGATTACGGGGAATAAAAGGAAGTCGTCTTCTTATAAAAATTATTTCGCGAGTTGGAGATTGATTAGTAGTCTTTAACTACTTCTTTTCCGTTGAGTGGATATTTAGCCAGCAAATCTTGTAATAAGGCATCTGCTACGCTCATTTTGTAAGAGCCGGATGAATTCTGAAGATATTTAATGCTAGAAGTACCTTCAAGGAAGACATGGTTAATTAGATTTTTATTTTTGCAAGTAGAGAATATAGATAATATTGGTTTACTTACTTTGAATAATGCTTAAAGAAATGTTTCATTTGTTAAACCCGCTAACTGATGGAAACAACAAAGGAATCTCTCATCATAACTTAACAAACACATGGCAACGTGCAAAATTTGTTAAAAGTGAATTTTCAAATGTGATCAACAAAATCAAATTTAGATGAAGACCCTATTTAGCAATATTATTTTGTATATATTATATTGTTTCCATTATTCGACTACTCTGCAACACTCAGAAAACTTCATTTTCCAAGTAGATTGCAATTCACAAGTCAATTATTGAATGTAGCACTAAAGTAGAATGTATGATCTATCTCTTGTTGACGATGCATTTTATCGTGAGTGGTGGCAAATTATTATGGAAATAATGGAGTATTTTTACCTTAATGCTGAAAGGAAGTTTTGTTACATTGTATGTTTTGTTATGTTTTCAGTGAAAGTCGTGAGTTTCTTCTGCCTTAATATTTTTGAAGAAATAAATTTATTTTGATTATCAAAGAACCAAACAGTTTATTTTTAGCGTAGGAGGCTGTATAATGGTAGGTACTGAGAAATCAGTATGGTGAACATTAACAAAGTAAAGTATTTAAATGTCGAAGGTTAAATGGTTTAGTTATATCTAGAACCGTAAGACATTGAACGCGTAGTATTAAAAAAATGGATCGTTTAATCAGCACGTTTCTTGTGGTACATAGAATTAGTCCTAAACAACCCATTAAAGCACTCGTGCTGCATTGAGAGTTATAAAATCATCCGCATCTCATTAAGCTAAAGTCCACCGTAACCGGTCGACCAGTGCAGCGGAGGTTTGAAAATATATTTTCCAAGTAATGTGCCTCGCGAAGGATACCATCCTTTAACGATTACGTTTTCATTACCCATACGTAAAAGGAGCGCGCGCCTATTAGGTGCGATGGCGTAGAAAGCGAAACCGAGTGGCACCTGGAGTGCCTTGATTTATAACGACACTGGATCCGCCGGGGACCATCGCGTGTCTGCCGCTGGCCCCAGGGCACGCGGCCGCCACCGAAGCCTCTCCAGGATTTCGTAATTTAGCTCTCGGCGCGTCTCGTCCCACCTCGCCCCGCCCCCGGGCAGGTGGCTCTCTCCAGGAGCGGTAGCGCGTACGAGGAGCTCCCGCTGCTACCAGCACCCGGACGGCACAGTGGGGCCAGGGAGGGGAAAGCTGGCAAAAAGTCCAAAATCAAACTATGCTTCAGGAGCTCCATTGCACATGAAAAGGGGAAACAAAATTTCTCCTCCATTGTGCACCGATCTGGAAACGAAGGGGGAATCACGCTACTCCTTACAGTGCCATTTTTAACCAGTACAAGTGCACAACGAACTTCTTCATTCTCGCAGTAAGAAGAAAGGTGTATTTTTCTACGCAAATATATTTGCTCTATCGACTATCAGAATCGTACGTACTATAGATATGATACCTGGAGATATGTGCTTTAACTCTGTATTTCTAAAAAACCTATTCCTTGATTAATTATTCAGTAATTCCAAATAGAAAGTTCACGTGTCACACAGGAAAGGTTTTTAAAATCTGATTTTTCATATTGACTCTTAGTGACCTTCCGGGCATTTCCGGGATATGATATTAACTGAATTTGGTTCTGGAATTCATCTAGTTTTCAAAACACTATTCAAAGTTAACCCATCTTGCGTTAGGGACTTTGTTTATATTGATGCACACCTAGATTTGTTAGCCTTTCTACTCACAATATTCATTTTTTTATTTTTACTTCATGAACTGGTACTGAAAGCTCAATATTGACAAGGAAGGATCTATACGATGTTATTAACACACTGAAAAAAAAAGAAGAAATGTGTAACAAGAAAAAAATTGCAGCTACGTCAAAACATATACAGATGAAATTGAAGACGCAAATAGGATTATTCATTGACAAACTTAAGCGAGATTATGGGAGAACTAATAATAGTAACACTGCCAGACGTGCTTTTTTTCAATATAAAAAAATCAGAAATAACAGCAGTCCACCCTGAAGTCATAATTAAAATAATATTAAACCATACGGACATACGATCATAATTAAACCATACGGACAATTAAAACAAGTGAAAAAGAAAAAGAAGTCAGTAACAAAATGTTTAAACAAATATAGAGATAGTTTCTCCAGAATTTTATCCGGAGAAGAAACTATCAATGAAGTGCTTTGCTGGCTGTTAATTGCATCTGACCTGATTTAAGAAATGGAACAAAGAAAAATTATCACAAAGGAGTTACAGTTAAAGAAGTTACAACAATGTTAATGTCTTCAAGTTCAAATTCACTTCTTGAAGAAGAGTCAGACGCTTAAAATACTTTTTGCCAACCTTTCCCCTTTCTAGCCCCATTGTGGGGCGGGGACGGGCGGGGACGGGCGGGGACGGGCGGGGACGGGCGGGGACGGGCGGGGACGGGCGGGGACGGGCGGGAACGGGCGGGACGGGCGGGGACGGGCGGGGACGGGCGGGGACGGGCGGGGACGGGCGGGGACGGGCGGGGACGGGCGGGGACGGGGGAAGGACGGACGGACGGACGCACCGACTAAACGACGGACCGACGGACCGACGGACCGACGGACCGACGGACCGACGGACCGACGGACCGACGGACCGACCGACTGACGGAGCGACAGACGGACGGACGGACGTTTTGCCGTCAATAGATTTTTAGTACGAGAACTTAAAAGTAGAAAGTAACATTTTCCTTAGCTCTTAACAATCTGAATTTAATGACCCCGTAAGTCTGCAAACGAATCCATCTGCAGGAGAATACAGAAAATTCTTAGATTCGGAAAAGTTTATGAAGTGAGTTTAGAAAACTTGTCTTCAAAGAATATCTTCATTGATTTTTTCGTGTTTTCGGGCGCGTCAATGTTTTTTGTCATTAGTAACGTTAGTGTAGTGCATGTTTTTCTCTAGAGATGGTAGTGATCTTACCACCCGCTAAATGGCGAGATCCGGCGACGACCTACCATCGGCTAGTGGGGTTTCCCCTTAAGTCTCCCGGAGTATGTGGTAGTGTAGTGCATGTTAGTGTAAGTGTGTGTGTAACTGATGAGGATAGGACAAGGAAGAGGAAGGACAGATCGCGCGCGGTCCGTGGCCCGTTTGTTAGGGTACTGCTCCGGCATTCGCCTTGTGTTGTTCGGAGAAACCACGGAAAACTACCGATCAGAGCAGCCGGCTGCTAGAATTCTCCTCCAGACAACGACTGAATTCGACTTAACTGAAAAGCTAGTGCCGAAAATCCTGCCGCCGTCAGGACTCGAACCTAGGACCTCCCGTTCAGAGACGCTGCAGTGACATCAGTTGATGCACTGAGCTACCACTCCCGGTCGTATGTCTTATTTTTTATTAAGTAGTACATAATAATATTGTAACATCAATCCATATAACTATAATAATATCAAGTATAAAAATAACCACAAGACGCCTCATTAATCGAAGTGCTTCAACCTGATTTCCTGATGATAGATTCAGTTACAAAAAGATTTTCTTGTCGTGTAAAATTCCCTATTTTAATTACGTGATTTTTAAAAGAATATGATGTCGTCTGGTCCTATTTTGCTTTTGAATTCCGCTGACGTCAGGTTATTGGACTCGCATGGCGAGGGATTGAAGTTAAAAGTTCTAGTCCGCTTGAAGAATTTTGACATGATCCGCTTAGAGACAAAACAGTCATTATAGAGAACATGGAATTATGGTGTAGTGGACGAAAACGACGAATTGTTACGATCATTTATCAATTTTGGGAAAATAAATGTGCTGAGTTAAACAAGTAGGTCAGTTTAATGATGCACAAATGAATTAAGCAAACCTGCGAAAAATCTGTTGTTAAATTAATGTCCCGCATAGTGTAAAACAGTGTTACAATTAAATATAGTTGAATTTTGCGGGACCATTCAAATCCCATTCTGGTTCTGACGGATGTTGCAGGTTTAGTGCTTTTTGACTACATCGCATGTTATAAACTTCTCCTTGCATCACGTTACGAAGATGTGAACGTCACATCGATTCACCTAATATATCTATTATCTGAACGAAATTATTCAATTTGCCAATAAGATAGTAGGCTTCAGCCGTTAGTTTCCCCCCACTGTTTTTGTTGTTTTAAATTTTGTTTTCTTTGTTCGTCGCTTTGTTTTCCTGTACGTGTCATCGGGCCCACTTCGGAGTGTTGTGTCCGCAAGTCGCCAGGACCTCCTGGAGTGAAACCTGTTCCCTCCGTCCTTTTTTCTAAAAAGTCCCCCCTCATCCAACGCTGCCGAGGAACGCGAACCGCTGGCGGCGACAACAGCGCACTAGAACGTCGGTTTAGCACATAGCCATCTGCCGGGTACTGATCGGCAAGCTTAGGAAGATACCTTAGTAAATCGCCAATATAGTTAGTGCTGAATACTTGTGATTTTTGTCATTTGACCGAATCTTACTCTCTCAAGAGATTTATTTTCATTAAATTTTGAATTTATAAAAATATATAATAAAATGTTTTAGTTTGAAGAGTTGATTATTGATCTATATTGATGTCCATTCATTAAGTATTCATTTACTATGTACTACATTCAAAACATTTATTTACTCATAATCATACAGTGATACTTTTCACTTAACTTCGTGCATTCCTGTCTCTCCGTTCCTCTTTCATCAACAACCCTTAGAAACCCCATTTTACACGAAACTATGACAACCTGTATACAGTAGATAATATCTGCAACAAAATCACTCGTGCGTGAATTACTAAAGCTCAGCAGCAACATTGCTGAGTAGAATATTTGCTGTATCATTGGCCGGGAGGTTCTAGGGTTCGCGTCCCGACGTTGACGGATTTTCGACTCAACCAACATATCTGGGTCGACCTTCTCTGATCGGGCTTTGGGTTTTACGACAATACCGGGCGAATGCTGGAGAAGTACGTTAGCAAACTGGCCACGATGGAGCGCGATCTTTGTTTTCTCCGCCTTGGCTGATCCTCGCTTATTACGCACTTACTCACCTAACCAGTGTTCAGGCCTTGTTGGAGTGGTGTCCCGCTGGAAGACATACGAGGGGAAAAGTTCGCAACGCCAATGTGTAGACCGGCCGCGTATCTCACATTCCCACGAAGGACCAACACCGCCACCTCCCGGTAAATATCATGCACTTCACTTTCACAGAGAAAATATCTAAAATGTAGATGCGCCTCTAAGCAAAACACTCTTGTGAGAATGTCGGAGGCACCATCTTACGAATAGAAATTAAGTAACTTGGATGAAGGTCGAAGATATAAGATAATATTATAATATATAATACGATAAGATTTCTTGTATTTCTTGTTTTTTTTGTAAATTTTACTAAAAGGTGAACTTTTAAATTTAATGTGTACATTTAATGTGAAAATAGTAAATGTGTTTCAGCCATAAATATACATTTTAATTCTTGATCTTTATTTCGTTATCGCAACCAGCTTGATAAAAAAGATTTAATTTCACAAATGATTGTTCAATAATAGCTTTTATAAAAAGGAATATTGAATTCTATTCGTATTGAAATAGTTTTGAACAACCCTCGATCGTGTCAAGATATCGTTACGGTTGAGGTTCCTGAGATGAAGTTTATAACGTACATTTCTATAAACGGTCACGGCGAAAATTGTTCTGGAAAATTAGGGAGGTCTGGTACTCTTTGGACATTATACTTTTGAAAAAGAAACGTCACGGAAGCAATTGATCGGTTTCGTTGCTGTTATTTTGTGTGGTGATCGGAATTAAATATATGGTGGCAATAATACGTTGGACTGTTAATTTTCATGTCATTGATACCTTGAAAAACCTTTTCAAATTAAAAACTGCAATATTTATCTTCCGCTTTTTTACGTCCTCCCGTGTGAGCATTGGGAATGACAGAAGTTCATTCCATAATGTGTGGGCATATCTCGAGTAGAAATTAGTAGGCCTAAACTATTTTCAAAAGTTGTAGTAGTTACCTCAACTTCAAGCGCATAAATATTTTGAAATATACAAATGCATTCCCATGTGTATCATCCCCTCTTGTATCACTGCGTCATAAAATGTAACAAAATAGAAAAAGATATTGCTGTTGAAAGCAGACAAAACCAGAGAAAGAGTAAATCGGCTAATGTTACAAGAAGCAGACTGTAAAGCCTGTTCAACAGATTAGGAGTAAATACATTTTTTGCTCATCACAACCGCTAGCTACGGACTCTAACTTGGGCACAAGGATGTATAGAGTGCGAATAATAGACCAGGACTGCGCTGGACTGAGTTACTTATCTTTCAAGTGACGTTGAGAGAGACTTCTCTGTGGCAAGCTTACTTATAACTTTTTTGTACTACAATATTCACAGACTTCAAGCGATAACCATTCTGTGACGTCCAGCAACTCATCATCTCTACTCAAGGATCTTCTTTACGTTGCCAAGCTATAGTTGGCGATACTTACAGCAGGCCCGGCGGTGTGACTGAATTAACTCCGATCACGTCACATTACGTCATCCGTGAAACGCATCCGGGATGCTACGAATGATAGAAGAGCGTGAGGAGAGAATGTAAAGTGGTAGAAGTGCAACAAATTTATTGAAGCGGCAATCGTGTGATCCTAATTGATCGAAAGTAGCAGTCCTTCAAGAACAAGATTTACATCGTCTGCTCTACATACTGACTGCTCTTGTGTTCATGTTTTCTGTTCCAAGAAGCCTCATTCAGATTCTGCTGAAGTTCAGACGTTCTGTTGAGAATTCCGTGAGAAGAATGAACCTTCAGAATACCACCACCAGACCACGTTTGACTTTGAATACCAATCACGGAGTTAGAGCTCATAGTTTCTTAATTGTATAGATGAATCACCCATCAAAATCACAGCTTTGTCATTCAATTCCTATGAAAGACGTAAGTAGGAATATGAATTTCTTATTTTTGTTTTCAAATATATATTTGAACCTTCAAAAGTATCGCACAGTACTGAATTTGTAAGTATGTTTTTTTTCTATTTCCAATAGAATACTAGAAGGACACATTTAAATATTTAGTATTTTTTTAGAATTAAACAACGCATACGCTTTTGATGGGATGGTTTAGGAATGCTAAAACGAGATTTGTTTGGTCTTATTTTAATCGAACTACACGTTTTTTTTTTTAGAACATCGGGTGTTGCAGAAAACCAACATTTTTTAAAATCTACTTGAAATACTCCAACCCAAATACATCAAAGTGCATTTTTTATCTTCGTTAAGTTTCCTTTTCCCAGTTCGCAACTAATAAATATGCAACTTGTGCACCTCAAGCAACCAGAAAGTCGTCGCAGAAATCTAGCTCGATATCCGTGTCGTTGCGACCACCGGCCATCTGCTCCAAGTGCACTGCCCTGCCTAGCAATCATTCGGCGCGGCTGACTCGTAGCGAGCCGTGAGCAAAGAGGTTGCACGCGCCGGGCCCTGAATCATTCTTCTCCCCGATTTCCTTGCAGCTCCTCCGGTCGCCTCGGGCGGTCAGAGCGGCGCGCGATGCCGCATGTAGCCCCACACCTGTTATCTCAATCCATTTCACCGGCGTTTTTATGATCCGTTTAAAACGGAATACTATAATTACGCAGCGTTTTGCGGTTCAAACGCTAGCATGAGAACATGGAAAATGGCTGGCAGGCAATAGCAATTAAACATGAAAATGACAAGACGATTCAGACGACTGTGGAAGGTGGTGTATGAATTTATGGATTTCCAGTACATTATAATTTTGAGGTCTTTAATTTCGAATTTTGTTTCTAATGTTCTTGTCTATAACAGTCTTTAATTTCGAATTTTTCTAGTGTATTTAATACTAGAAAATACTACTAATTACTATAATGTAATAGATTTCTAAATGTAAAATAAGAAAATATTATGTAAAACTACAGCTTACAAATGTTTCAGAAATTATGTTTGTCACTTTTATAATTATTTATATATTTTATTACTATTATTGTTGCAAAGAAAATCAGTAGTCACACTATTATTTTATTGTCATTTTCTGTATTTTACACTGTAAGATATCCTTTCGTAAGTGCCTTTACCTAATGATTAATGTGGTAATTTTCCATGTTTTGATTGAGATTATGTATTGTATATGTCATCAAGCACTACCTGTTGTTATGTAATTATAAAATTATACGTACTATATTTTCCCTTCTGATCCCCGTATCCTTTTCATTATCATTTCTTTATTATCTCCTCTTGTCCACCTCCATCACCACAATATTTCGGCCTTAAGTCGCCATCTTGATTGAGGTTTTCTGGGTTTACTCAATCGCTTAAGGCGTATGCCGGATGGTCCTAGTATTGCATCCCAGACGTAAATGTAAAATAACTCCCCTTTTTGATTATTGTTCACAGTTGAGGCTGTCGGTAATGACAACTGACATTTCGGGCGAATTTTGAATTATTGATTTTAAGTGGAAAAAGTGGAGTCCTTTTATCTCATTTTTAAGAATGTTCCTTACATCATGTCTTTCCATTTTGCAAAATTCAAGAATAAACAAAAATGACAATAAATTTAATGTATTTGCTTCTAAACAATTTTATCATAATTAGCTGAACTCTTGCGATTACATCGCATAAAAGCATTCACAAAAAAGTACATCATATGCAGACAAAGGGAAATTGAACATCCCAGCCTGAAGAAAATATTTCACGTTGTTTTCAAATTACTAACGAAATGAGGGAGGTTTAAAAACTCTATAATAATCACCGGGAGCGGTAGCTCAGTGCATCAACTGATGTCACTGCAGCGCCTCTGACCGGGAGGTCCTAGGTTCGAGTCCTGACGGCGGCAGGATTTTCGACACTAGCTTTTCAGCTAGGTCGAATTTAGTCGCTGTTGGAGGAGAATTTTATCGACCGGCTGCTCTGATCGGTAGTTTTCGTGGTTTCTCCGAACAACACCAGGCGAATGCCGGAGCAGTACCTCAACAAACGGGCCACGGACCGCACGCTATCTGTCCTTCCTCTTCCTTGTCCTATCCTCTCCCTTGCACACACACTTACACTAACATGCACTACACTACCACATATTCCGGGAGACCAGTCTCGGCTGGGGGGAGAGTCCTGGTTTGGGGGAAACCCCACTAGCCAACGGTAGGTCGGCGCCGGATCTCGCCATCCAGCGGGGGTAGATCACCGCCATCTCTCGAGGAAAAACATGCACTACACTAACGGGACTAATGACCAAAGCAGTTGACGCGCCCGGAAACACGAAAAAATTAATCGATCAATCCATAATAATCTGTGAATGTTTTGTTGTAAAGTGATTCATGCTTCAAACATTTGCTTCTCATTGTGTTTATATTAAGATTCACTAATCTTTGAATTTAAAAACGATCTTCGAAAATCAAAATTTTGTTCTCGTGGCTTTGTTAATTGTAAGATGACACTCACACACACTTTCTAACTCTTAACCACGAAATACGGAATGCTTTCAACTTCCCTTTTGAATTCACACAACCAAGCAGCGTAATGAACAAACGATGGTAGTTAAGCGTTCACTCTACTAATTTTAAGATATTATTAAAATTTAGTATATGTACTATAAATCTCTTAGTAAGCGATATCATATCTGGATCTTTGGATCTTTATTTTAAAGCAATGTCACGGAATGTTGTTAAGTAAAAAGCTCAAATTTCTTTCTGAGCGCAAAAACTTATGGGCGTCACTATGTACCTGACTCAGGAAAAAACTCGGGAAGCTTTTTTCTCTCAACGATTCTTTGCTTTAGCATTCTAAATTTGAAAAAACTATGCTTTTTTGCCATCAGGAAAAATATCGGCTTCACAGAAAAAATTGCAAAAAGCTGTAAGCATGTTGCAATTTTTTCAGTTTTTCACTAATATCTACAAAATTCTGTGTTCTGTCGAAATAGTCACTATTCACAAAATTAAAGTTGACATAACTCACTGCGGCAAAGCTGACCCTAAGCGACTGGAAGTCTCTTAAGGAATAGACAGCCCGATATTAAATATTTGGTGTTCACGTGTTGCGTTAAGGAAGTGGAATATTTCTGATATTCTTGGTATGTAAATATGTGTGTACGTATACTATTCTATGTTATTGTAATATTCTGATGATCGTTTTTGTTAAAATGTGTAATATCTTGTAGAGTTATACTAGAGCGTTTTAATTGTTGTTTTTGAGCAGCGTGTGTGCTTCTCTTTGGAAAACCATTTTTGTGGTTTTGTTTAGCAGCATTCTTGCTACTACAAGTCACTGACATGTTTCTAATAATATGATACTTATACACGAAGTAGTAAAGTTTATCAGAAAGTTAATTCAAGATTTGTATCTACTTCTTTAAAAAAATAATAAACTAGTGGTGCTTCAAAAACACAATTTTCTCGTATTATTTGTAACGAGCATGGAACATTATATTATAATTTGTATTTTCCTTCTCTTACTCCTGCTTCAGCTTCATTGGGCAAACACTCTTCACCAAATGAAGCTAGAAGATTCGAGAAGTCGAAGAATGAAAATTGAACATCTGTTATTGAATTCTACTTTACCTTTTCACATATTTTTTTGTCGGGTCGAATTTGAATTCGAGCGCTTAAGCTTCCAAGTACAGCCTGCTAATTACTTCTCTGCGACAGTTCTTGCGTAGATGAACTTCCACAATGACTACTCAGTTTTGCATTGATTTTAACCGCTAAGAAGGAACGTTTTCACGATTTGATTCAAAGTTAGGTCAAAAATACTAATTTTTACATAATTATATATAAAATGATTTAATGATATAATATTGAGAAATTGTGTGCATTAAAAAATATCTAGGGCGGCCTGGAAAGTTGAGGGCACCAAAGCTGAAGGATCGTAACTGCCTCGGTTCGAAGGATTCCGGGTTCGAATCCCGCCTCGGGCATGCATGTTTGTGTTGTCCTTACGTGCTCCCAATCACAGTGGGTGCTATATGACCTGAAAGTTAACAAGCAATCGTACAAAAAAAAAATCTAGCTTGTATTGGGTTTAGACGCTAGTAACGTTTAGGGACAGACAAATTTTTGTTATTTGTTTTTTCAAGAACAACACTTTTAAAGTGTCAGATACCCCCTAAAACGAGTGTTTCGTGCGTATATTCTTCTATTAAATATTCCAGGAAGATGAACTGAAATTATTGTCACAATTTCAGATTCATAGATCCAGAATGAAATTTGTAATCTTAAATTTTCGTTGCATAAGTCAAGGTTTGAAAAGACATTACATGCAGTTGTATACGTTAAAAAATTAAATTGAATTAATACTTGAGAGATAACTCTCTACTCTCTTAAATCCATTTTTGAATTGAAGACAAATGCAAGCTTTCAAACAGAGATTGAGTTGAGCAATGGCCAGGTATTTCACGTTGTAGATATGAGATGTCGTAAAATGTGTAAATCTGAGTTAATTACTTTATTGAATTACTTTCAATTCTATTAAGGTGCTCTCTAAACATCAACCGCATCGAGAATGCAATGATTGTTCCTCACGAAGTTGACTTTTGTGGTTTCCTCATGTTCGTGTTTGTTTTAATAGCTATGAGAACCTTGGCACCGTCTTAAGTTACTGGTTTAAGTTGCGAATATTTCTAGGACTTGAAGGAATAGACGTTAAAGAGTTACACGCTTAACATTATTTACCTTATTTCCATTCTAGATGTATTTTCTCATGAAATAATATAATTATAATTTGAAAAGGCAAACTGAAAATTATATTATATATTGTCAAATATCTGACATACTTATATCTAAATATGAAGTATTTTCTCCTGATAAACATGCTGGATTTCCAATAAGAACGCTCTTTTCTAAAACCAGAAAAATATTACTCGTTTACATTGAGAACATTGGATGAAGTAAGATAATAATCTGGGAGTTAAATAACATTGAAATAAAGTATTAAGAAAAGAAAAGGTGGGTTGGTATGGCTACCATTTTACACTTCTGCACACTTTTTGAATGAAACGGTAGGGTAAAAGAATAAAGTATCAAGGAAGGATTAAAGGACAATTTAGGTCACAAGTAATGTATAAAATTAACGAAAAAAGAGACTTTTTAATAAACTAAGAGAACACAGAGCGAGTCAGTGATAGCATGAATGAGACTAATGGGTAAAGAAACTAGTGCAAATGGGAACGGGTCAAGACGAAGGAAATCGATAGAATACTACGGAGAGCGGGTGCGTAATCTAGATTCAGGAAGTGTGCAAGGGCAGAAAATGTCTTCGTCCGAGGGCACAACACGGGCTGAGAACTCCCATGAGAAGTTTCGAGGGAAGGTGGATTTCCTCAATCAGAATGACGGCGAACTTAATAGGAGAGGCGCCACTAACAACCTTAGTGTTGACAGAGAGGACCAAGGCAAGGACATTGCACTGAAAATTACTTCAAGGATGCCGAGACTATGAGAAATGTGATTGATAGCCGGATATGCTCGATGGACAGCGATACTAGGAACAATGATTCAGATAATGATGAAATAAACAACGGCTACGACTTGATAGACACGGAGAATGACGTCAGTGTCACGAAGAGTAATGTCTGAGAAAAAAAAGTATGGCGAGATTGCTGTCTGAGAGCGGAGGATAGAGATGTTAATGGCGAATGCCTTTTCTAAGGCGGATTTCATCAGGGTTTCTAATATATTTGGAAGCCACAGACGATTATAACACATGTTTTTACAGGAACTAGATACCTGGATTCAATAATATTTATAGAGTTTGCAAGACATTCTGAATGAATTAGAACTATTTTTATTTTACATATTATGGTATAATTACATATTTTTACATATTTTTGCTATTACTATATATTTCGTTACATTTTTATGTATTTATGCGTCGAAACGGAACATTTCAGATGCGCGTTTGCAATATAGGTTACGGAATCATTTTCTTACAAATCAAATAAAATGCCGTTACGCTTCTATAACCATGTCTTCGCCATGTTTTTTCAAACTACCCCACTCCCGCTCACTGCGTACTCGGAGTGAAAGAGCTCGAGAAGAGCGTACTCGGAGTTTGTGAACAAAGTTATTTCAACCACGTGCGTGTTCATGTTTCAAACAGCACATTCGTTAATCGATCGAAAAGTAACAAATATATTTTAAAGAAAATGTCTCTTGTTCGATTTGTGTGTGTGTGTGTGTGTGTGTGTGTTGTGTGTGTGTGTGTGTGTGTGTGTGTGTGTGTGTGTGTGTGTGTGTGTGTGTGTGTGTGTGTGTGTGTGTGTGTGTATTCCTTTAATTCCCTGTCCCGGGTTCCATCACTGGCTAGCGGTACTACTACTCACTTGAACAGCGGCTCCTCGTAAACATTGCAATATATACTATGAACGTATTTTATATTTCGAATACAATTCTCATCTGTGGTGAAGTCGAGAGGGAGGAGAACTACTTTCAGCCACTTCGAATCCTTGTTAAAACTGATCGACGACGTTCTATTCTCACAAAATGCTTGTAGAGAACAATTTTAAACACAATAATGGATTTTTATTTTACATATTTTCTATTTTTTCTTACATGTTTTGGAAAAAAATAAGTACATATATATGTACATATTTTGCATTTTTTATTACAATAAAATCCGTTCCCTAATTATAACGAAAGCTTTATCTGCGGTCAACAGTTGGCGAAATTAGAGACGACTGCGGATAAAACGGCATTTATGTCTCAAGTCATGGGCGTGTGTGCTTCAACTTATCGTGCAAGCGACGTGCTCTAGGGCCAAGAGCGTTAGGGTCTACAGGTCTAGGACCAAGTACCGTAGGGAAAAGTGCACTAGGGGCAAGTGCGCTAGGGGCAAGTGCGGTAGTGGCAAGTGCGCTAGGGTCAATTGCGCTAGGGCCAATAACACCAGGGTCAAGTGTGCAAGGGCCACATGCAGGGCGTGGACTGGGCCTCAAGGAAGCGCGCAGGCAAACGGCAAGGCGGCGGGGGCGGCGGCGGCGCGGGGTTTCCCAAGCGCAAACCCTCGGCGAGAAGTAGGTCTCCTCGCACGTCACTCACGAGGCGCGCTGATGGATGCCCCGCTCGGGAGTGGATCTGCTCCCGCTCCCGCTCCGCCCGCGCCCGTGTCCCCGGCCGCGTTCGCTCTCGTTGGCGAGGGCAGCGAGTGCGCCCTCCCTGCCCCGCCACGCCCCGCCACGCCCCACCACGCGCCTCCCCGCTTCACGAGCGGGAGTGGGAGGGCCGGGCAGAGGAGCGAGCTGCCGGGCCGCGCATCGCGCTGCACTTGCGAAGCCAAACCGCTCAGGGAGATGAGGCTACAGAATGCATGTTTTTCTTTCTTTCGCAGTGATATAATACCGATAGTGTGTGTTTGTTGTTGATTCGAGGGTGTGCAGACGTGTGTGTGTAAATGTATGAGAGGATGTGTTGTAATATAACACCTGTAATTGGTTTTGCTGAAAGTTTTGCAATCCAGGAAATTTGATCTGTTTGCTCGCGATTTTAAGGAAATCAGCATTTACAGGTGTCGGAATCACAAGTGATTATTAGTGTGTGAAAGGCACTGGCACTTGAAGTATAATTTACTTATCTTTTCCCGAAAAATGTGGCTGGTATACCATTATGTAGATTAAATAGATATTCTATGCGTTAATGCTATAGGTTAAAGTACTTGCATTCGTTACTGAGAGGTTTTTATGTATGCAGTATGTAAAAAACCAAAACTGAACTATATTCATGGATGGCCTCGACATTTGCGTACATTATTTGGCGGTTGACTGCTGCCTATGTTTTTGTGTGTGCTTAAAGTGTCTAATAGAGCTGCGACCGACAACTAGCTTGTACTTTGTCGTAAGATAATTCAAAAGAAATTATTCAACTTGTGAGAGCAAACTTACTTTAGTTATTAATTGGAGCATTGCATTGCGCGGGAACTGCAGAAAGAATGAAAACATTTATAGCGGACCGAATTCAAGGATCTCGACCCCTGATGGGCAGGAATTTATCCTTGACCCCAGACATTTAACCACAGACATTTATCCTCGACCTCTGATCGATAGGAAAATTATTCTCCTAAATTATTGCGTCCATAATAGTTTGCATTACATGTGGAGTATTGTGTGTGGTTTTTGCGGTATATTTTATATAACCTTGAATTTCTTCACTACGTACTCTTCACTAATAAGATCACATTTTCAAATTATGGCCTTTCAAACTTCGTAATAAATACTGTGCGGTATTTTGAGAACCCTCACAGCACACTCTTACCATTGGGCAACAGGGGCGTTTCAGAATTAAACATTGGGGATCAGTCCGAATATTTTACCACTCCACCTCCATAGTCCCTCGCAACCAATGCTTTTGCGAGAGACGCTGTCTACTTTGCTGCAGGACATGTCTCTTGATATAGTATTATACTTGAATGTCACTTGCTTTGAAGCATCGCATGTAACTGCAAAACGTCAGGACACTGTCGAACTTTTTCTCCATTTCAGAGTACCTTTGTGAGACATATGGATGTCACGTAATTGATATACGTAACTGATTGTAGAGTCTTCAGTGGTAGATTGGTAGATTTGACACTCCTTTGACTTTTCAATAAGGTCATGTGCTGGCCCCTTGAAACGGCAATGACGTCCTGAAATATGTAGTGATTTCAGCCGCAGCCAACTTCAACACATTTCATAAGAGTGTCGGAACGTACACAATGCTACCGAGAATGCATCGAACTTTGTGGCCGTCACATTGAGAAGCCAGTGGTAAACAAAAAAGACAAAAAGTCAAAATTATCATTGCCGATGGGCAGGAAGTTTCCTCAGGGCTTGTGTACCTGCCTATCACCAGTGAGGAATAAGTTGCGTTCCTTAAAATATGCGATAAGAGGCTGAAAAATATTTTTAGGGAAAAGTGAACTAGATACGCAGTGGACCGTAGTGGGGTGATGTGCATAAAATATTTCTTTACACTCATTTGAGTTGTGTTCAAATATTGATGACATCAGAATTGCCATTATGTGGAAGTGTAGTCGTCGGAATTCGGGTCTCTGATGTTTGTGACTCAGTATTTACGGCAACAGTGGACTTTTAGCAACGATTCATTTATTCTATTTTGTTCTGTCGCATCACCGCGAGCGTGTCTTTGGGGAACAGAATGTCTCTAAAATAGTTGTATTTTATGTACTGATCAGAAATGCGCATTTAGCTTTCGTATTTTAAAATATACTTTACGGAAATGAATTTAATTTCGACATAAGTTAATCCAAAAAATGAAGTTGAAACACAATTAAGATTATTCCTTCATAGTACGTTTGTTTCGCCAAAGTTGCAGCTCATGTCTTTACAGGTCTACGCCGATAGTTTTTTTTATCAACCTAGACCGGAGAACATCAATTTTATGGACGGCAAATGAAATAAACATCTTCTCAAATAGGGTAGGGGGTGATAGGATGAAGATGGAAGCCACCCACGTCACAACACATAGCCTTGGACTCTGAGCTGGACCTTGGCTCTTCCCAGCGGCTGGATCACTGAGGAAGGATTTTATTATAAATGAGTATTTTTGAACACTTATGAGGACCCTTTCTGGAGCGTCTTCAGATTCATTATTGATTCATTATTTAATTACTGTATGCCATTTTAAAATCTTATTAGATTTAGTAATTCTGAGTGCATGTACTAATTGCAGCTTGCGTTTAATGCAGCTTGAGTTTAAGTAATCGCAATAAAACACATTGAACACATTTGTTGCACCGAGAACTGAATACAGATTATCATGGTGTTGTGTAATATGGGGTTTGTAAGCGTCGTTGACGAAAGATGAACGGAGGGAAAGAAATGCCAGAATGTGAAATATATGGCTATTCGATCATGAATAAATACATTGTTTTGATTGTGAATAGTTGATTAATATTGAATAACTGAACATTAATACAAAACAGTAATCAACGCTTCAAACAAAGCTATTAGCATTTTTTTCTTATAACTTCATCATTACTGTTAAAGAATGAGTACCTTTTGCGAACGTAGTTTTGGGGTGATTCCCGTCACGTCAGTGCGCAACTTTTCGCCCGGCGCCGATCGCGATGCGCAACGTTTGAGCAACTGTCGACCCTCGAGAGCGCCGCGGGGGAACGAGGCGCGTTCGGGGGTCGATTCCGTGTCTGCCCGCGCTGCAGAGCGCGCGCGCGGGCTTAGGGAGACGGAGGCTTTTTCACGAACCCGCTCCGCTATGGCGCAAATCCCACGCACGCGGCGCGGCGCGGGGCGGCGCGGGGCGGCGGTTGCGGCCGAGGCGGTCGTTCCCGTTTCGTCCGCTGATGGGGGCGGACTGCGCCAGTCGTTCGTGCCAGGGGAAAGAACCTGCAGGAAGTTGCTGTTCCTTCGGTCTACAAATGCTAGGTTTATTGAAATATTGGTGTTTGGAGAGAATGAAATAGAAGTGTCAGACATTTGTATCTTGAAGCATTTTTCAAATGAAAGGTGATTCATTTTTGGCAACTTATTTTTTGGAATGTCATCCTTGAAATGTCATCTTTTTGGCTTTGCCATTATCGGTCATACCAGCATGTAGCAGGATTTGAGAGATATTGCGCACTGTGGGGAAAAGTTACTTAATTTGGGTCTTTTTTTTGTTTTTTTTCTTTGCATGCTCTTAATAAAGATTCAATGAAAACAAATTGTTTACCGGAAGAATCTACATTCTGTGCACTTTTGGGCGCTGGAGGACCGGGTGCGCGTGAGTTGATGCCAGCCAGCAGCCCGGCGGATATTGTGGCTACGGTGGGTAGTTCCACCCACACGAAAAATTACGAGTGTTCAAAATACCCGCTCGTAATTTGGGGTGAGATAAATATTCCATAAACCTCAAATTCCAGAATTAAACGGGTAATAATAAATAAAATTTCTGGGTATTGTATCAAAACGAATATGCGATCAACTTTTTGCAAGATCGGCACAACAGTATTGCGATTTTACATTTTTACAACGACGTGGCCGAGAAAATCAACTCGCAAAAATTGCCAAATGAGTTTATTTAAAAAAATTGCAAAGCGCAGAAAAAATTCCGTTTTGTATTTTCCCCTTCATATACATTTTCGGTGAGAGATGAAGGGGGAGGTGAACCTTCCACCCGGGTCAACTCCCCACTCGGACTTAACAAAAATCGCCGATCCTGCCAGTCTGTTCGTGCGAGGGGAAAGAAATTCAAGTAAGTTAATGTTGCTCCGGTCTAAAAATTCTCGTAATATTCAAATATATATTTATGGAGAGGATGAAATAGAGGAGTCAGACATTTGTACCTTGAAAGATGTTTCATTTTTGTCAACTCAGTTTTTTTTTTTGCAATATACGTACGATGACATCCTTTCGGCTTTGCCGTTATCAATCATACCAGCTTCTGGCGAGAGACGGGACATATTGCGCTCTGTAAGGGAAATTTGCATAATTTGGGCTGATATTTAGTTTGCCTTTGCTTGCCCCGAATTCAATTGAAACGAAATGTTTACCGAAATGATCTAAAATATGTGTACTTTTTTGTAAAAGATATAATTTTCATACATCTTAATAATTTTCAATTTTCACAAAAATTGAAAGAAAACTAGCCAGTCTCAGGACCTTTGAGAGGCGTCTATGCTTTCATAGATATCCAGAATCTCGGAAAAAATACAAAAACCATTTGTTTTTGTTTATTATATGTGTCTTATTATCATTGTTTCATCTGTGTATTATTTGTATATTATCTGTGTCTCATTTACAACGCGTGCCGGCGTTGAAAGAACACTATGCAGTTTCCGAACATTCGAGGGGTGAAACTGACTGAAAAATATATATATTCGATTGTATTATTCTGCCTATTCCCATACTGAGGGTAGCGATTGATTTCAATGTGTTTCAATTTTCAACAAGTTCAAGTGCTGCGCCGCTGATTACGTCCACGGTGGGCGGGTGCATTTCTCACTGGCCCCGGAATCACCAGTGCGCGGTTTCAATCCCGGCTGATGTGCATACATTTTCGAAGGACAACAAACTTCGCAGAAGGTACGTCGTACTGCCCGTGGTAGGTCTTATAGACAGAAACGACTCACGTCTGGAACAAAATAACGGTTGTGCTCGTCTGCGCAGACATGCTAGTGAGCAGGCGAATCCATTGTGTATTAGCACCCGTCATACTGGACCGGGGTTACGGTATGGGAACCTTCAGTTTTTGCATCCTGATCGCCTCTAGTGTACATCGAGAGGACCATGAGAAGTGTCCGTGACGCCGTGGCGCCATTACTCCTATCTTATCTGGTTACATTGAGTGCTCCAATCTTCCAGCAGGATAACGCGCGTCCCCATGTCACAGGGGCGACTAAGTGTGATGTAGAGGATATACGCTTTCTACCCTGGCTCGTAGGTTCCCCGAATCTCAGCCCCTTCGAGTGCGGGTCATCATGAGCCGCCGCCTGGCTTACAGCTCGACACCGGCCACAACTATCGTCCAGCTGAGCGAAAATATACAGCGTACCACTGTACCACAGGAAGCCACACTGATTCTGTACGACAGGTTACACGTCAGAATTACTGCGTGTGGGGCCGCACAGGGTAGTTACACGCGCTATTAACTGATTCTGTAGAGTTCTCGGCAATAAATGTTCTGTCTGTCCCACGCATTCCGTTTGGTAATCAATACAACATATCAGTGTCTTCTTCTGTGCCAACTTTTAGATCGATCCTTGCATTTGAATGAGGTGTTCTTCGATGCATTGTCGCGAATGTAGTCAACTGAGATCGACATCTAGGGGAGAAAGTGTGAATCACATCCAGGTGTACCAGGGGACGCCTATGACGCGCACCTGTTTCAGATCCGCTTCAGATCCGCGCCGGGGGTAGGTTTCAATACTCTCATATAACGCTCTGGTGGGGTCGAAAATATCGTTGCGGAACAATGTCAATTTACGTGCCCTCGCAAATAATCCTATACGATACGATCCGCATGACCGTCTCTATATTCCCTTGTCTAAATATTTTCGACATTGATTTATACGATAGCTAGGATTCAAAGAACAGACTATCCATTATAAAATATCTTCTATTTTCGTGCTGCGGAACATCAACTTTTTTATATTCTTTATAGATAAAGTATTGTTGAGTTGTATATAAACAGTTCCATGTTATTGCAGTATTCGTGAACGTATTCGTACCCACTTTGCCAAACTTTCAATGAACAATAACACAGGACTGCAAAAACATTTTTTATCTGCATGGGATGTTTTGTTCTGAATTATATGGTTTAAATATTACACATTCTAGAAATGGCTTCCAGAACATTCCATCACGTACAGGATTTTTGCAAAATAGAAACAAATATTTAATAAAACACACTATTTTTTTACAGTGAACTAAGCATATTTCTTTTTTAAAAAATTTTTTTAATTTTTGGTTTTTTTTTAAACCTTTTTTTTTTTTTTTTGTCTCGATTGAGCAATCGACAGTAGTCTTCTAACATATTGATATCCCATTTTCCTTGGAAACGTTTCTCAAAATCACGAATATCTTGATGAACACTTTCACCCTGTTCTTAACTATAAGCTCCCACATTTTAGGAAAATGGTCAATATGGGAGTGTATGAAATGAACTTTTAAGCTCCTCTTGCATCCTTGAGCTTCATATGTTGCCAGCATGCGTTGTGCAATGGTTTTGAAGTCAGGGTCCTTCTTATTCCCCAAAACCTTACGCACTACATTATTGAAAGAGTCCCACACTTCTTTCTCCTTGTCTCCCATTGTTTACATAAAGAGGAGATCATTTAGAAGTTTTCTTTTGTCGCGTCCACTGAAAACTCCCTCTTTTAATTTGGCGTCAAACAGTTTCGGAAACTTGTAAACAGATACCTGAAAAAATTATCTCCGCCTAGAAATTATTGAGATCCAAAAACAATAATCATAGAAAATCTTTAAATAAATAAAATACGAACGCACAACATTATCGTCCTAATAATAACAATTTCCTACGAGCGCATGAGGAAATATTGATTTCTTAAGGTACTACATATAACTTTCAATTCGAGATTTGCACATTCGTCATGTGTCGTGAATGAGAGTAAATGGGACTGGAACAAACTCTAATAAATAAAAAGATATACAACAGAATATGAATCTGATGGTCTGCAAATTGTCTCTAGTCTACAAGTATGATTCTAGAATCACCCATTGTGGATGTAAAGGAAAAGGAATTTGGCTACAGCTGGATAAAGGTAAATTAATACATTTAAATAATAAAAATAATATTTTAATATTAATATTAACATTTAATTATAATTCATATCATTCAGTATCAGCGATGATCATACGAAAAATAAATTGAGATGGTAATTGTTTCGTTCGCATGACTCCGTTTGTATACAAAAACAAATGTTAAAACATTCATGTTTTTTTAGAAAGAGTACAAGTAGTTTGAAAACCATTGAATTCAACTCTTTTACTTCCTGGCTTACGTAAATTACCGTTAGCATTAGAAACAAGCTGAGATCAAACAATATGGAACTGCTTTGGGACAATGAGTGTGGTAATACGAATCACTTTCTTCATATGAACGATCGCCTCGAAGATTTGGATCACACCTCGTTCACAAGTGTTTCAATTGAGAAATGGAACACGGTTAACGCGAATCGTTCGAGAAGTGGACACGAGGTGAATGCCTCTAGATGTGAGTAAGCGTTGGAAAAGCGACCAGTTGGCAAAGAGCGCGAGATACACCCCGAGGTGCTTTTCTCAAATGCTCGAGTTGAAGTAATCGCGGTGAAGAGGATTGAGGAGCGGGAGGAGAGGGAAGGAGGCCACATGTTACAGACGGAGAAAGCCCCGTTGGATCTGTCGGTCGCCGCTCCTCGCCTCCCCACGCCCCCTTTTGGCGAATGGTTGCAGCGTTAATGATGTCGATAGGAATGGTCTTGGCGATGTCGGTGGTCGGGCAGTGTCGATATCCTTGGTCGACCTGTGTCACCCAGAGACAGTGGTGGTGACGAAGATTGCGAAACGAACCGGGTCGTTGGTGGAGTCAGAGTTGGAAAAAGGGGCCAATGTCCATAATGTAGATAGTTGTGGATTTAATGATGATAGTGTCCCAAGAAGTGATGCCGAAGACGGGGACGGTGATGGAGGTGGCGATGGGTGTGGTGGCAGTGGCTAGATGATGGTGATGATGGTGTGTTGACGTCGTTGACGATACTAATGAACCGGGTAAAAAAGATGATGTTGATGAAGGCGATTGTGACAGCGTAACGGTGGCGACAGTTGCAGTGAGGATGTTAACGAAAACGTTCTTGAGGTATGGTCGGAGGCTTGATTTATTTATGTATTGATTGATTGATTCCGGGTACTTCAACTGCTATGATAATTAGTCTCGTTACTATAGTAAATAAATTTTATGTCTGGAAGTGGTGGTGTTCTTTTCCCGCTGGATGGTGAGATCCGGCACCGACCTACACATCGCTACATCGCATCGCCTTTCAGAGAAATTCCCTCTCCATAAATCTTCCCCGGTCAACACCCCAGTCGGGACAAGCTGTAAGTTCCCGACTGTTCCCTGACATGTATGATAATGTAAGTATCACTTTAAGGGGAGAAGAGAGCACGCGGAAAAAGAAGGAAAAATCTCCCGCGGTCCATGGCCTGTGAATTTTGCTGCATATTAATGAAATAAGTTATAGTGGAGAAATTCCATTTAATTTTGACATCATCGGATATGGTGAAGCAAATATGTTAGTCCCCAAAAGTTCACTACACCCGGAGTCGACCGTACTACCTACGACCTACCGTCTTGACAATGTTCTAAATCTATTGAAAATCCACCACCGTCGGATCCCCGAACCCTAGGAACTCCCAGGCTGAGTCGTTGCGGAGACTGCGACAAAACTGGCTACGAGCTTAACTGAGCCGATTCCCGTCTTAGCAATGGCATTGACGGGTGATAACAGCAATAGCGCAGGAGGGGACGGTAGTGTGGGCGTTGGCGGGTTGCTTCACAAAGGAGACTTGCGGTGCGCGTCGATTTGGATCATCGCCTTGCCCAACCCGGCCGACAGCAAGGCCGCGCACATCAAAGCTCCGGCGGTGGCGATGGCGGCGGCCGCCATCAAGAAGCCACTGGGTGCGGCCTCGTTCGTGCTGGCGCCCACCGCGCGCACAGCTCGCACCGCCGCCCCGCCCCCGCCCAGCCGCTTTCCGGGGCCAGGAGCGGTGCGCCGAATACCCTGCCGTTCGCTTAGGTCACTTTCGTACGTGAGGGAGGGGTAAAGTTGATCTTTAAATTTAAAATGTGGGAGGGGTAATTAAAAAAAGCCTATTAGTAGGAACACGGCTGTTAATTTGTGTTTCCGAAATTGAAAATATCATGAGTGTATCTTATTTATTTATTTTTAGTTTAGATAATACAAATTTTCGCGTGTTTCGTAATGACGTATTTCATGATTTCATGAATCACATGATACCCCGTGTATTTTACTTTGTGTGCAGCGTATGTGTGATGATGTGAGTTAAGTTGTGTGTGTGTGTGTGTGTGTGTGTGTTAGGTGTGCTTATCCGTTGATGACAACATCATGATTAAGTTTTAAATTTTATTTTGATAATACAAAACTTCACGTGTTTCGTAAGGACATATTTCATAAATCACATGGTAACGTGTGTATTCACTTTGTGTGCAGCGTATGTGGGATGAGGGGATAGATCGCCTGAAAATTAAATGACAATAGACATGTTCAGAGAAATATTGAGCGGAGTTGTATTTAATCTTTACTCGTTCGTTTGATTGTTACTTGTGTGTGTATGTCTGTGTATACTTTTGATGGTATCAATGTTTGACGTTGAGTAATGTCTTTGTCTCTCTGTTCGCTTTCGTGATTCCTTAATTTTATCACAAAATTATTTGAAATTAAAATTTGTAATTGAATTATTGTTGTTTCTTGATATCAATATCATTCAGTTTTCTTGAAAAGTCATGCAAGTTTGAGAAAATAATTCATAAACACCAGTACTTAATTTTTGACAGTTGTCAAATTATTGAAGTTATATGCATTTCAGTATTTTGTAATTAATTTTGCTGTTCACTGATGGTGCGAATCTGATTGGCACAATTAACGGAATGTCTAGTTTAATTAAATCTGTAGCGGTTGCTGAAATTAATGATAGCTTCAATAGCATCTCTGAATACTCTCCTTTCACGGATGAATGTGGTGCAATTCTTGTCGTCCCTTACGAAAGTATATGAGTATGATATTTGAATGACACATCTGGAACTGAGCACGATTTAGAAATAAGAAAACACTAAGGGGTGTAGCAGCAAAACTGCTCATTTATTGATTAGTCATACTAATAAAACTTTTTTTTTTTACCGGGCCGCCAAGCCTAGTTGAAACCTTGGACGGCATCCCTATACACTGTAGTCCCGTGAAGACAGCCTTTAGAGGTGGTGAGAGATTGACCATATGGCAACATGGGATGAGCTCGACATCGGGACCTAAGATTGGAAGTAGAAACAGGTTGGACAGGGAAGGTTCGTATGCGCTCTGTGATTCCTCTTTAAGATACTACTCTGGCATCCATCTGCAACTAATAGGAAGAAACCACACAAGCGAACGGTCAGAGAAGACGTCTGTAGAAGTCCCATCCAGAGAGTGAAAGGTTCGAGTCTGTCACTTAGCTAGGTCGAATATCTCTCACCGTCCGGACTCCAAGCCAGAATCTCTCCGGGCTACAAAATTTCAGTGGCGAATTCGCAACCAAACGCTATTGCACTCCATAAATTTGCCTTTGCTATGGGATATTACACCCGATACGATTTAAGAAATGTTCAATTTGTTCCTGACATTTCCGGATAATAACGAAACCAATAAGACATTTCCGAGCATAGAAAATACCAAGGAAGGTAATCAGTTACAATATTTGCTTCCTAATACCAGAATTATCTATTGAAATAACGAAAGAGATTACTTTTCAACATGAGAAAAATTATTTGCCTCTATTTTTCTTGAATCATAAATAAGAGACATGGAAATAAAAAATAATCATATCCCTTACCCTGTGTTTTAAAATAAAATGTGATTGAAATATTTTTGATTCAGATGAAAGGAAAATGTTTTTAAGAGTAACTATTATTGAATTCGTTCCAATATTTTACCTTGAATTGGTTTGCTACTCAACACAATGATTAAATATTTATTACAGCTCTATACCTATCAGATCGATTTGGTGTGATGATAATACAAGTATGTCCTAGACGTCCATCTTACTCTGAATAGAAGTAGTACCTTAGTTTGTCTATTGTCATATTTATAATTTTACACTTCAATTATTTCTTTTGTTCATTACGAAAACTTTCACTTACGGATTACTAGATTTTACTGACATTGTCTTGTTGTACATCTTATCTAAAAGAAAGTCATTGGCTCAACACCTTCTATCCCTATATCTTTGTCCATCTGTTTGTAAGCATTTATGTACGTCAAGTCAGTGATATGCAGAGAAGAGTTGTTAGAAATAAAACCACCAGTTAAAATGAACAAAAATCAGAATACTATAGCATGAATAGAATAATATGATCTCACACTCCAACACGTTACACTTTGCGCAATTGTTCCGCGTCAATGCATTTAATGAAGCGTTTATCTCAGCATACATATTCAAGAGGTCTGAAAGTGCGAACTTAAAATACGTTATGATACTTTTATATCCTTTGCATTTGTAATTCGGGACAGCGATAATGTGAGCAGTACATGCACATACTAAAATGCGTATTCAAAACCAGGCAATTTAGTTCACTGGTCAGTTGTAGAGCAAGTATCGAGTGTGGGCAAAAAACACTGAACAAGTCTCACACATGTAAAATGTCTACTCCGAGGTCATGGATACTATGCATAATAATTCCGTTGTAAGATTGTAAGAAATAGTGAATAATTTGTATAAAGATACTTTTTTAAAGTGTAGATGTAGATGTCAAGGAAGGCGCAAAGTTCAAGGTTCAAATGGGCTACGTGGGGTCGGGACGAAGTGAGGCGGGATGTGGCGTGTCGGGTGGATCGGGTTGGGTCGGGGTGGGTCGGGGTGGGTCGGGTGGGTCGGGTTGGGTCGGGGTGGGTCGGGGTGGGTCGGGGTGGGTCGGGGTGGGTCGTGGTGGGTTCGGGTTGGGTCGGGTGGGTTCGGGTTGGGTCAGGGCGGGCGGGCGGGCGGGAGGGGGGGCGGGCGGGCTGGGGCAGTTGGGTCGTGCAAGGTGGAAAGAGGTGAGGAGGGGATGGACGGGATGAAATGGGTTGGGACAGTAGGGGGAAAAACAGATGTTGAGGAGCGAACTGGAGGCGGAAGGCCGGTAGCGGCGGTAGCTGGATGGGATCTGCGCGGAGGGTGGCGGTTTGATTAGTGTTGCGGTGAGACGGGGCGGTCGGTGTACGGATGCTGTGTTACGAACGGTGTTGATTGACAAAGATTGACAAAGACAGGGTGGGCGGGACGGGGCGCAGTGGGGAGGGGCGGTGAAGGTGGGGAGGGGCGGGGCAGGGTGGAGCTGTTTGGAGCGGGGCGAGTCGGGATGGGTCGGGACGGGTCGGGACGGGTCGGGACGGTCGGGGCGGTCGGGACGGGTCGGGACGGGGCGGGGCGGGGCGGAACGGGCGGGACGGGGCGGGACGGGGCGGGACGGGGCGGTATGGGGCGCGGAGGGAAGGACGGGGTCGGGCGGTGGAGGCTTTGAGCCCGGGGCGGAGGCTGCGGAACGGAGGCGGCAGCGCTGTGCAATCAAGTAGGCCATGCATCACGAAAGGGGGGCGGAGGGGCAGCGACGCGGCGATGAACGAGCGGTGGGCGGCGCTGGGGGCGTGACGGGCCCCGCACGGCACCCGCTTCCCTCCCCGCCCCCCAGACGCACGCTTCGCAGTTGCCCCTGCTGCTTGCTGCCGAGCAATGAGCACCGACCAACCGTCATAAATGACGAAAGCGCTTTTCATTACAAACGTCAAGAGAAAGAAGTTGGCTTTTCGAAAAACTTTTCGAAAAGCAATCAAGATTGTCCTTAATAATGAAAACATGAGAATGACGAGACTCGTATTTTTTTTTTAAATTTCAAATAATTCTTAATTCTACTTCAGGAAGAAAGAATTTCATTCATTCCGTAGTGGCGAACTTCATTCTTATTGTCAACACTTTGTAATGTTCGACGCACGTGATCATTTCTTGCAGCTTTGACATGCCGCTAATGAATGGAATTATCGACATATGTTTCAATACCTGCAGATTAAATTCGTTGATATAGTTTTATATCCGGGACGCGTTAGGTGGATCGTTCGTATTTCACATTTGCATGATGTTTCGCATAGTACCGGATCTTTGACGGATATAAAAGGGAAAAGTTGTAAGTTGCGTAACGAGTCCCCGAAAAAGAGAAAACAGTAATATATGTCCTAAATAACAAGTTGAAATTTAAAAATTACTAAAATACGGTACGTACGTTGAAATTCACCATGTGTATTGTAGTACATTAACATTTTAGATTTTGTGATTTCGGATTCACTTTACAACCACAGGTTGTGGACAAAATTAAATCACATGCTTGTTAAGACTGGAACAATCAATTTCAACACTCACAGTGTTGTGAAAACGAGTTCTAAGTACCATGTTATTTTCTGCGCGTATGCGTGATGGGGGAAGAACTACGCAATTATACCAGAACATTTTTTTCTTCTTCTGATCGACGAACTTTCTTTGGTAACTCCAATATAAAGACAATGCATTTCGATTCTTTTGTATAAAAAACGTAATATACTTACCAGTTAGTTACTAGTAAGACGCAAATGATTGTGCTTTCTCCTTGTCTAATGAGATAAAAAACTTTGTGATTTAGTGGAGAGGGTTGAAACAGTGTTGGAAATGAAGAGTAGAGATAACAATATTAATAATATTAGTAGTAGTAATAATAATTTTAAGAACTTAAACGAGTTGCTTTAGAATAATTTATTTTAAATGTTGCAATTTACAAAATAAACAGCTGAAGATTAATGAAGTGTTTGTATAATGTACTTAATGCTTGATTTTTTTATATCACACTGGGTGGTGTAGATTCTTCAAATCCTGTAGTGAAGTACGCGTATTTGCATGCCTTAGCGGTTGGTCGAGTGCATCTCTCTATTACTCTCATGATTTTTCTTCAGAGGTATATTTAATGGGATAATAACAAGTACTTGTCAGCTTGTGTAATGAAATGACTTCAAACTAGGAAAGCTAATATGAATCATTTTGCAACAATTTCGTTAACTGGAAATAATACTCATCAAACTACTTCAACTAATTAGAGCGGAGTACTCTAGCATCATGTTGAAGTAATTGCAGATTACAGATGCCCATTTTTAAAAAGTGGTACATCCTAGAGAATGGAAAGAAGGATATTTGTAAGAAATAAAGTATTTTTAATATAATACTTACATATCATATGTGTATTAAAATAAATTAACATTTATTTGAAAATTGAGTGAAGATTACAATTATATCACGAAGCTTAGATTGCTAGTAAGGATCCATTGAAATTTTGAAAAGCAACTATCCATTTTGTTCTTTCTCAAAATTCTAACATTATCTCATCAGTTTCTAGAGACTAGAGCGCATTTGCTGTAAAGAGAAATTTAAATGTAAAAGGTGTGAACGACATTATAATCGTATTTTGAAATCAATACATTATAACGATAGAAATAGTGAATTAGACATAAAGTGTTTGAGTCGTATGGCTGTTTTATTAATTATGAATTTAATAATGTATATCAGCTTTACATACGTCAACGTACTTGACTGATGTTAGCCATACTGCTGAGCTCGAAGACTTGATTTGCTCAGATGATATAACTGTGTCGTTACTGAACTAATCGTAGATACTTCTTATTTTCTGTTAACTTCCTGATCATTCGTTTGTAGAGACTCAGACTGCATTTCTCTTCAAAAATCTTCATAATGTCACAAAAGTGTGAGACATATTAATTTATTGGAATCAATACATTAAATGAAAGTAGGTGAATAGCATAAAAGTTTTTGGTTGGCCTTTTATTAATTATGAATTTAATAATATATCATGTTTATATCATCAGAACTTCACTGACTTTAGCATTACTTATTCAGCGATTTGCTCAATGATATAATGCTTACAACTAATCAGCCGAGACTTCATATTTTCCTGTTTTCCTATAATTTTTCGTTTTCATCAGTGCCATCATCCTCTCTCCCCTTCAGATCATCTCCGTGTCTCGCTCGTTCGCTGTCATTAATCTCCTTGTCTTGCTCGTTCTTACCTCCATCTGCTCACCGATCTTTTATTCTGTTTTCCTTTTGTTGTTTTCGCCGCCGCCACCGCCGTCCACCTCCACGCCCACCAGCCAGCGCCGCCGCCGCCGCGTGAATGGAGGCGGGTGCTGGTTCCGCCGCTGCCGCCGGGGGCAGACGCACTCGCGGTCCCGTTCTCCGCCAGAGGGGCGAGTGAAAGGAGCGGCAGTGCGGCGCGGCGGCGACGGAGGCGGCGGCGGTTGCGCTCTGACCGTGACCTCCACGCAGGAAGGCGGCGGCTGCCTCGGCTCCCATCCCTCCCTCCCCCACCCACCTTACTTCGCACCGGCCATCAACGCGCCGCTCGATTGCCCGGCATTTTTTGTCTGCTTCGGCGGCGCTGGAAGGCTGCGATGTCGAGGCGGAACAGTTGCGCCGTTTCGTTATCTGTTCACCGATTGGGAGATCGACGAGGTGCTGAAATTTTTATTGTCGGTTTCGTTCAAGTACCAATAATAAAATACTCTGAAAAATATTGCATAATGCATTTAAGATTTGCATAATATATTTTAATTTTGCTAGTTAACTTTCGTCGTTATTTAAATTAAATTTGCGATCGGTGTTTGTGAAAAAGGTGAGTACCAATTAGAGATTCGACTAATAATAGAATAATATAATTATGCGTGTTGGATTATGAGAACGATTCAAAACATTAATGCATTTTCCGTAGCTTTGATATTATTGACATTATTTGACATACTGTTGGTCTCGTGTACTTATTTATGAATATGTATCATTCATATTTCATTAGATATTCGTATCCAAATATATGCGTGTATAATCACTGAAATGTTGAACGTATAATTGTTAAATATTCTGTTTACTTTGTGATTACTTTTTTGTCATTTTATATATTACGTAATGCTGTAGCGACAAAGTCGTATTGTGGGTTCCTGATACCGAAAAAATGGATAATCCTTGGTCCTATATCTAGTAAATTTCTTCCTCTAAGAGGTGTAGTCCGAACACATGTATCTGGGTCTTTGATAATAAAAATACTTTTACAGTAAAAAGTTGTTCAACTGCAGACAACTGTAGCCCCTTAACCGTTTATACGATTTTCTCCAACTTTAATATTCCCCGTTCGATCTGGTTGAACTCGAGCTCAGCGAATTTGAATAGGAGATTTTGATTTTGGTGGTAACTTTACTTGAAACCAGAACAATATTTTGAAGTTTTTAAAAAAATGGCTTCAAGTAATATCTGTAATTTTTTCTCGGGTAGAGCAAAGTACTTTTATAAAAATGGCGCAGGTCTGATTTGCGTTCAACAATCTCATGTTCACAATTTTCACAAATTACAAAAGTTCAAAATTTTATGTCTTTCTACTTTTATAAAATTGAGGACAGAACTTTTTTTCTTTTTTGAATAAGTCCTTAAAAATTAGATCTTTAAATAATGTAGAATAATTGTTTTTGAAAACCTGATCGTCTGAAATAATTCGAGAAAGTATCAATTGTTGTAACACCACAAGTTCATCTTATATTCTCAGGTTTTAAATTTCTTCGTTGCATTATAATGGTTATTCATTCGTAAGTTTTATTCTTATGCTCTTTGTTTCTTACACTGTTTGATCAACAAATATATTGTTTATTCATTTTCTATTTCATGTTCTTATTCAACTGGTATAAGCTGTCCTGTTTTGCTTTTTGTTTCCTTTTGGTCTTTCCTCTTAAGAAAGAAAATTCGCACGCCTATTCCCAGACTCACCAGGGCAAGCGCCGATGGATTCTCCTTGCGCGGCCTTCCCCTTCCAACGCGGCCAGGGGATGGGCAACTGGTTCTTAATTTTATCAGCTTGTTGATTGGAGGCGAACCTGTATCCCAACACTGGCGGCCGGTTGCGTGTAAATCGAGGCAATAAAATTTCGAGTCAACAGGAGCAAAAAATCCCAATTCGTGATCTTGGAATTACTCCCTAGGTTAAGCACAGTAGACAGCTGTTATTTATCTCCTTGCCTCGATGCTCCCGAACATTTAATTTATGACTGTGTATTAATTGTTTAATCACAGAAAATTATGTAATTTGATTTAATCGTGCAAGATTGTAGATTATACATGTTACACTATGTGAGTACATACGTGTACACGCTTGGAAGATTCGTTCTTGATCTACTTTCAGAATAATTTTACCGCCTCAGTCTGTCCTTAGCGAAGTGTTCGTGGAACACATTTCGTCAGATCCTGGTCCTAAAGATGGCCCGAAAAGTGAGGGAAAGAAGTAGGTCCCTTTTCGTCTATTGTGCGCGGTGTTGCCAGAATTGCCCGAGCAATTACCGGCACAGAAACGCAGCGCCGTGACGGAGTTGGGAAACGTTGGCCAGCCTGCTACTTGCAGCCGGGCGAATTTCGACCCAAGCCAATGGGTTTTTTCCTCGGCTGTACCTTCATCGCTGAGGTCAACGAAGTCTGTTCATGGCGTGGCCCGGTCTTTCATTCTTTTTTGTTTACTCTTCTCTTCTGCAGAGCTCAGGTGGTGCGGTACTCGGGAAAGCCATTCACATCACGCAAGGAAGATTGTTAAAATCCGAGTGAAAGCTATAAATGCTATTAGACATGCAATTTCGACGGTAAAAATGAACAAGAAAATTAACATATCTCAAAATTTTCATTTTGCAGATTTGCATATTTTATTATCATTGCATATTTTCATTTGAGCTCCATCTATTTAGCGGTCAATAGCCTTTGTACTCTGGTTGCATACTGTCTTATGAACTATCAAAATGAGTTTCAGTTGCAAAAATAGACTTCTTTCTACACATGTTTCTCCATTCAACTAAAAAACGACAATTTCTTATGTGTTTCTTTTTTTTGCGCATCAAAAATATGATATGCTGTTTTTCTTATCACAGCCGCCACTGCATTTTGACTGCTCTGGACGCTTGGCTGCTTGGAGTTGGATGCTTGGAAGGTTTTTTTTTATGGAAATTATTGGTCAACTAGTTAGAAAAGTACAGAAAATCCGTGCTTTATGAATAATTGTTTTAAAAGTGAAAATTACTTCAAATCAACCTTCGAACGACCAGCCCCTGAAAGTGTGACCCATCTTAATAGTATTAGTATTGCCAAATTTCAAATGTCTAGAAGTAAATTCTTTTATCTTGAAGGAGATTTTTTCCTCGAGTTGTGAATCAAAGTAATAGAAAATACATTAAGAGAAATTGATATACTAAGTAAAAAATAAAAGGAGAAAAGAACTAAGATAAAGAGAAGATGGCAAGTAATGGATAATTAGTTCATCCCGAACCTGGGATATTTCATTACGTCTTGGAAGTTAGCAGGACCAATTCACCCAATCATAAAACTGTATAGCTCATAATTTGCGCTTTTTGCCGTTCTTAAGATGTGAAAACAAAAAATGTGCCGCGGGCCATTTTCTCAATTAAATCGATGTTCATACTAACTACCATTGCAAGTTAGAAGGACCACACATCTAAATCCGCTAATAATGTAAGCACATACACAAAACAGTACTCCAAATTTGCCGATTTTTATTTATAAATGATTAGAGAAGAAATCATAATGATATCTCCATTTTTTCAAAAGATATTTACAAAAAACGAAAAATAACACCTATGTTCCTATGACGAGTGCAGTTGTGGCGTCATACGGGTGTAATCAGTACACAGAGAAGAGTGGGTTGTAATAACAGCAGGTTTATTCACAATTTAGACCGTAGTCACAAATAACCAGTGCACTGTATACAATTAACTAACTAAATACACCCCACTGCTAGGAGAGATATTTACAACGGCTACCACACCGCAACATACTACCTAATGTTTCGCCGTGCGTAGTACCGCCTGCCCTGAGACCGACTACATGTCTCACTAGTCACGACAATAACTGCCGGCTTCTTCGCCGTGTGCACGCTGGCACCTCTCACGGACGACCTACGCTGCCGCTGCCCGGATCTCAAAGAAGGAAAAGCTATTGTTCTCACGGCCCTTAAATAGCCCTCGCGACGCTGCCCGCCGCCTCCATTGCCTCCGCCCTAGCGATGAGCACACCCTGTCAGAAAACCCCCGTGCGTCATCGCTTCTGCTTTATCTACGCATCCAGTGCACACCACGCCGTGTGCCCACGCTGGTTTTAGCGTCATGACGCTACACAGTCAAGAAGGAGGAGACACGTTTTGGCCAAGACCAATAGCCGTAACAATTCATACTCTGTGCTAACATTTGCCCTTAATGGTTGCAAACTGTAATCTGCATAAAAAAATTGTCATGTAACGGTTAGTTTAAAATACCCAGGTTCGAAGCTCAGAAATTGAAGTCTTGGAAGCTCCTGTGCAAGAAAAATCACGTTTCTTCCTGAACCAATAGCCGTAACAATTCATACTCTACGCCAAAATTTGACATCAACCGTTGCAAAATGTAATGTGGAATAAACAAATTTGCTGGGGACACGGTTACTTTAAAATACCCAGGTTCAAACCCCAGAAATAAAGTCTTGGAAGCTCCGTGCGCAAGGAAAAAACACGTTACCTCCTGAACCAATAGCCATGCAAATTTGGAGTACTGTTTTGTGTATATGCTTACATTATTAGCGGATTTAGATGTGCGGTCCTGCTAACTTCCAATGGAAGTTAGCATCAACATCGATTTTTTTGAGAAAATGACCCACGGCACATTTTTTGTTTTCACATCTTAAGAACGGCAAAAATAGCGGCAAACTATGAGCTATATAGTTTTGTTATTGGGTGAATTGGTCCTGCTAACTTCCAAGACGAGATTTACGCATTCATTTCCAATGCGAATGACGAGACAAACGACTTCTCAATACCATTTTAACAATGTATTAAAAAAAAATTCCAAAAGTATTTCCTACTTTATAGAAGCATTGAAGATGGAAGTACCACGAGAAATATAAAAACAGAACAAAGAATAAAGGAAATAGTACAAGGGAAAGGATTGATAAGTAAATGATTTTCAGTGGACTGTAACTAGATACGTTAAACAACGGTAGAGAGTGCAACTTTCGGATAGTGAATGCTACGATATCGACAGCCTCGAAACCAGACTTGGACTGAGAAGCTTCGATATTAAATCAACGCTCTTCAATGAAAATTGAATGTCGACAGTTACTATTCAGTTAATTATTTTTCCCACCATAACTTGTGAATGTCAAATTTACCGGGGAGCGCTGCTCCAAGCACTATAAACCAAATTAAAGTATTAAGAAAAAACTACTTTAAATGCTCCATGGTTAATTACGAATGCACAAATTAATAGGGAATTAAAAATTCCAAAACTAGAAGAAACTATAGCCAAATTAGCAAATAATTATTACAGCGACCAACATACATCACCATCATACATCAACATACAATACCATCTTATTGAACATGGGAAATAATGCAGTCTATTCACTTATAAAATCAAGATCTCCTAAAGATAAATTCAAACCTTCCGCTCCTCAACACAAGAATTTCCTAAAAAAAAAAAAAACCACTCATATCATACGGTTGGCCTTAAAAAAGTCACCGTCTTCTTATATAAATGAAATCCTTTGAAAGAAGACAAGGAGTTAGACTAAGAAAAGGAGCCCAATCCAATATCCGGATGGATATTGGATTGCGCATGCGCGAACGAGAGCGGGTGCGGGCCCGGGCGCTGGTGGGAAGGCTCTGGCACCTTCGGAGAGCCACTCGTTTCTAGATCAGGCGGCGCGGCGTGGCGCGGCGTGGGGGCGTGAATAGGCGTGGAAGGCGCGCGAGGCCATCGGGGTGGCGAGGGCGTCTCCGCCCCCTACCGCCGCGTTGCGCCGCGCCTCCGCCAAACTTGGGCATCGACGCATCGCCACGCGCCGCCCGCTCCGGCGCGCTTCTGCATGCCCTTGCTTTCCCAGCGGCGCGCCGTCACGCGTTGGCGCCGGCGCCGCCCCGTTTCCACTGGGCCAGTGTCCCAGCTGTCTCTAACCATTCTGGAGGTCCTAAGGTTCGAGTCTCGCCGGTGGCGCATGTTCGATCCTAGTTACTTAGCTATGTCGAATTCAGCCGCTGTCTGGAGGACAATTCTAGCGGCCGGCTGCTCTGGTCAGTGGTTTTCTCAGCTTACTCTGATCAATACCAGATGAATGTCGAAGCAGTTCCCTAAAAAACGGGCCACTTATCACCTGTGTAATTTTCTTCTTCCTTGTCTTATACTCACACCTTAATTACACTTACACTTACATGTACCTTCCGCAATTCCTCCGATTAATGCTAGGTGGATATAGAAGCAGTTTCCTAACAAACGGGCCACAAACCGGGCCTGATATTTGCTTATTCTTCCTTCTTATATAATCACCTCTTAGTTAAACATACACTTAAATGCACTAATTACCACACAGGTCGTTAACATAGAGCTCGTCTTGGGTTGGAGCCCAGTCGGAGCGGATTCCACAATCCAAAAGGGAAGGAACACTGCCACCTTCCGGGTAAATTATTGACTACACATACGTGACTAATGACCAATAACACTTGTGTTGCTAGAAACATCAAGCAATGGACTTCCTCCGCTCAGATGGTGTTCTAAGGTAAAGCATGTGATGCTTCAAAATGGTTCATAATTATCGTTTTAATTTCTTCCCCTTCTTAGTCGGCTACGTTTTTTGGGTTTACCCTATTCCCTTCCCGGTTGCTATTTAATGCGGTAAAACAAGGGATGCTTCAATAGTACTGGGTCCCGTTATTTGTATCAGACATGTATTATTGTAATATTAATTTGCCAAGACCGGGATTAGAACTTAGTCCATTAGACTCAGGGAATAACCATCTTAAACTCTAGCCCACTCGAGTGTGTACATATGAACAAGGCTCCCGACAGATAAAAAATGAGTAAAAGTTTAACGAAAAATATGTTGAGGAGTTTTTGAGAAAATTATATTTAGAAATGTTTTTAAGAGTCACAATTTCCTCTAAATTATGCGATTACAATAATTAAATATTGACATCGTGATCCTGATTGGGAGGCAGCTATCATGCACTGGTGTTTGGCCGGTACAAAAATTTTCAAACTACCCTTTACCAATGATGAGATCGAGATTGTGTCTTCATTATTGAGCTTTGACTCATCCGGACTTGCATAGCCGTTACCAAACATGCGTTAAACTCCATGGTCATATTGGTTTAGTGGTGAGTTATAGTTGACATTTACATAATTGAAATGATTGAAGGCGTTGTCATTGTCAACAATAAGTGATAATATTGTTGAGAATGACAACGCCTTCAATCATTTCAATTCATGGTCATATACAAAAATTTCTGTAATCTTTCTGTATATCTGTCAAACAACTTTTCAGGATGAGTAGTCTACCAGTCAAAGGCACTCCATCGAAATTGGGTCATGTATAATTTTCTTATACAATATTTACCACATATTCATTGGAAGCAAGTGATCATTTCCACCCACCCCCTACATTCACTGCAAGTAACACTTTTGCTGAACTACTCTATTGACTTTTTGTAAGTTAATTCTTATTTTGAGTTCTGTAAAACATTAGAGTAGTGTTTAATATTTCTCAGATAGCGTTATCATTAGTATTGGCTCGTCACCAAAAGAGGAAGTTTGGTTTGTATCACAGCGAGTGCCAATTCCAGTGATTCTATGGGGCGAAAATCGATTTTCGTCTTACTCCACTGTCCTGTGACATGATTACTTTCAGCATCTGGCATGCAGTCATCTTCTGCAAACACGATGTCTCTTACTGTGTCCGTAACCATAACCTTCACTTCATCATTACATTCTTGTTTGAAAACCTTCATTCTGTCGTAGTATCCATCCTTGGATACTACTAGCACAGCACTAATATGCATCTTTCTCCGATTACTTCGCCCTCATTCGTCTCTTCTTCTTTTCCTGTCCTCTATTAGCAAATTCTGGATCATCATGACTTGCTCAAATTCACTATTACCATCATTTCTATATTAGCGCACATTTCCTTGCACGCTAAATCATTGACGATGTCCACGATTATCGCTCGACTGCTCGCATCCTTTGTTGGCCTGACGTATGAGCACTCCCCCTCCACTGTGATACCTGACACGCCCACCTCCTCCTCTAGCTGCTTTACTGTTTGCTACTGGCGGCGGTCGGCGAAACTTTCATTACCGTTTCCTCCCGACTTCGTTAGAGGTAGCTCTGGGCATCAACTGATGACACTGCAGTGCCTCTGACCGGGAGATTCTAGTTTTGAGTCCCGACGGTGGCAGAATTTTCGACTTTGAGGATTGGTTATAACGGTTAGCGTAGGACTTTGCCCAGTTGGGGTTCAAACCCGATCGAAGCCGTGGATTTTTTAGGGCGAAAAATCCTTCGTACGCCTTCCTTCGGAGGAAGTAAGCGGCTGTCCCATGTCAGTAGATTTACTGCATGTAAAAGATCCTCAAGCCTAAAAGAAGCCTCTGAGCAAAATTGAGATCCGCCTGTTTCGTCGCCAAGATAATACCTCCTTTCTCCGCTAGGTGGTGAAAGGAGCGTAACGAAATTTGCGTGGTTCGACGGAAGAGCGGGCCTGATGGCCCGAGTCTCGCCACGTAAAATAAGGCATTAACTATTAACTAACTATAGCTGGGCCGAGTTCACTCGGCAGTGCCCTAACAAACAGGCCACGGATCGCGCGCTATCTTTCCTTCCCTTTTCCCACTACACTAACACATATGCCGGGAGCTGAGAACATGTCCTAGGTGGGGTAGTGCCCCGCTGATTGGATATACTTCGTTGGGGGAAACCCCACTAGCCGAAAGTAGGTTGGCGCGGGATGTCACTAGCCTGAAGCCACTTTCCAAGGATAACATATGAACCACACTTACGAAACTAATAATCTTAGCAATTGAAGCGCCCGGAATCACTAATCAATCAATCAAAAAATGGATTTGACCATGGAGTTTACCACATACACGTGGTAACGGCCAATGCAAGTTCAGACTCAGTCAAAGCTGAATAATAAAGACAAAATATCGATCACATTATTGGCAGTGGGTAGTTCGTCTCAGAGTTTGTGTAACGGCCTATCACCAGTGTACAATGTTGTCGTATTCTACCCCTTACTTACAAAAACATACATGCACACTACCACAACTGCCGGGAGACCGGTCGGGAGTTTAGACGTCTCAGCTCGACGGTGCCCCGCTGGGGGGAGATACTGGTTGGGAAAATTTCCAGTGGGCGACGATAGGTCAGCGCAGGACTTCACCATCCAACGTGGTAAGATCACCATCATTGAACGAGAAAAAACATGCTCTACACTTACGGGACCTTGACAGTTGATACACCCTCAATCACTAATCAGTCAATCAATTCTCCCGTCTTTGTTCTTTCTCCCGTGAGCGCCTCTGTCGTCTTCACGGAAGCAGCACCTAGTAGCTCCGCGCTGGTGGCGACCGGCGTGGTACGGCGTCAGCACCGACATCGCCGGGGTGCCTTCGCCATACAAGGAGACGTAGTCGCGTTGATGTTTCCAGGCCAATTAGTCCTCGCGTGCGACGTGAGGGCGTGCGGAACGCTGGGAGGTGGCGGAGCGGTCGGAGAGCGAGGTTATGCGGCGGTTAAAGATCAACAAATTCGCGATGGACAAGATAGTTGGTTGGCTACGATTACTCACGGTTGACGTTATCTTTCCGGATATTTTTATTCATTGAATATGTGGCTTTCGATGGCTTAGCCATCATTAGGTTGACCGGTGGAAATTAAGTATGCAGCTAGTTGGTTAAATGTTTTATGCCGGGGTATCCACTAACTAAAACATCTTATAAACTAAATGAAACTGCTCTTGAAAACATTAAATAAAAATGATTTATTTTATTTCGCAGGAGGAAAAAGTGTGTAAGAGTTATTTTACAATAGCTAACTTCAAATAAATGGAAACTCGGTCTTAAGGTTCCAAAATGTTTGTTGACATTGTGCGCTGGAACAAATTTTTCAAATAAGTAATTTTAAAATATGTGACACAAAAACGTCACACTAAACCTATCTGATATCTACAAGATATTTTTGATACTGTGTGTTTCTTTACGGTTACAGTTGTAATTATTCCTAATAAATACAAGAAATGGACATTAAGTTAATTAACAAAACTTTTATTTTTAAATTTATTTTATGGCACATTAAAATAATGTTTTTTTAAATTAATCATCCTTATATTTTGAAATCATCTTTCATTGTACTGCTTTTTTGCGCACTAAAAATATTTATGTACTTAGGTCAACAATTTTTGTGTGAATTCTGATTTGGTGGTGTTGATGTTTTTATGAGAAGAAATAAAAGAAGTCATCTTCGCCAACATATAATTATATGTTAATATAATATATAATATAATATAACATATAATATATTGACGAAGATGACCTCTTATTTCTTCTCAACATTTTTTTTCTGATCTGGGATCCAAATGGATTATCAATACAATATTATTACATTATTAATTTTACTTTATTATTATATTCCTGAGCTAATTACTTAGGAAATATTCTCTGGTCCTCGCTTTTCATGAATCCATCTATTGATGAGGATGGAAATTTCCAATGAGTCCAAATCGTTGTCAAATTACAAGCCCTTCGAAATTTTTGAGGTGATAAGTATCCGATATGACTCCTCTTTCAGTTTCTGGTAAACACTAATGTCCCTATTCTGTTCCTACTTTACGTAAACGATATGCCCTCGACGATTCGAAACGGAAGAACGATTCTCTTTGCGGATGATACGAACATCCTTTGCAATAAAGAAACCGTAAATAGTACAATATCAGATGTTTCAAATTGGTTCCGAAATAACAAATTAATAGTAAACGAAAAGAAAACGGTTTTAATGCAGTTTTCATTTCAAATAAATAATTCTGTGCCCCATTGAAAATGAACAGTGTACCATTGACTGATGTTAAGGCAACAAAATTTTTAGGTCTCTCAATTCAGTCAAACCTTAAATGATGTCGAAGTCCATTTAAATGAATTGAACACAAAATTAAGTTCATTATGCTACGCGTTCAGAATTCTTGCAAATTCAGTCAGCCTTTATACTGCTCCTTGTGTATACTTCGCGAATGTTCATTCCCGCCTGAGTATAGCATAATATTCGGGGAAATACATCTTATAGCTCCCAGACTTTAGATTACAAAAACAGATTGTACGAATAATAACCAAATCCCACCCACGTGATTCATTAAGCCTCTCTTCATTCATCTAGAATTCTACCATTACCGTGTCTTCTTATTTACGAATCAGTGGTTTTGTAGAAATGACTTACTCAAGGGCAGGAATATATTTTCAGAAAATGCCGAAGTCTATTACTATAACACTCGACGTAGAAATCATATTCATCAGGTGACAGTATCAACAGCTCATTACAAAAAATTCACATACAATACATGTACATTATTTTACAACACTTTGCCAGATGACATTAAACGATTAAATTCAATAGAAAAGTTTAAATCCCAAGTGAAATCGTTTCTGCTGCATAACTGTTTCTATACAATTAGAGACTATACTGAGCATCACAAGAAAAGTAACATTAATTTTAACAATATACTAATGCAAAATCCCAAGTGAAATCGTTTCTGCTGCATAACTGTTTCTATACAATTAGAGACTATACTGAGGTTTTCGTCCATTTTCCCTGATCCATTGAGCAAATGCTGAGATGGCCCCTTGTTTTGCTTCTGGACATAAATGTAACTTCATTTTCTGTGCACGTGTTCTAGAATTCAGTGGGAAATACAATTATTCAAATTATCGTTTCCATGTTGTCGCGGCAGGAAGTAATAAGAGCCAATTTCCTTGAAAATAGAGTTTATTACATGGGAGTTTTTTTGATTGTTTTTTCTCCCTTTCAAAATTCAAAATTGAAGTAGTATATGACTTAGTGTAGGGATCACAGAATTTTGAAAATGTGCACACAATTCACTTTTCCCCATAGCACATCATACGCAGTTTTTAACTGTTTTTTTTGACGTAAAATAAAATTTAAAAAAATAATGTCGATCTGATTCAGATGTATGATGAATGATGTTCATTGTAAAGCGATTTTCGAAAGAACCATTTGAAGTATTTTCACATTTGTATGTTTTCACAAGTTTGTATTTCTTTAGACACATCTGGTTAATAAAAAAATACTATAGGCCTTTCCATGTTGTATGCTAACGATTTTGTAACATCTACGAGTGTAGATTTTCTGCCTTTTTTTATTTATCAGCCATTAATTTTGGTCTTTAGAATGAGATAACCATCGGCAATAAGATGATAGGGAAAGAATTTTAAGGTGCTACACCTTTCCAAAAATATAACTGGTTTTCATATAGATAGTTCAATATATGTATTTAGGGGAATGCAATGAAGTGAAACTAGTACTTTGTTGAACCTTTTCGCATCTTTTATTGAGATTATATTTCCCCCCCTTTTACATCTTTTTTATGCTTCAACACCATTTTCTCCTCTCTTCTCTGCGTGTTTACAAGATTAGACAGAAAATATAGTTTTCTCCTTTTTAAATATCTTTTAAAATCTCATTTAATCGAAAGTCAACAATATTAAGTAAATATTAAAATATAACTTATGTAAAACATCAGTAATTTATTGTCCAGCTACAATGGCCAATATGAAGTCACATTTAAATTTCAAACAGTGTTTCTGCAACAGTTTAAAAGAAGTTCAGTTAGAATTGGAAGTAATTTAGGTTTCTATCTATAGACTCTGTTGTTGATTGTGCTAGTGTTTTACTAGTCTGAAACAACATAGTACAACTGGGATTTTACTAGAATAATATGGCAAGGATTAAGAAAGATAAGTTGTTAGCATTTGCACAAGAATTCAAAACGCAATTTATCGAAACCGTTTGCATCATGCTTTCATGTTCCGACTGCGAAGTAAATATTGCAATCAATGAGAAGCATAAAAAATAATAAACCAGCGCATCGAGTATAACAAACTAGGGATGAATTCGGAAGTTGAAATTTAAGAACCTACCAACTACTTGATACATGCCTTTGCTTCATAATCTGAAAAGCAGTGATCATTGAGTTCAGTGCGGATTTTACTAGGACATTAATTCAGTCAGGAATTCCAAAACACAAGGTAAACAATTCTGCAAAAAAAAAAAGCATTCCTTGAGAAGTATATACAAAAGCCAATACCGGATGAGAGCTCTCTGAGAACAAATTACAGCCAATTTATGAGAACGTTTTTGAAAATGTTTAACAGACAGTTGTACTTTTTTTTGCACCTTTTCCTAAATATTTTCAGAACCTTTCCCCTACTTTTCCGATCATGATAGCACCTAAAAATCCTTTCCCTAGTGATGAGATTTGGACATTAACCTTGACTTATTTTCGTGGTCTTTAGTAGTCACATTAATTTTATGTCATTCATTTTATTTCCGTAATATTTAATTATACATTGAGAAACGTTTTTAAGACGCTAAAATATTGACCAAGGTCTGCATCATCGGCTCTGGGACTTAATGACAAAAACCATAACTTCTGCAACAATAGTCCAAAAACTTCCTCCACTTAGTTGAAAGTATGTTACCTTTAGATCTTCAATTACCTACTCATGTCGACATGCGCAATACATATTCTTCATTGCTTGCATCGTGGATTTCAATTTAATACAACTTGTTATAAAATTCCTTTCAGAAGAGAAGAGGTAGGTTAATCTTTTTTTCACATTATTTTACAAGAAAAATAGGTTTCATCGCACTCTCCTTGAGAACCCTTATAATGCAACAGACACGCCAAATGTAGGATAACAATTTGCCACAAAAGATCTGTTTTTGTGAGATACATTACCATCTGAATCATCATTTTCCACTTGTTCACTTAAAATGTTAGCCGCCCATTATACTGGGAAAAAGAAAACGCACCCGACATCAATCATAATTTAGAAGAATGTGGTTTAGCTTGCTCCGACCACCTTTGATAAGTAAAATGAGTTTCATATTGTATAGCATGTACTTGAGATATAGTCTTACGCAATAGCATATAGCCATTGCATTGCGATATAGTCTTACATATTACATTTTGCGATAATGGCATCCTTATGAGAAGACATTGTTTGCAATGTACGACGCATACGACAAAATTGAAATTCTAGAAAGAGCAAAGTTAATATTACGAGACGCAACTTTCGGAAAACGCTGAATTCAAAAACGTTTTTTTATATAGTGCAGATACTAGTATGTTATAGAATTATATTAGTGTATGATAAGCTCAAGCTCAATAATGTAGTACCTGTCAAACACGTGTGCACATGGAATTACGTGAAATGATGGAACAAATTCACATGCATAAATACATATTACTTTATTATATGCAGTTTCTCACTATACGTTTTTTGGGGAGAAAATAATAACTTTTGACCTCTGTACATGCCCTAGAAGTTTGTAAACTTTATGATGAGAAATTTGTATAATTACTTCGCACGAGAGTGATATCATGTAAGTTAATATAGAATATTAGAAGACGCAATCATTGAACAAAGAAAACATCTGGCAGTGTACAAAACAGTTTAGAATATTTCATATTCTAAACTAAATGACCTTTTCTGATCGTGTAGAAACAGCACAATATTTGCCATTTTTCAGTACTGTTACCCAGTAGAGTTTGAACTTGTGCCTATTAAAGACTGGGAATGTTCAGGCCTGTATGACATCATGTTCATGTCATGTTCATGTTCATGTGTTCATGTACCATGGTCATTAGACCAGTTACTGGATATACGTACTTCTCAGGGTTCTTTCTCTGGCGATTGGCTCGAGCTAGTCCGTCTTCATTTGAAGCGCTCGAGGCAGTAATAATACAAGCCACCCAAACCACCACAGTCCCCTCGCAATTTCAAAGATTTAAATTTCAATTTTGGCCGAAGTATGTCTCGTATTGTTACTGCCACAACCCTTCATTTACAGATTATTTTCGTTGTATCTGTTTGGCTGTCGACCGTTTTGTTCTAGCAGCTGCTTAAGTTTTCGTAAATGGAAATTTTCATATACTTCTCTGAGAAACAGTTAACTGTTTCCTTCATTTAAATTAACTTATTTGATCTCAGAATGAAGAAAAGATCAAGTTATTGCTGTAAGAGTACTCTAGTGTAAGTATAAGGAGTGTATAGATAATCTACTTTGCCATTAAACGTTCAGGGAGCAATAATAATCAATGTTCACTCCCTCGCCTTGTCATATAAACTGCTTCTTCTCTCTCCCTTTCTCTCTCTCTCACTCTCTCTTTCCCTCCCTCTCTCTCACCATCTCTCCCTCTCACACTCACTCACGTACTCATTCCTTCGCAAATGTGCATTCTCTCTTTCTTGTCTTTATTTCCATCTCTTATTCTCTCATTTCATATTAAACTACTTTCTTGTTTGCGTCTTTGAACCTTGGTCACTCTTTTTAATTACACAGTCTTTACCGCTTGATATACAGGAACGTAAAAAAGCAAACTTCACATTGCCGTTGCAGTGCAGCTACGCCTGTAGCTACCTCGCAATCTCACACGAGATCTTCTCACGCTACCAAGGTGTCTTCTCAACGCTACCAAAGCGGATCTGCTGGGCTCTAGATCGTCGTTTTGAAGTCATATGCACATGATGGTGGAGAAGGAAAGAGTTTGAAAAACATATTAAAAATGTCTGTTACCAAATCTTTAGGAGTGTTGAAAGATTTTTTATAGTAGAAAAACAATACCTCTTTCGCGAGCAATACAATGATTAATGTACTACATTGCAAACATTCTAGGTTTCTCTGTGTTTTTAAAAGGAATTTAGAAGATCATTTTTAACTTAACATTAAAAAACTTGCTATGCATTATTCTAAATATCAATTTTTTTAGACTGATGCAAACCATTGAATGAAATTGCAATTGAACTGCCATTGTAAAAGAACAGCTTGAAATTGACTGAGTTTAAGGTCACAAAGTTTTGGGTGTCTCAATTCAGTAACAGCTCAAATGGAATACCCATGTAAATTAAGTTATTAAGATATAAAATAAGTAAGGAGAATTCTATCTATGGAATTAATTCTGTTCCGTATCGGGGTTAAATAAAAAAGTTCCCATGTGTACATTTACACAACATATAAAAGCGACTAAACATGTTCTCAATTTTCCGGATACCAAGAATCTTGATAAAAAGAAAAAAATTGTCAACGCCGGATGGAAGGGCTAATTGTGTGATGCCTATTGTGTATATATGCACATTTCGATTCGGATGTTGTCTGTATCTGGAATGAATATTGAATGAACGAATTTGGGGCAAATCGATGTGTAATATGTTGTTGTTGCTCATGTAATAATACTATTAGTGGGATTTCACATGATGGTATATGTCGTAAGGTATTATTTGCTTGATTCCATATTGATGTATTTTTATTGTGTCTCGATCTATGTTATTTTTTGTTTTGATGTGTAATATGTTGTTGTTGCTCATGTAATAATACTATCTCGGCTAACCTCTCTACGCTATCTTTGCCCACGCTTTGAACAACCATATACAATGAATCCCTTTTTTTCCCTTTTCTTTTTCAACTATCTTATACCGTGGATAAGCTGGTGGTCCTATACAGGAATCCAAGCGAGGTGACTGGATTGTGCGTGCTAGGTAAATGACGACGAATAGTTTCAATCGATAAATAAAGGAACCACATTTTGGTTCGATCATTTATTAATATTTCTAGCCTTCCTCTTTTCATTTTATACGGCGACAATTCACCGTCTTTCCTTCTACACTAGTACATAGTGCCCTATAACATAAACATGCCAAACAAAGAAAAAATAATACACAACAAAAATCACTCACACACAATAACACAAAACAATATAAAAATCCCATTCATACATCGAATGCGCATTCCCTACTTTTCTTTTGACCATTTCTTACTTTAATTCTATTGACAAAACTTGATCTTCGATAATTCTCTTTAGTTACTGAATGCGTTTTCATGTGAAGCATCTGCAAGGAATTCAGGCATATATATATATATATATATATATATATATATATACGCGTGTCACTTCCTGTTTTGCGGCTCAGCTCGTAACAAGGATGTCTGGTGGCCGCCGTCCAATGCTCTTCGGTGTGCGATCGCCGTCCACTCCTGCTCGCGGTCGCCTTCGGAAACCACTTCTCGCAAACCGCTATTCTTCGCATAAGTGTTACCATTCAGCTGCCAGTCCGTCACCGACTAATAGAATTATATATGTGTTCGGCCAAAATAGACAAAACGAAAAAAAAAAACTATTTTTCGCGTGTCGTCGAACACGTCACTTTTTGAAATTACTATTCCTCGCATCCATTTATATTGAAAATAATCGTCTAATTGTACTGATCCGGGTATCTATTCTTTTATGTTCCATAACGAAATGTTCGTCGCGTTGAATTTTCTTACATAAAATAAAATACATCAAAACAAAATCACGACGTATTTCTATTTAAACTCCTACACTTAAAAAAAAACTTAATAACACGCCAATTTCGCGCACACGACGCGTTCATCCCGGAATCCACAACACATCTCTCTCCCATCGGAATTCTTTCTAGCAACTTACATTGTTACAGAAGATTTCTGTAACAAAATAATTGCCACTCCTTGCTTTTTTCCTCTGTTGATTCCAAAGACTTTCTTCGCTTCTTAACATATGTTCAATCTTATTATTTCCCAACGTTTCAGCCAAATCGGTCCGTGCGTTTTGTCATAATTCTTGAAAACCCTGTTTGTAATCTTTATTTTCTAACTTAACAATGGCCATATTCTGTTCATGTTATTAAAAATTCCAATTATATTTCAATTTATATAATCGGGAATGCGTTGACCGAATTTGATGCCGTTTTGTTTTATTTCATTTCATAATTTCTGCTCTACCGGACGATTATGTTCAATTTTCCCCAAATCTCACGCGCTACAATTCCTTATTTAATTTGGACTTACAAAAATGTTTTCTATCGGCACCGTTGCACTCCATATACAAGTTTATTCTTTGTCACTTTTTGGCAACGTTGCATCTGGGGTTTGGTCTCGAAACGATGGATCATTACATTATGAACTCGTTATTGTGTAAGTCGACCCTACCTAGGTGGAGGCCAGGTGTGGGAAGTCTTTGACTTCAAGAGATGTTTAATATCTGGGCTAAAAATAAAATAAGTTTGGAGTATTGTGTTTTGTCTTTACAAATCTAATGGTTTCACATAGTAGGTCCTATCTGAAGAATCGAAGCCAGACTGTTAAGTTGTGGAATGGTAATGACCGAACGAAGGCTTTACGACTCAGGTGCCTCTCGCAACCTCCACCTCTCTCCCATGTGTCTGTCTTACCGCAGTATAGTTACAATTTCATGTGAAGTATAATATTTAACAAAATAATAAGTAGATCTCGAAATTTTAGGCACAAAAAGGGACAATTTATGCATCTAAAATAGGCAACAAAATTACAAAATTAAGCACTTTTAGACATGAAAAGTGACGTTTTAGGCACTTAAAATTGGTTACAAAATTATTAAACTAGGCAATTTAAACTTTCAGACATGTTTCTGGCATCAAAAACTGATCACAAATGAATTAAATTAGATACTTTCTTTCAGGAACGTCAAGTATCTTTACATTTCTGAGATTGACTACAAGCATATTATTTTATTCACTTTCATTTCTTTTCATTTAATTAATTCTTTCACGCTTTTCATCCTCAACCTGTCACCAACACATCTGCATCGGGCATGAGTTGCAATTGCCTAAGACGTACGTGCTGATCGGAGACGAGCGTGAACATTCCTCTTTTATTGACTTGCAAAGCTCCTTATGTTTGCTTTTTTGGATGAGAGATTTTCGTGTGTAGATAATTGCATATTCAATCAGGGAATATTGAAGTTTGGGGAAATTCTGGAAAGTATATGAGTTTCAATATAACGAATTAAAAAAAAAGAGTAATTAAAATATGATAAATCTTCAAAATTACTTGTTTTAGGTATATTTAAGCAAACAATAAGCATCAGACACCCTTTTAGGATATTTTAGGCATTATTAGATGCTTTCACTAGATTTTGTTTTCATGATTCCTAAACGTCTCCAATTATTTTTCACAACCTCGTAAAGGAACTAAATAGGCTTATGTCCTAAAATCTGAGGTTTATTAATAAAATATTTTTTGATTGATTGGTTTCTACTTGTGGATCAAAGTAATATTATGGGTTTGCAATTTGTTATACTGAATGGTATTATTGATGTCTGCAGTAATTAGAAATATTTTGAAATTTTTGATACTCTATAGTTGTGTACCGTTATTTCTGATGATGTAATACAGTTCAAAACAAGCTTATTAATTTGTAATTTTATTTACCTGACTAATTCTGGTCATCATCCTACTGGCTAATTCAACTTTGTAGAATAAGTTAATGGGAAGTGAACTCTGAGGCTTAAGATAGCGTACGCAAATTATACCTATCCCTCCATTCGTCACATGCTGTTTTTAATGTTTGGCGATAAATACATCAATAAATGTCACGGATTAAGGTGGAATGAAATGTAGTATTTATTTTGGTATGAAATGCATTGAGTTTCCCCTTTAAAAAAATATGATTTGAAAATTTAATTCAATATTTTACCAACATTCGAAAACTAACATTATAGAAAATAATACGTATTAAATAATACAATATCATTTTACTAACCGTTTTCATCCATTACGGTAGCGAGTTTCTCTACTGTTCATTTACGATAGCATGATCCATTCCTCATAACGCAAAATGAGAAAGACTTCTGATTTCTGAATAAAATGTTTCTACATATTCTAAACAGCTAAATTTCTATTACAGCTAAAAAGACATACATGAACATACGTATCAGGCAAACAAACTTTTCATTATAGAAAGTTTACCAAATGGTTCGAATATTGAAAATATTTACTTCAATGCCGATGAGTCTTGCACAGATATTGCGATGAGTATTTCACAGATATGGATTTAACTCGCGAAGTGGCATTTAACTATAGTTAATTAAAACCTACGAGAGCAACATTATAATTAGCTGGAAGGTGAATTATATTTGCCTGAACACAGGTAGAAGAACATCTAGGAGAGTTTATAGCGCCATTTTATATATTCGTATAAAACTAAGATATTATATTGTGCAAGGATATTTTAGTAATTGTACAATTTGGTTCAGAGATTGATATTTCTACCCGATAATGCATAATTTATTCTGGATTTGATGGTTTTCATTTGCAAGGTCTGTTATTTGCGAGCATGGTTTGCTTAGGTTGTTCACTTGCATATTGATTTCACTTTCTGTATAATCCCATTGCATTTTTACGAGAAGGAATTTTAATGTTCATAACTGATTTTGACTTCTAAAATTTATAATTTTATTCCAAATGGTATTATTATGTGTCTCATTTTGGAATAAAGTATTATAATTTCATTATAATAAAAAAGCAAATATTAATTCTTCATATAATTAATTTTATTACAAAATTGCGAAAGCGTGTATACAATATATGCAAGCTGCATTTTACATTCGTACTCTCAAAACGTAGTTACGAATTGAGTAGAATATATTACATACATACGTACAATCACAATGAAACTCTGTCTTTTGTAAGCGTTGAGAATATTATTGTAAGAGTGAATATAAAAAATGATCACAGAACGAAATATATAAATAAATCTGAAATGTACTTTGAAAGACAATGAGGGTAGTAGTACGTTCGTAGAAGAATCTGAAAGACAATGGCTGCGAGAAAAATTGGAACAAAAGTTTCATATATTCTCTCACATTCGAATTCCTCGTAGACCTTTATGCTATTCCTGTCATCGACCTGAACGAGTATCATTTTATGGCACCATATTTGGGATTGAATCCTCTAGAGTACTATCTAGTAAGGGCCACCTTGGCTCCTCTGGGAGGCTGGGTAGGGACCCTGCGCTTCCTCGTAACGGATTTGTGGGTGGTAGCCGCTCTCGTTGGCTTCGTACTCGACGATCTGCGTGCGGCCGTCAGGCAGCAGCACGCGGTATTCGCCCTTAGCGTTCTCGTCTTGACGGTCCTCCTGGTGGCCGAAGTTGCTGCCAGAGTAGGCGTCATCAACGGCGTACGCGAATTCGTAGTTGGCAGGTTCCTGTACGAACAAGAAGAAGGAGTGTTATTGTGGGGCAGTAAAATATTGAGTCATTGGAGAATATGATGCTAGCAAACTGCAAGATGTCGACATTTCGGTGAAGAGTTCAGAGAGAGAAACTCGTGTTACAGTGACTTGCAAAACCATGCTGGTACAAATATTTCTCTGGTCGCAAATCGTGTTTGTTATAGACCTTTATTAGTCCTGTTTTTCGTGTTTCGTCCTGGTCACTGCATTTCGTGTTACATTTTTTCCAAATTCTACAATACAAGTCTTTTCCAAATGCTGTTCTGTTGGTATGGGTTTGTATCGTAATTTGTAAATTGTCGGCTTTAAAAATTGAGTAATTTTTTTCATATAATAATATGAAAATCTTGTTTTTCAAATTATCACAGGCATCTGATTCTATTTCTACGAATATTCGTACAACATTCGAATAATAAGAAGTATTGGTAATTCTAATTATCGTTAGCGTACATTATTAGGCTCATTGAGAAATAAATGTCATTGGTCGTTAATGAACCGAAGAATTTTATGCAGAACTTAATCCAATATTTTGTTCCTGCTTTTAACAATGTACTTTAAAGGATGTTGTGTAGAGAAATTAGTATACGAAGGGAGCGGCTTTGACAGCTGCTGCTTCTGTTTTCAGAATTCAACTTATGTATAGCATAGGATCGGGATCCCAGAATTATGAAAACGTGCAGAGTATATATTTTCCCCCGAAGCACGTAACACAGATTTTAACTGTTTTTGATGAAAAATAAATAAATAAATTGAAAAAGTCTCTTGCAATGTCGTCGCCCCTTAACGACGATCATTTGTTTCCCAAGAGGTCCCTCGTTACTTCCTCTATAACAGCGCGTGTTCAATATTTGACACAAATTGCAATACTCACAGCCAGGTCGTCCTGGGCCAGGCGGGCACGGGCGTCAGCGTAGCCGGGGGGTCCGTACACGGGGGCGGGGGCGGCGTAGGCGGCAGAGGGAGCGCCGGATGTGGAGGAAGGAGCGGGCGCGCCGTAGGTGGAAGAGGGGCCGGCGCCGCGGAAGACGGCAGAGGTCAGCGCGGGGGCGCCGTACGCGGAGCGGGAGCCCTACGGGGGGGGCGGGAGCGCCGTACTGGGAGTTGGGAGCAGGAGCGCCGTACTGGGAGTTAGGGGCGGGAGCGCCGTACTGGGAATTGGGAGCAGGAGCGCCGTACTGGGAGTTAGGGGCGGGAGCGCCGTACTGGGGGGGGGGAAGGATGGGGCCATGAGGTCCTGGCGCGTCGTGGAGTAGCCTGGCGCAGGGGGCTCTGGCCGGGCGCTGGCCAGGGCGGCCAGGAGGAGGACTGCGAAGACCTGAAAGCATGGGCAGACAGCTCCTGAGCACGAACGCATTGTACAAGAGCATGATCAGAGATGGACATAAAAGGAGTTCTCTAGAGGTGCTTCGGCAGACATCCGAATATTCATATATTACTGAGATGATAAAAGAAGAATATTAAGATAAAAGATGGAGAAGGCGTATTACGTAAAATATACATTTGAACTCTGAAATCCTGGTGATTTATGTGCAGAGTTCCCAGAATATTTTTATTTCAAAATCTTTTTTATTAAGATTTTTCATTATTTATTCAGTTCTGATTATTTTCATTCTCAGTGATAAAATTTCGAAATTTGAGAGTAGTTGATTCTGCCATACAATTGTCTGTTACTGAAAACTCTGCATATCAAATACAAATTTCGTATTCAAACCACATCTCAGAAATTTGTTCATTTATTCTGATACATCTGTATTCATGAAGTAACTGGGATGTACTTTCTGACTTCGTGTCTCCACATCTTTAGAAGTTTATAACATTTATTCTAAGACCATATGTATTCATTAAGTGAACTGGGATGTACTTTCAGCCATTTAATCGCGGTAGAGACAAACGTTACAGGAGCACCGCGGTTCGATCCCCTTCCCAGCGGGTCGTGTAGCGCGGCGCGTGCACGGCCATTACCTTCATTGCGTGCGTGCCCTAGAGCGTGTGCGTGGTCCCGTGCGTGCAAGCGGCTCTGGGCGTGCTGCTTGAGCTGCTGGTTGCTGGCGAGGGCGTGCTGGCGTGTGCGGTGCCGGGCCGTCGCACGGCGTCGCTTATATAGTAGGGAGCCGCCTTTCTCCGGAGCGGCCGCCCCACCCCGGCGGGGAGGCGCCCGTTGAGCGGCGCGACGACGCCTCTTAAAACTGTAACAAGTGGAGGAAGGTCGGCGCGCGCCCAGTGGAACCCCCCGCGCGCGTTTCGGCCCGCCCCTGCCCCGCCCCGCCAGCCCCCCCCCTGGTCGCCGCTCCGCCTACGACGCCCCGGCGCCTCCGCTGCCGCTCACGCCCAGCCGCCCGCCCCGGGCGAGCGCGTGCTGCCAGTTGCTCGTTACTCCGGCTTTATGGGGTATGCGTTGCGTTGGCGTGTTACATGTATTGATGATGTCATTAAACAACGGCAACCAAATGGACAACCGTTTATATACGCTGACCAAACTGTGAACTTCTTACCATTTGCACATATTCTGCGAATGATCATTGATGTTAGACATAATAACGAATAAGATTTTCATGTAAAACCACCCGCCCCGGGTTCACGCTGCGCTGCCAGTTGCTGGTTACTCTAGCTTTATGGGGTATGGGGCTTATGGGGCTTATGGGGTGCGTTGGCGTGTTACGTGTATTGATGATGCCACTAAACAACGGTAACAAAATGGACAACCGTTTATATACGCTGACAAAACTTTGAACTTCATACCATTTACACATGTTCAGCGGATGATCATTGATATTAGACATAATAACAATGAAGCATTTCATGAATTTCATGCATTTCATAAATGTAACTTCATTATCTGTGCACGTCTTCTAGAATTCAGTGGGCGAAATAGTTATTCAAATTATCGTTCTCCATGCTGTCGCGGCAGAAAGTATTATTCCTTGACGAAGGACATGATGAGGGATAAGAGCCCAAATCTATTGGTTATTTACCCTTGAAAATAGATTTTATGACATTGAAGTGAATACTTTTGTTAACAATCCTTGCAAATCGCTCATTTTTTCTGTATTCAAAATTCAGTAGGCTAAGGAATGGGAACACAGAATTTTGAAAACGTGAACAAAGTTTTCTTCTCCTCATAGCACGTCATACACAGTTTTTAACTGTTTTGACGTAAAATAAATAAAATAAATTTAAAGCCACCCGCCCCGGGCTCGACGTCAGTTATTCCTTACTCTGGCTTTATGGGGTATCGCGTTACTTTGGTGTGCTACATGTGTGAATAATGTCATTAAACAATGGCAAACACATGGAAGACTTTTATGTACACTGGCAAAACTTTGAACTTCATACCATTTGCACATGTTCTGTGGAGGATCAGTGATATTAAACATAAGAACCATTAAGCTTTTCATGAATTTAAAGCCACCCTCCCCGGGCTCGCGCTGCGGAGCGTTGCTCGTTTATTTTGGATTCATGAGGTAGCGCATTGCGTTTGTGTGATGCATTGATGATGACATTAAACAATGGCAAACTAATGGACAACCGTTTATGTACGCTGACAAAAACTTAGAACTTGATAATGTTTGCGCAGGATTTGTAGATCAAATAATGTTACACATAAAATCAACAATCACTAAGAAAGAACAAATGTAATAACAATGGATTCGTGCTTTCTATTCTTGAACTGTCATTCATATGACAAAATTGAATAATATAGGAGTAGCGCCTAATTAACTTTCTTTCATTCGATTTCCCTTTGCGTTTATTTCTTTTCATGAATTTGAATTATATTTTGAAAAATATGGAATATACAAACAACCGCTCTTGGGTCAGTAAAGAAACAGAGATGTGAAGTAAAACATGAGAAAACAAGGAAATGCTGCAATGTTATATCTCATAAAATTGAACTATTGTGTATAAGCGAGTAGAAAAAATCTACGGGAATGTGAAAACGATAACCTAATGTTTTCTTTACTAAAACATGGAAATATGCAAACTCCTGAAAGGCAAGGAAAAACAAAAAAAATTCTATTTCCCAGATCTCGGTGTTGAACTCCCCCTCCTTTTGTTTCTCGTTTCCTCCAGGACGCCGATCTCCTTTTCTGTCCGAAGCCACCTCCACCTTTCCACAAGGTTGCGCCAGGTCGTCCTCCGTCCCTGAGAAGCCGCCGCCCACCGCGCCCCCGCCCGTTCCGCCCGCAACGGGCAAAAAGCCTCCCCACCCCACCCCACCTCGTCCCGTCGACCTCTCCGCGATGTTTGATTCCTCCTCTCGCCCGATCTAATTTACGAAGCAATTAAGAACCGGGGAAATGCTATTTTAAACCTTGACGCGTTTGGCGAACAATGACGCGGCGCTCTTCGTCTTCCTTCGCGCGGCGGCGTATTCCCCACCCACGTCACGCCGCGTCGGCCGAGTCGCGCGTCGTGAGGCAGGATTCAAAAGACGCCGGCGGAGCAGAGCCCTGCCGCTGGGAAGTGATGAATGGAAAGGACTGCGGCTGAATAGCAGAGCACAGTGGTCGTGCGGGGCCTACACGTGTTAAATCATCAGACCACCCCTAGCCTTGTAAACTCTGTTTGAACGCTTCAACGCGCCTAATTATCTAATGGCCCACCTACGGATGGTTGTTGCGATTGACTGCCGATGATTACTAATTCAAACGCGCTTTCAATACTGTTTGCGTGTACTGGGGGTTTGCTCCACATACGAGCTCTTTTGTGAGTGGACTATGAATGTGGATTTGTGTAAAACATGCTGTATCCTTTTCTAGTATGGTAATTTAAAAAAAAAATACCTACATTTGCAACGTGCAGTTAATTATATATCTATTTCGTATTTGATTATTAACTGATTCTACAATGCTCGAGTCATTGTAAGTCGCTGTAAAGTTTATTATGTTAATTTGAAAATTAGTTGATGCACAGTCGTATGGTAAGGGTAATATTTTTTAATTATTTTTTGTTGTTTTTCAACAGATTTATAAGTTTAGTTGTAAGAGCTTGATAGAATGAAGACATGAAGACCATTATTTATTTTCGACTATTTGAGAGGTTCTTTCAAGAGTTTTGATATCCCAATTAGTGGTAGTTTTTGTTCGCCTTCAAATTGTCGCATAGAGAGATAATAACTTTCAAGTTTTCCACTGAAAGCAGAAAATGAGAGAACATAAGTTTGAAACAAAACCAATCGTGACGTTAAATTATGTTCAATACTGAAAAAACGAAACAAATATATTCCTTTAATATCTATATGCCTGTAAAATTTTATAATCTGAAAAGAAATGTGTGAAGAATGTATAATTTGTCATGAAATTGAAAGTCGAGATTTCTTTTCATTATGAACTGTGTGAGAATGTTCAGATTATTTAAAAATTAAGTTTTCAAACAAAATCCGCATTTTTCTAATACTAGAATGATATATCATTTGCCCTTATTTCCTTAATACATTTTATTAATGAGAAAATGTTTCTATTAATGAAACATTTGTTTATGAAATCAATGTAAATTTAAATAGTAAAATCAAAATTAATATATTTGACAAGTATTTTCATCATTATCTACCCTAACTTAAAAGACATATTGAGATACGTTAGTAAAGAGAGACGATACAAATAATCGGTTTCCATCCCCTTCTATAGCAAACCGATATATTGCAAAGAAAGTAAAAGTTGTAATTTATATCTTAAGTGTACGTGGCCTTTTTGAAGTCTTCGCTGCCTGGAATTCGACAACTATCACAATGAGCTATTGTTCGGTATTCATGTATGCTGTGACACCAAAAGCCATCTCCTGACGAGCGAGATGTTCAGGAGTTCTGGGACGAGACGCGACGATGAGATCATAGGAGAAGCACCGCAAAACACTAGCCATTTGACTTTCAGCCAGCTACGGCACTCTAGAGGACAGCAGCGCTACGTTTCTTTATGTAAATCTACAGGCGATTGCACTCACTCGCGAATCCGGACTTGGGATTTAGAATGATCTGTTATGAGATGGTGTCGACAGGCGAAGACGGGGCTGGGAAATTTATGGCACGTTTCCTTTTCGCAACGGAGATGTTCTCCTAACTTCGAGGAATGTTTCGTGCGGTATGTTGAGTGGTTAAAGTGTCCGTTCGGTCACGTTGTTTTGGTTGACCGCCCCTTGCACTGCGAGCTTTACATTATGTTCTGCTATCCCATTAACATAGGTGATATCTGTCAGTCAAAGACTTAACGATCCTCGGAGATGCTAACGATGAAATAGCGGCGTCGAGGAACGCAGGGGTTACACAGAAATTTTGTGAGTTGAACAGTCTTCATATTTGAAGCAGGAGCCGTTCTAAAACCTCAGCGTATGTCGCGCTTTTTAAATAACAAAAGTGTAGGATCACGTTTTTCTCACACAAAACTGTCAGTGGTTAAAATGAATGCAGGATAGTTGTGTGGTTTCTAAAGACGTCTCAAAGACTCATTGCAACTTTATGTAACTAATATCTTAATTACTCATTAACAAATTTGTTTCCTCAACTTACATGCACACATATTAGCATGATGTTATCCTTAATTATACCGAATATAATCCGAAAAGTAATTCGGTCAAGAATGAGAGTTTCATTTTCTTCTCCGGTATGATAGCTAATTCCATGAGCAAAAACCAATATCTACGTACATCGCACTTTTCAAACAACGACAAAACATGTAAAAAAAGGATTTTTTAACAAAAAACTGTCCGTGGTTACAATTCTCTTGGAAGTTCTGTATCTCAAATAAATATTCTAGATTTTGTTTTAAGTATTACACTATTCAGAAGTATAGCTTTCTCGAAGCTGTGTAACAACCAACGCATTATGCGAAAGCAAATATTTCTCAAGAAGTCAGTGGTATACATATACTTTGAGGAAAACGAAAGAAAGAAATCTCTAAATGTAGATACTATTCTTCTAGAAGGTGTTTCACCACTGACAAGAAAATGACTTTATGTGCTCTTAGGGTTCTTTTGTGTGATCCGAGGTCACTAGAGCGTTTGTAAAGAAAAGTGAAAGAGGTGATTTTTAAATTAGGAATGAAGTAAATACTTTCGAAAGTGAACAACAATTTTAAATCATTTACTTGTATATTATAAATATGAGTGTGATTGATGAGTGTAAAATATAATTCAAATTTTTAGTGCTTTTCCATTTATTCCTAAAAAACAAAATTTTAGCGTGAATTCTTTTATAATCTTTAAGTTGCTTTCGTGTTGAATTCAAAGACGTTACGATCCTTGGATATTTGAAGTTTTAACCAAATAAAAAGTGCTAAAGAACAAATACTACTCTGCAATGCTCAATAAGTGGAAGACGTGAATACAAAATATGAAACACCAACTATAGTACCGCGTTCTGAGCACATAGCCCGGGGTTGCCCATCGAAATAACGCCATTTTATATCTGCCAAACGTTCGAGAAGCGGAACGTAATAGCAGCTGAGAATTTCCTCTTGACGTTGCAAAGCGCACCAAGATCTCAGGGACATGTGACGGGGATGGCGCTGGGTCATGCATGAGGAACAAACAAACTCTTGTGGAGTCGCTTAAAAGGCGTGTGCGTACAAATAAAGGAAGTGCATACACAGTTACGTTATAGCTCACCTTGCAAAAATACTTCACAAATGGATATTTTTGTCGCAATTGAGTGTTTCATCGTCATTCGTTACTGCATAGTTCAGCATTAAACAGATAGTAAAAATGCAGTGGACTATATTTCGTAACTTTACAGATTTTTGCGTCGTCATGCGCTTATAGGTTATTTAGTTTTTCAGGTTCCTTTGAGACTGTTAATAAAATAATTGTGTATTAATTTGCTGAAGACATTACTTACTTTCTCGACATTATAGACTTGGAACATTGAATATATGCATTCGAACGTCTGTATAAGAGTTTTAGGTATTTTAATGAGTGGGAAGTGCAAATCGTCTGTAAAAGGAACATACAAATATTTGTAATACACTTTTACACTACTTTTACACAATAGTAAATCATCTAACGTTTATTTGAGGCTCAGCCGAGTTCGATCGGAATATTGGCAAAGCTTGGATACATTATTATTATTATTATTATTATTATTATTATTATTATTATTATTATTATTATTATTATTATTCGATTATTCCATTAAACTTTAAAATTCTTATGATGATTGTATTTTTTTCTCTGGCCCATTTTATTCTGTGTTCTAGTTAGTTTTGCTCTATGTCATTCATCCTGGTCTCTTGCTTTCGGTTCAAATGTTTTGTTTTGATGGTGTTCCTGAATTCTTTTCTATTTTCTGCATCATTTATTGTAACGATTGCTTGTCTGAGATCCTCCTCGACTTCTTTCAATCCATTTGTTTTCCCTGCCTGAGTTGATGACTATGAGAATCCGTTTTGAGATCCTGTCTTCATTCATCCTGAATATCTCCGTAGAACTGCATTCTTCTTTCTGGATGTGTCCGTCAATCTATCAGAAGTGCTCTATAAACCTTCTAATGTCGGGCGCTCTTCATGCAAATCTCACTTGCTCTTGTACGGTCCAGAGAAATTTTCGGAATTTTCACTTTTGTTCTCATTTCTTGAGAGTTGAACTCGATTGTGTCGTTCGAGACGGTGTAAGTGCTCGGAATACGCGAGACGTGTTATAATGTCTAGACGTGTCGCGTTAATGGTGTGGATATTTTGATTATGTCAACGTTATATTAGTTGGTAGTGGGGATATTATTATTTATTATTATGATTGATCTTTTGGTCATGTTTAAAGATCCATCTTCTTATATTATTATTATTACTATTATTATTTATATATTATTATTTATAATAACACTTATTTTTACTTAACACTATTGGTAGTTGGTTCTTGGTTTCGTTTTTATCGTTAATGATAGGTTACTGAAGATTTCTATGTTCAGTTAGACACTGCTTCAACGATATCTTGCGTATGTCCTCTCTTACGGCCTTTTCCAGCAATGTCTTCCTCGTGGCCTTCTATCAGCGTCGTGCAATCTTAGTGGCTGAGGTCTTCCGAGAGTCCAACGTGGCCACCAACCGCCGGCGTTGCCTGCGACGCCCTCACCCGTTCGGCGCGGGGAGGGTGCGGACGCCGCCTCGTAGGCGCCGGGCGGCGCAGCGGAGCGGGCGATGGCGTGGTGACGGTGGGGCGGAGATGATGCGGAACGGTGTCGGCGGGGCGGTGTGGAACGGTGTCGACGTGGCGACCGGATGGCGACCTGGCGAACGTGGCGAACGTGGCGCGACGTGGCGGAGGCGTGGGAACGGTGGCGAGGTGCGGAGACGTGTCGACGCGGGGCGTGGCGGAGACGGTCGCGAAGACGGTCGCGAGACGGTCGCGAAGACGGTGGCGGAGACGGTGGCGACGACGGTCGCGAAGACGGCGGCGGAGAAAGTGATAGTAACTGTTGCCGGTCGTGATGACTTTGGCAGCGGTGTCATTGGAGGCTGATACTGTGTTGACAGGGTCGACAGGTGCTTTGATGGCACTGTGACTGCGGCGGGGGGTGATGGTGGCGGGGTGTGGTGGCGGCGATGACGGCAGCGGTAGTGACATTGGCGATAGTGGCGGAGCAGATGATGTCGGTGGTGGCGGTGATGTTGGGGGCGCGCGTGTGGGCGTGGCGGTGGTGAAGGTGGCATTGGTGAAGGTGGGGGCATTGACGGCAACGATAGCGGCAGTAGAGACGTACGCGGTAGGTATGCGCGTGGGTAGGTGGTTCGGGCGTCTCCGATCTGCGTGTTTGCGCGTCGTGGCTACAAGTGTTTGGCCGCCGGACACTGGACGCGTACCTCGCAAGCGTTGCTGCTTGCCTTTTGTGATGGTGTTGCCCTGCCCTCTCATGACGACGGTTCTTGGTCATTTTAACTCATTTCGCATCAGACGTTCATTTTTCCTTGTTTTTTTCCAATGTTCCCGCATATATTCCCGTCGATTGTACGATTTCTTTTTGTGCAAAATGGATTTGGTAGCAGATTTTCCCGACACCGAAGGCACACTTTGTAAAACTGAGTCGCCTGGCCAGAAAACCAATGAAGCTCAGCGCGCCCTCCGCCCGCGCAGTAGTGTTGAAAAACAAGCTATCCCCCAGGTGAAGGCAATTGACTTGCTAGGTAACGGAGGCTAATAGAGAAGCGGGCTACGTCAAACTACATCGAAAATTAAAGTGAGATATAGCTCGTAGAATTACTTGTAGAAGGGATTCATAACTTTGGAAGCGTATGCTTCATCAATAGTGAGAGGAAGCTACAGAAAAAACGAATAAGTTGGGGATACAAGCCGGGACAGTGTGCTTGGGACGAAAAAGAAGGGAGGTTGGACGGTTCTTTGGGGGATGACAGACTCTCTTAAGAGAGACCGAAGGTGGCTAGCAACCCAGCGAACAGGGTGTAAACTATTCAAGGACTATCTAAGGACTATCAAAGGCAAAATAGATGAGACTAGCGAAAATGGAAAGTACTGATTGTGCAAACAACAGGAAGAAATAGTGAGTTAATTAATCAGAGCCTGTAGCAAGATTGCACATATTTTTTAAAACAATTCTATTGTAAAGTGGCCACCGTTCTACTCCGAAATATGTGCAAATAATATGGTTTGCTGGAAACTGATCAATAGTGGCAGCACCAGCCCGTCAAGGTAGTCGAAAACGTTCCTGAACCAAAATACGTTGAGATTTCAAGATCCAGCCTATCGTACACGCAAGTAAAGGTAATAAACGTTGCTACACCAGTATATTTCAGAGCGTATCAGGAGAACATCAAATAAAATAGCGAAATATTGTGATCTTCAAATAGACTTGGTAATACTCTGGAAAAGTGTCACAGTTGTCTCAGCGGTAACTGGGGCTCTAGAAACTATACACAAGAGATCTGACAAAACATCTTAGCACTACAGGCTTTGATGTGCGATTAACTTCCAATTGCAAAAGACTGCATTATTGAGTACAGCTCGCATCCTGTATGACTACCTCTGTTATTTCTAGCTACTTAGAGAAACAACGACCAACATTCGAGCTGAGAACTACCTTAACAACAACAATAATAATAATAATAATAATAATAATAATAATAAAAATTAATAATAATAATAATAATAATAATAATAATAAAATTAATAATAATAATAATAATAATAATAATAATAATAATAATAATAATAATAATAATAATAATAATAATAGGCTTGTTTGGAATACCCGTCCTTAATTCACGAAACAAATACAAAACATATGTTAGAGCACTCATGCATAATGTAATGTTATCATACGCTGAAACTAATATACTGCTGCTTCTATTTCACTACACTACAACTTCTGCAATCATCAGTCTGTGAATTATTCTTTCTGGTTCTGAAACTTGGATGGTCGAACCAAATGGTAGATTTCCATGTCTTAGGGGCCTAACATTTTATGACTCTGCTAAGGCTGGATGACTTTAAAAATAAATAAGCTAGAATTATACACATTTCTTCTCGTATACGAATTTCTGTTAAATTAACAAATTAAAGGTACAGAACACTTCTGCAGAAAATCCATTGAATAACTTCCCAAAATTATTTTTTGTGATGTTCTAGTCTTACGTCTATTCTAAAAATGTCTAATTTAATCTAATAATGCATAATTGACCCGTATTCGTGTTTCAACACACCTCGACTCATTTAACGTTGATGTTACCCTCAGGTTGCCATCGAGTTTATCTTTTTAATTGACATGCACAGCACATGACATGCCAGCATGATGTGGGCAAGATCTCAGTAACCCACATGCAACCGATTTGAAACAATGTTACAATTAATAATTATCAATTATAAACTTTTTCTTTTATTATATTTGGATTTAAAAGATACGCCTGATTTTATAGTTTCCAAAACGTATCCCATACCAAAAATAACGAATACGTTCACAGTTGTCTCATGGTATTCAGATTATTCTTCTCAACGATCACAAATTATAGGTTATTATGTTCTTTCTTATAACCTCTTATTTATTTTACCCATTTCTCTTCGTGAATCAGCACACATTGACAATTTCCTCGCCCTTACAATTAAAGAAATAATTCAATCTAGTCAATGTGAAAGTGCGTGGGATACTACGCCAATCTACAGAGCAAGGTGGCATATGTCTCGATACTTCGGTCCATGTCGCCTTCACTAAAGTTCTCTCTGAGAATCTGACTTTGTAGAATCTTCAGTGGCTTACATTTGTGCGGGTGCTCATTAATACCATAAATATTATGAAGCACATTCAATGCTTATCGTTTGCATTAAGGATTACTACACACCAATGAACAATTTCTCAAGAATCACACCCCTTCACTCTTTGATAAATGCTAGATAATTTACTACGGCGTAGGAATGCGACTAATTCCCCTTTTTGACTGTTTCTTCTTCTCAACTCTCAGAACATGTATCAGTGACTTCACAATAAATGAGGATTCACCCTCTGACTCCGTGTTGAAACAACTGCTAACCTGGAATGCACTTGACAACGGTAAATCTAATACAAGTAAAAATTTAAACAAGGTAATAATATATTAAGTAACCTAGAAAATCTTTAACAACTTTGTTTTTGCAAATGATTCTTATATTTCTAGTGCAATTTAATTGCTATTTGTATGAATTATATTTTTGGTTCACCCTTCCAAGAATATTGAATAACCATAAATATGTTTTTTATATCCTTGTACTTACTTTGTAAGAAGAGAAAGTTCCGAATTCTGCGCCGGAAAACGGTGTTTTTTTCGGCAGAAAATTATTATTGCCGGGCCCCCGTAACGAGAAATAGGATAAATCCTGATTGCTACATATTGTAAATTACTTTCTCTAAAACGCGATGTAGCCAGAATCCATGTTTAGTGGGTCCTTAATAACGAAAAATCTATTGTCAGTAGATCGTCTGTTTGTCTGTCTGTGATCAACAATAGTCCGTCTGTGATCGTTCAGCCGATTTTCTCCAAAATTGATATTCCTCCATAGTACTAAACGAACTTAATGCTTTGAGAGTTTCAAACGGATATTTAGATTTTTGTGAGTATTTTTGCATGAAATCTCAAAAACATTTTCAAATTTTTCTCAAAAATGTCACCAAACTTTTTTATTAAACTTTGTTCTCGGATAGCGCAAAGGACACTTAAGAGAATGGTGCAGGTCTCTTGTTCGGTTAAATCCCAGAATTTTCGAAAATTGCGAAACTGAATTTTTTGGGTGTGTCTTCCTGCAACTACAACATTATAGTTAAATTTCTTTCTTAATGAGATCGGTTACTTAAAGACCGATCTTAAAATTAGATCATGTACAATTGTTCGAAAATATGAGTAGTTTTCGCTGAATTTTGCGTGAAATCTAGGGAATTTTTTTAAAACCAGTTTTTCTCTAGTGGCGCCAATTTTTTCTTTAAATTTTCTCTTCATATGTATCAAGGGACAATAAAAAGATATGGGGTAAAAGATATAGTTCCATCTTCGGCAGTTTTCATTTCTTCGGAACTTGCAAAAAGTGAACATTTCATTTGATTATATATATATATATATATATATATATATATATATATATATATATATATATATATATATATATATAATCAAATACCCTACCTTCTGACGTTTTGAGAGCGTGATAGAATGAATGCTCGTGAAGCGAGCTTAAAATTCTCAGGAAGCAGGATCTTTTGGGTATGAGAAAGGTCTGAACCCTTGACACAATGAATCAGATAAAATACGAATAAAATGAACATATATTCAATGAAAAAAATTACAGTGTCGCAATTTCATAACAGGATAATGCACCGGTAGCTGGTCACTGAAAAAATAAAACAAGACAAAACAAAAAATATAGGCGTCATCTCAACTGCCTGAACACACTTTCACCAACTACAATTTACAATTTGCTCACTCCTTTCTGAGTTTTTCCACTACCAAATTATTTTACTCTTTTAGCCTCTAGTTTTTCCGTGCACGGCTTTTAAAATGAATTTTACACTTGTTTCAAGGAATCCCGTTCACAGGTGCTAGTCTTGGGCTTCGCACTCACTATAACACTGAATAAAACGTAGCATTTACGTTACTTAAATCTGACCCCTTTACATATCACAAAAAAAGCAATTACTTTTAACACAATACAACAAACTGACTTTAACAGATAATATGAACTGTACAACATATGAAAATCATGAATTAATTATGTAAAATTGTACAAGGTATGACCTCTTTGAATGAATTTAATGACACATGCAATAAATGAACTTGAAACTGCCACTCACATCGTTCGAAATACTTCTCCCTACTCTAGACTTTTCACCCACTTTTAACACTAATTGTCGTGTATTTACCGCTATCCTCTTTTCCCAACTGATCGCCGCATAGACGTTGCCAGTTCCTTTACCTCAATAGCTCCGCATCACTCGCCTGTAGGTAACCTTGGGGATTTTCTGTCGCTCGCCCCGCGTTTCCACTCGTCTTCGCTTGCTGTCCCATGACGATAGCCGTTTCCTTCGCTCAAACACAGGACTCCGCTAAGCCTCCAATTTCCATACCCTTCTCCCGTTCCGAACTCGTACAATTCTCGTTACAGTCTAAGTCTTTCTCACCTACGCTTCGCTCTTCCTGGGGTCGTCCTTCTTCTTCCGCGCCTCGTACAAGTTTGTTCGCGCTTCCAGCCCCGAAATTATTAATGTTGCTGAAGTTATGCTTAAATGCTCGGCCGACCTACCACACTTTAGACATGTGTGGTCTCAGCGTGCAATATGAGATGCTGGATTTAGTTAATGTCCTTCTGCGCGAATTTTACAAATTTGAAATTATTTCGGCGTCAAACAGTCACCTCGCTTGCTCTCTCAAATATTGTGAATGCGACGAATGCTTGTGCACTCCATTTCTTAATTACCTCACTTTCAAAGATACGCTTCTCAAGCTAACTTTTAACTACCAAGCTAAAATAAACTCCTATGCTATCAAGTTACAACCGCCGTCGCTGCTGCAATCGAAGAGAGCTCAGTGTAGTCGCCGTCGCTTCTGCAGTCAAAGAGAGTTCCTCCGAGGCGCGCCGCGATACTTATGGTACTCGCACGGCTGACGCAGCTTCTCGCTTCTCAGCTTCCTCTTCCGATCTTCCCAGTCTCCATCCTTGAGGCCTCATTCCTCCATTTCTTCTTGGATGTCCTTTCTCCAACTTCTTGGTGGTCTTCCACGCTTCTTCCGCTCTGGAGGTGTCTATGCCCAGATCTTCTTACGTCACCTATTGCTTCCCATACGTTGGAGATGTCCATACCAATTCAATCGTTTTGTTCCAATTGAATCCAAGATGCTGCTCTCCACGTTCATCATTTGTCTAATTGTTTCATTTCTAATGTGATCTATCCTGGACACCCGGCAGCACCTTCTCCAGTAGTCCATTTCAGGGGCCATCAACCTACATTTATCCCTTTTGTTCAGTGCCCAGGTTTCAGTTCCGTAGGTACTTATGCTCTGTACGATGGTCTTAAAGATATGAGCTTTCTTCCGTTTTGTGACGATTTTGCTCCAGAGGAGAGAGTTTAACTGTCTTATCACTCTCCTTCCCTGTCCTATCTTGTTGGAAATGTCATCAGAGCTTCTTCCCTTCGAGGAGAGGGTAACTCCAAGGTACTTAAAAGTTTAACTTTGTTCAATTTTCTCTGTAGCGACGTCCAGGTCCCCATATTCATTATCTCCTGCTATCATATATTCCGCTTTTTTAAGGTTTATTGTGAGACCCCATCTTTCATACTTTTCTTGTAATTTGCGAAACATAGAACTTGCATCATCTTCGTCTCCAGCTATGACCACTTGATCATCGGTAAACAGCAGAGTGTACAGTATATCATTTCCTATTGGCAATCCCATTCCGCTACACTTACTTTTCCAATTTTTAAGAGCTTTTTCAAAATAAATTTTAAATAAGAGAGGAGCTAATGAGCAACCTTGTCTTAACCCCTTGTTCACTTGAAATTCTGGAGAGAGTCGTTTACCTACTTTGACAGAGCTGCTATTATCACTATATAATGCATTGATAGCATTAATATAGGTTGGCTCGATACCACTTTCTTTCATGCTTGGGCCATAACTTATTTAATGGTACTGTATCGTATGCCTTTTGCAGGCCAACAAATATGAGATGGACATTCCTTCCTCTTTCATCTTGTTTTTCTATTAGATTTTTTAAGGCGAAGATACCATCAATACAAGACCTTCTTACCCTGAAGCCATTCTGTTCCTCTGATTCTGTATAATGATGTTCCATTCTACCTTTTAGGATCCTACCGTAAAGTCTTGCTACTGTGCACATTACGCTTATCCCACGATAGTTGTTGCAGTCTCGTCTACTTCCTTTCTTATAAATTGGAGTAATGAAGGCCTTTTTCCATTCACTTGGGATCACTTAACTGTAGACTTATTAAAAATTGTTGCCAGTATTTCCATCACACTATCAGGTGCTATTTAAGAGTTCTACACTGATATTACCTGGCCCCGGGGCCTTTCTGTTCTTCATGAGGGCCAAGGCTGCTCTTATTTCATTTGGGACAATAGGCATTGTAGGTGTTTCTATGCTTTGCATCTCTTCTTGAGAGGCTTGCAAAAGTTGCGTCCTATTTTCAGTTAAAAGACCTTTGAAATGGTTACTCCATTCCCGCATACTAATTGGAACTTTCCTGACCTGTCTTTGTTTTCCATTAGTATTTCTTTAATTTTTTTAGTTTCTTTCCTGACTCTTTGATATTCTATTCTATCACTAACCGCTTTTGTAGATAGCCATTTCCTGTACACTTGTTTTTTCTTTTCTACGGATTCCTCTGTGGTTTTGTTCCACCACAACGGGCATTTTCTATTTTTCTTCCAATCCTCTTTTTCGCCTAAGGCTTCGTAGGCAGACTGGTGGATACTTTAATTTGTGTTCCTTCTTGTACCGATAATATTTTGTTTGCCAGTCGCACTTGATATAAAAATTTTGTAGAGTCTTCCTCCAGACTTTCAAGATTATACCTTGTTTCCGACATCACTTTCTCCTCGCCATAATTTTGGTTATACGGCTCTCGATAAGGTTTTTTTAATGGGAAAGTACATCTCAGATAACAATACATAATGGTCTGTATAACACTCTAGGCCCCTCTTTACTCGTACATCGTTAACTTTTATTTTATTGCACTGTTTCACAATAATATAGTCGATAATGGACCTCAGTTTCCGAGAATGTTGAATCCATGTGTACCGATGTATGTCTTTATATTTAAATTATCGGTTTGTTACTTTCAAGGCATTTTGCTGACACAGCTCAATTAGGCGCTCTCCGTTATCATTTAATCTGTTTTCGCCGTATGGCCTCACATGACAACCACTTCTACCATTGAAGTCTCTCAGTAAAATTATTTCCTTACGTTTACTGATTGTTCCCAGCAACGTTGTCGTTTGATCGTTCACATTTATATCGTTATATTTTAAAACAACATTCTCTACATGGTTTTTAGTTGATTTGGTAGTATTTTTTATTACATTCCACATTGATTTCGTTTTGTTGTTTGAGTTCAAAATATCCTAATCGTTTTTCATGATTTTATCCTACCTTATGACTTTTCTTAACATTGATTTGTATTTTTTAAAGTAGAGGAGGAAATCTTCAGATACGTCATGACGTTTAGAAATGAAAGAAAGAATTTGCTTGTTTTTACAAGATGTCCTAACCCCTTGTGTTATCCAAGAATTGCTTTTCTGTGAAGTATTTAATTTTCTTTTTTGAAGAGGAAAGCAAGTGTTAAAATGAAATACATACATACATTTATTTGAATTTGAACGGCAATTGGTTATGACCCGGTGGCAGTTAAATAACAATAATTACAATAATAATAACAATATTAATAATAATAACAATAATAACAATATTAATAATAACAATAATAATAACAATAATAATAAAGGAGTACAGTACAAGCCGAACATGCAATAATCATACTATCACTAATATTAAGTATTATATCAAATATTTCAACTCTGTCATGGTATCCAATAATTATATGTCGGTCATGCTAAAATTTGATACAAGCTACATACGTTTGGCTAAACTTTTTTAATTCATTGATCGCGTTCGCTACACTTAACTGCACTGCACTGCACTACACAACACTACACTACACTACATTACACTACACTACACTGTTTTTGCTTTGAATTACACTGACCAGCACTTCACAGTACTTCACCGCATTTCACAGCACTTCACCGCACTTCACAGCACTTACTCATTTAATGTCTATTACTCTCATATTGTTCTAACGTATTTCTAAAGCTTTGGGCATTTAGAGGAAAAGCTTTGAAAATTGTTGCGGGTAAACTGTTCCAATCTTTAATTGTTCTGTTACGAAAGGAAAATTTCCCAAGATCTGAATTTAGTTTCCTTGTTCGAATTGTGTGAGTGTGATCGCTTCGGCCGAAATAATTTGTTTTTTCTAGTCTAACCTAATTTCCTTCGAAGCTGATTGACCTACGTACGATTTATGGAGAGCGCAAAGACTCGCCCTTGTTCTAGTTTCTAGAGGTTCCCATGGCTTTTTGTTGCGTTAGTTCTATTGATAAACTTATTCGCTTTCCTCTGTATTCTATCTAGATTTTCCGGTGCGACTTTCTGTATGGATGCCAACATGCCACTCCGTATTCCATGAGAGGGCGAACCAGGGAAAAATATGCGAATTCTTTTGCGTTTCCAGAACTTTTCTTTAAAATTCCATTACAAAATGCAAAAGGGACTTCCACGTTTTTCTTACTACCTGATTTATATGCTTCTCCCACCCTAATTTACTATCTATATGAATGCCTAAGTACTTGCATGATGAGACTCTTTTTCGGTATATAACACAATCGTCTGCAAATCAACGCACCTTTGATACTATGTTAACATGGAGATCATTTACGTACGCTAAGAAAAGTAATGCCTCTAAAACACTTCCCTGTGGAACCCCTGAAGTATCAATACCCGTAGTCGAAAACTGAGTCCCAATTCGAACTTTTTGTTTCCTGTCTCTAAGAAATTCGCTTACCTACTTCACAACTCTAGCGTCAATTCCTGAAGTTAATAATTTCCTGATAAGTAGATTTTGCGGTACTACGTCGAATGCTTCCGCAAAGTCGATTACGATTGCATCCACCCTCCCACCCGCGACAACTTCGTCAGCTATATCTTGAAAAAGAGAAACGATTTGGCTTTCGCACGAATATTTACTTCTAAACCCATGCTGTCCGTAAAAAATCCAGTTCGCTTTTTCCGATTCGCCGCGAATGTACTCGGCTATTAAATGATCCACTATTTTGCATACTACTGATGTGAGAGATACTGGTCTATAATTACAAACTTTCGTTTTATCACCATTTTTGAAAATTGGGAGCACTGTAGCTGTGTTCCAATCGTCTGGTAAACTTCCATTACTAAAAGAAACATTGCATAATCTTAACAAATACGGCAAAACTGCCTCCTCACCGAGTTTAATAAAATTTGTGGAGATGCCGTCTGGTCCGCGTGATTTACCATTTTCCAGTGATTTTATACGTTTGCGGAGTTCCCATGCATGAAGCTTTAACTGGTTTTGTATTGGAAAATAATGAACTTGCTCCTGCGCCTGTTTTGGTTTGAATACCGATACAAAATACTTGTTGAACGCATTTGCTTTCGCTTGGTCGTCGAGCAATGGCGCGTTATCTGCGTCTCGAATTTCCTGAATTTCTTCCTTATTCCCCTGGCGTCTGCGGACATATTAGTAAAAACCTGACCAATTATTTCTTCCTGTCTCCAAAATATTTCTTAAAAATAATTCATGCGCAATTTTCTTTTCTTTTTCTAATTTCCTGTAGTATTTTTTAAAAGTTATCATGTCAGCAATGCTGCGATGTGTCCTATTAAATTCTAGTATAACTTTTCTCTTTAAACGCCGTATCGTCCCGTTTTAATATTCAGGATCAGGATTACTTTTCAGTATTTTGCAAGGAACGAACGTATCTAAAGCTGTTTCTACGATTGTTTTAAAAGCCCCTCATTGTTCCTCCATACCCCCTTGTGTTCTTAGAAAATAGTCGTATTTTTCTTTTAAGAAACTACGTAAACCTTCCACGTTTACATTTCTATATTGCCTGATTATCATTCCTTTCACCTTAGGTCGCGTAATTACGTTTGTTTGTACTTCTACCATCACTGCTTTGTGGTCGCTAATCCCCTGAAAGACGTGGCAAGAAAGGAACATTTCTGCAGGGTAAACAAGGAAAATGTCCAAAATTGCGCTCTGCGGCGTGAGTTGGTCGACTACCTGCATTAATCCCTGCTCCCATACCAGTCGTTGACGCGCTTTTGAACTTTGACGCGCTTTTGAACTTTCCTGTCGCATACCTCCCCTTTCCAGTTAGCGTCGGAAAAGTTTAAGGGCTGTATTTATAAACCTCTGCCAGGCCTGCGGTCAGCAGGCTGCCAGTGTTCGGTTTTGCAATTTATGAATGGCCCCAGCCAATTCAGTCGCTCCTGAGCTCCCAGCAAGCCCCAGATGGCAGGTCCTAAGAGCGCTGCTGGCAGAGCTTCATAAATCGATCCTAAGTCGCCAGCGACAAGAATAAGAACGACCGTTTCTGTTTTCTACCCTATCACCGATTTCATCTAAAATTTCATAACCGTCGTTAGGCGGCCTGTAACAAGCAATAATTGAATTAATAGTAGCAATAATAATAAGCAATAATAATAAATGAAAGAGTTGAAAAAAAAGGAATTATATTTGTCGTTTGTATCAACAGTATCATAAACGCTTCCCATGACTCCTGCATCAAGTAATCAATGAATAATTTAATTTTACGTTTAGTAAACAATCTAGTCATGCCTGTATTATTTATTGTGTCAGTGTTCGCATCAGGTTTGTGGTCGTTTGTAAGAAACCATTGACCCAAACCTCCTGCTGCAAAGTGTATTACCTCCAGGAGATCTTATGGGGAATATAGAGGAACATTTGAAATATATGCGGGAAACGTACGGGAAATATGTAGGGAAATCTGTTAGAAACATGTGAGGAGAATGATAGGGAACATATGAAGAACTTGTGAAGAATATGCTGAGAACGAGCTGGGAACAAGAGAGGTGGCATGCGGAGAACGAGTTGAGATTCAGCATGAAGCTATTTTCTCATTTTTAAACAGTTATCTAAATGTGGAATGTTTGCACATGTTCAGCTAGTATTTTTCATTCTTTCATAAACCATTGGGCAACTAGGTTCTCATAATTCCAAATGGACGAAGTACTTACTATCATTAGCCTTCGCAGAGGGGGGCGGCAACGGTTCGTCAGAAAATTTTGGAACTAGCCCCGTAGCCTGCAGTAATATTATTTCCGGAAATATGTTCAATCTCTGATTTTCTCCCTTTTAATCTGACAATTTGGGGACATACGACATGCAATCTGTAAAGTTTTCAACACAAAACCAATTGTTTTTATATATTGTGTCATTAATATATTTGATTGATTAGTGATTCCGGGCGCATCAACTACTGAGATCATTACTCCCATAAGTGCAGTGCATGTTATTCATCTTGTAGGGTATATTAATATATAATAAATAATTATTATATGACTAATACAATAATTTCATTGTCATATGTTTTAAATAATTCATACTAAAACTAGAGTTATGCAATTAAATAAGTTAAATGAAAAAGGGAACTCATCAATGTGCTAGGCCCACGCTCATCTTTTAAGCTCCGTACGTCTATGCGTGTGATACATAAATCCTTATTTAAAGGGCAAACAATCTACTGATCCTCCCTGCAGCATCTACGTGCCTGATTTCGGCTGGGAATATACTGCTTCCTAACATTGGAGCTTGGATATAATATTAATTGTTTAAATGGCAAGATGCAATTGTAATTTTAAGGTAGCTTAAAGATAAACATTTATTTTATATTAACATACGGTATTTATTACACAATGAACATATTCTAATGGAGAGGGTGTGGTTAAAATTTTAAGAAATTGTATGTTCTTTGACAATTGGTTATTGGAATGTGCCGAAACAAACGAGCACGTTCTCTTGAATTTTATGATACTTTTGACGTTATTTATCGGGAGGTTTTCCTTCTACATAAGTAGTATAAAATATATTGACGTCTTACGCTATCTATTGTCTTACCTTATAGCGTTCAATATATTATATCGATTTATTCTTGTGTATTGTAGCATCTAAGTTAAGTCTGTGTCTTGAGGCATGAGGCATGTAGCATGTGCAAATACCCGTGTCTTGGTCCATGCTTCTGAAGGCCAGGGACCGGGAGAGGCTCAGCGCATCAACTAATGTCACTGCAGTGCCTCTGACCGGGAAGACCTAGGTTCGAGTTCTGACGGTGGCGGAATTTTCGACAGAAGCTAGACAGCTCAAATTCTGACGCTTTCTGGAGGGCAATTCTAGCGGTCGTCTGTGACCGGTAGTTTTCCGTGGTTTCTCCGATCAACACCAGACGAATGCCGGAGTAGTGCTCTAACAAACGGGGTACGGACCGCGCGCGATCTTTCCTTCCTCTTCCTTGTCCTATCCTCTTCCCTTACACACACACACACACTCTCACACACACACACTTACACTAACATGCACTACACTGCAACACATGCCACATCCCGGTCGGGAGATCAGATCCCGACTGGGGTGGTGCCCCAGTGGTGGGAGATACCTGGTTGAGGAAAGCTTGCTAACCGCCGGGAAGTCGACTCCGGATGTCGCCATCCAGTGGGGAAGGCCACGTCCACTTCATGAGGGCAAACATGCATTACACTTACGGAACTAATGACCTCTGCAGTTGGCGCGCCCGGAATCACTAACAATCAAACAATCAATCAATCAATCCTGTAGGCCAGGGGGAGGCAGGGCGGAACCGGCCGGACCTAATGCTTTGCGAAGGAACTCCAAGCTATCGTAATAGACGCCGCGGTAAGCGTGCCTTATCCGAGTCGAGTACAAGAACAATACGCCGGGAAAACTCAAAAGCTCGAACACTTGCGCTTCTTCCTAGCTGCCCAGAACTTCCGGGTATTGCGTTCCTCCTTGGTGTGGTGAGCGCCCTGGGAGAGGGGTGGGAGGAGTGCGCGGTGCTGCTACGCCGATTCACTTCTGACTACAGGACATGCGTTCCGCGCCAGCGGATTGTCACTGAGGTGATTGCGGAAACGCTGTTTATTATTACCGCCACACAGCTTAGGATGATTTTGTCCCCCAGAACCGGTATGCTAAAGCCAACTAATCAATTGAATTAAAACACTGGTATTTGACGGATCCAAGGAGAGTCCAGAGTCTAAGTGCAACCGATGCGTGAAAAACGAAAAGAGCTGAATGTACGTGTATAAAATGACGACGTGGTAAAGTGAAGTAACGCGATGAAATGAATGCACAAGTAAAAGCGACACATGGTGAAGGTAAATACTGAATAATTAAGGGGAAAATCGTAGTTTAAGATACATAGGTTTAATAAATTGTAGTGAAGTAAGTATTAGAATTAGGATAAATGCTACTAGTTTGTAAGCCAAACCAAAAACAAATACTGTAAATAACAAAAGTGAATAAATTGGTTCTCTAAATATTTTCCATTAGTATATTCGCACATGAATTTCAGTACCTGATGCTGGTTGATTCTTATTTTAGATTATGTTGTTGGAATGCTGATGGACTGCTATCCGAGCCTTTTTGAGCCCAGGTCGATTTGAAGTGTCTGATCTTTCCGTAAATGACTGTGATCAGTATTGATCCATCGCTGTTGTTTTTCAAATAGCTCGTCTCTTCTCAAAAGAGAAAACCATCCTTCTTGGCGTTGTGTTTCACTCCATTAATTTTATTGTTTGCTGACTTGATGCTATTGGTCAAAATAGAAAACGCATTTGCAAAACTCGTTCATCATTCTCTCATTGAGTGTAAAAGATTGTTGAAACTTATTAGAACATTTTAAGATATGTTTTATATTAAAAAGGGCAAATATTGTAATAAGGACCCTAATATTGAGTGATTGATATTTACGGGCACGTCACCTGCATCATTAGTCCCTTTACTGTAGTATTTTTTTAATTGCTGGGTTTTAATTCCTATGGTGGGATCTGGCCACTTTATGGCCGATGAATGATGGGGTCTGTAGCCGACATACTCGTACAGGGTAGTTTGAGATATATCTCTCCAAAGTATCTCCCCAAGCGGGGATCCGGCTCAGCAGGGACAAGCTCTAAGATCCCCATAGAACTCTCAACCTGTGTCATAGTGTTGTTCATGTAAATGTAAGTGTATGTAAGGGAAGAGGATGAGACAAGGAAAAGATCGTTCGCGGCCCATCGTCCGTATGTCAGAGTACAGCTCCAGCATTCTCTTATAGTGATCGGCGAAAACACGGGAAGCTACCAATCAAAGCAGCTGACCGCTAGCCTTCTCCTCCAGACAGCGGCTGAATTCGATCTAGCTAACTAGCCAGTCCCGAAAATTCCCATTTGTCACTTGAACCCTAGGATGCCCCGGTTAGAGTCATTGCAGGCAGTGCGAATGTTGACTCTTGAGTTAAACTCAACTGTTAAACTTATTATGGTTTATAAATGCTGCAACCAGTGTTTGATCGATTACTTACGTATCAATACTCACAAAATATTTCCAGCTTGATGGTTCATTTACTACAAATTCGCCGCTGGAATTATTATGAATTACTATAATTGGCTTTCACGTGAGATGAACTGACAATATCGATTGCCCATGCATTGAACTCTCGAGGAGTAAGAACGTAGAGGAAAAGCCATCATAACTCCTTTTGTATTTGTTTTGAATATTCTGGTTTAAAAGCTTATCTACGAGGGAAGTACAATTTTTCAGTGGTTGTGGACAAAGATTTTCAAACTATAATATTAGTTAAATGCAAAACAAAGTTAACACATTAAAGTAATACCTTGAAATATGGCAGTACTGCGAGCACAGTACCGTCCGGTACAAGCCGTAAGGCCAGCACCCGACCTGAGACGTCTTGGGGGTGTGTGGCGAAGACAATTCACCAGATGGACGACTAGCTCAGTTTAGACGTCTCAGTGTGGACACATAAATAAAAAATAGGGGGGGCAGGGTCGTGAAGATCGTTTATGGATTGGATGCAAAAATTACATACAACTCGGGTGAGAATCACTTTTCACTAAATTCAGAATATATTCTAAAAATATTTGCTGCTATGACAGATACATAAAATGGCACACAGAAAAAAAATCAAATACAGAATACTCTTGACTGTCTGTAAGAAAAACACACACACACTAATAACTCGATACACAATTTTCTACTCTTCTTTACAACCCAATTGTTTAACAAACACACACTTTCAGAAATTCGAAAGAATCGTTAAAATATTACTTTATACAAAACATGAAAGAAAAAAACACATTGAAAATCAAAATTAGTACTTTTGACTTAACATTACTTTCACAAAAAAAATGAAACTCTTTCTCTCTAAAATCCAGAGAATGATTACTATTATAATTAGACTCTTACACAAACTCTTAATCACTAAATTACAATATTTGATCTTCAAATTCTTTTTGAAAGAAAAGATTGATTCTGTTCTCACGTACTAGAAGTCGGAAACAAATGTACTTTTACTTTTCTTATCTTTTAAGCATGGTAAATCTGTTACCTCCCTTTATTTCTACGTGACGGATAATGAATAAGCTTTCTGATTAAAATGAATCACTCCTATCCCTACAGAAACAGTTTATTTGGAACGACCTTACTGTGTTCTCTTCTCGGCCGCGTAGAGCACTGTGCTTCCTTCTACCCTTTCCACCGAGCTGCTTCGGCCTTGAAGCGTCGTGGCCTCGGGTTGAGAACGCCGTTGCCCACCAGAAAACGCGTTCTTCTTCTCGTTCAAGTTTTATATTCTTGCGTACTCTCATATGAATTTTACTTTATTTTCAATTACGATTAATGACCAACTGGATATTCAGAGTTAAAATGAATCCAGAGATCACCCCTTTTTATACGAGCACCAACTTCAAGAGAGTATATAAATATAAGAAAAGCATGTAAAAAAAACTGGAAAGAGAAATGAATGCAATCTATTAATTACTGCCATCTATTCAAAACTTCTCTCCCTAATTCTCCCATTATAAATTCATAACGTTTCTTATCTTTCTTCTAAGATTACGTTTAAATCAATTTATAATAGAATAATTACCTCTTCTGGTCTTCTAGAAGAGTTTTCCTCAAAGTTGCAAATCTGAAGTCCGCTGCAATGTCAATTCCTGGCGTACCGTTTTCCATACGTCCGCCCAGTTCAGCTGCTACCTTCAGAAAGAACTTTTTCTTTCATCTGACCTCCGGTCTCGCCCTCGGTCTATGGTGGCGGTCTCTCTTGTTCTAATTTCTAGTTAGCATTCCTAATATTCATCCGCGTTGGCGCGGTTCAAAATATTCCTTTCCTCGCTTTCTTAGGTCGGATGTGACACGTTTTCCAAATCTAAGAAAACGGACGGTCACAGTACGTACTGTCTCAGAATAACTAACACATGCCTTTGAGAGTACGAAATCATTTTTACACTTTGGCATCTACCTTAACATATAAAAAAACACTGTATTATGGTTCATATGCGTGTTTGTTAATATATCACGCTTAGTTCTATTCAAATGTTACTTTTGAAGTCATTTATGTGTAGACTATTTAAACGTGACATTGTGTGTTATGTGTCGTTTCATTGAATGTCAGTCATTTGTCGTTAACAAATATTTGTTATGTAGACCAATGCCATTCCTGCGGGGAAGCCAAGTAAACGTCTGCCACTTGAATAAAGTATGGTCAGCGTATACGTAGATAATCCTGTATAATTTTTACTTAAATTGTAAATTTAATTCGAAATTTGATCGTATAATAGCATGATCATTTTACATTAAACTCAACAAACGCTCAGAATTATGAAGAAAAAAAAACATAAAAATCAGAGTTTACACTTCTGGTGTTGAGTTTTCATTGGCCAAATATTGAGAATGTGAAGAGACAGAGTATTATATTTTAAACTGTAATTATTTACAATTTAAACAGTAATTAAATGCAATGCTATTTTGCAACGAAAATGGATAATAGTAATTTTCAATTATTACTACCTTTCGTTTCGTTTCTATGTTCATTTCTGCAACAAAAAGATAGCCTGAAGCAACTTGACTATTCGTGCAACAGCAAATTGCCGTGGCGTGAGTTGGAAACAGCTATGGCTGCTTCTGAAATGTAGCCTGCAAGCTATTGTGTTTCTTATTATCTCGTGTAGTTAAGGCGAAGTGAATGGCATGTAGAATGTAAACTGGCAGTGAAAATAAAGGAAGGCATATTTTCAAAGGAGAGCATGAAAAGGCTTTACGTGTATTGAAATGAACAGAAAAAGTAACAGTAGTTACATGAAACGTGAATATAGTGCAAATGGAAAATAAAAAAACTGTTTTCAGGGATACTCATTTTATTACAAAATTGACTTTATACAAAATTATGTACACATATGAAATGTCTGATATAGAGTATTAAATAAAAAATTGACTTTTGCGACTTATATACAAGTGAAAGACATAATCAGGCAGCATTCAGTTAGTATCTAGTCTAAAGACATCTACTCTAAAGTGCCTCTACGCTACGATAGACTGGCACGGCATGTCCGACGTATTCGAGCAGCGGTCGTTGAACGTTGACTGGATTTAGTAGGGGCCGCCCTGGTTCCTCTGGGAGGCGGGGTAGGGTCCCTCGGGCTCCTCATAGCGGATCTGGGGACGGAAGCCCTCCTGGTCGGCTTCATACTCGACGATCTGGGTGCGGCCGTCAGGCAGCAGCACGCGGTACTCGCCTCTGGCGCTGTCGTCCTGGCGGTCCTCCTGGTGGCCGAAGTTGCTGCCAGAGTAGGCATCGTCAACGGCGTACGCGAATTCGTAGTTGGCGGGCTCCTTTGGGAACAGAAACAATGGAAGTGAATGAAATAGTAGGTTTTCGGTAATCGTTGAGTCATTTGTAGATAGCAGATGTCCAAGGTTTTTGGCCAACTGTTCGCCCGTCATTGAAACATTCAATTCTGTTGTAAGAAACCTTCTGTGGTACACTGTGGTACATCGTTTGCAACTAATGTCAGTGAATTTGAATTGTTTAGACGTCAAAAACATCGCACAACACTTTTATGATAATGATAAGTGCGTTCTGAACAGTGAAATTGATATATTAACCTAATTTCAATTTTAACACTCATCACCGAAGTGTTATCTTTGTCTCATCAACGCCAAGCGAAAGTATTGTATAACCTTACTTATCGTATGCGACACTTAGATACAACAGAGAAGCAAAAAATATGACATGAAAGCATGCTCGTAATATGCTCTCAGGTAAAATATTTGAAAAATGGAAAGTTAAATTTTATCTTCAAGTTCGCATCGCTTTATTTGCGCGAGAAAAACGAAGGACCGATTTATAGGAAACCTTGAAGACCAACGTTTCTAAAAAAAGTAAGTATTACTTACAAAGCTGTAGATCGCACATTTTTCACGTGTTTACATAATGGAACATTCAAATGATGCTGGCTTCTCATCTGGCGAAGTAGTGTGGTTATGAAACAAGATGAATGTAAATACGTCTCGACCGTATCTTAGTATTTGACCGCATCTTAGTATTTGAGAAAACACATTCATCCGACTTGCAGTGCAATGTTAAGTAATCCTTAGCGTAACTGGGCTAACTTTGCGACAACTTTCTGTCTATGGAACGATGAAAGCCTTTTTAAAGCCGTCACGACTTAAGCCAGTTGACTCACGACGTTTGAAAACTCACTCATTTACGTTCAGGTGAAAAATTGTTGAAATATGCGTGCCAACCGTGAATATTTTTGAAAATGTTTTGAGTAGAATAACACTTAGTGATTTAGATCTTCGAAAATATATTTTTAGGAAACTAAAGTTACATTTGTTAGTAATGTTATACGAAAACAATTAATGACTAATCATTATTAGATGTCCTGAAATAGAGTTGATATTTTTCCAGAAAATGAAGTGTAATATTTTTAAATTTTACATACAAATTTAACTTGCACTACTTCTTTGACTAAAGTGGTTTAGAAAAAGAAAATTTGTAATATTTCAGAATCGGGATGATTTGTTTACAACCGTACGTGAAGGTGCGATGAAAAAGGTTATTTTTGAAGAATATTTGGTTTTCTCTTCTGTATTAGAAAATATATCATAATTATTTATGAAATAATTTTCAAATATTTTCACTAATAGGGTTAATTACTTATGGCGTTTGTGCATTGCTGTCTTGAGAACGAGGGCATCTAATTTCGTTCATAGTTCATTATAGTCTAGAGAATCTTATCTTTTCTTTACATTGATGATTTTAGAGGATTTAAGAACCCTGTATTTTAAGTTCGAATAAAGAACTCATTTGAGCTGAGCTTTCCACACAAGTGTTTTCGCAGTCCTCCCAACTAAATCAAAAATGGAAGGATACGCTGATCTTCCTGGCAGACACTGAATTAGAGACGTTTTCCTATGATTTTCGAGTATTTCTTTGAAAAATATGCTTAAGGAAAGATTTTTTGACGCAGTACGTTGATACATATGCGACTATGATCACGGAATAGAAAAATTCAAAAACGTAATTTGAGAAGTTGCAAATTTTGCTCTTAAGGAGGATATTGTCCTTGTTTGTCATGGAGTCATAGCGTCCTAGGCACAGTTGCCAACGTTTCAGCCGTCATAATGTGGCCTTCCTCAGGGCGAAATACATTTCCCATTAGAAAAGTCACAGAATGATGAACGAAACGTTGGCAACTACGCCTAGAAAGCGGCATCTCCCGGACAGCCAAGTATCTACTACCTCCGGCCGTGGAAGCCTAGACTTTTACTCTCTGTTGATTGCCACTTACCGCCAGGTCATCCTGAGCCAGGCGAGCGCGGTCATCGCCGTAGCCGGGGGGTCCGTACACGGGGGCGGGGGCGGCGTAGGCGGAGGGGGCTCCGTAGCTGGGGGGCGCCGGGGGGGGGGGGGGGGGGGGGCGCCGTACTGGGGCGGGGGCGGAGTTGAATTGGGCGGCGGGAGGACCGTATTGCGAACTGGGAGCAGAGTAAGACTGAGCGGGAGGGCCATATCTCGGCGCCGGAGGCTCGGGGCGGGCTAGAACGGCCACGGCCAACAGTACCACTGCGGCGATTGTCTGGAAAATAAAGAACATGCTGAAATAGTGCAGAGAGAGTCGTGGGTATGACTTTAAGCATATATTATTACATAGCGACGTATGAAAATTTAAAATCGTTTAAAAAACCCAAATTTAAATATTTTTATGCTTTTTTTAAGTTCATATTTATAAATATTAAATTCGTGAAAATTGTAGATCTATTGAGAAGGTGGTTAAGTCGAGTATTTAACTATCCATATCACTATAAATTAATAATAGTTAAAATAATAATAATAATAATAATAATAATAATAATAATAATAAAAATAATTTAATATAATTTTCAATAAATCTTCTAGCATCTACCGTTGAATTAAATTAGTTTAGATAACAAAATTTGCATAAATTGAACCAGATGTTTTTTCTATGCTGTTCGTTGTATCGAATTGGATAATTAAATTTAAATATACAAATTATTGATAACATTTAATTGATCATCACATGATTGCATTACGTAATTTTAGTCTTTCCCATTTCCCTTGATACTGCTTCATTCATCATTTCATCTGAATACAATTGATTCGCATTAATTTTTTTGTCTATCTCGAATGAAATAATTTCTCTAACTAGAAATGAAAACCTCCCATTTACAATTTTTGTCGCGAATAACAAACGTCTTAGCAATTAGAAGAGTGAACCGCCGCCACGAGTCGCTGTGTAGGTCGTAGGCATTCGGTTCGACCCCAGAGAGAAGCTGACAGTACCCACAGCGGCAGCGATGCGTACCTTCATGTTGGGCGTGTGTGGGACTGCTGTGCAAGGAGCCACTGAAGGTGTGTGATGCTGGGCGTCGGACGCTCCACCTTATATACCGGGCGCCGCCTTTCTCCTGCCCCTCCCTGCGGCCGAACCGCCCGCACGGGGCGACGCGCTCTAAACTGTAACAAGTGGAGGAAGGTCAGCCTTCGTGCAGATGGGTGACCGGCTACTCGCCTGGCCTGCTCGCCCACCCGAGCGCCCCACCCGAGTGCCCCACCAGAGGGCCCCGCCCGCGCCCCGCACTCACCCCGCTCGCGCACCCTGTCCCACCCCGCCCACACAACGCCCCCATACACCTCGCCACTATCCACCCCTGCACCATCCACAACGCCCGCATCCCATCCCCCCCGCGCCTAACCCGCGCCCCGCCCTCGCGCTGCCCCGCCCACTCGTCCACCCGCCCACGGGTACAGCCGTCCGTCCGTCCCTCTGCGCGTGGAACGCGGGGCGGTTTCGACAGCGGCGACCGAGGTTGCGGGCATCTTTAGAGAGCACTCACGGCCCCACCCACTTCTCTCGCCCTCCCTCGGCGATGCAACTGCCGCGGTCCTTGGGTCTTCGCTTGCAGCGCCGGCCAAGGCGCGACCGCGCTCGCACATGTCCAAGATCACCTCTTGAAATTACGAGCGGACGCGGCCAAGCACTGACCGGGAAGTCGAGTCAAGCATGGGTTCGAGCTTCGATGGTGGCACGATTTTCCAGCGTCGCCTCGCGAAGTAGCTATGTCGAATTCAGCCCCTGACTGGAGGAGAAGTCGGGTTGCTCTGATCGATAGTTTTCTGTGGTTTCTCCGATCAACACCAGGCGAATGCTGAAGGAGTACCGTAAATCATACGCGCGAACCGCGCGCGATCTTTCTTCCTCTTCTTTGTCCTATCCTCACCTCTTATTTACACACACTTACCTATATTTATTACACTACCGCACATTTAGGGAGCCCAGTCGGGAGCTTGTCCCGGCTGGGGTAATGCTGGTGGGAAATACTTGAACGGGGAACACCTCGCCAGCCAACGTGTAGGTCGGCGTCGGATCTCGTCATCCAGCGGGAGAAGATGTTTTACCGCCAATTCCTGCGGTAAAACCATACACTAGACTTCCGGAAATATTAGCCTTCTTAGCCCGGGAATACTAATCATTCAATCCATATGACAAGCAGGGCAAGCAAAGGGATCTTTTGAAGTGTGGGGTACAACTATAGGAAACCACTGGTACATCGCGAAACATATTTTCTCTGCTAAATTGTTTCTTGAATTGGGGAGGCGGGACTGTGTTTGCGTGATTGAGCGTTTGAAACTGAGAGTGCACATTGACATTGAAGAGTCATGTAATAGCAACGCCGTGATTCAGACACAAAACTGTTTGGAGAATGTGAATAGTGAAAGCTTTAAAGAATTCAATGAAATTTTGGATTTTTTCAATTTTTTCAAACAACTTTTTTCAGCAAATCTGACAGAAAGCTTCATTTTGCACAATATTAAATGCAATGTGTTTAAACGTTGGGAAATTTTCGCATTTATGCAAATTGAGATTGTTGAGTTATACATATTAAAAATATAGTAGTAGTATTGTAGTAAAACTTAAAAATATATTGTTAATGTTTAATTTGTTTTTGTATGTATTTGGCATTTTGGGTCGATTGTCCGACTTTGACAGCCAGCTGACGGTGTCTCTCATGCCTGGATCTCGTTAATTCCCACGCTAGGGGGAAAATAGAGGCATATGCCAAACATCAAGTATTTCCTTCACTGTAACTAGTAAACTCTACCTCCCATAGCTTTTCTTCGCCAATCAAATGAGATTTAAAGAAAGCTAAAACTCTATTTTTGCCTCTACTGTGAATCACACCCGGAATTGCGCCATAGGAAATTAGTTTCTTATCCATGAGCCACTAAGACTCACTTAGTTTTTAAGGGGATAACGACACAAACGTCGCATAATTATGCAGTCCTGGAACATTTGACCAACTCCACCTGCCAAACGATGTTTTATAAAGTCTTTCTTGCATGAGAGAGATGTATACTTATAAATTGATTATTGAATAAATATCGTTAATTGTGTATAATGAAAACCAATATAAAAAATACACAAATTTTAATATATTAGAGTCAATTTTTAGTTATGAAATGTCTAATATAACTTTACATATATCTTCGGAAATCATATTAATATCTTATTTACGTCTACAATATTGCAATGACTTAAATAAAACTTTTGTTCGTCATTACATAGACAATATCACATTAAACAACAATAATTATTTATTTTCCAAAGTTTCCACATTGATTTGCAACTTTATGAGGCCATAAATTTCCTACAATCATCAGAGAAAATGCATTAGAAGGACTTGGAACCCTGAAGATTGAAGTTCGATTTTCTGAGGAGAATAAATGAACAAGATAAAGCATGATTGTAGTCATTTACTTCTTGTTTTCTTCATTTCTCTTGCGTGAAAGACTTCGAAATATGTTCCTTTACATGAAAGCCTGAAATATTGCTTAATTTGGAATATTTGTTGAAATTTTCAAAAGAGGCTTTATGTAACAATAAAATTTGAATTTCACAATTAGTAAGAACCTTTAATCAATAATGAACAACTTTGAAGTGGTCTACCAAGCTGCAAGACACGCATTTGTATTGTCACTATTTTTGGGTTCAACAAGTGGCAAACTGCATCCGAAACACGTCAGTTCTGGTGAATTGGACATAACACAGCTACTGGAATCTCTGAGGTGGATGGTACCCGACACCCGACAAGTTGTAGTGTCGACGCTGGACACCAACACATTCGACCAACAGAATGTAGCATTTGTGAATAATTTGCTCTGCGCACTCCATTGTCGCCAAACCCATGACGTTGTCCCAGTGTTGATACAAGCAATTCGCATGTAAAATGGCGCCCGTCAGAGATACGTTTCGAGAAATTGCCAATCAAACGACAATGGGAGAACGTTATCAAACCACTGAAACAAGTGCACCTTTACGTAGCTAATGACATTCGGACGCTGAGATGGTATTTTAAGAGCACTCACATTCTTCCACCTAAAAATGTGAGCAATATGTGGAATTCTTATGACGTTATTTCATCAATTCGACTTAAGCCACCACTTGTGGCGAACCCTATGTCAACAATATTAGTCGTTTTATTGGAGAAACCTTTAACTCAGAATGCCAGAAATGGGTCTTGCTCCATTCAAAACAAATCCATTTTGAAGCTCTTGCAAGTAATGTGGTATGACAAAGGCTTGCAGTTTGTACTACTCTTAATAAAGAGATATTCATGTCCTGACATAATATTGTCTTATAATCCATTTAAGCGTGATGGACCAAAATTAGGAGTGATAGAACACATAGAAGATACGTCCATTTCATATCTTTTGCGCCTATTTGGAAATAGACTTATCAACATGCATAAGTATCCTCTTCGAATGTCTATTTATATAGTTCCTCCAAATTCTTACTACTTTGAAGAAAACGGAAGAAAAATAATGGGAACAAGTTTACACATATTAACAGAATTGTACAAAATAATGAATTTTTCTCCTTTTATTTGTAAAGGAGAGTGGGATTTGACTGAAAATTCACGTGTTTGCACGGTTGGGATACTTGACATGTTTTTTAAAAAGTGTGATGTACTATTTAATTTGTGTTCATTGAATATGGGTGCTAGATTAGGTTACACTTGTATTTTATCTCATTTGGACTTCGACTACTTATCTATAATAGTTCCTAAGGCGAAGGCTAAAGAATCTTGGAAACTTGCATTACTCACATTTAGCTATAATGTGTGGATATGTTTTCTTACTGCGTTCTTTATCTCCTCAGCCAGTTTATTTCTTGTAAGACGCGTTCAAGAAGAATGCAATTCATTTCTGAGCAGTTTAGTTGACATGTTGAAGGTCTTTGTGTCTGCGGCATGGACCAATATCAATCAACGGCGCAGTCTCTCTCAACGACTGCTAGTGGCCGTGGGTTTGATGTGCAGTAGCATCGTCCTGGTCTGTGCGTTCCACGCAAAACTGTACGAACTCATGACTCATCCGCCTCGTTATCCTGAAATAGAGACATTTCAACCACATTGGAAGATTTTAAGAAATCGGGCATCTCTTTGTACTATACAGATAAATACTTATCTTCTGTATTGACAAACAGTATTCTAAAGAGATACTTTTTGGAAAACCTGATAAATGTAAATGAAGTTGATAGTTACGAATCATATAAAAGGTTGTTAGAAGATGTGCAGTCGGCAGGAGGTGGTTACGTTAATACAAATCGTATATTCGATTTTATTGCTGTATATAAACCAGAATTACTTGCAAATTTTAATAAATTACGCGAAAACGTATATTCACATATTATTACATTTTATTTACAGGAGGAATCTCCATATGTAGAACGTTTTGAAAGTTTAATTAGCAGAATGGCGGAGACTGGTTTAATAAAGTTTTGGGAATCATGGGGAGTTACGAACTATGCAAATAGATTGAAAAAAGGTGTTGGGTTGAAAACCATAGCTGTCTCAGATAATGCTCATGTTGCATTTAGTATTCTACATTTATATCCATCGTTTGCTTGTCTATTCATAGGTTATATTATTAGTGCAATTGTGTTAGTAATGGAAAATGTGGTTGCAAGTCGAGCTTTTTAAACACTTTGATGAATCTCGAAAATATTTTGTAGTGTTTAAAATGCAGAAGGAATAAAAAAATAAAACATTTATGGATAATTTCCTCTCAGATCGATAAGTAAGGAACGATGGGTTAAAGGGCTGTCGGCTTCAAGAGTATCGCCTGTGTTAACAAGAGTATACTGTGAATCAATTGCACAAAACATTAGTGCAGTTTATATAGCCTACTTTTTAAAATCTTAAATTAATGCATTACAAACAAAATTATCTTAATTCAAATGCAGTCCAATGTTTGGTGAGTAATTTGGACAGTATGAAATAGAATGTTTCAAGCCCTTGTACACTGCACTTTTCAATAAATAAATACCTAAATGACGAAAAAATAGATATGTAAAGAGAGAAAGAATGAATAAAAATGTAAATGAATAAATCTGTAAAGAAATAAAGAATATCACATCATGGATTGCTAATTAATGTTTTTTTAATGGGTTATTTAAGGTCGCATCAACATCTTAGGTCATTAGCGACCACTATTGCTGTTAACGGTATGGTAACTATGTGGATGAAACGATATGTCGATGATAAGGGATGAAAGGACGAACGCAAATACAACCATGCCCAAGGCGGGACTAGAACCCGCGACCCTCCGGTCCGAGATCACTACGACACTACTGCCTTAGCGATCTCGGTCACGGGGCCGACGCATTAATGTATGTTGCTTTCTTGGTGAAATATAGAATGCATATAGATACGTAACTGTCTGTCACTAAAAAAAAATGTGAAAATGAATCATTGATCACACACGGAATAATTATCTAAAACTAACGAAGACACATTTACGATTTGAGCATATCTAGTATAGTAGTACCAGTTGTACTACAACAGCATATATTATCTCGCATAATGCTAAATATCTCGCAGCTGCTAAATTTTACACCACTACATGAACCTACAAATGTGTTTCCACTCATCAAATATGTTTTCTCTGCAACGAGATTCGAACGTAGGGTCATCAATTCATCACACCAGGAACGTTACCGGTTTGTCACCAGTTACCTCAATTCAACATACCCATCTCTTAAAATAGTGATTTCTCGTATTATTTGTAACTTATGCAATTTTCGAAAATTCAGTGTTCAACGAAAATGAGACCTGCGCCATTTTTAAGCATTCTTTGTTCTTTCCGAAGAAAAAATGCGAAAACTACTGGTTTTTCACCAAATTTTACATGATCTTATTTAAGACTTAATGTTCTAGAACAGAGATTATTTAAGAAAAATATTTCTATCATCGGTATTGTACTTTTGCAATGATAATTTTTTGCAAATTTCAAAAATACCGAGAACTCGCTGAAAATGAGACAAACAAAATTATGTTTTACCGTCCTTTGTTACATACGAAAGATGTATTTAAAGAAAAATGAAGCCGTTTTGGGGGAAATAACTTTTTAATAGAATTACTCCTATTTTCGAAAATTGTACATGACCTTGTCTCAAATTTTTTTCTTTGAACAACCGATTTTTAAGGAAAAAATTTCTATGTAGTTGTAGGATAATCGCCGAAAAAATTCTAACAATCTGAAAAATTTGAAAATTCAGAGGATTGAACTAAAAGGAGGCCATTTCTAAGTGCGCTTTACGCTATCAGGAGGTAGAAATTAAATTTACAAAAACGATGCGTTTTAACGATGCGTTACTAAATAGAACCATTCTGATGTATTTTGAAATATAAAGACCGAAATACTGTTTAGAGCCCAAAATTAGGCTTATATTTTGGTTAAGATGCTTCATTTTTCTGACGTTTTTCAATTTTTGTGTACCATATTAGCTCATAAGAAAACATGTTACGAATTTTGTGGTAGTACAATACTGATTTTTGGAAAATGTATGCTGAAACAATTGCTTTCCTAGAGCCTGTAATTAGCCTCTAACGTTGGATGTATTTCGGTAACTTTCAATAATGAAAAGTTGAACGTTCTTTAAAGTTGTATTTAGATTAATAGTAGATTCTAAATCAAGGGAGGAAAAATCATAGAACTACAATTACACCGAGGGAAAATCATGCATTCCCTCCTGAGGCACATGTACTACTTTATCCGCGACGACAATATTTTGTAAAAATCACAGTAAAAAGTAATGAACCATGCGATTTAGAGTTCGTGATAAGTGAACAAGAGTTCTTTGATAAATAAAATTTATAAATTAAGTACAAAATTACAAAATGCCTGAAAACAAACTACTACTTATCTTATGTTCCATTTAGAACTAATTTACAAAACATATTATAAATGTAATTAAATCCAAGCAAAATGAAGTGTTTTGACATTAGACGCGCCGCCCTAATATTAACACATTGAATAAACTGTCCAAAACCACGTAGTGATAAATATAAGAATTAGTAACTATTTACAGCAAATTCATCCTAATAGTAGGCCTCTGTGGTCCACAATTAAACTAGTGGTGCTACAGAATGGCACAGACTTTTCGCAGTAATGCTTTCGAATGCGGTTGATGTGGATTGGCTTTACGCCCTTACCTCATCCTCTGCCAGCTGCCATCTATTGACATGTTTTTCGGTTTCGCAATTGGAGAACCGAAATATTACTTAAAAAAATTAAACAGGAGGAAAATCTTGTCCTATATGGCAATTTTCATTGAAAAACTTAGAGCTGTTTTTAAGAAAATGGCGTTTAAACGTTACTGAAAATGCAAAATTTGAAACTCTTTTCACAGGAATCTATTGAGTTTTCGAGAAAACTTCATTTGAAGTCATTTGAAGCACATTCATTTAAAAATTAAATAATGTATACAAATTTCTAGAAATAAATATATTAACAACACGAGAGAGATTAAAAAATACATTTGTATAATTTTTGAAAAAAATACACCAAAATGAACTTTACCTTATATTAAGTAGTGTAATTAGCACTAACCATTGTAAAAGTTTGAAGAAAAAATATGGAGCTATTTTTGAGAAAATGCCATTTGAGCGTTTTTCAAAATGCGGATATTTGAGTTCATTTTCACAGAAAACTCTTGAATTTTCGAGTAACTTTATAATAAATTATTTAAACCACATGTACTTATAAATATAATGATGTGAACAAATCGCTTCAATTGTAAATATTAACATCGTGAGAGCCTAGTCCAAAAAATTAAATTTTTGTTATTTTTTAAAAAAAGAACAGAAAGCAATATGGCGTTTATGTCATCTTGTAGAGAGAATTTAGCATTACTCCTACCCTATTCCTAATCCTATTTCCTATTCCTAAAGTAGGGCCGTTATTGAGAATGTCTTGTTGTTGTTATTTTTTAAAATTACACATATTGCACGAAATATTGCGCGAAAATACTAAAGATTTCAAAAGATGCACATGACCTTAATGAAAGATCTAATTATGAACAACGAATTTCATTTGAAGTAAATATCTCTATCTTCAATTTTCTAATTGTAGGTAGACGCCGAAAAATTGAAACTTTTGCAATTATCGAAAATTCAGAGTTAATCATGAAAATCGAACCGTGCCACATTTATTTGCATTTTATTTTATTATTACAAGAAATTTATAGAAAAATTTGGATCCGTTTAAAAAATTGAAAATGTCCGGGGGCTTTATGTAAAGTACCCCAAATTTTAAAGAATATTTTTCAAAATTTTAAAGCTTTAACTGGAACCAGAGGGACAGTAGACGCAGGGACGCAGGGACGCAGGGACGGACGGACGGACGGACGGACGGACGGACGGACGGACGGACGGACGGACCAACGGACGGACGGACGGACGGACGGACGGACGTTTTGAAACCAGTAGTGTTACAGAATGGCATAGACTTTCTTGTGCCATGCACGTAAAATTTTCTAATTTCCTTCGTGTTGGTTAGCTTTACGGTCTTGCCTCGGTCTTGCCTCCTCCTCTCGGCGGCTGCCATCTATCGCCGCCCTAAATAATTTTTTTTGAAGTTTTCTTAATTGGTCGATTTTCTAATAGTATTTTTGAAATATTTCTTTTTGAATATGAAAGAAGAGTAAAACCTCGACCTGTATGGAAATTCTCGTCGAAAAATTTCGTTTTTAAGAAAATGACGTTTAAGCGTTACTCTAAATTCGAAATTTGAAGTTTTTTCACAGGAATCTAGTGAGTTTTCGAAAATACTTCATTTGAAGCACTTCCACTCACAAATGCAATAATGTATTAAAATCGCTGGAAACGAAATATTTCGGTTCTACTATTAAGAAAACAAAAAGTAGAGAAACTGTCAAAAAATATATTTTGTGCGTCGATAGATTGCAGCTAGCAAGAAGATGGGGCAAGAGCGTGAGCCAGTCCACATCAAGGAAATTAGAAAGCTGTACTTCGAGGAAGTCTGTGCCATTCTGTAGCACCACTAGTTTACATAAGAAATGAATGTATTTGTTCCGAAAGAAAAAACACGAACCCGGAAATATAAAAGCAATGAATTTGCACAATTCGACTACTTTTATATTTCTCGGTTAATTTTTTCATGTTTTGGAGTGTTTCTATGTTTCAGCAATGCAAAGTTTGGCCTAGAAAGCATTTTTACATACCAACTTTTGAGTGCTTATTGCGGCCCAGCCATGCAGAATATCCAAGTGGTTTATTATACAAAATATGCTTAAAATTATCTTAAGGCCTTATTTGACAATTTTCGACGTTTCCTTGCCGGACACTATTGCCCTTCAAGGAAACTCTGACGTCCATAAAGCAATGGTTGATTTTACGTACTTAAAGGAAAAAGGTGATAAAGGAAGTATTCTGAAAAATACCGAGAAAACAGTTGTAGCCTTCGATCAAACAAGTATTGAATTCACTATCTATACAATATCTGCTAATGCTGCTTACTATTGCTGGCAACAAACAATTTGACAATACAAGATTTCTCTGTAATTGGAGGCACAATATGCTGCATGGGTAACGAAGTTCTAGGTGGAAGAGGTTCTCATAAAATTGCCTCTTCTTTATAAAAAATTAAACAATCTTTCACCGAATGTGTTTCATGCAATCACTTATACGAACATTTTGCGAGCCACAGTACCGTCTGGTCAAGCCGTAAGGCCAGCACCCGACCTGAGACGTCTTGGGGTGGCGAACACAATTCACCAGATGGTCAACTAGCTCAGTATAGACGTCCCAGTGTGGACACAATAAATAAAAAAAATAGGGGGGCAGGGTCGCGAAGATCGTTTATGGATTGGATGCAAAAATTACACACAACTCGAGAGAGAATCACTTTTCACTAAATTCAGAATATATTCTAGAAATATTTGCTGCTATGACAGATACGCCTCCCTTCGCCTCGCAGAACATTCAGACCACTCAGACAGGGCCTGAGGGCTGGAGAGTGGATTAATTCTTCCTATAAATTAAAGCATTAAGTTTCTTAACTTGCTTTCTCATTGTCAATTCACCCTAATTTTCAAAAAGACTAATGTTTAAGGAATCATTGAACATTTTTAAGCCCTTTTTATTGAGATTAATTTTTAATATTTAATGAAATTTCATTGTTAAACTTAATGTGTTATTTGGACTGATTTTATAAGAAATATGGAATATTTCTTATAAAATGGAATGCCTGATTTCACTAGAATTAATACCCCACCTGCTGGAACGTCTCCTGGTCTGTCACGTCTGTGACATTTGTAACCTTGAACTGTGAAAGATTTAGAAGAAATTGGGTGAGTTTCGGTTAAACATGCTATGTCAATATCATGTGATACTAGAAAATGTTTTAGTTCAGATTGTTTATTAAGAACACCTCGACAGTTCCAGTTTAAAAATGTTAGAATGTTGAAGCATGGCGTTTTAAACATGATTATGGAAAATAGAGCTTAGAATTGAGGTTTTGATATTATCAATTAAAGTAGGGAGGAACGATTGAATTAAATGACTAAAGAAGTTGACAATATGGATAGTTAGGAACTCACTTAAGTTAAAATTTTCATTTGCTGAACTATTTGATGAAGCATCATTAACATTGGTTGAAGTGGGAGGAGGATTTTGTGGATGAGTTAAGGGAATAAAATGAGGAATTGGATTAGTGAAAGACAGGCAGAAATAAAGAAGTTGACAATATGGATAGTTGGCTTGATGTAAAATTATTATTATCATTTTACTACAAGTTGTTAAATACTACATGTTGACTATCATATGTTACTACATTATTGTTATTACATATTGTTACTAAAATTTTGTTACTATCATATTGTTACTATTATTATGTTGAGTGAATTTTAGATTACGGTGTTTGATTTAGAAAAACTCCATGTAATAAATCTATTTTCAAGGATAAACAAGCAATAAATTTTGAATTTGAAAGGAGAAAGCAAAAACTCCATGTAATAACATCTATTTTCAAGGATAATTAAGCAATCACTTTTGAATTTTGAACGCGAGAAAAAAAACAAAAAACCTCCCATTTAATAAAATCTATTTTCGAAGCAATAAATTAAATTTTGCTCTTATTACTTCTGCGCGACAACATGAAACGATAATTTGAATAATTTATTTCCACTGAATTCTAAGACGTGCACAGAAAATGAAGTTACATTTATGTCAGAACAAAACAGGGCATCTCAGCATTCGCTCAATGGATCAGGGAAACTGGACGAAAAACCTGATCGAGATGGGCTTGATAAGCTTGATAAGTAAAATTATTATTATCATTGTTACTATCAATGTTGTTACTATCATTATTGTTACTATCATTATCGTTACTATCATTATTGTTACTATCATTATTGTTACTATTATTATTGGTTGAAGGTGAATTTTTAGATTCCTTACCGGTTTTGTTTGATTTAGATTTTGAAATTTTGTCATAGTATGAACAAACATTCGATCTTACATTTGTCCTGTGTCCCTTCACTTTGCAGTTACTGCATACTGGTATAAAGTTGCTCGGTTCCTTACAATCTTTAGGGAAAGATTGCCCTACAAACAGCACATTGAATTTTTCTATTGCAATAGTTTTTGGTATGATTATAGTCTCGACATCTTGAGCATTGAACTGGCCCTGGGAGACGTTTTCGCTGTTCGATACGAACAACTGCATGGCACAGTCTATCTAATTTGAATATATCTTGCCATCTATTTTCTTTCACGATTTTCACAGAAACGACAGGAATTGGCTGACCTTCTTTATTATGAAGTCTATTCACTTTCACAACTTGAAAGTTTTTCGATGTAAGTTCTGCGAGAATTTGATCTTTAGTAAACGATTGATGAACATCCTTTATTACAATAGATAATTTTTTTGATAATGGGTCAGCATAGGTATGAAAGGATTTGTTGTTTGTATTTAGCATGTTTACTAACAGTCTGTAGTCTTTGCTATTTTCCGTTTGAATTTTAACCTTGCCAAATTTTTAACTCGGTAGAAAATTCACTTTTTAGGGTACTTTTTAAGAGATCGTGAATTTCTGTGAGATTATCAATGTTATAAACAAACACTGGGGGTTCGGATTGATTTCCTCAGAGTCTTGGAAATTTTGTAAAGGGCTGAAACTATTGCGAATGGGGACTGAATATCCTACACTTTGATCTTCACTGATTTTCTTCGCTGTCGCATTTGGGTCACAGTTACTACGCGGTCTCTTGGACAATTGAGCTACTGGTACAGATGTATTCGTGAAAGTACTTGCTTGAGAAGTTGATGTACCGTCACTTACAGTTGAATCGGAGTGAACATTTCCGTTGGAGGACGTTCCACTTTGAAGGTAGAATTCTGCACCTGGTGAGACGTGGTGTTGGCCAATTGGTGGGAATCCATGTTTTCAGACTCCATGTTTTGCTGATAAATTTGTTGATGACCAAATGATGATTGCAGTAGATGAGCCGACATCAGCTCATTTTGTGTGTCAGAATACAATATGTTGAGAGATTCCAATATGCACTGGTCTACGCCAGCGCATGAAGTTGGGTCTGTAGTTATTTTAACTACAAGATTTATGACAGTTTACTATACATGAACACTTGTCACAACAAAAACACAGAATAGTTTGAGAATACTAGTTTACACAGTCACAGACAAAGACAGAACAACACTTTTCACTTGAAAGACCGGGCCTAGACTGGTTCGGCGGTAGCTCAGTGCATCAACTGATGTCACTGCAGCGCCTCTGACTGGGAGGTCCTAGGTTCGAGTCCTGACGGCGGCAGGATTTTCGACACTAGCTTTTCAGCTAGGTCGAATTCAGTCGCTGTCAGGAGGAGAGTTCTAGCGGCCGGCTGCTCTGATCGGTAGTTTTCCGTGGTTTCTCCGATCAACACCAGGCGAATGCCGGAGCAGTACCCTACCAAACGGGCCACGGACCGCGCGCGATCTTTCCTTCCTCTTCCTTGTCATATTCTCTCCTCCTACACACACATTTACACTAACATGCACTACACTACCACATATTTCGGGAGCGGTCGAGAGCTTAGAGCTTGTTCCGACTGGGGCGGTGCCCCGCTGGTGCGAGAGTCCTGGTTAGGGGGAACCCCACTAGTCGACGGTAGGTCGGCGCCGGATCTCGCCATCCACCGGGGAAAGATCACCGCCATCTCCCGAGAAAAAAACCATGTACTACACTAACGGGACTAATGACCGAAGCAGTTGACGCGCCCGGAAACACGAAAAAATCAATCTAGACTGGTTCGGCCTCTCCTGTGCTAACAAAGGCGACGACTGATAACGATGTGCTCCGCTCAGCGGTCGGGACGAGAATGGGGTTCGGGTTACACCACGTGGAAGATGGATTTTTTCTCTTAATTTAGCAACTGGATATATCCACAATCTCGTTTCCAGGGCCTGGGAATGAATTTTTCTGCCAAAATATGCCGTTTTTTCGCGCAGCATTACATACATTCCTATACACGTATAGTACTCCGTATATACGTACGTATAAGAGAAAGTAATTGGAGGTGCTACAGAATGAAGAAACTTTCTCGTATTGTAAAGTTTTCTAATTTCCTTGGTGTAGGCTGGTACTGTACAGTCTTGCCCCTCCTTGCCTGCTGCCATCCATCGCCGTACGAAGTATATTTTTTTTAATTCTCAAATTTTCTGTTTCCAAATAGTAGAACCGAAATATTATTTTAAGAATATTAAACAAGGCCTTATCCTAAATAACAATTTTCATTGAAAAATTTGGAGCAATTTTTAAGAAAATGGCGTTTAAGCATTACTGTAAATGCGAAATTTGAAACTCAAACATAAGCAGGACGAAATATTCAATATCCTTATTTTTATATCACAACTGTTTTGCGTATTGAAATAACTTTTCAGTGATAATTTAACTTCATCTGAAATATGAATGTCATTAATGTTGTTTTAGGTGTAAACGTACAGTTATCAATGAATTTTGAGAAATTCTGAAATTAACACAATAATCTGATACATGTATTAGGCCATAGAAATATTTTAAAAAAAAAATTTTAAATAATTTTAAAGTAATTTTTTTTAGTTAGTAACTTAAATTGAAAATGGCCGTATATTCATAAAAAATATAAATTATAATAGATACAATAAATATAAACAATACTTTTCTATACTATATATTATTTTATTCTAAAAATGTGTGTTTAATTCTATGTTACAAACATTTCTTGAATACTTCGATAGATATTATGATTTTAATATTCTGGGTGTGATTTATGGGAAAGTTAATTTTAATATCTGACATACCTACTACCTTATTTGAGTCTTTAAAGAAGCGTTAGAAATATTGAGAATTATCATTGTGAATTGGATTGATTTTTTCATGGTGAACTTAGATATTCCGAACGACATAAATGAACACCATTTTTCTTCAGAATCGTATCATTGTCCCTTGAAGTCTTCATTCTCCAGTACTCCACGAACCTCAGTAAGGGTATTTCTCACATAATATTTTAATATAATAGTAGATAATCGAACATACAGTTCAAAACATTTTTGTTCTCCACGTGCTGTGTAGTTACAAGTTACTGCAAATCATGTCCGTGAAGGTGATAGGTCGCTTGGTTTTGTGCGTAACTTTAATATTATTTATAATTGTTTGTGCGCTTGGCCAACTGTACCCAAAACACGGCACTTCTTGCCGTTTGGAGACAAAGCAACTGCTCGGATCTGTGCGGTGGTTAATGAACGATGCACGACAAGTGGAAGTGGCATCGTTGAGTACCACTGCATTCAACAACCACAGTGTCACCTTTGTGGAGACATTGCTGTGCGCTCTGCACAGTCATTTCACTCGTGACGCCATCCCCATCGTCTTGACAAGTAACTCGCGTGTAAAATGGCGCCCCTCGGTAATACGTTTCGAGAATTTGAAAATTCGTGAAGCGTGGAAAGGTGTTGTCAAACCATCCAAGCAAGGGCACATCTTCGTAGCGGAAAACGTTCGAACGCTGATATGGTATTTCAAGAGCTCTCAGATTCTTCCTCCTAAAAATGTGAGCGATTTGAGAACATATTACGACATAGTTGAATCGTTCAGACTTAAGCCACCTCTTAAGGTACATCCTATGTCTAAGATATTAATAGTACTTTTAGCAAAATCTGCAAAACCGAAAGCGCGAAAAGGATCATGTTATGATTTAGTGGATGTTAATATAATTCCAAAACTAATTCGTGTAATGTGGGAACACAAAGGTTTACAGTTTGTTCTGCTCCTAATAAAAAGAGAAGTTTGTGAAGACGTTCTACTGATGTATGATCCATTTAAGCATTCAAACGGTTATTTTGGCCACATAGATAGAGTAGACAATACCTCGTTTTCAATTTACTTAACGTCTTTAACAGTAGACTAAACAATATGAACAACTATCCACTTAAAATTTCAGCTTACTCGATGCCTCCAAATGCTTACTACCATGTGGAAAACGATAAAAAAGTACTGGGGAAAAATTATCGTATACTTATGACACTTCAAGAAATCATGAATTTTCGTCCTAAAGAATGTAAAGGTTCATGGAATTTTTCCGATATTGGTCCTGTATGTTCTAAAGGGTTATATGATATGTTTTTCAAGAAGTGTGACATTTTGTTTCATATGTGCGCTTTGCTTACGGCGGTTAGATCAGGTTACACTTGCATTTTCTCTCTCATCGACTTTGATCATATATCGATAATTGTTCCTAAGGCAAAGACTAAAGAATCCTGGAAACTCGCGTTACTCACATTTAGCGTTTATGTGTGGTTATGTACTATCACTGCGTTTTTGATCGCTTCAGGCGGTTTATTTCTTGTACGACGTATTCAAAACGAGTGCAATTCATTACTGAGCAGTTTAGTTGACATGCTGAAGGTTTTTGTGTCTGCGTCGTGGACCAAAATCAACCAACGGCGCAGCCTCCTTCAACGTTTGATAGTGGCTGTGTGTTTGATGTTCTGCAGCATCGTCCTGGTTTGTGCGTTCCACGCAAAATTGTACGAACTCATGACTCACCCGCCTCGTTATCCTGAAATAGAGACACTGGAAGATTTTGAGAGATCTGGTCTCTCCTTACACTATTCGAATCAACGCTTGGAATTAATATTTACGTACGGTGTACTTAAGGATAGTTTGTATGAAAAAATGTTTCTTGAAGAGGCTGCTACGAGTTACCAATCCTATAAAATGTTGTTAGAGAAAGCAAGTTCAATAGGAGCAGGATTTATTGATACAAATCTTCTTCTTAATTTTATGTCCGTATATGCCCCAGAAACAATGGAATATTTTCATAAGTTGAGAGAAAACTTGTTTTCAAACATGATCGCATTTCAATTACAGGAAGAATCTCCGTATGAAGAACGTATTGATAATGTAACTAGACGAATGGTAGAAGCTGGTTTAATAGACTTATGGGAGTCGTGGGGTGTTATGTATTATGCAAAGATGTTACGCAAGGTGGATAGGGTAAAGCCCAAGATTGTCCCAGATAATTCGAAAATTAAATTTGGTATTCTACACTTATATCCCGCATTTATTGCTCTTCTGGTAGGTTTATTTTTCAGTGCAATTGCTTTTTGTATTGAGAAAATGATGACACGTAGGAGAATGAGGCTCAAAAGTAACATAAAACGCACTGAAAGTTATCACTGAAAAGTTAAAAAAAACAACAAGTAAGCAAAGCGCATATTTGATAATAATATTCGTAATGAATTTCTATGACCCAAATGTTTTTTATGGATGTTTATTTGATTATGGGCGTTTTCCTGTTTTTTTGACATATATAGAAAATATTACATCTATTTCGCAATAAATCGGAAAGTTCATTTCTAAAATCACAGAATTGAGGTATGTATGAACACCCTTTGTGCAAATGAAATTTACTTGTAAGAAAATCATTAGAACTTGCATGTTAAGATGGTTTAAGCAGAGAAGAATATATCTGACAGTACAGTGATGAGCAGGGAATGGAATTCGAGAAAATAGAATTAGTGTAATAACGTTAGTCTCGTGAACTAACTGCTGCAAAATAGAAAAAAGAAAATTACACAAAAAATACAAAACGCGTGTCGCCCATCTAATGATGAAAAGAATCTACTTTTGTACAATTTTGTTTTAATTTTTCTTCGTGCAATTGTCCTTAATTTCAGTGCTGTTGTAATATAAAAGTTGTGCGTCCGATTAAATTAAATTCATCATCTGATCATTGACTTAGTTCCACCTACCTGTGGTTTATCTGTTACAAGATAAACATGTCAGAATTGTATTTTTGATTCATCAGATAAAATAAATACAGATTCCTGGAGGCAAATTATTATATAGTTATTATTGAATATATTACATTGACAAATGTGTAATATTACAATTGAGAAAGTGTGTACTAATGTATTAAAAATAATAAATGATATTACCTTGAAAAATTATATTTTTCTTTTGCAAATCCAGTTAGACGCCCAATCACATGTCCCCTACATTACATAATTATATTCTGGGGTTACAAAAGGACTTTCTCTCAATTTTTGTGCAAACAAGTGGGATTTAAAACAGGCATCAACATATAGAAACATCAGAATTAGAGGAATGTTTTTACACAATAATACGTTGATAGCAAAGCAATTTTACAGATTCGACTTTTTAAGAGAATACAGAAATAAATTACAAGACATTTACTAACATTTGTATTTTAAGTAGAAATAATTTTTAAAATTAGTGGAGAGCGTTTATTGAGTTACGGAAAAATACGTGAGATGTGTGTCTGTTTAGAAGACCATCTTTAAGCAAACAAGCGACAATATTTGAGTACATAATCCAATTGTTTACTACCCTTCAAATTAAAACCTAATTTCATCCTTATTCGTGCTTACAAAGTGATGTTACGCGCATTTAGAATGACAATACTTAATTTACTAAAAACATGTTGAATTTGTGAAAGAAATCATAGTTCATTCATTAACTGAAAATGGTTCGATAAAAAGTTTATTCATAGTTGATCGAAGAATATGTGTGTGTATAAGAACTTAACGTCTAAAGTGAATATATTTTCAATTAAAATTAAGTTTCCTCTTGAATTACTTGTTACTGAAAATACCGTATAATTGTAATTTCTCGTAAATACCGGACTCTTAAAATGAAGTGAGTGTATTCCAAAATGAATGATGAGCGATTAAAAACTATGTATTAAGAGTTATCTTTCCCATTATCGCAATCTCTGATAAAGCTCCCCAGAGACATTTTACAAATGACAAATATTCAAATGTCACTGACCATGTTCGCGTTAATCGACCTATCGAATTGTGCTTTTTGGAATCTTGATCTTCCTGCCTGTTTGCCTTTAAGCACCAATCATATTCGTGATTGAATCATTTTGCGGTGCGTTTTAGGAATATCGACTTCCCAGAAGATGTTTTCTCCACGTATTCTGTCTTCTTGCAAATCATTTTTCCTAACGAAATGTAAAACACTAGTGTTTTGAAACAAACACTAACACACGTTAGGATTTTGATCAGACAAGTCATGCTGCTCGGCTGGAGCACGGTGATATTTTGTTTGCAACTGGCTTCCACACTGACTAACGTGCACACATTCTTCCATAGAGCGAGAGCTATCAATGAGGTAAACGATTTTGAAATTTTCTTACGATTCAGGTCTTCCACCCAAAGGAATAAAAAGTAATTTTTCCGTAATGCCGATAATTTAAGCATTATGATTTATTGTTTTGTGGGAAAAATTTCAGGAATTATTAAATATTGTAATAATTTATGTCGATGCATTCATTAAAACAGAGAAACGTATTGTGCCTATCCATATCTCGAATTGAAAGGGGCAAAAGTTATGAATCCCGTCATTCTACTAAACTTCTATCAAAATAAAAGAATAATTAAAATCGAACTAGGATTTGATGGAAACTGATTTCGGCCGTTTTATTCGTATGTGTGAATATGCTTAATAAATTTAATAAAAATTATGTTTAAGCATAACATAATTAATTATATATGTCGTTCAATATATGTTATAATGTTGTAAATTAATAATAAGGGTCAACGCAGCAAATTGAGGGCAGTGCGAAGCTAAAAGTGCAGCGCTCAAGTGCAAAAATCAGCTTTCAGAATGATTGACTGTGGCCAGATTGAACGCGATATTTGTTTATCCTTTCAGTCTGAGTTCCTATTTACACTCCTCTGATAGTCACCGAGTAAAAAAATAATTTTAAAATTTGTGAAATGTTATATTTGCTTTCAAATAACATTTCTGAAGTTATATTTTCATCTCTGTAATGCATACATTTGGTCATTTCAATGAATCCTTGTGCCGATCTTGTAGTAATCCACTTCCTCGAAATCACACTCGCACTTTTCTTTGCCGACATTCACTATTGGTGGTTTAGCTAGACATTCATTACATTGGTGGCGATTTCAAAAGTCATTAGGAATAATGAAACCCCCAAGAAACAGGTAAATTTCGGCACCTCTCTTCGGCTGCGCCAGAACATGAACCAAACCAGTGCATGTCGAAATGTCTTCCGATCATTGGAGAATGACACTTATGTAATGCCATGCGCGAGCATAACGTATCCCCTTCACAGTATCTTGCATACTTGGTCTGCCTTAAGTTTTTTTTCGCCACACAACTACAGAAACTGAAAGGATTGAAATGATAACTGCGGCTCTATTTTTGTACCGATCAGGAATCGAATCTGGGTCCGCATCATGGAAAGCTAGCTCTCCATGAGCCACCCGAGGGGCTTAAATCTTAATCATATATTAAAGAACACGGCTACTGTAAAATTAAATTTTGTTGAGAACCAATTTAATGTTAGAGGTTACTAAACCAGCTTTAAAACATCGATGTTTAAAACCTTCGAATTTTTGGTCGATGTATTATTAACATTGCTGTAGTTTTGCACCTGGATGTTCCGTTGTCAATGCGATATCTACTGTATGATGCCAATGCCATTCAGGAGGCGTGCGAGCTGGGGCCTCGGCTCCGCGCCTCCTTGCAGTGGCTGCTGGCCGGCAGTCGCCAAGTAATGCTGGTGACGCTGGGAGAGCTGCCCCAGTGGGGCGCGGACTTCCTCGGGCGGCTGCTCCGCGCTGTGCACGACCGGCCTTGGGGGGCGACCGCCCCCGCGTGCGTCATCCACCAGCCCCGCGCTGCGATGCCGCCGCACTCCGTGCCTTTCGAGGGCCTGCTCTCCAACGTGCGCTGGCTCTACCCCCCGCAGCCGGTTAAGGGCCCTGCCCTATGTTCTCCCTCCGCAGAACGCACCACATATTGGTGCATTATGACAGAATAGTTCTGGAAGGTTTGAAAATGAGTTGTGTCGTTCATCCTTCGGCAAAAGTGTTAATGGTCACCTTCGATCGACCCTTGGATGAAAAATGCTCTTATGACGTATCATCATACAATTACTTCTTTCAAGTGATATGGGAGCATAGAGGTCTGCAGAACGTTGTTTTAGTAATCAAACGAGAAGAGTGCCCCGATGTGGTTCTTACGTACGATCCTTTGCAACCAATCGGAGACAAGTTCGGAGTAATGTACGAAATGTATACGACACAGGCGTTGTTCATTTCGAAAGTTTTTGATAGAAGACTTTTGGATTTACATGGATACAAGATTCGTATCTCCTACAGCAACTCCCCTCCAGATGTGTACACAATGCTCTATTTTAATAAAACCTTAGTTGGAAGGAATTTGCGCATACTTCAAACACTACAGAATGCTATGAATTTTGAACTCGTTTATGTTGCAGGAAATTGGGTGGAAAATTACAGTATACCTTACTGTACACAAAGTGTACTGGACTTATTTTTTAAAGTTGGTGACGTAAGTGTTAATATGTGTCCTTGGCAACTCACCACTTCTGGATTTTCCCCCACAACAGCGCTTTGCGAAATGAATCACGTAGGTATTATTGTCCCCAAAATCAGGTCGAAAGATGTGTGGAAGGTTCCTTTGCTTGCATTCAGCTTGGAAGTGTGGTTTTGGTGTGTACAAACATATGTGTTTTCATCACTCAGTGTATGTTTTGTACAGCGCATCTTGGGAAGAACGTGTTCAATTTCTGCAACCTTCTCGGCAACATTGAAGGTGTTCGTGTCTGCAGTATCTCATGGCATTCATAAAATCCACAATTTGTCACACCGCATTATTTTGAGCGGGATTTTATTGTGTTCCGGAATTGTTCTAGTGTGTGCGTTTCAAGCCAGCATGTACAAACTTTTGACACATCCTCCTCGATATCCTGAAATTGAAACTTTAGAAGATTTAGACAATTCGGAGTTGACTCTTTGGTATCGAGAAAGATCAATATCTAATATATTTTTGTTCATTTCAGCGGGACGACTTGCAGAAAAAATGATTTTCGACAGTCATGATCAACCAATGCAATTTTTCTTGGAAGATCTGCTCATATATCAAAATGGTGCTTACGTAGATAATAGAATGCTGTTAGATTTCAGCCGTGTTTATATTCCTGAAATATACACTCATTTTCACATGTTACGCGAACACCTATTTAGCCAATTTCTTACTATGTTGCACAGAGAAGAATCACCGTTCACAGATCGTTTTAATGTTTTAATAAGACGAATGGAGGAGTCAGGACTGACGTCTCATTGGAGAGATGTAGGAACGGACGGTTATGCCAAATGTGTAAGAATAGCTAATGGTTTAAGTGTTAATACTCGTTATGTACCCGAGAAATCAAACACAGTATTTGGTATGCGTCATCTACTTGCTTCATTTCTAGTTTTGTTCTTTGGACTTTCTATCAGCACATTTGTTTTTGTCATTGAAAATTTAGTTCGAAATGGTAATTTCTGGAAGAAATTTTTACCCCGATAAATTCTCCATTAATACTCGTTAATTTTCACGCCTATTGTGTACTTACTCACTAAAGGTAAGGTATTGTAATGCTCGAACGGAAATCGACGATTTTTCGTCCGAAAAACTGGTTTGACCTTTCCCTGATATCAAAAAGTCGATAAATCGTGCTCTAATATCTGTTATGAAAAGAATCTTGGTATCGTGTGTACTTAGGTGTGAATAACTGCGTTAACTCCCTACGTTCATATTAGAAGGTTAAACAGACGAATATTCTTGTCTATTAAAAGAGCTGCGTTCTTGTAAAAGAGAATTGTTAAGTTACAGAGACTTATTAATTTATATATTTAATCAGTACTGCATTCAACAAATAACTGAATGGTTCAATAAAACTTAATAGAAAATGAAAACCAAGAAAGAATTCTCCTTTCAAATACATTCTGCTCCTTGAAAAAATTTGTTGATACAAGGGAGAATTTCCAAAGAAAATAAATACGAAATGAAGTTATAAGGAATTAAGTATGTAGTAAATGTCATTCAAATCGGGGTTACTACCTAGATAAGATCCGGTATTGTGATAAACCAGAAAACCCCTGATTTTATTTGAACATAAACACATCAAGACAGTGTAAATAGCTCTCAATAAATGCATACAGAATACGGAGAAGTCAAAGAATACAGTTTCAGAGCAACCACTATATAAGGAACTATGTTTCATTGTCGCGAGTGTGACTTTTATTACGGAAAGAGAAGCTCAGCTCCTTGTAGTATGTAGAGAATAATATATGGAGGAGGCGGTGTGAGGTGTAGTCTTATAAGAAAATTTGAATATTCAGTCTCTCTTACGCCAGCTGTCATCGCGGTCACATTGGCTTCGATTACCATTATGTAGTCGGGATTATTATTTTCAATTAGAAAGCAATGGGTATCACGAAATTGGGTTCGATATTCTTCAGAGTTTTATATGTTAATAATTTAGAGATATAAAAAGTATTTTTTGAATTTTAGTTAAAATTGAATAGACTTCGCACTCGAAAGGGAATTTATATTAGGAAAGAGTCGTAGACGGGAATTCTATTCAACAATAGAGAGTTTTTGCAAGACGGGAAATCCATTGTCGTAGTACGTAAGCGTTATCGTCAATAGGATTTAACGTATCTCCGGAAAAATGAGTTTTTGCATGTCGTACAATCGAAAACATACGTTAAAACTATGAACTAATTGGAACTGAACTACCTCTACTTGAATCCAAAAGCTTTTATTGGACATCTGTGTGTCTCGGAGTCCATTTTTGCTTTTATAAGCATTACAAGATAGTAAAACGTGTGATACACCCCTATATGAAATTGAAGAAGTCTCAATATATACATAACCTCTAAATCCTTAACAATTACGTTAGTTTATTTCTGTCATATTTGAATTAGCTTAAAAAGATTAGCCATTAAATTCTTGCCTTATTATATTGGTAATATGGATATTGTATTTTTCATTACTCCCATGCTTATTATGTGTTAGTGTTCAATTCGTGTTTAGAGGTGACGGCGAAAACTACGTAAAGTGTAAGTTACGAACACATTTATCGTAGACGAAAAAACAGGGAGAATGTCGGGACCTCTCAATCGAAACCCCGTCATATAATGCCGGCGAATGCGCAGTTCAGTTCTCCACAAGATTGTCGTGTTACGTCTTTCAAATAAACTTGCAAAAACTCTTTAATTCGTGTTTAGCGTAGACACTCGCGAATAGGTGTCCTTATGCGGTACAGCATAGGGAAAGTCGCGATCGCGTAATATTATTGTAATTTTTTATAAAACCGACAACCGACTGATAATACTCCGGTGACATTTTGCCATCATATTTTAACATTAGAAGATAATACGATAGGACGAAAAGATAATACGAAGGACGCTAACACGAACATCAAATAGTATCAAGAGAGATGATCTGAAATACACCCGGGAAGTCAACGATACGCGCGAAGATCATAGTAAGCCATGAACTTTAATTCTTGACCCGCTCGGAAATAAAACTATTGTATACATGTCAAATAATATCAGATCAATTCAAGAGCGTATTGAAAGGAGTAAACCAAATTTGTAAATAAATTACAAGTTATTTATTTGAAAAAAGGCTGGTAATTTATAGCTAGTTGCCATAATTTCAAACCATTGTAACCAATTTTAATTAATAGAACTTCCAGAGATCGCAATTCTGTATAGATTCCACGTCCACATACGACAGGTAAGAAGACAGCATGTTGTATGTCATACCGAGAAATAAATGGAAAAAGATTAAGGTGATAAACATTTCTGTTTAGGGCAAATTTATGAGCATAGCAGGGCTAATGAATGATAAACATATTTATAGATCAATATTATGTGAATTTCCACCGTCTGCCCGAGCAGCAAAGTTAGTAATAGTAGAAGATTAAATCAATTATAAGGTTTCTATAAAAGTAATATCAAGAAAAGTAGAGATACATTTCTTGATAAATTGGTAGGAAAGGTATTTTATTATTTTTATTATTTGTCATATGGACTTCAAGTTTTCCATTGGTTATAATGCGAGCGCACTTTGATTATAGCTCGTCAACTACAGCTTGTGTGCGTTCACTCTTTCTGGATTTGGAGAGGAAAGAGAGCGGAGTCAGCCACATGCGTGCTTATTTTATGCATATTCTTAGAAACAGCTGAGAGTATAAGCGACCATTGTTATTAATGCACAAGTAATATTGTACAATTTGGAATAAACAGAATAATTAAAATTCTTTGTTCACAATTAATTAGTCATACCATAAATATTATTCTTACATCTATGATTTTGTCTTATATTTTGGCTCACTTGAACATTCAAAGTTAATGTAGACACGATTCCTACTCATTTTAGCCGTACCTGGATGAGTGTACCTAAATAGTTGACAATGGTAAGGGATGAATTCTCAATCATGTAAAAATGGCTTTTTTAAATCTATTTTAATATTAGGGATATTTTCAGTAAATCTGTTCCTGTCTTTCATACAAGGAGAAGTTTAGATGACACACATGACGTTCAACCTTGTTGTGAACCATCCTTGAATGAGGAACTTACCATCACGGCCAATTACTGCGGTACATTTAATAACCGATCGCCCGAGGTGCAGTTTCATATAATTGATCGCATCGGGATGTGGATATGACGAGGCAGCGTTTGCTGGAGCGGCGAGGAGGGTAATTTGTCTCTTCGCTCGACGCCGACAACGAGACTTCGTCTCCCGAGAGCTCGGCATTGCCGAAGTCGCCGGTGCCGAGACGGCAGAATTAAAAGTGCCTTTTGGCCTACAGAACCATGGTACTGAAAAACACGTTTTTCACCCGTTCGAATCCGCAATTTGCCAGAGTGGACTGTATTTCTCCTCTACATATCACACACATTTTTTAAGTGTTTTTGAAATTTCACAGTCACCAGTCCTTCACATTTTTTGTGTACGCTAAAACGTTTGTGAAGGGTACCGTAGTACGAAATTTTATTTGAAATATTGAAAAGTGCAAAAAGTAACAATTAGATGAACATATTATATATAATACATTAACTGTGCTTAGAGTATTGTTATTAGCCATGCAAGTCCGAAGACATTTAGATTTTTGTCATACTTTTTTATAACTTTATTTGATTTGTGCGAAGTAACGTTTCCTTTTCGGTATAATAGAGCACATTTTATTTCTTTTGACTTCGTTTTGCCCCAGTGTGCACAGCTCGACGCTTCGCTAGCTCCTTACGTTTTTGCGTCGAGCCTGTTGCGGGCGATTAATGGGCCAACCTTCCTAAGACGTCCGTCTCGTATCACCATCCGGCTAGGCGCTCTGTGATCCTCGTGGCCAGGGATGGGAAAACTTGGTTGCATTTCTTGTTTCCTTGTGATGTGGGATATATGCTACGTGAGTGTGTCCCTGTATTGGGGTAACATTTTATTCATGAAATAAATACTCTTGTGCGAGAAACACTTCAATGGGCTGTGTATATATAATGAATGTATGTATTCATTGAAATAGTGTTGTCGTATATATAAACATCACCAGATCAGTACGTGATATTAATTATAAAATAACACATATTTCAATACATCAGGTTATTAATCAGTATCAGCAAATATATTGAAGAACAATCCAAAAATAGTATATCATTATTGTCATATTTGTGTCTAAAAGTAGGCTTACTCATTAAATCAAATGAGTAAACAACTAATGGTGCAATGTTAGTAACTGATTATAATGTTCAGAATACATTCGATTATTTTCTTTATTCATTAAGTCATTTGCACATACATAACATGAACCTTTTGTGAAACTTTTGTGAAGTTACCTTTTGTAACTGGGAGCTGCAATATGCAAACGATGGAGAATCTTACTTGTGTAGACAAATCATTGTGACTTAATGTCCATGATTTTCCAAAAACATAATTCAGTCCTTCGTGATACCAACTTATTATTTAAATGAGTGAACATTTATTACTCAATTACTAGTCAATGTAATTAGTTTAGGCAATGACTGAAACCACGTTTACGATATACATACTGTTGGTGACTGAAGTTCTTCTTCCAGAACAGCGGAAGCAAAGCTTTCAAGGCCCACTACTGTTCTGAAATATGTAAGAAATGACAGTAAACATGAAAGTGACAATTGTAGTACAAATGCTAATTAGATAACAATATGAGCACAGATTACGATTATTTAGTTCTTCCGAACATCACATTTGTCCTGGAGTGATTGAGTCAACTACTAAGGTCATTAGTTCAGTAAGTCGAGTCGATCTTGGAAGGTGTAGGTGTTCCTCAATTGTTGGAATGTGAGATCCAGCACCGAATTACATTTTAGTTTGCAAAGATTTTCCTTCTGGTATCTCCACTCAGTGAGAACCGCCCCAGCTGGGACAAATTGTAAGCTCCTGACTTTCTCATTTGTGAGGTAGGGATTTTAAGGGTGGGGATATAACTTGGGAGAATAGGACAAGAGAGAGACAGGAATGACCGCGCTCCTTCTGTGGCTCATTTGTTAGGCTTACTGATTTGCCTTATATTGATCGGAGTAACCTTGGAAAACCACCGATCAGAGCCGCCGGCCACTAGAATTTTTCTCAAGACAGTGGTTGAATTCGACCCAGGTATGTAGCTAGTAGGATTGCCAACAATGTTCAGGTATATGGGAGGACACTCGTCAAGGGGAAAAACAAAAACGCATCATCCTTTTTATCGAACGTGACGTATCGTTAACGGTACAGAAAACAAATATTATAAGAATAGTGTAAACCTGATATTTATTTCAAGGAGCCGCTTTCACGGAAGAACCACGCTTAACGGGTCTGTTACTTGCGGAGGTAAACGTAGTGTTTTGTTTTATTTGAAATACTATACATATTGTGGATTTTAGAGCTATTTTTCAAGGATTAGCATTTACTTTAGAAAAGTCATCGAAAGACATCACAAAAATCTAAATGTTTTTCAAGCTATTTAGTCATTCTGTAGTCGTATCTGTCACGCATTTATATGGTTTGCCCATCCCTGCGTAAGAAGTAATTAATCTTCAGAGGTATGCCCGTAGGAATCGAGTTGTGCACGGATGTTCCTTTCTCTGCCGGAGCAGCACGGTCGTCGAGATTTCGGTGACCCTCACGTTTTCTGCTACCTTCACCTACATACTTGTGTAATTGCGTACTTTAGACACTCAGTGACCTGTTTCGTATCTTCTTTTGGCGGATACTTTCATTTTCTGCTCGCGATTAGTGTTATACATAACGAAGATATATGGTGTTATTATGACGCGCAAATTTTCCCCCCCGGCTGTTGAAACCTTCTCTGAGCCTCCCTAATGATTTGATCTCTCAATGGCTAGTCATAAAGGAGCCTCCGGCAATGAGGAAGACTATCCGTTAGGGCGTAATTACATTTTTAAGGTTAAGGGAAGTAATTTAGATATCCTTTGAGTCCAAGGGCAACGCATATATGTATACATTTTTATCTAATGAAATAGATGGCACGCCAGAAATTGGGAAGGATTAAGTTGAATGAATGTATGTTTAAATAATCTTCGGCGGTTGATTATGATCTTATGAAATGAACTTGCAACGTGAGGCACTCGGGTAGTTGTATTAGAGCAGAGAGGTCTTTTCATGGGCAGTAATCATGACTGTTGGATAAAAAGTCTGATACAAAAAAGGCCTTAGTACCACACTAATTGTAGCAATTCATTCCAATGACTGTGTGTAATGCGAGATAAGTGAAGGAGAATAGCTTTCAAGAGAATAAGGCTTCAATTTTGAAATACGATTCCAGTTGTTATGCCGAAATATAAATGTACGTAAATTCAACTTTTTGGACGTTTATATTACTCAAATTTCCATAAAAGTACTGTAAGAATTTTATGGCTCAATACTTAGGAAATATTAAGTTGGTAAATCAAACAGAATGTTTGAACATCCTGTCAAATTTCTACGAGTTCTCAACACAAACTTATTGAGTACTGATTTAGAGATTTGTGTAGAAATGAAAAGTAACTGCTTTTAATGTGAAACTGTCGTATTTTCACGAGCAGGGCCAAATTTTGGAAAATATTTCAAAATTTAAATATTTCTCCAAATTGCAAGAAGCGTTTTATTGGAAGGGAAGCCAGTTAGTTTTGATTTTATTTAATTCATTTATCAAAAAAACAGTAAATGCGACGTTTTTGGGAGGTATCACCTGCGCAGTTTTGCTTGAGTTCCAGAATTCCTACAACAGTTTTACTACCTGATTAACGATGAATAAAAATGCCAACAAAGCGCCATTAACATCAATTAAAAAATAGACTTTTTTACTCCTAAATAATATAAAACTCATTTTAAACCTGAAACTAACTACAGGTTTGACTTTAAAGTCTTGCTAACAAGATAAAAGCCTGCGCCCTCGGGTCCCTCACCTACCACAACTAGCAAAGGACTATTGGATATGAGAAGCAAACATTCAAAACGTGACATGTCCACTTCACTCTTTTCTAATAGAAATGAAAAATCTAGCTCAATTATTACACTTTTCAACACTGTCTTTTACTCAACGAACAGAGTACTATTTAATGTATTGTAAGACATCTTACATTTCTTTTTGAAAATAAAATTCTAGATAAAAACAACAGAAGAACTCAATTTTTGCCAAATAGACATGTCACGTTTTGAATTTGCTCCTCATTATGTGGAACACCAATCGAGATCTTAAGCTTGGTCTGGATGGCGAATCATCATGTAGGTCGCGTCAGATCTCACTATCTAGCAGGAGAATAACACCGCCACGCCACCTCCCGTGCTAAAAAAAATACACTACACTAACGGGGCCAAGGAGCATAGTTGAGTCATCCAGAAACACAAAATAATCAATTAGCAAAGGAGAAAATCTGCGCATGAGGAATCTGCATTAATGTTCAGAAGCAAAACAATGAGCTATCCAGGCATATGCTCAGTGGATGAAGGAAAACTGAACGAAAAGTCTGATTGTAATGGGGGCATTGACCCAGAAGCTGAAGTACTATACTTGTTATAGGCTTATGGAAACGACACCACTAATAGCTTCTCTCTCTGTAGCGGCTACTTCACGCAAAATTAAAGAGAGGGGGGAAATATTTGAAGAGCTTTCGCTTACTTCAATCTTGCTGAACGGGGAGCATGTGCCTTCTAGTGACTCGGTGTAGAAAAATGATAATTTTGTTTCTCACACTTTATTTGTAAGGACTAAGGAAATATTTTATTAATATTGATATTATAATAATGTAACTGACAAGAATCTTTTTGGGTCTTAGCGTGTCAAACGCGTTCAAGAGGTACAATATTGCGTGGCCCTTATCGAGTAAAGTTTATAACTATTATTAAAATTTTGTAATTTTCAAATTGCCACTAGTGGAACTACAAGAAAAATAATTTAAAAAATACAACAAATTGAATGTCGGCCATTTTTATGCGATGAATCTATCGAAAAAGAGGTATGTTAACCCCCCTTTGCGTTTCACATAGCGAAATTTAGTAAACGAGAACTGTACAAAAGAATTACAGCCATTACTTGTGATTTCATCTCATTTTGTATTTTAGAATTAAGAATACAAATTGAAATGAATGAATGTATACAACGTTACCAGTATTTGTTTATCATATTACATATTAAAATTAAAATTTCTTTCACATGGGCAGTATAATGTCCAATTCAACAGAAACAATTATCCAGGTGAATATATTTTACTCTATACGGATTTTAATTCTTTAAGTCATCTGACGAGGAGTTATAAAGAAACGTCCATGTATTATACGTGGATTTCTTGAGTGGAGTTTTTTATTCGTATTCATCAAATTATTAGAAACCAATTAATTTGCAGTCCCAATCACTCCAGAAACTCAGTCAAAGGAATGAAGAAAAATGGAAGATCAATTCTGTCAAATTTAGTTGTTCAGGCTAAAACATTTCCATTATTGGAATCCACACCTAAATTAAGTTCTAAAATAAAAATAAATATTTTGTAATTTTTTATTGAGTTATAAGTATGTATCCACAAATTACTCTTTCTACATCCATACTGACAATCTACAACAAATATCAAAACCCTTGTTCCTAATTGTTCGGAAAACTATACAGTACAACAACAGTATTAGAGGCTTATCGTGTATGCTCACCACATGCAATGGCTTAAGTTCTGGCACTTAATTCCTACCTTTCCTTCTGAGACATGTATAAAAATTGTACATTTTGAAGACCTTTAGGCAACTTCAGATGATGCTCATTTTAAGAAACTTACCTCATACTGACATCACAACCGTGTAGATGGTATGTGCTAAAAAGTACAAAATTTGGGATTTTGGCGACTCACTGCAAATTATTACGATGATAATAAAGAGCAAAAAAAGAAAACAAATGCTGTTCATTGCCCCAAAGAAAACAATAGTCTTTGTTCCAACTTTCTCATGGTTCGAAACCAAAGATGGCTCAGCCATAATATCTTCATCCACCATTAGTTGGAAATGGTTTTATTAAAAATATTTTTCATTATTTATAAATAAATCTTAATAATTAAAAAGTTGCCATGTTAAACCGTTTTATAAAGTTCAAAAGATATTGAAAAGACTTTGACTGTCAGAAACATAATATTTCAGAAGACTTGCTAACAATATATTTCCAATGTGATCCCCAAACATTTTAAGCTACAATAGAATAAAATTGTTCTCCCTTCGAATGCGCATGCGCGAGGAGGGGTGACTCCCACCATCAACCGCTCTTCCTGAACATATCGCTCTCTCACTCGCACTGCGCGCCAACCGGCGAGGGGAGGGGGTTGAACCACAGGCAGGCTGTCCCAACGCGCAGTACAAGTGTCAGCTACCCAAATCAAAACGATTTCAGCGGCCTATACACAAAAGCTGACTCTGCATAAAAAAAAAAAAAAACTCACTCGCACTGCGCGCCAACCGGCGAGGGGGAATATTAAGGTTCAGTAAAAGAAACATGTGTATAGGAAGCATCGACCCTGCTCCTTTGTGCTATTCCTTTCGTCTTTGAGTGATGTGCAGTGTGGTGTGTCTTAGCGTAGGCCTAATTTCAAGTAAAGTTCATTCTAATTTCATTCAAAGTTCAAGTAATATTGTGCTTATTTCTTTCTAAGATCACCATTTGCAGGAAAAGTGGTCTCTACATCAAGCTCCCTTCTTACCATCACGTTCTCAATTCTATCGTATTAGTTTGGGGTTACATTTAGTTGGTGTTCAGGTGTTGCTAAACAAACCATCGGTACCACTCTCCTAGTTAAAGAAAATGTATGACGAATATTATTTTCTGAATATTGCCCATATCGATGGAAGAAGTGTGAACACGTGAAAAAACGGAAGAGAAACATATGAAAAAAGACATGCTCATGAATGAAGAAGTGGAGAAAATTGGTTTCTTTACGGGACAATTCGTCTGAGACACAATGAGTAAAGGTACAGCGAAGGCAGTGACAGTAATGACAAATAGCTCTTCCTTGCTGGGGGAGGGCGACAAATCGCGTGCGCGCAGTAGGCCAAGAAATCTGCCACTGTAGTAGCGGTGAGAGAAGATCGCAAAACTTAGCTCCTCCCAAAAGGTAGATTTCAAACTTGCACTACTATAAAGGAATTACATTAATTATTTATAAACTTCGCATATTAATGGTAATGAAACCACCCATCAAAAGGTTATTATATTTTCATAGAAGTCAAAATTTCGTTTCCGTCTACGGTTCTGCTTTCTTACCGATTCATCCGTCACTGTAAATGTAGTTTCACTACGCACGCGTTTTGTTGAGTTTGGCTAGTTATTGGACTAGAGCTATGTCAGTAGTACTATAAAATATATACTATTTTTTACAATATATGATGATAAATAAATAATTAATAAATAACCTACATTCATGTTAGATACAAAGGAACTCGAGGAAAAACTCAAAACAATGTCACTGTTTCGATTTTGACCAAAAAATGGAAATATTCGATGATCTTATTCACCCTATTCTCATACTGCGCGTAACGGCAGACTTCTAATCCTCGATTCGCCACTGCTTACGCCACAGCTTGCGTCACAACATGGCTCCATTACATATTTTTATTATTCACGTGTTGCATTAAGGAACATCAACTTTTTTGCTATTCTTAGTAGTATGCATAGCTCTATATTCTGTCTGACGTTAATGCAGGAAGTATTCAGGAAGATCGCTTCTGTTAAAATATTTCATTCTTGCCATATCATATGAGAGTTCATCAGTTGTTCTGGATCAGGGGCGTGCTACTTTTAGAAAAAAAAATTAATAGTTGATTTTGTTCAGCAGCAGTATTACAGTTGCGACCCACTATTAAAAAGTAAACCTAATCGCTCCATCCGCGCGGTTTCCTCTCCCTCCGCCAGAGACCTGAGCGTGGGTGTGTCCGGTGCGTGGGCGCGATAGCGTCAGCGCGCGGCATGGATGCGTCGCGGCGGGGACGGCCACTCTCGCACGCGCCGCACACGAGCCGACGCCATTGCCACCTCCAATTCGTTTCTCGCCGATTGAGATTGGGATCAGTGTCTCCCCAACGACTATACGTGTGGTGAGTTAAATACTTGTAGTCTGGGTGTGAATGTGTGATTGTGTGCGTGTGTGAATGTTTGAGTGAGCGAGTGATTGTGTCTGATTGTGAGTGTGAATGAGTGTGAGTGTGTGAATGTGTGAGGTGTGATGTTGGAATGTGTGAGTGCGTGAATGTGTGAGTGAGTGATTGTGTGAGTGTGTGAACGTGTGAATGTGTGAATGTGTGAATGTGTGAGTGTGTGAACGAGTGAGTTTGTATATGAGTGCGTATTGATTCTGGGAGCGACTACTTATCCCCCCTCCGGCTGGTACGTGAGACTTGACGCCGGCCGCGCGCCGGGGGACACGAGAGGACATAGAAGAAGAAGCTTAAGATAGCGCGCGGTCCGCTGCCTGTTTGTTAGATTACTTCTCCGAGTCTCGCCTGGTATTGATCGGATAAACTACGGAATGATACCGATCGCAGCAACCGGCCGCTAGAATTTTCGTCCAGACAGTGCTTAAATTTGAACAAGCTATTTAGACAGTGTTGAAAATTCGCCCTCGTAGGGACTCGAATCTTAGTTCAACGATAACTCAGAGCCAACGGTTTTGACCACTGAGCTATCGCAGCAGATATGTTCATGGTTATGTCAATGATTTCTAACTTGATTTACTCCTCGTGTAGGGCGTACTTTGATGAATTGAACCCTTACCCTAATTTATACAATTTCAATCTTATTATTTAAAATATTTGGGTTTTTCGCTACATGAACTTTTTAAATTGATCTCATACACTAGTTTTCTGATCCTTCAGAGTTTTTGCTTATTCCTTATGGAGAAGAGAGAACGTTACGTAATGATGCGAGGGTAAACGGCGAATTTTCGGCAGAAAAACTATTAACCCTGGTAACTAAGAAGTGGATAAATCCAGTTGCTAAATTTAGAAATAAATTCTCTAGTGTTGCCAGAATCCGTGTTTTATGGGTCCCTGGTATCAAAAAATCGAAAGGTAGCTCAACGTCCGTCTGTCTATGTCTATCTGTCTATCCGTCCGTTCGTCCGTCTGTTCGTTCATCAGTTCGTCCGTCCGCCCGTCCGTGCTTCTGTACACAATGCTAGCGGCTAAACCATTCAGCTGATTTTCTCCAAAATTGATATTATCCTGATAGATCTGGCTAATGTTGCGGCCCCTTAGATTTGCAGACGATATTTTAATTTTGGGGTGCATTACAGCCTCTGGGACCATTTTTTGAGTTTAAAAAAAACTCCATCGTTTTTTATTAAATTTTGTCATTGGATAGCATATATGTCGTTTTAGAAAATGGTGCAGGTCTCATGTTCGTTGAAAACTGATTTTCGAAAATTGCAAAAGTTTGAATATTTTCGGAGTCTTTCTAAAAATCATTCCTTAAAGATAGATTTTGAAATAATTTTTTTTGAAATTTTTTTTTTTAATTTTGAGTAAAAATACGAGTGAGAAAATACGCGGTGTTTTAGCACCAATAGTTTTGATAGTTTTTATACGATTCACGATATGAATATCACAGATTATATCATTAAAATACAATTAACATATTTTTTGCCATCAGAAAACGGCAAGGTATTAAAGCTTTCTTGCACAATTTATGTGTCAGAATCGGAAAGTATGTAGATTTTCATTAAGATGACCGTATTTTAAGGCATATCATTAAGGTTGTTGAAAATTGTAATAGAGTAATTGAAAGTGTAGTAAGTAACATTGAAAGAGAACTATGCAAGACACACAGAATAACATGATAACATTGGATGCCTTATGCTTCTTGACATAAAAATGTAAAAGAAACTAGTGGTGCTAAAAAAAGCACGTATCACTCGCCCGTACTTTCTCGGAAAATTACGCGAAAAGTTCTCAAGTTTTCGAAAAATTGTACATGCCTTTATTTCAAAACTATCTTTGAGAAACAGATTTCATTAGGAAAATCCTTTTCATAATTTAGTTTAGGAAGACCGAAAAAGTTTTGAATTTTTGCAATTTTTGGAAAATCAGTGTTTTCAACGAAATTGAGACCTGAAACTTACTTTTAAATGTCCTTAATGTTAACTAATAACAAAATTTAATAAAAAACGACGGAGAAATTTTTTTGAACAGTTGGAAAATATCCCAGGAGCTTCATGTAGAGTACCCCCATAATTAAAATATCTGTTGAACATTCGAAGACCCGAGAGCAGCGAGATTAATTGTGGAATATCAATTTTGGAGAATATCGGCCAATCAGTTTAGCTTCTAGTGTTGTTCATAAACGGACAGACAGGCGTTTTGCCTTGAATCGATTTTGTGGTATCAAGGACCCATAAAACATGGATTCTGTCTACACCATGTGTTAGAGTATTTTTTTCAATATTTAGCAATTGGATTTATCTACTTTTCCGTTACCTGGGCCCTGTAATTAGGATTTTTCTACAGAAGATTTGCCGTTTTTTCGCGCAGCATTACATTACTTCCTGTCAATGGCGTAAAAGGTAGCAGAAAGTAAAAATGTTAATGAAATTGTGGAGACAAAACCCTTCATAGACAACATCTAAAAAGATTGAACATGATACGGACAAATCGATTTAAGGGCTTAAAACGATTAGGAGAATCCAGAATTGGAAGCATTTGTAACAGCTACTCAAGATTAAACATTCGTGCGATGGCAGATATGTCATTGGGATTTGGAGAAAAATCGTTTGTGCTTGCAGATGTTAGTGTGCTATGCTATCACAACGTCGTAAACAAAAAGGCAGAAAAACTTGTATAAAATAATTTGAAAATCGAGAGTAGCCGGACATGACGTGTGAAAACACAGGTCGTACAGATAGTCGTGAGAGCTTAATTGGTCGGAATATAATGTAAATATGTGAGAACCTTTTCCAATTCCAAGATCGTTTAAGAGACTGGAAACTACAAAGCAGCATCGAATTCAACCACTGTCTGGAGGAGTCTTCTGGCGATATATTGTTCCGATTGGCAGTTTTCTGTGGTTTATCCGATCAATGCCAGACGAATACCAGGTAAATGCCGGAGTAGTACCGTAAAAACCGGGCCAGGATTGCGAGCAATCTTCCGGTTCTCATCTTTGTTCTCTCTCCTCACACGCACACTCTTAGAAGCCTTCCACTCCCACACACGCCCGGAGACCAGTTGGAAGCTAAGATCTTGTGTCGGTTGGGGAGATGCCCCGCTGCGAGAGAAACCTGAAGGAGGAAAACCTCGGAAGTTGATGTGTAAGAGAGAGTCAGATTTCCAAGGAGGATGATCACGCCATCTTCCGTGTTGTAACATGCACTTCACTTACGTCATCAATGATCATATTTGTTGATGTGCCTGGAAAGAATGAATGAATGAATGAAATCAAATTTAATGCATACCGGTATGTATTGGTAAGACAGTAAACCACGAAAGTGCAACATAATCTATTGAAAACAATACACATCTCGAAAGAACAATCGCGAAGTTTTCTCTAAATATCCCAATGCTGGAGCGAGGTTAGGACTTTTTAGCTTCTCAGAAGTGGGCGGGTCCAAGAGGGACTTGTTCTTTAGCACTCAAGATGGTTCCGCAGTCTTCCCACCATCCACTCTGCAAACACTGCCCCCAAGGTATTACCGCAATACGCGTGCAGCACATCTCGGCCTCCGCTTCCAAGCTCCCGCCGACCCACAGAAGCTGACTCAATATTGGTTCCCGTTGCTTCGGTTCATTTGAAGGAACCTTGCATTTTTGCCATCGTACCAAATGTATTTTTTCTCGAAATATTAATAGTATTCGAAATGAAATCGCGAAACGGACATGGGCGCTATTCCTGTTTATTAGGACGTCGGATTTATTTCGTTTCAACATAATCAGTATGTGTAATAAGCTTATAATTGAGATTGTCTTTGCAATGATGATATTTTACGGATATGCAATTCAGTCGCTCTGATCGGTAGTTTTCCGTGGTTTCTCCAATCTACACCAGGCGAATGCCGGAGCAGTACCGAAAAAACGGGCCACGGACCGCGTGCGATCTCTCCTGCCTCTTCCTTGTCTTATCCTCTCCCCTTACACACACTCTTACCCTAACATGCGCTACACTACCACACATGTCCGAGACCGGTCGGGGGATTAGAACTGGTGCCGGCTGGGGCGGTGCCCGGCTGGTGGGAGGTACCTGGTTGGGGAAAAATCCGATAGTCGATGTTATGTTGGCGTCGGATCTCACCATCCAGTGGAGGAAGATCACCGCCACCTCCCGATGAAAAACATGCACTTCACTTATAGAACTAATGACCTCAGTAGTTGTCGCGCCCGGAATCACTAACAATCATTCAATCAATCAATCAATGGATATGCATGTTTCGATAAATTTTTACTTGTTATATTGAAGAAATTGCGCGCTAATATCTCAGAAGTTAACGAAAACCCACGCCTCGCGACTGTGGTATGGGTTAACTCCAGTCGAAGGTATGGGGTCATACCGGTAGCGGTGGCTCAGTGCATCAAGTGATGTCACTGCAGAGCCTCTGACCGGGAGGTCCTAGGTTCGAGTCCTGATGGCGGCAGGATTTTCGACACTAGCGTTTCAGCTAAATCGAATTCAGTCGCTGTCTGGAGGAGAATTCTAGCGGCCGACTGCTCTGATCGGTAGTTTTCCGTGGTTTCTCCGATCAACACCAGGCGAATGCCCGAGCAGTAAACGGGCCACGGACCGCGCGCGATCTGTCCTTCTTCTGCGTTGTCCTATCCTTTCCCCTTACACACACACTTACACTAACATGCACTATACTACCACATATTCCGGGAGACCGGTTGGGAGCGTAGAGCTTGTCCCGGCTGGGGCGGTGCCCCGCTGGTGGGAGAGTCCTGGTTAGGGGGAAACCCCAATAGCCGACGGTAGGTCGGCACCGGATCTCACCATCCAGCGGGGGAAGATCACCGCCATCTCCCGAGAAAAAAACATACACTACTCTAACGGGACTAATGACCAAAGCAGTTGACGCGCCCGGAAACACGAAGAAATCAATCAATCAATATATGGGATCATATCTCAACGAGCGCATATAAAGTCGATCTCTGCCAAAGTCGTCTCTGATTTCTGCCACTGAGTTAGGAATATAATGTTAAATAAGGGAAGAAAGAAATCCCAGAGTGTACATTTCGCCTCATTCAACTTTGGTAAAGACAGCTGTAACTCTTGCGTTTCCTTGCCTGGCACGCTACATGACGTTGAACCGCAGTAGCCTCCAAGGAATACCTGCATCGCGTGCGCAGAATCGCGACTGCTTTCATTACCGCTGACACGCCGGAACTCCAAAAAGATGGATTTTTTCAGGTGAGGAGAGTGTAGCCTCCACTCCTTGAGAGGATCGGGTTTCAAATAAAGGTGAAATGAAAGGAACATCAAACAAATTACCTTGAGTTCTCAATATGCAGGCTATTGACAGCTATTGAACGTGGATTTTTTCCCAGTATTTTTTTTAGAGTAGTAATAGTGAATATTAATGTAAATTTGCTGACAAAACAGACGCAATGTTGCGTGCACTTCTTATCTCAAAGGGGCTTTCACTGCATTGCTACGTGTTCCTTACAAACTGCTCCTACACAAAAATCAGGGTAAAAGAGCTCACATTTTGTCACGGCTGCTGCCTTTGGGATGTTATTACTAGAGACCGGAAAAATATGTAGTATGAAACGTCAAAATATGCCCATAAATATGTAATGAAAACAGCAAGAATATGTAATAAGTATGTAAAATCGGATATAATATGTAATATTAAAACACAATAATCATAAAATGAACATTTACATAATACGAAATTATTTATATGTAAATTTTATTTAAAAATAATACAGACATTAAAAATCATTTGGAGAGCACAAATTCATGCACGTTTTGCATCACACAACTTTCCCGTCAGTAGCAAAACCTTAATGACTAACTGAAGAAGCTACTGAAGCAGGCGCACCAGACTGTGAGAGCATCCGACCGCGTCTTCATGTAGCGTACGTCGTATAGTCAGCTCGCAGTAATAATGTAGGGAAAAGTGCCATTAAAAAAACAACTTCTTTTCAAAAACATAGGCAATAAAATTAAAGAAAATTTATAATAAAACTATTTTGTAAAAATAGCAAAATATGTAATATATTACTTAATATGTAAAAATATGGTAATACAAATTTTAATATTGTGCTAGGATTGCTCTGGTTCGCCAAGATTACAATTTTTAGAACGGTTAGTAGAAAGGCAAAAGAATATGTAATTACAGAAAAATCCGGTCTCTAGATATTACTCTACCATGCATATCAAGGTGGTGGGCAAGCCAACTAGCTTTCTAGACTTTGCGAGCATTGCGTCCAGAACATCTGTCGGGAAATTTAGAAGTCGGTACGTCACTGGATACTTGATTTTAGATAGTAATTCATTTAGTGAAGTCTTATTGCCCCAAATTCAGAGATATTTAGTCCCATTTCCACATCTAACGCAATAAAATTGTCCATTAAAATGAAATACATCAGTATTATTGATCTCAATTGAACTTATCAATTGAGAGTAAACTTAAATATTTTGAATGCCAGGTAACTTGATTTCAAAATCATAATTATTTAAAAGTGTAATAATTGAATTAACTTCCCTAGGTTCAAGTTAGAAAAAAATCGCTAAAAACTGCCCTCCCGTAAGTAATAAAATAAATTTAAGGAGGTTTTATTAGAGAAGATCGACTGTATAGATATTTGTTGATTAATTTCATATTTTTGCCACAAGCAATAACATAATTATTTAGTAAATCATGATTCAAAACCTTAAAGGTAGATAAAGTGTTTCATTCAAACATCTTTCTAACATGACGAAAATTATGCAAGGAAAATTAAAAAGGAAACAAACATGATGAAATAAAGTAATAAGTAATAAAGTACATTATAAACATACTTCAGATCTCGGTTGTTCCCAGAAATCGTCCGACGTCAGGGGACGTTGCCTGAGCTATTCTTCCCAGTACCACTAAGGATGGTTTCATTGTTGAAGTAGGTTCTCGTTCTCGAGTGTTGCTCTTTCTGGCTGAGGTTAGCTCGAACCAGGATTGTCGCCTCTGCAGCTGACTGCAGCGGCTCTGACCGGAAGTCCTGTATTTGAGTCCCGACGATGGTGAATTTTCCGTACTAGCTACTTCGCTGTGTCAAATTTAGCCGCTGATGGAGAAGAATTCAGCGGCCGCTCTCTGACGGTAGATTTCCGTACTTTCTCCGATCAGCACTAGCGATTGCCTTATAAACGGGCTACGGACCGTACGGATCTTTCCTTTCTCTTTCTAGGTTTATTTTGCCTCTATATTTATACATACTTACCTTATACTTACATGCTCTACACTATCACAAAACACGGAAAACCAGTCATGATCTTAGAGATAGCCCACGCTGCGGGGTAGGCCTCTGGGAAAGGACCATGAAGAGAAAACAACTCTTCCCCGATCCTGCGCGCAGATCGACGCCGGATGTCGTCATCCAGCAGGAGATGAACAGCACCACCCTCCGGAACAGAATATCAACTACACTCATGGGACTATGGCCCTAACAGTTGACATACCCGGAATCAATCGAGCGCTGCTCGTACCTATTGCCGACTAGAAACTTCTCCGCGAACCTTCTCCTACAACTTCTCCGCGAACCACACACTCACCGGGAGCGGCAGCTCAGAGTATCAACTAATGTCACTGCAGCGCCTCTGACTGGGAGGTCCTAGGTTTGAGTCCTGACTGCGGCAGGATTTTCGACACTAGCTTTTCAGTTAGGCCGAATTCAGTCACTGTCTGGAGGAGAATTCTACTAGCCGGATGCTCTGATCGGTAGTTTTCCGTGGTTTCTCCGATGAGCACCAGGTGAATGCCGTAGCAGTACCCTACCAAACCGGCCATGGACTGCGCGCGATCTGTCCTTCCTCTTCCTTGTTCTATCCTCTCCCCTTGCACACACACACACACACACACACACACACACTAACATGCATTACACTACCACATATTCCTGGAGACCGGTCGGGAGCTCAGAGCTTGTCCCGATTGGGGTGGTGCCCCGCTGATGGAGAGTCCTGGTTAGGGGAAACCCCGCTAGCCGACGGTAAGTCGGTGCCGGATCTCGCCAACCAGCGGGAGAAGATCACTGCCACCTCCCAAGAAGAAAACACGCATGACACTTACGGGACTAATGACCTAAGCTGTTGACGCGCTCGCAATCTCCAACCAACCAACCGACCACACTCTCCTTGTGGGTGGGCGTGGGCGCTCTAGTGACCCTTGTCTGCCACCGCAAACAGCCCCGGGGCGGTTAGCGTAACTGGCGCGGCGCGGCGCGGATCGCCCGGCTGCCCGGAGGCCGAGCGCGGGATGACCCAATATTTGGTGCACGGCGCGGGCGGGCGGGCGTCCTGGCGCGGCACGGGACCGTTGCGCCAGCCCCTCGCGGAGAAAGGTGGACGCGCAGGGCTTGCCTCACCCGGGGCACCGGGCTCGAATCCTGACCGCGATTCCCATGCACACTCACCGCCTCACTCAGCTCAGGACAACAACTGTTGCTACTGACTCTGGCTGGGAGGTCCTAGGATTCAAGATTCTTTGACTCTAGCTAAATAGCTGTCAATCGTTATCGAATCGTCAATCGAACGATACCGACCTCTCTTACGACTTCTCTAATTGGTCTCCTCTCTAATAGGTTGTTTTCCTTGGTTTCTACCAAGAAAATGAATGACGGAGCAGTGCCCCAACAAATGGGCCGCGGCCCGGCACGATATTGCTTTCCTTATCCTTGTTTCTACCCATTTCACACACACACACACACACTTATATTTCCATGCACTAGACTACCACACAAGTCGCAGACCAGATGGGAGCTTCGAAGATATCACACTCTCCAATGATTCTATGCATCTCTTTCTTCTAACACTGGTGGAACATCACAACATCTCTCTCTCTCTCTCTCTCTCTCCCTATATATATATATATATATATATATATATATATATATATATATATATATATATATATATATATCAACTCGTACGGGAGTAAAGAGATCACAGTTGTCGAGCTGGGAAACATCAGTGAAACAATCTGATGCACATGCAACAAGTCGAAATAGTACACGGGATGTGGACGGGTGAATGCGTTAGGTGAGATGGTTGCCGCTGATCTTCCTTGTCGGCATCTCCACCTTCGCCCCTTCCGTCTCCGTCACCTACTCCGTCGGTACCTTCGCTGCCGGCTCCGCTGTATCTGGCACTCCCTCCCTTCTTCCATCTCCTTCTTTACCTTTCCCTCCATGCCCTCTTCTCCTCCTCCTACTTCTCCTCATTATCCTCTGTCTCCTCCATTGCTGCCTATGTCTTCCTCTGATCCATCACTATCGCCTTCTTCTGCTTCACTCCAACATCTGAACATGAAGTTATATGTTACAGAAGTATATTTTTTAAAATTTAAATAAATTCATCCGTGCATCCGCACAGGTAAATGCATTCCTTTCCAGTTAAGTTCCAATGTCTGTTCTGAAATAGTGACCCAGGCCTTTGATTGATCAGTGTACCGTAAACTACTTAGAACATTACACCCGCAAATGTAGTGTAAATGAGGTATCTTCCCTCTCTGGACGGCGAAATCCGGCGCCGAACTACACTTCTGGTAGCAGGGTTTTACCGCAACCAAGTATCTCCCACCAGCAGGGCACCCATCCACCCGAGACAAGCTCTAAGCTTCCGAAAAGTTCACCGATGTATGTGGTAGTGAAGGGCAAGCAAGTGTAAGTGCGAGGATAGGACGAGCGAGAGTAAGAAAAGAAAACGCGCGGTCCATGACCCGTATGTTAGGGTACTGACAAAGGTACCACCATTCGCCTGGTGTTGATTGGAGAAACCACGGGAAAATTCTGATCAGAGCAGCCGGCCACTAGAAGTATCCTCCAGACAGCGCAGTGGTTCAATTCGACCTAGCAATGTCGAAAGTCCTAGTGGTGTCGAAATAAAATAATGTCGAAAATCCAGTCACCGTCGGAACTTGAACTCTACGACCTGCCGATCAGAGACCCTGCAGTAGCATTGAGTTGATGCTACGGGTTGTCGGTTGTGACGATGGCGAATTTCCGACACGAGCTTAATCATCATCAATGTCCTAACGGCAAAAAGTGCATCTCTGCAACCATGACAGTGTATTATCCGCTGTCCTCTTCATCTCTGTATAATTTCTAAAGTATAGTTCGTTATGACGTTCGTCTAAAAATTTTCTTTCTAGGTCACACTTTTTCACTTTTTCCAACTATTTTCCAGTTAAAATGATATTTTAAAATTGGTTATGTCTGAAAATGTATCGAAAAAATGTTGTTTTTCTTTTCCAAATGTTTTTTATTAGGGATCTCTTCTTTACTTCGTCCAAAATTACATCATTAGATTTTTCTGTACAGTAAACTTTCAATATTAGTCGCTACAACCAGTCTCTCAAGCTTTCAAATGACAACTGTTCTTTTCATTTAAAATGACCATCCTTGACATGTGTACAATGGCGCACTCCAGATATAAGTTTTTAGACATTTCTTTCTAATATCCAAATTTAGGTTGGTATTAGTGAACAAAATTCTTTTATTTAGGAACGACTTCTTAGCTAGAACAATTTTCTTTCTTATTTCTGTTGTGCTTTTATTGTCTTCGGTGAAAATGGAGCCTAAATAGCAAAAAACTGTGTATATTTTTAATTTTTTATTTGATGTGCTCTTTTTCTCTATTTTCCAAAATTTAGATTTTTTTTTGGAATTTTTTTTCTTCGGGAAGATATATAGTAAAGGAAAGACTGCGTATCAACTCGTTTGTTAAAATACATCTGGTTTGTTAAGGTGCACCTGTCGTTGATCGAAGGAACCGCGGCGAACTACCGGTAAGAGTAGGAGATTAATAGAATTTTCTGAGGAATTTCGAAACTAGCTTGATAGCTAGGACAAATGCCACCGCTGACTGGAGGAGAATGCTGTGGTCGGCTGCTGTGGTCGGTATTTTACCGTAGGTTCTCCGATCAACACCAAGAAAATGCCGAACCAGGATCCAAACAAACGCATCACGGACGACATTTCCTCTTATTCTTGAATGGTACCTCGCTGGAGGGTGATACCTATATGGGGAAACCCAAGCCTATTGTGACATGCCAAATTGTCACCAATATGAAATTCAGCGAATTTCATTAAAAATAACACTTTATTAGCAAAAGACGCTGGTTGCCATGGTACCGGAGTGTAACATAAATAATGCCCATTAGTTCAAAAGCGGACGATAAGTAGCATCCGTGGTTTCGCCTACGAAGAAAGATAAACTTAAGAGATGCTTAGTTACACGAATGAGAAAATTCCATTCTAATATACCGGAAGTGTCATGGGAATGTAAAAAGTGAGTTATGGGTGAAAAATAATTACGTAGATGACGCCGCGAGGTAGATCGCGTAATTTTGTTTTAAACAAGAGAGTAAAAGATAAAGAAGTTGACATGTTGAAGAGGTACAAAAATATTATTCGAGCTCTCGACACGATAGCGATCGGATGAGGTGCTAGATATATAGCAGTTTATTTGAACATAGAAAATTTACGCGAGTTCGGACGTAGTGATTTGTCGTTGTTAGTATTCAAAAGATAGGACTCAGAAATTGTTTTATACGAAGTGAACAGTGAATGCCAAAAGTGGGACTTATAAATTTTATTAAGCGGACAATGATAATCGAACTTAGTCTCCGATGATAGGAACCCGATGATAACTTGGTGAACTTATATGCTAATATTTTAACAGCACTTAAGATTTTGCTTGCAGCAATTCAAGCAGGTGAATGGGAATGGAAAGCCAATGGATAAACAATGTACATAGTGGTTTATGAGGAAAAACGACAAGATACGGATTTGATCGGTAGCAAGAAAGAAAATTGGACGAGGCCCATTGCTGAAGTCAACGGGGAAACATCCTTTACCGGGACAGCGCCCAAGATTCTCATGGATAATAGGTTCTGTAGCGTTATAGTAAAGGTCATGACCAAAAATAATGTTATACTTTATTTCTTTTAAAAGAAGTTACTAAAATTTATAAATAAATTTGTTATTTTCTATTGATAAAAGCTGATTATCATTTGCAGTCATGTGCAATCCAGTAGGATATTTAAATTTTGCATTTCAGATTCCACGCTTCTCCGTATGGAGGGCGAATTAAGTAATCGTAAGTATTCACGATTATTTCGGTAAGGAACCCCCCGACTGAGTCAGCAACGGAGTTATAATTAAATATAATTTGGGAGCTCATTCTCGTAACCATTTCCTGCGCCCATATATTTATTAGAAATTCGGAAACAGGTTAAAGGAATTTGAGGGCAGCAAGACGGGTATATGGATGAGTATATTTCACTATGTTTAGGTCGGAGGCGAATCACTCCATTTACTGGGGGATGAACAACCTCTACACTAACGCGCTATACTAACGGGACTAATGAATATAACAGTTAACGCGCACGGAAACAAGAAATAATCAATCAACCTTTCCTTTTCACAAAATGTTCATTGAGATGCATTTCCTTGAGTGCATCTCTCTACGCATTGTAAATAATGACAGTGGAATTCAAGTACCCATGAATACGCCACTAGTGGTACTAACTCTGCGCTGCCTGAGCGGAGAGCCAGTCGATGGCCGAGCGCCGCTGACAGGAACGCGCCGGGCGGGCATAAAGGGAACCGTAAGGAAATGACGAGCGTCCCATTTATCGCACGGAGGTGCGGACAAAGAGCGACCTCCGGCAGCGGGGCAGGGGGATGGAATGCGGGCGCCACTCCGTTCCTGTCAGCTCGGCAGACGCCTCCACGCGGCCGCCCTCGCCTTGATCCCGCCGCGCCCGGCGGCTGTCGGTTCGTGACCCAGCGCGGGGCAAAAGAGGAGTGGTGATTTCACGGGCGGTGACGTTCATGACTTTCGCGTCCACCAAAGGAATTGGGCGCATGCGGAACAACGAGGTTGATAAATGTGTTCGAGTTTGCTATTGCTTCTGTTGTAAGCACCTTAGTTGTCATTGTTTTGTTTTGTGGATTGTTTTCGTCATTTCTGTGTTCATTTCTTTGGCCCTGTTGATATGCTGCATACCGTTCTTGCTTTTGAGATTTCTCTTACCGACTAACGCCGACATCCTATTTGGGTCTCGTGGTATGCGAGAGTCAACATTGCGTCTTCACTTTAACTTTGATTTGTCAGTGGCTGCTGTGAAATAAATCGTCGGGCGTCGTCCCTGAATGCTGATCCTCCATTTATTAAGGATTCTTCTTAAATAAACGTAAACCAAAGTTCAAATTCATTAAACATAATTTCAACCATGACAATATCCAGTCAAGTATGATTTTCTGCGAGAGCCCATCTCTTGTATTTTACGGATTTTAAGATTTTACTACTAGATTTTACTATGGTATTTTATCTACGAGAACCTTCATTATTCTGCACCAAACGTCTTAACTCTCTCAAACATTTGCAGTGCACAACAAGTTCTAAAAATTATTAGTGAAATTACTCCCGCAAATATATCAGCTTGTACCTGCTGGCACCTGCTTGCAGACCAATTCTCCTCAACATTTTGTGTCCATAGTTACTTGTTCTACGTCCACCTTCTTGCCTTTTACTGCTCAAAACTTATTTTATGTACGTGGGAGGTCATAACTTTACAATTTCTCTATTATTTATTTTTAATTTGTGCGTATACTTATTTTTGAAAAGTTCTTTAATTTTATATCGTTTTGGGTGAATTGAATGAAAGAACCTCATTTAAATATAGTTAGTCGACTTCTTGGAGAAACTGAGTAAGCCAAATTTTGGCCATTTTGACTTCACCGTCACCGTTAGAGGATGCATCTCAATATGATACATCGTACTAATAATTTAAGTAAAAACTTTTCGTTTTACAGTTGATTACCCTGGTATCATTGGTTGTAGATGATTTCTTTGGGAAGTATCAAGGTATGTATGTAATGCTTTTCACTGCAGGTATGTTGTGTTACCAACGGTGATTGTAGGCTTTTACAAATTCTTCCAGTACAGGATGCAAAAATATTGAGTTTGCGGGGAAGCTAACTTCCCTGGAGGAGTATGGTGGTGAGCGAGGTTTCAAGTACAGGGACCAAGTCCGATGAAATATGAAAATAAGTTTAATAAAAAAGTAGAGCTTCAGAGTAGCGTGAAGTTGATACAACAATGTCTCTAGGCTGTCTGTCCCGTTATCGACGCTAGAGGATCTTTATATAGAAAACGTGGAAATGTATGAGGCCGTTACTCCACCCCCGCCTGAACTCTACATGGCTTGGTCGTAATAAACAAACATTACTGTCCGAACACTTTTGCCTTTTCGAGGTCACTTTCTCATAAGTTCCGATACACCCCCGTTTCCACAATCTGTATCCTCGCTAGCGTTGACACCGGTTTTGGGAGCCCTCTCGCAAATGTTCTTAAGATAAAGATACCCAACATAGTGCCTGCTCTGGACGCGAAGCCGATTCAGTTATCTTAGAAAAGCGATATTTCCATTGATTTTCGTACGCAATACTTCATATACTCTTGTATGCGTGTGCATTTATCATTACATGTACATTTATCGTTACAATAAGAAGTACAAGGAATGAAATTTGGAGAAATTATACAAAAATCAGATCAGTAGAAAAGAAAGAGAACGTAATAAGTTGTTACTGTGACAGATACGACTTAACGTCGGATTGCAAATTTGCTGACGGAGATCCGAAACCTGCAATTTCATATTTGGGAAGTGAATATACTTAAGGTGAGCGTAAAATTGGAAAATCTACTTTGTACTTTTAATTTTATTCATTTTCAATTTGTTTGCATTCTCCACTTTTACGTTGCACTTGTATAATTTAAATTCATCGTGTTTTTCTGTGTCTCTTCTATGCATCTATGTGAGAAACTTTATTTTTCTTTATTTTCTACCCAACAAAGTTGTACTGATTTTAATGAATAAAAATGATTTCTCTTTTAGTACATAAATGTCACAGCAATTCTTGTTTGTATTATATAAAAATGTTACAACCTATTTTCACGATGTTAAAAAAGTTACACTAATAGAAATGTCCAGGTGGCTCAATCTATTTCATAAAAGAGTAAGGACACAGATTTAATTTGCAATGTCCGAACTGTGAACTAAACGTTCTGTGTTACCCAAGGAAGTCCGAAAAAGTTTTGTTTATTTTTGTTAATAATTTTCTTTGCATCACATTTTGCTCTATTAATTTAAACAGGAGCAAATAGTATTCTTATGATGATCTCAATAAATTGCCATAAAATCAAGTTTTTAACAGTAAAAACTGAGTTTCTCTTGCCATGTGATATTCATGTTTACATTATTACTTTCAGATCCTCACTACATACACACCTTTAGTTTTTTCCTCTTCTACAATTTTCACTGTGTTCATATCACTCATTTTTATTTGTAATTTACTGAAAGTGATGGATTGGTAAATTCAAAATTGAAATTGAAAATCGATAGCATGTTGATTTCTGGGCTTCTTAATTTTTGAGAAATCCTCGATATACCCAACACGCTCACAAATACATGAAAACACTTGGGATGAACAACATGAGCCAAATGTAGCGCAATACCTTGTTAAAATATTGAATATGAAACAGTCGTCGAGTAGTTCAAGGCTAAATAATATTCCATGCCGTCACAACTACATGTGCCGAGAGTCCTCGTGACACTTGTCTGCTTGGCGTGTTGACAAAATACGAGATTTAAATTCCATTCGCGTAACATACGATATGTAGGTATTTACAGAAGAACAACAGTCATATAGTGACTGTCTGGGGGAAAGTATTATACTGAGTTTGCTGTTCAATAAAATTAATATAGTAAATCTATATCCTTTAATTTAAAACGGATTATACTGTAATTTGAATGAACGAATTTAATGTTTTTATTTTATTTAAAACATAATGTAAAAATTTTACTTATGCATATCAGTAGCGACGTAACATAAACTCTATTTATTTTCTCTTCAATATTTATTTTACTTACATTATTTACAATTTGAGACAAAGGAAATAGAAGAGATCACACTCTTGTACACATCCGTATTCGTAATCCTACTCATTTTCCCTTATTGCTGCTATTGAGCAGGTTTGTTCATCCCACCCTATAGATTTTTTTCTATTTACTTATTTCGAATGCTATATCACTCCTCCATTGGTGGCATTTGTCACTGATTGATCACTTTCTTCTCCAATCATTTAGTCAGTTTCCCGTCCTTCACATCACATGAAGACCTCGTTAGAAACTTGCCGATCGATTCCGAATACCGTCAGCCACCCAGAAACTGGCGTCGCGGTGCTGGCGTGGCCTCTGCCGACCCATTAACTTCGAATTTGATCCGGTGGGAGCGCTGTAATGGCGAAGGTGGGCTTTGCTGCACTGATCCCAGGTGCACCCAATTCTCCCCGTGCTTTTGATGGCGATCAATCACCGGAGCACGGCGGCGGCGCCGGAGCACGGCCGGGGTCTGGGGGGCTCATCCTCGCGCCGCGGCGCGCCGCCCGCCCGCGTAGGGAATGGGGTTAGCCATTGTGATGCCCCAAGGCCCTCGCCCGATGGAGGCCGCGGAGTCGCAGTCGCCTGACCCGGGTGGTGCTGTTCCCGGCCACAAGGTCCCTCTGATTACGAAGTAACTGCGCGGGGGAGGACTGGTCGTGGCTTTGATTCAGGGCGAGGCGAGGAACGACGAGACAGTGACGAATTTATGAATTCGCTTCTGACGCAACGTTTGCTCTCTTTGTTGTGATCATGACCGGACGCGCAGTGTGAGATGAACACACATCAATGACTGTGTACTTGGGGACAAGTAACTTGTTTTATAAGAACTGTCATTCACAAAAAAGGATTTCTTGGAAAACGTGTTTATTATATGTAAAGTAAACAAATGCTGACGTGACAAACAAACAAGGATTTCGTTTCGCATCTGTAGCCGCTTTTGTCCGGTTTCTTGTAAAGAAGTGAGCTTATCCGGCAGCATTCTTTTGAAATCTAAACCCGGAGCCTTATGCTAATAAGGTGGTTTTGTGCCGAGTAATCTGACAGTAAAATCGTGAAATGCCTCGTGCCACGCGTGTTGCAAAGAAGCGAAAACCAGATACGGCGTTCCTGAAGCTCGCCCAGGGAGAGGAAGGCGGGATGAGCAGGAGAGCTAGCACCACACCTGAACAGAGTTGGTGACGATGGCTACAGTGACAAAGCTGTTGCTCAGGAGACACTTTATGTAGAACCAGTAGTGGTTGAAGAAGACAAGAACAGTGACCTCTGAAAGAATTCAAGCGCTTTAAAAGTAAGAATGGTGACACCGCTGCTATTGTGGAGCTGACAACACAATTATGATGGTAATGTACACTCTCAGAAATCTCCGCATTAGTTTTAATGCAAAGTACATGAATGTGCAAGTACATTAATTTTAATGCACATGTTCATTGAATTTAATGTACGTGTACAATTAAATTTAATGCAGACAAGTAAGTAAAGTCAACAGTCGTACATTAAATCACATTGATACATTGATTTTAATTTACGCATTAAATTTAATGTACAAGTACATTCATCTTCCTTAATGTACTAGTACATTAAAATCCATGTACAGTGTACATTAAATCTGCATTAAATTTAATGTAATTTCTGACTGTAGTGGTGGAGCTTCTTCAGTAAAGAGCTCGTAACGGCTGGGTAATAGTGGAGGTATCTGCTGCAGTGACGGCAGAAACAATAACGGCAGTAGACATGGTAATGCGAGTGACAGTTTCGGTAGCGGTAGCCGTGAGACAGCAGTAGCAATGGTGACGGAGTCAGTCACGCGCCCTGATGAAACAACTGCTGTGGTCGCCTCCTTCATTTGCATTGCGAGCACGGCCAGCGGCCCATGGTCAGTGCACGCAAAGGCGCGCAGCCGCTTCTGTCGTCGGCGGCGGCGGCGTGGCCGCAACCGCTGCCGTCACCAGCACCATCACCGTCAACGCCACCACATTCACCACTACCACCACCAAATCCGCTGCCGCCACAGCCACCTTCACCTTCACCATCGCCACCACTGTTACCACCACCCCACCCGCCATCACCACCACCTCTACCGTTACCGTTACCGCCACCGCCAACGTCACCGCCACCGTCTCTACGACCATCATCTCGGTCATTCTGCCGACTCCTTCACCTTTCTTACACATACTCCATCGTCACATCTCTTTTCTCCTTACATCTATTTCGTCTTAGCATCTCTTTATCGTTACCCCAATTTCATTGCACCCATTACGTCATAATTTCGCTTACATTGTTACATCTCTATCATTTCATCTCCTCACTCCACACCCAATATTATTTCACTTCCTTCCTTATTACACCATCTCATCATTCAATTCCCTTATAATACCATCACTTCCATCATTCCACTCATGAAATATTACACACATTCAATCATATTTGTGTCTCCACTACCATGACCCCCTTTTCAACTACCGACTAGATAGCATGTAAATCATGCCCAGTTACAGCTGTACATAAGTGAGATGTATAACTGTCATAGAGGTAGGAAGTTTTTCCACTGAATAGTAAAGTTTAAGTGCCTCATGCGCAGGTGTCGTCTCTAGGAGAAAGTAGTGACATCACATTCCATCCGTGACGCCACGAAAGGTTCTCGTTTCTTTGCTACTTTCCAGTTTTACTCAGTTATTGACTGGAAGATATAAATGAAATGCTTCTTGAATCCAAACCAAACCTTATCATGTGTGACGATTCATCTGTGTGTAAAGTCCTCTATAAATTATCATTGCTCTACCACTCTCAAAAAACCTTCCACTGCGCATGCTCGAACTTGTCCTCTCCCTCCAAAGCTCCTAATATTTCCCCGCCTGCCTGCGCTCTTTGTCATAACATAGCTCTCCCTCTGTCTTTCTCTCGTGGGTCGCGCGGTAATTCAACACTGTGAGTTTGGTGATAACAAACTGATGAGTGAGAAGGATCAGACGAAAGGTAGCTTTCGTGTTTCTACAGTAGGGGTTGTCCAAACGATCAACAGAAAATAAGCCGTGTCTTGGAAGTTTCGGTCTCCAGTCCGTTTTACCGTGGCTAGTGAACAGTGACAGTGTTCTTTACACAGTAGCTCCTGTTATTCACAAAAACCCAATTATTACAAATAATTCAAAGTATATCCACTGAAAAACGATAGGTCGTTGATCAAATAATCATTGAACATGGCCACATTTCTCTCCGTCTTCCACCGTACCATCCAGATCTAAATCCAATAGAATTTGTTCGGGGATTTATAAAAGGGCGCGAGACAGCAGAAACAATTGGTGCATTCTTAAAAGAAAAGGAAACGTTTTGCACAGAAGCGTTTGCACAATACGATGTATTCATTTCTTTGGACACTCCTGGAGTGCGAGTTCCTCTTTGACGAAGAGGGCAGTAATGACAGTGACGGTCAGCGCGCGATCGCTGCGTCTCGCAGTCGCCTCTCCTTATCGCCTACGCGCTTCCTTATCGCAGAGAGGGAAATCTCAGATGCCGCAGGGTGGGGCAGCTTACGAGACTTTACCAAAGGTACGACCGCCATCATGGTTTTTGCGAGCGGTTCAGCTATAGGTGGTTTATTGACTCAAGTCATAAGACTGCTTATGATAACGTTCTCATGATGAGATATCCCGAAAAAGATGAAGAATCATGAAAGATGACGAGAGTCACAATGATAAGGTAGTTTGTTGTTGTCTTTCACGAAGAACACTCACAATAGACAGACATTTCTTAATCCATTATCAAATCAACAAACACTGTTTAATGCTGCTATGCTGTCTATTCACTTACGACGCCCTGGTCATTATATGTGAAGAAAGAGCCAGAAATAGACTAAATATAAATCATACAATTGAATTTATTTAGTTGGAATTTGGTTGGTTCTAGTTACTCGTGTATATTAAAGTCTGAAAATAAAAAAAGCATTGAAATACTTTCTCTATTTCGTTGAGATGTTAAGATATAGATTATATCAACGTGCATTATTCTCACTCGAAGTCATAATACATTGTTCATGAGAGCTTCTAAAATGCGAAGATGTTTCCAGATAGTTAAGATAGAAAAGTGGTTAACTTTGGAAGATACTTTGTGCTTTAAAAATACAAATCCGAAAATAATACCGAGATTAAAATGTTTTCATTCATGAATTATTGATTTCTAAGAGTTTTCCGTGTACTCTGAAATGGGAGTCAGAGGTAACAACACAGTCTTCTCATTTAAATGAAGAATTGGTGTTATAGGTATTGTAAGAGGGAATATAGATAATAAAATAACTTATGGAATGGATAATAAATAAACGTATATATAAAATACCGAAGAAACGTGATCTTAAACGAGCATGTACAACACAATATGACGCCGTGATGACTAGAATCGAAAGACTAAACGTTCGAGTGTATTTGCAGATCTGTAGATAATTGAGGTCATTAAATAATTCTTTACCTCTCAGTTAACTTCTTCTTCTTCTTCTTATTATTATTATTTGATCTCCACGTGTATTACATCTCATGCGAGATTTCAAGATTTCCACTTCAACTACTCGACCTTTGTTTGCTTTAGCATCCAAAATAGATGAAGACCATGAGCCTGAAAAATACGTTACCGATTTGTTCCAGACAAATTATGATTGCGATAATTTGATACCGAACATTGTAGCACGCCATTCAGATCGTCTACATACACGTCATCCTCGACGCGAAAGAAATGGTTTGCAGCTCTTAGAAGCATTACTCACGAAAGAAATATGACCGGTGCAATCGCTCAATCAGATCAGGTGCGTGTGTTGTGGAGGAATGCTTGCCCATATAGAGTGTGTGAGTATAGACTGATCGCTCATCACGCTTTGCATATCTTCTCGATTTCCTTTAGGTTTTCTTGTCCGCAAATTACTGTTACCAAATGCAACATATCAAATTTCGGCCATAAATCAAAGAACCCCTGTTTTTTGTGATTGAGATGGGAAGAAATATAAGAATTCTGGCACGAAGAGCTAACACGTAATATTTGTGTATGCAAACGAATGAAGTCGTTATGCAATATTTCTCGCAATGTCCATACTGAATTACTGTGACCGTTTCAACCTTTTCATATCGTTGAATATATTTAAGTAATTGGGATTTCGACACACAAAATAGCTATTAAACTAAATTCAAATATCAATAATATTTTATGTAAAATGTTTTATTTTCCAAATGCCCTCCACCTGCCATTATTTATGGAAACCTTTCAATTTTCAGAAATACTGTCTGAAAATTCAATTAGAGGCTATGTTTAGAAACTGAATTTTAGATGTAAGATTTTTATAAACGAAATTAATTAAATAAAACCATAATTTTCAATAAAAGAATTTAAACTTCGAATAAAAAATTCTGCTACGTCTCGCTTAAAAATGTGCTTGGTACAGTAGAAAAGTGTTATGTACAAGTAAAACAATAACAGTTCTTTCACCAAAAATTTATTTTCTGTAAAACCACAATCCAAAAACAAGTCCTAAATACAAGCCCAATTCCAGTCCGCCAGAAGAATACAGTCTGTAACACACGCACTTTAGACACCGAACTCACTACTGTTGCCAGGCACTCGCTTGCTGCTCCCGAAACTTCCTACTGCCTACTGCCCAGGGCGATGCCCTATAAATACGCCCCGAGGCATCGGGGCGAGTCTCTTCCTTCCCGCCTCCATGGCGGTACATCGAGGGGAAATGCCCATCCTGCGACCGCTTAGCCGACACTGCTCGGTGGTCACGGAACAGCGCCACCGCTTGCCCTGCTCCTGGTGGCGCCTTCCCGTACTCCTCATTTCTACCCTGGCGCGCCCCACGGCGCAACCCTGCAGCGGCCACAGTGGGCCGCAACTACCCCGCCTGGCACAGTGTGCCTACCACACCGATCCTCGGGGCACACTTGCTGTGGTACGCAGCAAAAAGAGTCTGCGAGAGATATCTGTGCAACGATGATCCTTGCAATGCGAGCAGGAAACAGGAGAAAAGGCATGCGTAGTAGAGCTGTCTCTTCTTCTTCTCTTCTTCTGCGAGTGGAGCTACACCATCCTCACATCCAAGCTTCATCTTACCAATAATCATTATCAATGTGGCGATCTCTCATTGTCTGTCGCACACCATCACACCACGTGAGCCTTGGTATACCTCTCTTTCTGTGCATTGGCACCTGCCCCTCCAATTTTTAATTGCCTTTTCCTCCGGCATTCTTCTAAGATAACCATACCATTTTAACCTTCTCCCTTCTATTGTATCAACGTAATATTTATGTTATATATAACATATATATATATATATATATATATATATATACACGTCAAAACGTCAAAAACACGTCAAAAACAGTTAAAAACTGTGTGTGACGTGCTATTGGAAGAAGTGAATCCTGTGCACGTTTTCAAAATTCTGTGATCCCTACCCTAAGCCATGTACTTCTTGAATTTTGAATACAGAAAGAAAATGATCGTTTTAAGCAAGGATTGTTAAGAAAATATTCGCTCCAATGTAATAAAATCTGTTTTCAAGGGTAAATCAGTAATAAATTTAAGCTTTTATCTCTCATCATGTCCTTTCAGGAATAATACTTCCAGCAACGACATCATGGGGATCAATAATTTTAATAACTATATTTACCACTGAATTCTAGAAGAAGTGCACATATAATGAAGTTCGTTTTTCCGAAAACACGGATTTTTCCTGGTAGCCCAATAACAGTTACAGATTGTAGTTGCTTAGACATTTGTTGTGCTTACATTAGTAATATTTGTGTGTGTTTTCTTACACGAAATGTAAATATAACCTCTTTGTCTTTTCTCTCTTGTCGGGGCTTCTTGTCGAAACGTATGAGACGACATTCAGGGTAATGATACTAAGCTTAACAGCGTCTCTTCACTAACAATTATCGGAATAACAGTTGATTTGTAGTAACGGTTATTAATAACAGCTGAAAAATATCATCTCCATGATCAGCAACCTAACAAGGTCGATTGCAAAGAGTTTCGAGGCAAACAGAATAACGTTGGTAGCACCCGAAGGCTTGTGCAGCTACCTTACGGCACTTACTTGCCCCACTTCCCCCATCATGTTTGGACAGAGAAACAGCTGAAATGAATGAGACCTAAAGACTGCATGAGTTTGTCGAGAGAGAATAGAAACAAAGAAACTAATTAAAAGCACAATTATGTTCAGTTCATCGCGAAGCCTGAGAAACATTTTCCGCACAAGGTGTGTTAATTAATAGTACATCCAACACTTCCGCAAAGTGATTTACATGCTTGTATACGCTCGGGCGAAAAACAATTCGTGCACGAATCATTTGTTTCCCGCTCTTGTTACATATTATTCTATTTTTCCCCTTCTCCTTCTCCTTCTCCCTTCTCCTTCTCCTTCTCCTTCTTCTTCTTCTTCTTCTTGTCTCCGGAACAAAAAAACACATTTCTTCTCACTAGCCTTACAAATATCCCACCAGGAGTCTGATACTCATTTGTCAGATCTAAACTGCTATTCTTCGTCCCCGTAATGTTGTTAGCCACATCGCATCTTAGCCAAGTCGTGCTGTGCCCTTCATCCCGGTACAATCGGATGTGCACATGGAAGCTATTCATACGTAGCAATTAAGTCACAAATTTTGGATAATGTGAACTTCACCAGCTGATTCGGGAATCAGCCACATGACTCGGCGCCGTAACTTATCCATTTCCAGTTTATGCGTAATTGTGTATCTGCCGATTTGCAAACTTACTCGTTGTAAATGATCTTGGCTGTCCAGGTGACGCCGCGTCGAAGGCGGTGTTGCCGACGTTTCGACCATCTTGTCGTGGTCTTCCTCAGGGCTGTTGTGCACAACAGCCCTGACGCGGCGTCACCTGGACGCGGTGTCACCTGGACAGCCAAGATCATTTACACGACTCTGGCCGCGGAAGCCTACGACTTCACCAAACTTACTCGTTGGACGGTCCAACGCAAGATAATCCTGCGAATGAAGCTGCCGTGAAAATGAACTTGCGCAAGCGTCGGCCGATTGCGGCATGCGCTGCACTGCATTTCTCGGTGTCTTGGGGCGCGTGTCCATCCGCCCCGTCGCATCGCAGCGTTTTGAATGGGCGTGCCGCCCCGGGCGCGGTGGGCTAGCTACCTCATTAAGGCCCGGCTTGCCAATTACCTCGCTCATTAAACCAATAAAGTGGTTTCACTGTCAAGCTTCCGCGTAGCAATCCCGCGGGCTGTATCGCCCAATTGCTTGGGTTTCGTACCTAATAAACTGCCCAAGAACTGCTTCTCGCTCTTGATTACCTCCTAAGAAATTAAAAGTAATGGCAAATGTGTTGTTATAAAACGATTACATATTTATCGGTACTTTTTTAATGCAACGTACATACTATTATTTCGTTGTTACGACCCAGGAAAAATATTTCCTATTGATATGTCGGGATTTTCAAATTTCATATGTAATCGAAATTTCCACTAGATTAGTAGTAGAGTTTTAATACTGAAAATGAACACTAATTTTCCAAAAAATGTCAGATTTTTAATACATTTTCAATGAAGTAGGCAAGTTGAATGATTTTATAATAAAAGTCTCTCAAATTAATTTATTTTAAAACGTATCCACTCTTTCTATTTTGAAATCGAGAACTGTCACCAGTATAACTCTTCGCTTGTGGGGGTAGATCACACGAGAGCGAAAGATCGCCGTTACTTTAGAATCACTCATTTTATGTCGAGACGTCACGTTCAGACGTTGTAGGAAGTTATTTGATATAAGTAAAGGAACTTCCTCCAATCGTCGCACGTCGCCTCCTGTCTCATCTCCGATGTCTGAGTGGCTGCTCGCCGCTTTACCTTGCAGGAAAAACTGTGGCTCTTGCTTGCCGTTTGCGTTCGTGATTGCTGCTGCTACACAATAGCATTTACAGTAAAGATATAAAGTGTCTTAAAATAAATATTTCTAATTTGCAGGGCTCACAGAGGAATTGAAATTTGTCACTTTTTTAACATACAGCGGGATGTTTTATGTAATACAGTTACACGTAGGGCATTTTCCCCTAATTGTATTACAACCCCATATGTACAAGTGTTTGACAGGTACATGGAATCTCCTTGATTGCGTCTGATTGATTGATTAGTGATTGAAACAGCGTAGGTCATTAGTCCCGTAAGTATAGTAGGTGATTTCATCGCGCGAGAGATGACGGCGATCATCCCCCGCAGGATAGCGAGTTTCGGCGCCGACCTACAAGTCACCCCTCTGATTGTTCCCAATCAGTGCCTCCCCCAGCGAGACACCGTCCCCGCCGGAACCAGCTTTTAAGTTCTCGACCAGTCTCCTCGCATGTACGGAAGTGTAGTGCATGTAAGTGTACGGGTGTGTAAGGGGCGAGGATAGGGCAAGGAAGAGGAAAGAAACATGCCGTGTAGTATAGGGCCCGTTTGTTAGGGTACTACCCCTCACCATTGGCCTGGTGTTTGGTCTTACACATGTTTTTAGTAACTATCGTTGCTTGTTTCTTAATGATGATTGGAGGTGATACATTCTGAAGATATGAAAATTAAAATTAATTTTTCAAAAGTTCAGGAAAATCATTCTTTCAACAAAAGCTCAAATCCAAAACTTAATAACGAGACCTAATTCCCCTGTCCACATTCAATAATGCCAAGAATAGTGTGGTGTTGATGGCATAGGGAATAACCAGGGTAGCAGATGCAAGGTGTTATGATGGTTGCGAAACTGTAGAAGCGATCGTAAATTACCCATTACGTGCTGAAGTTGCCTTTCTTGCTTTCAGAGAGAGAGAAGAATATGAATTGATACATTGGACTTCTTTTTAACAGCATTATACCTCGTAAGTATAGGGAGGATGCATGCGTAATTCGATTCCTGTAATTTTCCTAATTTTTTGTGCGCGCTCATAATAGAATCCCCGATTTATCACAGATGTCCGCACCCGTAACGAGCACACCGCAGGGGGGGGGGCATCGCGAATCGCGTTTGTACCGCGTGATACGTCTGGAGCTGCCTCATTAGCAGGTTGACGACCTTATTATCACCAACGTAAGCGCGTTAGGTAATGGCGCAGTGTGGCGCGGCGCGGCGCGGCGCGGCAGCGAGCGCGAGCTAATTGAACGCATCGGAGGGCCCGCGGATTCCCACTGAACGCGGGCTAATTGGGCGTGCCGCTGATTGACAGGGCGCCTGCGAAACGCTCTGCTGCGCTGCACCGCAGCTGCCATTGCGCGAGGGCGGAGTGCGGTGGAAAGGAGTGGAGGTGAGCGGGGCGTTGCAAAGGGGGAAGGCGCAGGTTGACGAAGGATAGAATAGAGCAATGCGGTGCGACGTGGGTTGGAGTGATGAGTTGGCGAACGGGGGGCGGAAGTAGCGGGTGGGGCGTGTCGGGGGGGGGGGCGGAAGAATGGAGCGAAGCGGGAGTGAGGAGAAGCGGGGCAGGGCAGGGTGGAGCGAGGACTACGGAGAGGGGGGGGAAAGGGGGGCCGGGAGTGGTGGCTGGGAAGAGGTTTGGCGGAGCAAGGTGACAGCGGGGAAGAGAGTTGGCGGAGCGGTGTCGGGGCCCATCAGGTCTGAATAACGAGATGCATGGTGGGTGAAGCTGTGCCTCGGTTAGGGGGGAGGCGGGGCGGGGGGGGAGGGGAGGGGAGGGCGGGGAAAGAGAGAGCAGTACGATGCGAGCGACGCGAAGCAGTAGCGGGGCGAAGAATTGCGAAGCTACGTGAGCGGCGGGGGGGGGGGGGAGCGTGCTGGGTGGCGCAAGGTGATGGCTGGGCGGGCGGCGGGCGGGAGCTCCGGTCGTGGGAATCGCTACGCCCTGCGCTGGACACGCGAAACACCGCGAAATACGTCTGCGGCGTGATGACTTTATTTCTTTCGCTTTCACATTACACGCTACTCGTAGCAGGTGATCGATTCGTGATTTCGAATAGTGTGAAATCCGAAGGGAAATTATTGAATTATGGAAACTATGTTGAAAGTTGAAAATGACCATTTCGGTGGAAAACTGGAGGTATTTAGTATGTGACATTCCGAAGAACTAAAAAGGAGTAGAAACTAAAAAAATTATAAAAAGCGATTACTTTTCTATTCGGACCAGTGAGAGCATTCCTCACTTGGTAAATCATCAATCTGCAATATCGCGGCTCATTAACTTAATTTTGGTTTGTTTGAATTGAAGCATCTTTAATTTTTGCATCTTTGACGGAAGAAGCCATTCTGAATAACAGCACCAAGAAGAACCTGAACTCCTAAAATATAAGATCCCAAATTATTTCAATCATAAGATTGCAAATAAGAATACATAACTTCGTCTTACTCGCTTTAAGAACCTACGACACCCTAAAATATATTTTACGCCGTTTTGTATTAATGGGTTAATAAAACGCTCAATTAATGAATTTGTCACACGCTCTAAGTCTGTACACTTCAAACGAATGCTCGTTTATACCATTTCGTAAATTATTTTCCTTAACATAGGTTAAAAACCATTTTAAAAACTGAATGGAGCTTTATAGAGAGAGTACTAAACGTCCTTGTCCTGATATTTACATTACAGTTCTCGAACTTTCTTTCAACAGACCGGTCACCCTGATTGCAATTCTTAGGAATCTTCCCATTTCTTCGAGTTATGGAGAAATTGATATCATAATATTTCGGGGGAAGTATGAAAGAAATTCGAATAACGTATTTGTAATTAAATTCGACTAAATTAATAAAAGTATTTCTAGAGAAGAGATATTTAGATGTGCCTTGATATCACAGTGAAGACCATATCAGTTCACGCGGAACACTTGCTTCACTGACATTAAACTAGGGCGAGGATTAACACTGACTGACATTAAAATACGGCGAGGATTCTTATAAGCACGATTTAAACATCTTTTAAGTAAAGATATCTCGAGCATAAAATTTTCATATAAAGATGAGACTTATAACGTCTAATTTATTTCGCTTTTGGAATTAAGTGGTTTCTAGAACGTAACAAAGTTGGCGAGGATCTGGTTACAATAGTTTATCAATAATCCACATTCCATTCTTTCTGCAAAGATTAACTATTCTTGTTGTAGCCTAAAGAATTTCAATGTTACATTTTCTCTCAGTGGTAGATATCTCTATCTAAAAAAAGCCATTTTGCGAAGAATATAACTGTTATGGTCTCACCGCATTGGGATTTCACATATATTTCTTGGGTATTTTTCTTTCGTTTGGTTTTAGTAGATTACCAGAACATTCATGGCCGAATTTTTATTCTTCTTCGATAAGACTATTAATCATTGATTTGGCTTATTTTTATTTATTTTTGTAAAAAGTGTTCGTGACGTACGGATTTCAGAATCCCTTCCCCAATCTTTTACTATACATAGTTGAACATGAATTAAGAGCCAAAAACGCGCGACTAGCCACTTGTAAAAACTAGACATTTGTGTTGCCGAGTCATAAAGTTCTTATTGGCATCAGTAAAAGAACTACAATTTTGACTATATAGAATTTCTGACAAAATATCATCCTACACTCATGGCACTACACCTAACAAAACTAGCTAAAAGAGAGCTCAACAAAACGTGCGAATAAGGAAGCTACATTTATGTTCAGAAGCAAAACAAGGGGCCATCTCAGCAATTACTTATTTCTCTTTTGTATATTCTTTCTGCGTTAATTTGTACGGTGTTTACTTACTATTCTTTGTAAAGTTTTCTATGTTTCACCTAAGCAAAATTACATAATTATTTGAATATATAGTAACAGTGATATATTACTTCTCGAAAACTAGGTTATAAACTGTGTGTCCTTTATCATTTTCTCTACATTAACTAAAAAATAATGGAGAAATGGAATGTATTAGCTTTTTATAAAATAACACTAAACATTTTATTTACATGTGATATATTTTACAGGTAATTAAATTATGCACACAAGAAAAGAATGGAATTGCAACTTTGACGGTACAATTTACGAATACGTTTAATTTAAGTTGAGCCATTTACATGATTGACCGAAGATTTGGAAAACCTCTTCCCAAAACGTAAAGCAATTTTCCAAACTGTCAGGTTAAAAGAAGAAAAATCGTGGTTTGTTTTCCAAACTGTCAGGTTAAAAGAAGAAAAATCGTGGTTTGAATATATATACGGAAATAACATGTATTATTACGCAAGTCTACAGGTCAACTTTCAAAATTTTCAGGAGGTCGACCCCACCCCCATTCCTCGGTCCCCCAAATTTATGCTAACGGCGATGAAAATAATCGTTGATTTCATTTCGAGGATATAAACATAGTGAAACATGGTAAATGTTCTCTGTTACCTCACGATTTTCCTAGTTGTATTGTGCTGTAACATCAACTTGTCACTCTTTCTGCCTCTGGAATGAAGAATGTGGAAGTTACATCGCATTTGCAGCAAAATAGTACATTATTATGAATCATCAACCAGATAATCTTTTGTGAAAAAGGGTTCCAACAGAGGTAAATGACATGTATTACCTCGCAATAACTGACGCGTCTGGAAATGATTTGAAACCAGGAAGCCAAAATTGCGATATTACGATGCTTATAAAAACAAAAGCAGCAAGTTACAGGATCATTTGGAAGTTAGACAAATCAGAACCTCGTTCGAAAACCAAACGCGCCTCTTTGGCGTGTTTTACATCTCATAAAGCTCTTTCTCCGAGTCGATTGCGGGACCGGCGCAAACCCAGTGGTTTAGCGGCCGCTGACTGCACGTTAGCGGTACGCGACGAGAGAACGCCCCCGCTTGTTTCGGAAGCGGGCTCTTTGGACTGCGCCTTCGCGCCGCCCCCGGAGTCGTCGCGCCCTCTGGCGCTCGCCTCCCACACCAGCCTTCGCGCCCATCAAAGCGACGCCGCGCCGCACACTGCTTCCACCTCACCAAAACCCTGGCCATAATTTAAAAAATCGAACTTCGCGCTTACAGGTTTATGAGCCATGGCCTACCAGCAGCGTACCGGCCTCGCGGCCATGGGGGTACGTGTGTTAGCATCAAGACATCCCCATGCCGTATTCTGGTCTTCTCAACCTGAGATGTGAGTTTCACATCGTTACACAGCAACATATATTGGGAAATTGCCAGGAAAACACACATTATAATCTTTCCCGACCGGGAATCGAAGCTCGGGTGGCTTCATGGAAAGCAAACACCCTGAGCAATGAGCTAAAGCAATGAGCTAAACCGCGAGGGCGCTTAGTTCCATCAAATAATGTACAGATGTCCTTGGTGCATCATATTCCACCATGACAGAGAAATTCCTACTTTATTTCCTTCTCATATTTGACGACTACTAAAATTCGTAATCAGCGACTTCAGGCATCTTAATATTTTGTACATATTTTCGTAGAATTGTATACAAAGCTTCTAATTATGGCCGAGTGTTTGGTCAGTTGGAACCAGTGAGCGCCGCTCCGGTAGCCCGCCCGCGCCGCCGCGCTTTCGCCACTGGGGGTCAGCGAATTGCGTGCCATTGTCTTCGAACGCTCATTACCAGTGTATTGACTGCCGCAGCCAGTAATTGAAGCTTACGACACACGGTGGAAAGAAAAATTGAGCGGTTGTTTTGATGCTTGATGTATTACAATGTGATTCATGAGTGTAATAATGTGTGTTTTGATGGGTAAGTAAGTTGTCATTCTTTTAATGGATTGAAACTGTCGGTGGGTATAAATTACAACAAGTAATTATTATGAAATTATCGAATTGGAAAAGTTAAACTCTCAACCATGTTCCGTTGACATTATGTTGAATAGATTAAAAGTTATAAACAATGATACACAAATTTAAAGTTGCATGCGTTAATACACGGCCATTCTCCTTCCTAGGATATTCCTCTTCAAATATTTAAACAGCTGACCGAGATACATCATTACACTGTGGTCAGAGAGCTATAATATTCAAAATATTATAAATATGTTTATAAATGTATTGCCGTGGCATATCAAGTCGGAAGATTCTCGAATCTAGAATATATCTTTTAATTCTAAACCGTGAAATATCTTTAAAACGTTCCGTTTTATAGTTTATGCAATTTAGAAAGAAGGGCCATTCTGACGAAATTTACAACAAAATGTGGTAAATCCATTGTTTCATTAAATAGAAGGGACTAATATTTATTGTAGCACTTAGTCAAATTCATCAGTTTTCAAGTTCCAATTGATATAGGTTTTGAAATTGGTATTCTGAATTTATTATGCAACTGGCAACAAACCACATTTGCGATATTCAGCTTGTGAGATCCATCTCATAATGAAAGTGAATGCGAAACGAATTTAAGAAATTATTTGTAACATATTTAGTTGATAAAATTCCTTTGTATCGGTTTAAGCTAATTAATCCAAACTAAATTTTACTGATCTGGAACAGTATTCCCATCCACGCTCGAGCTGATTTTGAATTTATCCATACTTGAATTTTACTAAACAGATTTCTTTAAATCTAGTTTGAAAATTATGTACATTAAGTTGACAAGTAAAATTAACTTATTTCCCCAAATAATTTTAAGTAAGAGAGTAAGGCGAGCAGCTCCCAACTTCATCTGATTACACAGGCGAAATGTGCAGCGGGATAAAGAGGATGACGCTAAACAACGATATTGCTGTGAATTGCTGCTACTCTACAACGTGCTTAAACCCCTTAATTAAAAAAATTACAAATAAAAAACATTGATGTTTTTGCAACAAAATATCAATGAGAAGAAAATATCGAAAGCAAAAGATTGATGTTAATATATCAATTTTTCTGATGGAAAACATCGATGTTTTAAAAACACCGATGTTTTCTTGCCATCCCTAGTAGCTGTCAGCAAATAATCTATGATCAAGAAGTGGATAAAATTCAAGACTGGTTGTCTTGAATTTTACTCCATTAGTCTTGAATTACGTAGTGTATGACACATTCTGACAAAATGTAATTGATGATTGATCAAAATATACTCACAGATCCCGATTACTCAAAATATCTCAATTATGTTTCCTAATTAAAGTTGAAGAGAGTATCTTAAGTTTTCTCAAATCCGTTCACAATATCGGTTCTGTATATGTAAGGCACAGTTCACAGCTACCAAAGTTACTTTCTGAAAATATTGGCATGGTTCAAACTAATTTCTTATTAGCATTATAACGCAGGTGTTCTTCAAATGATTACTATTATTACTATTATACATTAACTAAATAATGAATATACAAAATAAATAGTTGGACGCAGGGAATTTTGTTCTGTGTCCTTTACGCTTAGTCGCATTCAATTATCGGCATTTATCTTACATTTATTTTAATTTACCATCTTTTTATTATATACTTTCTTTTACCTATTGTTAATCTGTTGTAATCTTCGTATCTGTTTTCCCCTGCAACAATTTTGTTGCAGGGGAAAACAGCTCTTTTAATACCTGTACGAAATTAAGTCACTTAAATTTCATTCTTTAGATGATTTGCTTACTTTTAGTTCCTTTCGCCAGCAAATATTAGAGTGAGTACTCAGGCCATTTTTAAATCGTTCCTTCTGTATTCCTAGACAGAAACGAGAGGAGAATGAGAACAGTTTTGTGAGTCCTATTTTACTGCATGCATCGATGCTGAATTGGCCGACTGCAGCAACACGTATGGTGATCTTGCAACGGTGGGTGTGCCTGTGACAATCGAAGTAGGTGAACTGCGAATCGTGCTGTATATCTAGAATTATGACGTGAATTAATTTCATGTTTCGAAAAGTGAATGTTAATATTTTACTTCGAGTTTGTTAGAGTGTATTTCAAATTGCCAGGGATCAGTGAAGGTTGGTATCGATCGGAGTAACACATTGTATTGTAGTATATTTTTTAATATAATTTAAATTATTATTATTATTATTATTATTATTATTATTATTATTATTATTATTATTATTATTATTTGCAAACCACCTGGTAACTAACTTTTTAACAGACTTAGTAACGCCAAGAAAATATGTAATTTATTTATTGAAAAAAAGGTTTGCAGAAATCTTTACTTCAACTTCTGGTTACATCTGAATCGCACATCATGCAGTTCATGTTTACGTTACATTCACGTTTCTGGAGAAAAACGACATTCCCTTTCATAGAATTCGGCATCTGAATATATTTATATAAAGTCTCTCTGAAAAGAGTTTTCATGAAATTTTTTACAGCGCGTACGGAGGAAATTAAATACAATTTACTTCTAAATGTATATGTAATTATCTAGTTTTAATTTATGTGTTGTTGGATTGTCAGTGATGTCGTGAATAGAAGAGAGTTGTGTAATTATTTCGTTACGTGAAAAAACCTTTAAAATATTGTCTTCCGAGTAGAATATACGTGAAATTAAATTAATCTCAATGATTAAGAAAGTAAATATAAGCTTTTTAAGTCTTGTTTACGATTTATTTTAATTTACATCATAAAATTCTGTCGGGACTTTGATTCGGTTCTCATAATAATAAATATAATTAGTTTAGTTTAGGCCTTATTTTACGTGGCGAGACTGGGGCCATCAGGCCCGCTGTTCCGTCTAACCACGCCAATTTTGCTACGCTCCTTTCACCACCAACGGAAAAATGAGGTATTATCTTGGGCGACGAAACAGGCGGATCTCAATTTTGCTCAGAGGCTTCTTTTAGGCTTGAGGATCTTTTTACATGCAGTACATCTACTACATGGGACAGCCGGCTTTACTTCCCCTCCAATGGAAGGCGTACGAGGGATTTTTTCGCCCGTAAAAGCCCACGACTTCGATCGGGTTGGAACCCGCAAACTCGGGTACAACAGTCCGGTACGCTGACCGTTATACCACCGAATCCGCCACATATATAACATAATATACCACAAGTGTCGGGTATTTATTAATCTCGTTACCTTTGAATTACTTGAATGTGGCGTCGCTGACCCTGTAAACTGTTTTAAAAGTATTTTAATGTGTAGCTAATTTCTAAATGTCATGTATAGCTTTGTTCAAACAAGTTCTTACAGTATCTCGCATTGAACTTACTACCAATGAATTGTACTTACTGATATACTCGCGTTCAAAACTTCCCGACACCCAATGGCCTTGTATGTCAACTACATACGGAATGTGAACTGGTCATTTCACAATTTGAAAATTGTAATTGTCGTAAAAAATTCTTACTAGTATGAATGATGCGAATAGTTATAATTTAGTACTATGACATTTTGTACGCTTTGTTTGCTAATATTCAGAAAAATGCAAATAAAAGATCACCTATAAGCTGTTCTTCAGTGTTATTCTCTAATAAGATCTGTCACAAAATCTTCTACAAATGAGTCTTCGCCAGATTTGCTTAGCACTTCCATATTTGTGTCCCCTCATTTATGAAGAGATTAAAATTCCACAAACTCAGCCAAATTTGTGTTCACTTCGACTTCTGCAATTGCTCTATTAATCGTTTTATCGGCGTTTTATCAATGTTGCCTTCCTCGTGAAAGAAAATTATGGTGTTGTGGAGCAAAACGTGTCTCTAGGTACTGTTTGTTTTACTAAGATCGCAGTACCAAAACACGTCAAAATACGTGTTTGGAAATTTGTTAGAATCTTCTGGCCGAATCCGAAATCAAATTATCGGCTTCCCCTCTGGAGACAGAGACACATCGAATGTCTCGATTGGTGTACGGGCAGTGGCCAAACCATGAGTGACGGACACACAGACGAACGAACGCACGGACTCGCAGTTACTCAATAGTATATGGGGATTCCCAAAGTGGTTCACGAGGCGAATTTCTTGTTCTAGATATTTTTTGCATACTTTGGTTCAGTGAAATGTTTTGCTATCCTACTTACTAAGTAATCGTGTTAATGTACCTTTTAAATGGAGACATAAGAAACATATATTAGTCGTAACACATTCAAAAGTATAATAAAAAAATAATGGAAATTGAGAACTCTTTTCAAGTGACTTCCACACATAGTGGACTTATGTGATGCACCAAAGGGTTGAGGTGCAATGAACGTACAATTCTTAAGTTTCCCGTATAATCATCATTCACCTCTATCTGCCCACAAAGCACCGGATGGGGACCACTACCCAAATTTATTATCTTCCTTAAGTTTCAAAGTTTAGCCTCTTGTGTCCGGCCCCTCTTCCTAAGTTTCAAAGTTTAGCCTCTTGTGTCCGGCCCCCTTTGAGTGCGCATCGCCGTTGCACCATGAAAGTCTCCGAATTCGATGATCTCAAAATACGTAATTCTTTAGTCAATTAAAATATATATATACAAATAGTATATTTTTACTAGAATATGATTTATAAAAGTTACTTTGCAACCTATTGCCCGCACACTAAGCAGCTGCTCTCAATTTATATCTGTTATACTGCAAAGCGATATTTTTAGACGAGTCTCTTTTCATGCAATGATGCTGGAAGGTCTGGACACAAGAGGCTAATATTATGAGACACAGGAAAGGTAATAATTTAGGGTTAAACAGGTAATACTTTAGAGTTTAAGTAATAATTAAAGGCAATGTTTCTCAACCAGTGCTTCGCGGTCAGACGTTTGAGGATGATGTTTGTTCGCAGGACTTGAGAATTTGATGAAGAAAATTATCTTCAATTTAACTCATTGGTAATCGGGATTACTAAAGCAATGTGAATGGGTATATCAGTGCTCCATAAATGTTCAATTTGTGGATCATTGATTTTCTGAATCCTGTTGTCGCTCTAGACTTTTCTTGAGAAGCGGGGGAGTTTAACTCAGGGCGAGGATTACCGTTGCCTCTGCAGTGGCCCTAACCTCCTAGGGTTCATGTCCCAACGGAGCGGAATCTTTACCAATTGGTAGATATCTGGACGAATTCAGCTGCTGCCTGGAGAATTCTAGTGGCCAGCTGCGATGATCGAGAGTTTCTCGTAATTTCTTCGATCAATACTAGGCGTATAGCAGGACAGTACCCTAATAAAAGGGCCACGGATCGCGCGCATTCTTTTGTTCCTATTCTTGTTCTACCCTCACCCCTTACACACACATTTACATGCTCTACACTACCACACATATCGGGAACAGAGTTTATCCCAGCTAAGGCGCTGCTCCGGGGGAGATATCTAGAGGGAGAAATCTCCCTCAAGCCGACGAGTACATCGGCGCCGGTTCTTACCATCCAGTTGTGAAGGAACACCGTCCCTCCCGGGATAAACATTTACTACATTAACGGGACCTTAGTAATTGAATGCCAGTAAACATGAATTATGCAATCACTGGAAGCAGGGCGTCCCTTGTCTCGGCTCGCCCTGGCCCGTTTGGCGCCCGCGGGGCGTGCCAGCGCACGCGGCGCCACCAGCGGCGCGCCGGGACGGGCGGCGGGAGCCGAGCGGGAGCCGCCGCCGCCGCCGCCTGCGGGAGGAGGCGGAGGGGAAAAGGAGGAGAGGATGCGGGGCAGGCAGCGCCGTCATCCGTTGCGCAACGTTGCTCGAGTAAACACTCGAGCCGGCGAAGTCCGCACGCCGCGCCGCGTATATAACGGAGCGCGCGGCCGTTGGCGCGCCACTCGCCCGGTGGTCGACACCCGGCGGCGGCGCCGGGACGAAGCGATCCACGCAGGGGTCACTCTCTCAGAAATTCCTTGCAAGCTGACGTGTAGGTCGGCACCTGGTCTCACGTTTCAGAGGGGGAGGGAATTCAAATCAATTAAGACATTAAGCATTCAACACGCTGACGTGTAGGTCGGCACCGGATACCACCAGCGGGAGAGGAATTCAATTCAATTATGCCTTATTTTACGTGGCGAGTCTCAGGCCATCAGGTCTGCTCCTACGTCTGACCACGCAATTCCGCTTCACTCCTTAAACCATCTAGTGGAGAAGAATGAATCACTCGGGCGAGAAACAGGGGGATTAAATTTTGCTGAGAGGTTTGGGTATCTTTTACATGCAGTAAATATTCGGCATGGAAGAGCCGCTCTACTTTCCATCCGAAGGGAGCCGTTCAAGGGATTTTTTTCACCCTTAGAATTCCACGGCTTCGATTGGGTTTGAACCCGCAAACTTGGGTGAAACAGTAACACAAAACTTGGGTATAACAGAACCCGCAAACTTGTGTATACGCTAAGCGTTATACCATCGAAGCTACACGAACTGTCACGCCTCGGGATATAACATGCACTGCAAGGGTCTAATTACTTAAGTAGTTGATCCGTCCGAAATAAATACTCACTCGTTGTAATGGCCCCTTATATGGCTTTATTAAGCACCGGCGTATTGCTGGATGATTAGGGCTATCGTCAGAACCGCGACTGCACAGTACCGAAGTTGGGGCGTTTCATATACCTGAGTCCCTGAAGTATTAATTGAGTAACGAGTGATCACTAAGATTGTTTACGATCTTACACCTTTGCGCAATTTTAACGTCCACTTGATGTTAAAGATATGACAACTTCTATACAAATGAGTTTTAAATATAATAGTTGATCTAATTATTTTCTTCCTCCAAAGTAGCAACATTAGGGATCAATTAAGAAAAAATATGGAAACTCTGTTCCAAAAGGCATCAATATGTGCACACTGTTCCCCTTGCAGAAATTTTACACCCCTTTCAGTCATTTGACACCCTAATGTATTGCAACCTCTTACCTGGATTGTTATAACAATTATTTGCGACATACATATGGGCCACACTAATTCAAACTTACAGACTAATAAAAATATGGTTTTTTCCTAGGGTTTGACCCAAGAGAGGATGAATCGCGAATGTTTTATTCTCGGAGAATTTGTTTCTGTCCTGAGATGTATTTACAAAATACAAACGATTGTACTTGTATAATGGCATCTCGGACAAAAAAATTTAAAAAATGAAATATTCTCCCTTAATTGTGTTGTGGTAAACAAAGTGAGGAACAAATAGTGGTAAATTTTACATGTAATATGAAAACCAACTCTTGTCATAAGTAGTCTGAAACGCGAGTGACTGTTAGTTACTGTATAATATCATTTTTTATTTTTATAAATAAGACTACTCATAATTATATTCATAGATATTTCTGAAGGCTTGCTGTTATGCTTTGTAATGTATGTATGCATTTGGCGATCGGGTCGAACTGACCAACTTTGTTGCTAGCGGAGTCCACCGTGCCTGGGTCTAGTTCAATTCCCATGCTTGGGAGGTAAGACAGACATGTGGTGAATATGACGTATTCCCTTCACTGTGTCCAGCAAACTCTTATCTGCCTGATATTTTCTTCCTCACACACCTACAAAAACAGTGTTTTTAAAGGAAAGTTACAATTCTATTTGCGTTGACCGGAATAGGACCCGCGATCACACTAAGAGATACCATCCTAGAGGGTATGCTTAATAATTAGTCGTGCAAATAGTGGCATTCAGTAGCAGAAGTGCTGCTGAACAAGACTACACAAAGTGATTTTCCAAAACTAGCATGCACTCTGCACAGGTATCAAAATAAAATAATATCGTTAAACACTTCAATAAGTGAAATATTTCATCAAAACAATCTTCACGAATACTATAATATATAGTCCATAATGTATAACAGTTCTTTACAAACCAAAAATATAAAGTTGCAACACGTAATAGAAAATATTTAATGATGGTTGGTTCTTCCCTGGAGCCTTGCCATTGCATAGTATGCAGTGACACACTGAGTATGAGAAATCAGTTGGTACGCGCAATATGAGAAAAGGCAGAATAACACAATAAAATATATACATTTTCAGTCAAAATCGAAACTATTTAAATGTTTTTGTATTTTTCTTGAGTTAGTGGGTATCAAACAAAACTATAGAAAGTACTCCCAAGACCGGGAATGCTTAGGGTTCTTTCTATTTCTACGCACATTGTAAATTATTTACACAGATAATGTGTACATGCTACAATCAAAGCTAGGATAATTATTTTAAGACAATGAAAAAGCTTTTAGTTGATCTCGAAAACTTTAAAAGCTATGTGCTTTTCATTGTGATAGATAGGGAAATCGTTTGCGATGATCTGAAAGTGCCATACTCCACCAAAGCGCTGGCTAGATTGAAGTGTATTGGAGACCGTACAGGAACAATACAATTGAAAGCAAAAATTTACAGACCAGATAACCAGGTGTTTATGTGTTATATCCCTTAAGTGAAAACTCTTTTGCTCAATGACTTCATCCCTACAAAAGCCAATGATACGCGTTAGATCTTAAGGTAAGAGCTTAAGTTTATTTCTTCGTCAGGGAACGGCAACAGAAGTACCTACGCCAACGTTGAGAAGCGCTTACCATGTATTTTCATTTTAAGTAGTGGGCAGCTCCACGTCTGACTGCCTGGATCTGTGTACGTGAAAGTGTAGGATGGCTCCTTTCATAATTCTCTTTGGTTGAAACTAGTGGCATCCACACTTTCTGTGGTTCCACATCCATGTGCTTCCAGAAATAAAATAATGTAACTGATTACACCGTTCTTTAGGATTGTCATTTCTTCTACATTTAGAACACTAAAGATTTTGTTTAAAAAGAAGTTTGAGCTTTCCACTCAAGCAAATTTCGTGAATAAAAAGGATAGCCCCGAAATGTGTTGTCAGATGTCATGTCAAGGAAAGCTACAACTGTACTTTTGCCTCGACTGGGAATCGAACCCGGGACTACAACATGGGAAACAAGCAGGCTGTTCGTGAGCCATCCCAGAGGCTAATTTATTATGATTACCTCGATATTCGGCACAAGTCACCCTGGTCATATCTAAAAAGAATTAATGTAGTACCATGTATACCTAGATATGCGTGCCTAGATATTTACAATAACATGTGTTTATTTTTGTATCTAAAATTCAAGGTATTACTTCATAAAAGCAAGAATATGATTAATTCTTTTAATTGGAACAAATGTAATAAATGTTACAAAACTTTACAATTATTTACAGAAACTAAAACGCTAAGTGAAAACTGTTCATCATATCGTTGAAGACGTGTTATTTTGACTGTAAACTTGAACAGCTTACTGTTGGCGACACCTTTTCATACATGTATACTAGCCTGGTAATGGTTGTTTTAGTTATATTTCAGCAGTTGAAAGCCAGTTAAATAATAAATGTGCATAACGCTGTAGCTTGTCGGTGAGAATTTTTTTTTCAGGCATTGAGCCATCAAGATTGCATATGGATTCTCGAACTGAAAGATATCTTCAACCCTTATTTTCAATGGAATTGAGAATATTGTTTTTCGGTAATCTTAAAAATTTTGAGGACATTATTTAGAAACTAGTACTGCTACAAAATTGCACAGTCTTGCTCGTGCTATTTGCTTATGTTTAACAAAACTGTACGTAACGTCATTTAAAGTTCTGATTTTGAAGAATAAATTTCATTAAGGATGAAGAATTATATTATATTTAAGATAAAAGATGTAGAGTAATTTTTGAGAAAAAATTGAAAATATTGCGGTTCCTTCGTGAGAAGTGAATTCCAAAAGTAAAAGATTCGGTTTAAATTTCCAGGGTCCGGGTAGAAGGACAGGGAGTATTCATTTTGGGGAAAATTCTATGTGGGGTTTAGGGTATAGTGTTGACCATTCTTTGTCATAGCAACAAAAGAAAATGTTACTTCAGCTTTAAAATCTATCAAAAACGCACAGTATGAATAATCTTCTAAAGCAACTCTATAGAAAAAGTTCGTGGAATAAAGTATTAAGAGATCATGTCAAATGACGCAATGGTCTAGTGTTCTTTCGTGTTCTATTTGTAGTGAGAGAATTGACTGGGTGGCTGGGTGGTGTAGGGGTAAAGGGTTCGGGGAGTTAACTCGATGAACCTGAGTTCCAGTCTTGAGGCGGAAATAATGTTGCTAGTTGTGACTTTTGCAAATTCACGTAGTAGAATATGACGGAGCCTTTACAAATAATACAAGAAAGTATGTGATGTTGTAGCAACACTAGTTTATTATAAAGCTATCATAAAAACGTGGATATGAGTTGACCTCTTGCATTTGCAAGCTCTTACCCTAAACCTATTTTTCAATGCTCCGTAAGGATTTCCATGCTCCATTCTAATCATACAGGTCAGTTTGGTCCACCTCACTTCGCAGTACGCTTCCATGTTTCAGCATAACTGTTTAAGATATAGTGTAAATGGCTGAATTGTAACTCCATCGGAATGACTGAATAGGAACTCTCTTGTTATATTTTGTGTTGACAATGAAATGCTGACAGCATATTAGCTTTGAGAATTTCTTAGTTAGCACCATTTTATTGCCAAAAAAAGGATTTTTCCATTGCCATTATGAATCACATTTTGCAGTTCTTTCCTTGGTGATTTTCCTACCTAATTCTTTATCGTATGTTCTAATCTGGAGTTTTTTAAACTTATCTCTCGTCTCTAGTGGCAAATAAGGACAATAATAATAATATTAAAATAATAAAATAATAAGGACAATAATAATAATATTAACAATAATAACAATAACAACAACAACAAAAACAGAATGAAGCCTGGGATGTGCCAGGGAGTACGGCTGTACCTGTCACTGGACCCCAGCCCGATAATGACAACGTAAGCGATCAAAATGGCAATGTCCACTCCAACTCCAGTGAGGAGAATCCGTCAACTCCATCTGGACTGCGTACCAAGAGGTATGCCTCCAGAAGAAATGATACAGCGAATGGAATTAAATGGATCAGAGAAATCAATAAAAAAGATATTTGCGACGGCGATGGTGTAACGGTTGGGTATTGGGCTGTTATACCAAAGTTCTAACCCGATCGATGCCGTGGATTGTTTAGGGCGAAAAAATCCTTCAGAGGGGAAGTAAAGCCGGCAATCCCATGTTAGTAGATTTACTGCATGTGAAAGATCCTCAAACCTAAATGAGGCCTCTGAGCTAAATTCAAATTGTCTGTTTCCTCACCCAGGTAATTCCTTCTTTCTCCCCTAGTAGGTGAAAGGGGCGTAACGAAATTTGCGTGGTCAGACGGAAGAGCAGGCCTCATAGCCTGAGTCTGGCCACGTAAAATAAGACATTCATTCATTCGCACTTACCAGCTCATAGATGAATGTAGAGATGATCCCTTACCGGGTTGGAGACACAAACTCTGCTCTGAATTTTCTAAAGCCAACTAAGAATTCAACTTGACTGAAGAAAAGTTCGGGAGACGTTGGTTTATCGAGCTTTTTCTGTATCATTCTTTTGCGATCTGCTCCCCCGACAATTCGTTCTTCTTGTTGTATTCATTAGTTCAATCAATCCTAATAATTTGTTACTGTTGCGTTAACACAATAGTTTTAAATTTGATTTTTCTTGTGCTGTTTGTTTATAGCGAGGTTTGTTGTAGTCGACTTAAGATCATATGTGACGAGGAAGAAACTATCCGGAAACAGTTCATTTTGGTAGCATTTTTTACATAAAATATCTGTAGAAGATTATTTGAATAGAAACCAGTTCATTTTGGTAGCATTTTTTATATAAGATATCTGTGGAAGATTATATGAATTAATTATAGAAACCAGTTCATCTTGGTAGCATTTTTTTACAAAAATAACTGTAGAATATAATATATGAATTTTATTTTTCAATTTGTTACTCTTCATAAACGAGCATCATATACGAATATATTTCGTGTAACGAGTTTAAAATACGTCTTCATAACACAAACTGGAAAGAAAATAAGGAAAAATCGAATATATGGAATAATGGATAAAACATACTTGTACTTATATTGTTATACTTACCTCAGGGATATGCCTTCTTCAATCTAGTGGTTACATTTCTCAATAAAGTTAACAAAATAAATGTACTGAAAGTCAGATTACCTACCGACGAGGGTAACACGGCAAAATCGCACGTGAAACACATTTTTCTCGAAACTCTGTCATAGGAATTAAGCCGTCCATTCCTTGAACTCCTCTACTGGAAAACAATAAATAAGTAATCAAGCTGTGCTTGAATCGCTCCAAAATAACATCCGTTCATTTGCGCTGAACAATGTAATTCCAATTCTTGGAGAAGGCACGTAGCATTGTGACAATAAACAAATGAAGTGTCTTTTCTAATACTCTGGTATGAAACAACCCGTTTTCAGAAATAAACGAAACATTTACGGTGCGGTGTCTAGAAATTCTATTACTACTACCTTTAAGTAGATTACATGGCTATATTATTTAGAAGTTGATGATAGTTTGGTATCAAAACATTCCGATGCCCAATAGCTAATGATAAAAAAATCAATTTCATCACTCGTGTTCGACTTTTCTTCGCTATCCTCTTGTTCAGGTAGAGTAAACCCTTGAAAGCTTGAATTGATTGTTCCTCAGAGTGTACAGTATAAATAAATTGTAAAGGGAATTCTAAAACATTACATTAATCTCACTGCAAACGGCTGGAATGAAACAGTTACAATTGCATGAATACATTGTTATTGATGATAAAAATTTCCATAATTTGACATCGACAGTTAAAAATATTTAAAATCTGTAACAAAGCAAAACTCATCGAATGAAATTTTTAGAAAAATGGCCGATCATGTAAATACTAAAATTATTATACAGACTCAGAATCCACCATCCAAAACGGAACTCACCCAAGAAGCCGAAAGCGTACATTTTGCCAACAACTACCCCAAAATTGCGTAGATAAAACGACTTTCTTGTACAGATTGGTAAGAGGAGGAAAACTGTTTCCATTAACAACAGCGCGAGTCATCCAGAATGTGACGCAGTTGCTCCAACCCCGCAGCGGCGTCACGTGGTACATATACAAACGTCCCAGGTGATAAATGCGGCCGCTCGACTGCAGAAGGACCCCGCTGCGACCCGGCCGACACCGTGCCGCGCCGCGCCGCGCCGCTGGCGTGGATTTCGGTTTCCCACGGGCGGGAGGTGCGGCTTCGCCATCTCACTCCGGTCCCCACCGCACACTCCGGCTGCCACGCACGGACGCTTCTCAAGTCCGGGCTCTGTTCCTGTGACCTATGTTTTCTGGAACAATATTTACCCAAGAGCCTCGCGATTCTAATGCCAACACATCACGACTCCCACAAGAACGCATTACGAATGTGCTCCTCCCGACGAATGCAACTTCCTGAAAATGAGCTGCGAGTGCATTGGAGTTAAATGCAAGTGCACGTAGCAAACAGGCGGCACATGGTCATTATACATCCAACGGAAACACGTTTCGTTCATTAATATGCGCTGCATTTTCATGCAAGGCCACAAATCATGAACATTTTTAATGAGAATTTTGCTGACACATTTTACGGCACAAATCTCTAAGTCTGTGCACATACCCTGAAGTCTCTTAGACCTTCGTATCTTAAATTCGTGCATCTAATCATTTATTATACCACCTCCTGAGGGATAAAAGTACCTTTAAGACGCATTCCAATCTTCTATCTGAAAAACGTGCGGAGGAAAGAGATTTCATTGCTTACAAAGCACGTTAATTAGCGGTATTACTGGAATGACCCATTCCGAGGGTATATACTGAATGGTGCATTATAAAACCGCTCCGAGGCAATTAACATAGTAGAATTTTAACCCAGCTGGTGGATGGGCAGATGAGCGAGGGAGTGTGTTGTGAATGTGTGACTGGGTGGGAGTGCGGCCGGATAAAACTCGTGCCATTGAGCGGGATTAGCCTGGGAGAAAATGCGTCTGAGTCGTGACTCTGCCATTCGCCGGGACATTCTCGCTTTTAGTGCCGAAAGAATGTCACAACGAGTCGCCCCCGTGCCTCCCCCACCTCTCCTGCCACCCGCGCCTCTCCCCGCACCGGTTAAGGTTGCTTAGGGCATCAATTTATGTCAGTGCTGAGCCTCTGACCTGGAGGTCCTAGGCTTCGAATCCCGACGGTTACAGGATTTTCGACCTAGCTAGAGAGCTAGATCGAGTTCAACTGCTATCTGGCCAACTGCCCTGATCGGTAGTTTATCGTGGTTTCTCCGATCAACACTAGGCGAATGCCGGATGAGTACCCTAAGAAACGGAGCAAAGACCGCGCGCGATCATTCTGTCCTTTTCCTTTCGTATATCCACCTCTTACTTACATTGCACTACACTACCACGCAGGTCGGCATTCCAGTCAGGAGTTAAGAGTCTGTCTCGGCTGGGGCGGTGCCTTATCGGTGGGGCTACGTGGTTGGGGATAAATCCGCAAGCCGACGTAGGTCGGCTCCGGATCTCGCCATCCAACGGGGGAAGGTCATCTACACCTCCCGCGATGAAACCATGCACTACACTTACGTACTTAATTCCCTTATCCGTTGACGGCCCCTCGAACACTAATCAATCGAACTCACCTCCCCTGCCCTTGTTCCCTCACCCTACGTCTCTCCCACTTCCTCCCCCACCTCCCTCATCCCTGCGCCTCATCTGCCTCTTCCGCTCCCGCATCTCTTCTTCCCCTCCCTCAAAGCCCCCACCTTCCCTCATAAAACAATTTTTTTACGGAGCGAAAAGATCAAAACTGTTTTGTATTAATTAACAATGCCTCCTGACTCAACCTGTTTCTATCAATTTCCTTTCTTCCGATGCTGTCATTCGTATTTTCTCTCTCATTATCGTCCGACTTACCTATTCCATGTAAACTCATCTATCCCTGCTGTCATCGGCACCCTTATGTTTGTAATTGTTACGTTTTGGTTGTCATCATCGTCATAATTATCATCTTACTCGACATATTTTTTGCCTGTCGTGCCCATCTTTTAGTATCACTTGCTGGTTTCATGATATCGCTCCCCCTGCTCCTTGTCGCCGTCTTCTGTTCTTTTCTGCTTCGGTCGTCTCCATTCCATGGGGCTCGTGAGACCGGTCGCACTACTTGAGGAATCCAGGCGCTAGCTTCTGCATAACTGCGGCAGATCGCAAGTTGTGTAAACGAGGGCCATTCCACAAGATTATTGGCATTAGCCCAGTTGCGAGGCGGTCATTGCTACTGGAGCGTGATGGAGACCACTTGCGAGCACAAGGAATCCAGTTTTTTCCTTCGAGTGGATATAATAGATTATGGAAGGTTTTGTATTCTGACAATTGTTAGCTTCATATAATTTTCACTTTCAGTTGGGTAACTTTTACGGAAGCTTCCTTTAAAGTATTTCTTATTCACAAAGCAATGATTTAGTTCCATTAACATTCCATTGGTTGTAAAATAAGAAATTCTTTCTTGCAAATGTAATTGTACGCCTATGCCCGGAAATGTTTCGAAACTTCACGGCCCCCGTCCTTTTCACTGTTTTTCCGATGTAGTATCAGTATTGCTTTTTTGATTCAAGAGGTATCCTGTACTTCTCTTTTTCTCGATATGTCTTATGTAGTTAATATTTTCGTTTCTATTTTTGAATTTGTTGCTTCTTCAATTGTTTTCAGAAAGTATTCTAATTTATTAACAATACTGCTTTGAATTTCAACATATTTGAAGAGCGTGGAACCAATGGTGATTCTTTTGACAATTGCCGCGATCTTAAAATTGCCCACCACTACACATTACGGCACCAACTCTTCGTAGCCGAAAACGGCTAGTGGCGTAACTGAGACGTTAGGAAGATAATGGCCTCTCCAAAAACTAATGAAAGGGGGAAGTTGCGCAGCATGAGGCTCTTACGAAACAATGGGAGATAGGTGAGCGCTGCGTGAACTCTGTTGACGCCAAGTGCGAGAGGCACGGGTGGGATGAAAGGGGGAGGAATGAAAGGGAAGCGAACTAGCTGCATTATAGAGAGGGGGCGTGGCAATGGGACGACGAGACCGTGACGAGTGCAGGGCCGAGCGAGAACTGCCTGACGGAAGCTGTGTGGCAGCGAGGTGGGAGCGGAGCGTGATCAGTTCAGGAGCGAGTCGCACGGACCTAGTTTGGGATGATCGAATTGATTTGGAATGATCATTGGGCCTGATCTGAAGGAAGATCGTTGGGGGTGGGAGCGTGACGAGAGCGCGTCAGGAGAGCGAGGAGTACGGAATTGCGCTGGGGGAGGGAACGAGAGTGAAAGGGAGCGAGAAAAATGGAAAGTGGCAGTAGTGGGGCTGGAAGGGATGGGAATGGGATGGGATTACATATTTACATTTTTTGTCTTTCTCACGTTAAGTTCTCGAAATTGTGACCTTGGCGAATCGTGGCAATCTTAACATATTATCTACATTTTTTGTTACATATTTTTACATATGTTGTGATATATTACATATTATACGTACGTTGCAAAACTTAACATTATTCTATAAATTTTCTTGGAATTTATGTCGCAAAAAATTTAATGAAATTTCATAGTTATTATTTAAAAAATCAACGTTTTTTACACAAAAAAACTGAATTACTTGCAGACGACACTAAGTACCTCTTGTGAACAGGCAGTCAGATGCACGTTGTCTGCCTGGGTTAACTTCGTCTGCACGTCAGATATGTTGCGACACGAGCGTGACCGTTGGGTATATTACCTTAGGTGTAGAAAGTATCAGCGACATCACGTTTCTTGATCATTAATCTCAGTTTTCGCGAAATATTGTTTTCTGCAGACACTAACACTACGAAGCGAATGTTAATAGTGATTGTTTGGCGGTTATTGAGGTGTCTCGTTTATGAGAAAGCGGTCGTCACTCTCCAAGATAAAAATGTTTTCTTAAAAAACGTTAATCCAGTAGGTCAAGCTTCATTTATTTAAAAAAAAGGTGTAATAGACATATTATTAATGTAGTTTCAAATTGTGTAAATACATTTTTTTCTATTGCGAATGATCTATAACTTTGGGATTTCAAATTATATCCCATTTTGATGCAGATAGATGGCTCTTTTCTAGTAGTTTTGAACCATATGGGATCAATCTTACGAATCAGCACCAAATTATAAATACGGATTTTAATACTTTTGTATTCCTTTATTTTTATTACGTAAAAATGTATTGTTTATGCAATTTTTGCGTTTGTGAGCGTTTGTTCAATATCTATATTGCTCTTGAAGTCACACGCTAAACGTTGTGACGTTGCGAAACGTTGAGCTGTAAATAAATATGAACGTAAGATTGATCGTATATGGTCTAAAAGTACTTGAAACGACCCATTTATCTGCGTCATTAAACTAGGATCAGCAGGAAGAAATACAACAATTCTAATATATCCCTTTTTATAAATTTGTTCCAAATTTTTATCTTTTCATTTCATATTTAAGTACATATTTTGCCGTTTCATTCAACGTATTTTTCCGGACTCTAGGGAGGGGACGAGAACCGTGAGAAGTGGGATTTTGGCAGAGCAGCGACTAAGTGAAACTGGGCGTAGCCGAGAAGGAAAGAGGGCGGATGGAGGCGGGGCGTGGGCGGTAAGTCTTGGCGGATGGCAGCCTCCTGCTGTGCCAAGAGTGGCTGTGGCTCCTCTTAATTAGGATGCCTCTCTCTGATGACTCCTGACGTGAATAATCGGGTTCATCCCACGCGTTTGATCTCAAGAGATTTCCACTGATTAATTTTCTGATGTTCATCAATGCCGCTGAAGCGTGGTACTTTTTCTGTTGTTTTGTTTACCGCTACAACTCGTACAGACGAGATCGGCTCAAGGAAATCGGAGAATCTCGAGTTTGTTGTAAAAATCTACGGTGGTGTTCGAATATTGATCATATGTAAGTTATGAAGAGAAATGAGAAATAGCCAAGTCAAGATACTAGTTTTCGGGAAGGGATTACACTTACAAAATAAACTCAACTTTATTGACAATATTTTACAAATTGACAAAAAATCGTAATTCTTTGGTTAATTTTGGTTTTTGATTAATTTTTATTAATTTAATTAATGCGTATTAATTATGGTTAAATATGTATTTCAAACTTATCCCTCTGAGGATAAATGCTACTTGAATTATTAAAATAGGTTCATGAATATTAATACAATTTTCGCGTTGATAATCTAATATCTAGTTTACAAGTAAATATTTAACGGTCTTTATAAAATGAATACTCATAAATATTAATTGTCATAAACTTACATTTCAATTTTCTGTCCTTTAACAAAAAAGAAAGTTAACAGCCAATCGATGTGTTCACGTATTGGGTAATGGCATTTTCTCGTCAAAATGTGCTTGCTTGTTGTGCTTGAAAAGCAGCATTCACTTTCCGTATTCTTGATGGCTTTGGACTCTCCAGTTGGCCCAAGAGATCCTAAGAGCAGTTCTCGGAATGTCTTCGTCGCTACGAAGGAAGAAATCCAATTAGCGTTCACTTTAAATTCTTCTCGCGTGAGGCGCCTTGGATTCCGTCGGGCAGGAGACCTGGATCCGCAGATGTTTCTCTTTTCGCGACGCCCTCGCAGTGAAATTACTATAATAAAATAATGAGAGCACTCAAGGAGAGCACAAGATGAGTGTGCTCTTTCGTGGCGGCTCTCTTGGTGGCGCTTTCAAGGAAAAGATGTTTCTACTGCTCTGGTACTGACCATGTGCATTTGGTTGTTATGACGTTGCCGTTGATCGCGATTTTGGTAAATCAATTTCCTTCTATTGCTCTGCCACTCTCAAAAAACCTTCCACTGCGCATGCCCGAACGTGGCCTCTCCCTCCAAAGCTCCTAATATTTCCCCGCCTGCCTGCGCTCTTTATCACAACATAGCTCTCTCTCTGTCTTTCTCTCGTGGGTCGCGCGGTAAATCAACACTGCGAGTTTGGTGATAACAAACTGATGGGTGAGAAGGATCAGACGGAAGACAGCTTATGTGTTTCTACAATAGGGGTTGTCCAAACGATCAATAGAAAATAAGCCGTGTCTTGAAGAGTTTCGGTCTCTAGTCCCTGTTTGACCGTGGCTAGTACAGCAGTGACAGTGTGCTTTACACACTGTCTTAGCTGCTGATATTCACAAAAACCCAATTATTACAAATAATTGAAAGTATATCCACTGAAAAACGATAGGTCGGTCGTTGATCAAATAATCATTGAACATGGCCACATTCCTCTCCGCCTTCCACCGTACCATCCAGATCTAAATCCAATAGAACTTGTTTGGGGATTTATAAAAGGCTGCGAGACCGCAGAAACAATTGGTGCATCCTTAAAAGAAAAGGAAATGTTTTGTAGAGAAGCGTTTGCACAATACACTGCTGAACAATGGAAGAAATTCTGCGAGCATGTGTAGGGAATAGAGGCAACATAATAATTCAGATAATGTGATGGACAAACAAACGATGTATTCATTTCTTTGGACACTCCTGGGAGTGCGAGTTCCTCTTTTGACGAAGGGGGCAGTGATGACGAGTGACGGTCAGCGCGGTCGCTGCGTCTTGTAGTCGCCTCTCCTTGTCGCCAACGCGCTTCCTTATCGCCGAGAGGGGAAATCTCAGATGCCTCAGGGTGGGGGCAGCCTCCGAGACTTTACCAAAGGTACGTCCGACATGATGTTTTTTTTTGCGAGCGCTTCAGCTATAGAAGACAACTCTTGAAGAAGCATTGAGGTTTAGACATAATTGTACCTTGGTCGTAATGGAATGGAACTAGGACATTTACTAAGTTTAAAAACTATGTTTAACGGTGATTTTTTATGAGTAATGACATGCTCTTTGTCTGCATTATCTGTCCTAGACCAGTGTCTAATCAGGTGGCAGTGTTTAAAGGATCGACAATGTGCTAAAAGCCCTTGAACAAAATAGTTAGACTTTTACCTTCGAGTAACAAGCTTTACAAGAACTGATTTCAACTGATTTTAGTATTAAAAATTTGCGCCTCCAAAATTGCACCTTGAAAATTCATCAAGTCGCAAAATCGCTCTTCGCAAAAGTTAGTACCAGCAGTTGCATGCAAAAAATGAAACTACTACTCTCTCTCTCTCTCCCACACACACACCACACACACACACACACCACACACACACACACACACAAAATATATATATATATATATATATTCTGACTGAATGCATGTTAGAAGTGTTAATCTTTAATGAAAACTATTTCACCATTATTAACAAACATTCCACTCGGTACGCCAAACCGTGTTAGAATCAGCAGTATTCTGTTGGAGGATTTTTGTGATTATCAATGTTTTATATTAATTCTAACAATAGATATCCTACGTGAGAATTTCAGCATTAAATATTATTAATTCCAAACTTTTTAAATTCGCATTACCAAAGTAACGTGCAAGTAATCGAATTTAAAACATTGCACAAGAAGAACTTCAACATTTGTATGATGTTTAAAGTTATGGAAATGAAATTGTGAATTTTACGTGATATGTTTAGATGCTATAACTTCATTTGTCTCAAAAAAAATTAATTTACCTTAATTATACATTATAGAACTGCCGCTTTTCATCCACTTAATTAACTTATTACAAAGTGTCAGGAGTTGAAATTTTGATTACAGTATAGTTGTGTTCCTGCATGTTCCTACTCAGGTGTCTTAGGCTTATAATACTTGAGTAATGAGATCCTGATTTGGTTAACAAAGCGACACATGACCTTAATTTTCAAATGAAAGCGTTGGTTTCTGCAAAGGTGTTTTGATCTGTCTAATGTACTCTAAAAGACGATTACAGAGAGAAATTTGAATATTTTGACTGATTAAATTACAAAACTTTTTAGTAGTTAAAATGTGTTTACTTGCTGCATTTGATTATATTTGTAACTGGGGTCGTCTTAGCATCAGGTACATAGATAATGGCCTCAGATGTAGTCACAACTTCAAGAGTTTGTTGATAGTTTACAACAGTCAGCAGATACGTAATTGCCAACTAAAATATCGTACGTGGACTATAACTACAGATGGACCAAAAGCTGACGAAGTTCAATGTATTAAATAGAGAGGGTTAGAACAGATTCTGCCTCTGATAAGAACGATCATTGATTCAAACAGTAATCAAGTGCACATAAGATTTAGCAAGTTTCAAATAGGGTTTTAAACATTTAAATATATTTTATTGTGTTTGTTTAATATATACAAAATTTAATAATTAAAAAATTTCAAGTACTTTTTTTTATCGACTAATATGGTTTGTTTAGAAAATATTTTAACAAAGATTAATATATACGTATTTGCGTTTATACGATCGTTGGTCATCAATGATTGTCGACCACAATTGTCAAGACAGTTCAGAATTAGAGTTCTATCGGCTGAAGTCCCTGCGGTGGAGAAGCCGTGGAAATTCCTCAAGCTTCTTGTTAATAAGGGTAGCGCCAGATATCGCCATCCAGTGAGAGAAGATCACCGCCACCTCGCAATTGAAGCGCCCGGAAACACGAATCAACCATATAAGCGTTTATAAGATTTTAAAATTGTTTTTATATGGAAACAAATAACAATTAACTATTTTCTAAAAAAAATTAAATGATCCTAACAACCAATCATCGTGATAAATTAAACTGTAGAACAATATATAGCTAATGAGTCTGTTTGTGTTCTTGTTTCTTCAATTTTTTTTTGTATGAATAGTTGCTGTATTTTGGGATTCTTTGTGAATATGGAATACAACCGCTGGATGCAAAATAGACAACGCTTACGGAATATTTGACATGATTTGATGCTTTTCCTGTTAACACTTATTCAAATACAAATAAATCTTCAAATAAATTGAACGCCACAAAAAGAGTTGGCGAGAAGTGCAGTATCACTGAACTAACTTCAGTGATTGTACGGCGTAGTATGTCTTGATACCCTTAACGGCAGATGCGAAATGCAAGTTTTTGTAACCTCAATCATATGGACGTCGAATCCCGGACCTGGTCACTACTAGTTCCTGAATCCGTAAATTAGTGTACATGAGAGCAACTTGGCCTCGAGTTGGGCAAGATGTTTGTGGAGCAGACAAGTGAGTTGTGATTTCATGCGTGGGACGGGAAGTGAACGGAGCGGTGAGGCACGGAGAGACTATCAGACCTTCGATCTCGCTTCTTTGCAGAAGCTGCTGAGCATCGCAGCGGGTAGGCGCTCGTCGGCCATGACTGCTCCCGGAACGGCATCGAAGGGGCGGGGACCGCTTCAAAACCCTTCTCCCCTCCCCTTCAACCCCGTCAGCTCCTGCTCCGCCTCGACGGCGCCTTCCGCTTGCCCATGGCTTCCTACTGCATGCTCGTTTTTACCCTGCTTTAAAGCGTGGTGTGGTCTCACATTCAAGCCGATTGCATAGTGAGGAGTGACCTTGCTCGTCATTCCAACGCCTCCATTCTTTCGTGTATTGCCTCCAACCTCCACATCTCTTTGCCTTCAAACTTCATTTCATCTCTTACTTCATTCGCAGAAATGCTTTTTTAAAATTTATTTATTGTTTAGTTGATATTACAATGTTCAGTTTACAAGTGAAACTTTGCAATTGTGTGGTGACTTAATCTAATCAACTTAATCTAGTTTAAAATTGTACTTAACAAACTTATAGGGAGAGGAAACAAATAGCACCTCAACAGAATTAGTCAATATTTGAAAATATCTGGAGGAAAGAATGGAGCGGGAATCTGTTCTTTATTCTAGTTTTGTATCTGGGATCTTTTCCGAGTCTGTAGTGAGTTGATGCCTTTATGAAGGGAAAATTGGTGTAAAAGTTGTTTGATAGGTATGCTATTTGGTGAGCTATTTCATTCATGTTTAGATCGTGTTGTAGTTGTTTATTGCTAATAAACCATGGAGTCATGTTATTAATTTTAAATATTTGTTTTGAAATATTTGCATTTTGTTGAGATGGGTTTTGGCGACATTGGTCCAGATCGGACATGCGTTATTAGTGTTGGCCGAATGAATGATTTGTATACAGTTAGTGACAGTGAGATATGGTTGTATGAGTTTAGTAAAGGTCTTAATTGGATTAATTTGGTTTTGCCTGTTGTGCTTTTATTTCAACGTGTTGTTTCCAATTAAGTTTACTGTCTAAATTTAATCCAAGATATTTTATCTTGAAATAGATGATCTAGAAAAATCTTTGATCTAGAAAAAGCATACGACACGGTCCCACATAAGAAATTATTTGAAGTATTGTATCAAAGCACAATTAACAAAATATACGTGAGAAGTATATTTAATATATATAAATCATCGGAATGTTTGATTAAAGTGGGGAAAGAGATCACAATGGAACCTTTCAGAATTACGAAAGGTTTGAGACAAGGTTTCTGCCTTTCTCCAACATTATTTAAGATTTATATTCAGAAAGCACTGAAGTTGTGGCGCAGGAAATGTGCAGGTATGAGTATTGAGATAAAAAAAATGTATATATACACTTTTGTTTGATGATGATCAGGTGCTGATAGCTGGAGATGAGGAAGATATTTCCTTTATGACTAGAAAATTATTCGAAGAATATACAAAATGGGGTTTAAAAATAAATTTTGAAAAATCAGAATACTTGAGCTGTGGAGAAGATGCCGGAAATCTTGATATTGAGGGCCATCAGATCAAGGTTTGTAAAGAGTTTAAGTATCTGGGCAGCATCTTAACACAAGATGGAAAATGTGATCGAGAAATCCAACATCGAGCAACGAAAGGAAGAACGGCAATCTCTAAATTAAACGCGATACTTTGGTCCCCAAAAATAGGATGGAAAGTTAAATTGATGTTGTACATGTCCATTATAGAACCTATAACAACATATGGAAGTGAAAGTTGGGAATTAACGCAAAAGAACAAAGAAAAATTGAAAGCAATAGAAATGGACCATCTCAGAAGATCTTTGAGAATCTCACGCCGAGAACATGTAAGCAATGAAGAAATAAGGGAAAGGGCGCAGTCTAAGTATAAAAGCGTTGACAGAATCCAAGAAAGGCAGCTTCTCTGGCTCGGGCATGTATTAAGAATGGGAGAAGATAGATGGCCAAAGAAAATTATGCTATATCAACCTACAGGAAGAAAAGAAGAGGAAGACCTAGAACATCGTAGTATGCAGGATCAAAAGCCATGCGTGCAAGGAATTTTGAAGAGGAGGAAGAAGCATGGCGAGACCGAGACCTGTGGCGTCGGAGGTGCGGGAAGCGGCGACAGCTGTAGGACTCCCGCAGAAGAGATATTTTATTGTTTTCGTGATTGGGGTCCAATTTATAGCGTTATTATTTATGTTTAAAAAATTTTTGCTGCGATTTGAGGGATTTAATTTGATTTCCAGTTATTTGCCCAATTTGTTATTAGATTTAGATGCTGTTTGAGCTGGAATTGATGAGTTTGTAGCGAAGTGCCGGAGATGTATAAGGCAGTGTCATCGGCGAATTGGGCGCTATTTATTTAATGGGATGTAGGAATGTCTGCAGTGTAGAGATTACACAAGGTTGGGGATAGCGGCGAACCTTGGGGGACCTCAGCGGCAATTTGTCTGGGGTTAGAATGGTGACCTTCAACTCTTACTGAGAAAGTTCTGTCAGCTATGAAATTTTTGATGAGTTGAATTAAATACTTTGGTGTACCAATTTCGACTAGTTTGAAGTAAAGGGCTGGGTGCCATATCCTGTCAAATGCTTGTGACAATCTAAAAATACAGTGGTTGTGTGATATCCCTTTTGAAAAGCAGAGTGGATGTGTTCAGTTAGCCTCAGAAGCTCGTGCGTCGTTGAGTGATGGGATATGAAACCGAACTGATGAGGTGGAATTGCGTTCGTTTTATTTATGTGTTTTTTTAATCTGACAAAAATTAATTTTTCTAAGATTTTTGACATTATGGGTGAAAGACTGATTGGTCTATATTTTTCTGCACGTGATTGATTTTTTTTTTTTTTTGGTTTTGCTATTGGATGTATTATTGAATGTTTCCATGTTTGGGGATAATAACCTGTTCTGAGTATGGAGTTGTATATATTATTTAAAAATGCGATGGCATTGTTCGGTAATCTTTTGAGGATTGCAATATTAATTCGGTCGAGTCCTGGAGTTTTTTGTTTGGCATTTTTGATTATCAATTTCATTTCATTAGGAGAAATGAATTTAATTCTGTGAGGAATGTTGTAAAGAGGAGCCTTTGAAAATTTTAAAATTTTATCGTGTTTGGCATTTTTTATGGAATCATTGGGTGTGAATGTGCTGGCAAAATGAGGCGCTAGAATTTCGGCTTTCTCTGTGGGTGAATATTTTTTCCCATTATCAGATGACAGTGGGGGAATGCTGTTTTTTTCCTTAAAATTTTCTTTGTGAATTGCCACAGAGAATTGCTTTTAGTATTTAGTCCTTCAATAAATTGATTGAATTTTTCTTGATTGTGTTTACTTATTGCATTTTTGCAAATATTAGTTAGATGATTTAGTTCTTTTTTTAGTTCTGGGACTTTTAGGGTGCTCCAAACCTTCTGGTTTTATTTTTAACTTTTATTAATTCAGTAATATTAAGAGGTAAAGGTTTTCTTAGTCTCTTTCTGATTTCTGGTATTGTTGTATTTTGAGAATATTCACAGTTTTTATTAATATATTATTTAGCTCACTGATTTCATGATTTATTTCATTAGAGGAATTAAGGATTTGAAATTTTGGTATTGACTTTTCAACAGCGTTTTTAAAGTAATGCCAGTTTATATTGTAAGTGTTCAGTGTGGGAGCAGGAGAGGATGGAGGTTTTGTTAGTTTAGATGTTATAACAACTGGGATATGGTCGGAGTCTAATTCATGGTGAACAGTAGAATAGAATAAATCTTTCAAATTTGTTTCTGCTATATCTAATATATCTGGATTTTTGTTGGAATGTGTTGATTCTGTGGGCGTTAGTACGTTAAGTTGCAATGTTTTTTATTCTGTTTAGGTATTCGCCGGCCGGATTTGTGGTTCGACATCCCCATGCAGAATGCTTTGAATTCAAATCTACTACTATAATAAATGGATTTTGTAATTCAAGTAATTTATTGATAGAAGTCGTATTGCTTATTATGTTGGGTGGTTTATACGTTAAAGGTGCTTTCTTTGTTTGGTCTATCGTTAAATTGATCCAGAACACGTATAGCACTTATGGCGCGTTCTGTTTTCGCAGAGCAATGCATGCCTTACATTTCACAGCAGTTTATCTTACTCATCCTCCTGTGGTATTGTTTATTCCTGCCGTCTCTTAGGAATTTTCCTCCTTCAGCAAATAAATCAACACCACCCACGTAGATCGTGCAATTTCGCAACGGCAATCTCGACCCCTATTAACAGTACCAGCTCTATCACCATCACACACGGCGACTTGCAGGATTCAGACTGCGAGAAGATGCGCAGCAACACGCCATCGTCCTCTCCCCCGCCCCCGTTCCTGTGCCGCGCTGCGCTTCATCGCCCCTTCCCCCTTTCGAACCCCGCTACTGCCTCCGCCCTCACCCTGCTCCCTGCCCCCGCCACGCCCCAGCCTCTTACCCGCCCCCATATTTGCTACTGCCGCCTCCACCGGTCTTCCTCCGCCCTAGCCAGAACTGCGACCGCGCACCCACCTTCACTCCCCCTCTGCTCCGCCCCCATATCCGTTGGCCCCTGCGCCCGCCACCTCAGCCCGCCCCCGCCGCCGGAGTCGTGCGTGGGTGAAGGCCGTGGGCGGAGGCGCGCGCGAGACGAACGCGAGTGACGGACTGATGTGGGTGGACTCGTGGCGGAGCGGGGCGCCGGGCGGGGCGGCGCCGGCCTCAAGGGGGCGCAAAAAACGAACACAAAGGTGGGTAATTGTGGAGAGTTGTTGCGAGGGCATTGCGCTGCTGGGATGGCTGAAGAGTTATTGCAACAAACGTAACCTACTATGTATTGTGATTTTGAAAAGTTTTGAAAAAAATATAAATACATTTAAATCGATTTTCTTTTCTAATATTTTACAATATGTCTAATTATTTATGTTACGTGACTTCTAAGAAAGTTTAAGGACAATGCTGGTAGGTTAACAACGACCGATAGGGAACCTCAGTAGCGAAACTAATTCCTTGTCAATATTTGTTGCTACGTACGCAATGCGTGTTTTTACGTACATGGATAGTAAAAATATTTATAATTTTGAACTGTTCGAGAAATTTAGCTTGATAATTGAAGTAAAATCACATACTATTTTGCATAAGTCATGATTGCTACGATGGCATGTGATGGAAACAGTGTAAGGATCGCGTTTTGAATTTAAGAATGCACTGCCAGGTATAGGTGTAGATTAATAATATTTCTAAATACCATTGATATAAAACTATTTTATGCGTAAGTAAATCTTTAGGATGTATATTCGATTTCTTGGGCGGGGAGGGGGCGATAATAGAAAAATAAATTGGCGTTCTTTCTGAAGAAAGATTGGCTGAGCATTGGCTCTAAGCATTGGCTCTAAGGATTTGGACGTTAGGTGCAAGTGAAAACTAAAATTATATTCATATTTACATTGAAATATGTCCACGTTAGACAATTAGAACGGAGTTCTACACCTTTCAATTTTAACTTAGTTACAAGAATGGCAATGTTATCATCAAAATGCATAAAAAATGTCTGAAGTGCATTCGGAAACTATTAATATTGCTCACAGAGCTGAAGTCGAATGTTTTTCGTGTACTCTTTGAGAAAGTTTGTGCTGTGGCGCAAAATAAATTTCCAATAAATTAAAGATTAGTAGATTACTTATTACAGAATGACGCTATATCGGAGAGGAAGTGGAATTACTGGAAATTATATTTTATACATACTTTATATATTTTATATATAAGGACGTGGGCGTGGACATTATTGAGAAAGATTATTTTGAATACGAATGTATTTGCATGACATTGACTTTTCCATCTTTGACCAAATGTGTATCTCAGGTCTAACATTACTTTCATATGAACAGCTAGCATGAAACTTACGGAAGTAAAAAAAAGCGAAGCGTGTGTTTTTGATGTACTCCAAAGTTATAAACGAACTTTTTGGTTCCATTTTATGCCACAGATGTCATTTTATGGCACAGCTTGTTCTTCCCGTTCGTCCTCTCTGCCCGTCCCCTCAGCCCTTTTTCACCGCCCAGCCTCATTTCTCGTCCTTATTCGTCCTCTCTACGTGACGTTATAATATTAATAATTAAGCTTTATTGCATAAATCGATGTTTTGAATACGAGCGACGATAAAGAGCGTGTTTGTCAAATTTGTACGAATGTTATAAAGCATAAGTTTCATATGCTACTTTTTAAATAACTGCATTATAAATTTATAAACGAACAAAAATTAATTTTGCAAACAAATTTCAAAAGCAGTTGTGCAGTTGGTAACGTAGTTGGTATACCAACTATAAACTAGTTGCATAACATACTACTAACACTCTCACATCCCTCGTATTGTGAGTTTCTTGCAATGCCTGTGAAAATAAATCCACCTTCCGAGTGACTGCAGAATAGGACGCGGTTGGGGGATTCACAGTGGTGAGTTAAGCGGTTCTGGAGACGGAGCGTGCGGCCGCCCATCTGCTGTCCCACACGTCACGTTCTCGCGCTCCCGGAAGCTGAGCTAAGCTGAGCTGAGCGGAGAGATGTGTGTATCACGGCTGCGCATGCCAACGCCAGCGGGAGGTGAAATTCACCACTTCATCATGCAAATGACGACTGGCTCTCGGGAACCAATGGCGGCTCATCGCGTCCGCGCATTACCTTCCCGAAGCGCACTCTTACAGGTCGCCCGAAACGTTTCTGCTGTACCAGGCAAGGCGAGAAATGAAAGAGTTTTGGGAAAGATCACTTTTTACAATCCAATATTTGCTACTTTATCTTAATTTCCATTTCACTACAGTGCCTCTGACCGAGAGGCCCAGTCGCGACGTTGCCAGGTGCGGAGTGTGGACTGTGGCGGGTGCAGGAGACGGGATGCGAGGGCGAGATAAGGAGGCGGGGTGCTGAGACAGGATGCAAAGGAAAGGGCAGAAGTGAGGTGCGAAGGCGGGGTAGAGGTGGGGTGCTGGGACTGGGGGGGGGCGGAGAGGGGGAGGCGGGGGTGAGGGGGTGGAGGCGGGTTGTGGAGGCGGGTGTGGAGGCGGGGTGTGGAGGCGGGGTGTGGAGGCGGGGTGTGGAGGCGGGGTGTGGAGGCGGGGTGTGGAGGCGGGGTGTGGAGGCGGGGTGTGGAGGCGGGGTGCGTAGGCGTGGTGCGTAGGCGTGGTGCGTAGGCGGGGGCGTAGGCGGGTGCGTAGGCGGGGTTCGGTGACAGGGTGCGGAGGCGGGGTCCGGAGGCGGGGAGCGGAGGCGAGTGAGGAGGTGTGGACGGAAGGGGGCGGACGCGACCTTGGGCGTCCGCCGTGGTCTTCCCTCGACCCGGTTGCGCTCAGCCGCGAGGGCGACCCCGCCTGTCACGGCGGCGACGCGCGCCTGCCGCCCCGCCCGTCGCCCACCGCCGCGCACCGTGACTCAGCGGCCGATGGCTCCTGCACAGCACGAGCCGAGCCGCCCAAAATACCTTTTTTAAACTCTCCTTCGAAATCGTTAAACTCTTTTCAATCGTTAAATTAATACTCCTGTATTAATTTAACGATAAAAGGAATCTTCGATATTAAAATTTCCTATACGTGTATTGAGATAAGAATTAAATTCTTCATTAAAAACAGAATTGTAGAAAACATAGTTATAAATGATTGGTTCATTAGTAATGTAGAGTTACGTCAACTCCTACGGTCATTAGTCCGTAAGTATAGTGCATGTTTTTATCGCGAGTGGAGGCGGTAACCTTCCCAGCTGGATGGCGAAATCCGGAGCCGCCCGACCTCTCAGCTTGCGGAGATTCCAACCAGGTATCTCCCGCTAGCAGGGCACCGCTGCAGCCGAGACAAGCTCTAAGCTCGCGAACTGGTCTCCCGGCATGTGTGGTAGTGTAGTGAATGTAAAAGTAAGTGTGGGCGTGTAGGGGGTCAGGATAGAACAAGGAAGAGAAAGGGAGATGCATGCTGTCCGTGGATGGTTTGTAGGGTACCGCCGGCATTTGCCTGGTGTAATTGGCGGAGCCACTGGAAACTACCGATCAAAGCAATCGGCTGCTAGAATTCTCGCCCTGACAGTGGCTAAATTCGACCTAGCTAACTGGCTAGTGTCGAAAATCCTGCCACTGTCGGGACTAGATCCCTAGGTTCTCCCGGTCCGATGCGCTGCAGTGACATCGATTGTTGCTTTGAGCCGCACAAGCCGGTTGTAATAATCATGGGGTTCGCGTTGAAATAATGGTATCTTACTTATTTACGTTTCGTATGGAAATACAGTTTTCTTCTTCCATTTACTTCAAACGGACCCAAATGCACCATTGAATTAGCTTTGTCACTTATTCTGTATTATTTAAATGCAAGAGTTGTTCTAGTAACCATTAGTACTGTAGAGAGAGCTATTCCCTTTCCTTCATTAAAGAAGACATTGGATTGTGTACAAAATATCAGATACTGTTATTTACACTCTTAAATCTCTTTTTGCCAGTTGAATGAATTCTATCTTGTTATATTTTACGAACAAAATTATGTAAGCAGCAGTTGTCCGTGTTGGTTATAACGCTAAGTGCTCCTAATAAATTCATGAAGATGGAGTGGAAACACCAAAATATAATTTGATAATTACTTCTGGGAGTATTTTGTCGAATTCACTCATCAGTCGCAAACTCCACAATATCACAGCAGCCTCCACCAACGACTTTATGGATTTGCAATTATTTTTGGATGTACCTTCCAATGTCTTGTAACTTGGATTAAGAAAAAATATAGATTAATTAAAATAAATAATTAACATTAGCCTGGAGAACAGTTCCAGATAAATGTCGTGGTAGACCGAAGGAACCTTTGAATGCTATCTGCATCAAAAGAATATATGTCAGAATATGAAATAGAAGTAATCTTTTTCCTTTGGCGACCGATTGAGAGATACATAAGAAAATGAAGATGTAACTATTCTTAAATGAAAGTGAATATTCAGAAATGGCAATACCTACGAAGTGTAACTTCTTTCAGAAGCGATTCAGTCGCAAAGCAACGTAGTAATTGGAAAGTCTATGAAATAATCACAAAGCAGTAATATTTTTTAATCCATATTTGTGAATAATTTTCCAGCAACGAATTACACAATCCTTTTGTCAATATAACACTTGAATTTATTTTCTTGAATTAAGTTACAGAAATGCAAATTGAGTCTTGAGTTCATTCATTTAACGTAATTTTATGTTTCAACTGAAGTTTATTTCTTTTGATAAAATCCATTTAACATTAGCAAAGTGGTCGTTTGAGAATTCCACGTACAAATCTTTCAGCATCACCCAGTCAGATATATTATCACATTGTGCTTATTAAATGAAGTGTATGTATTAATTGAAGCAATGAGTTTTATACTGGACCAGTGCTACAGCTATTGCAGAAGTGGAAACTGATGAAATACTCTCGAATCTATCCTGTGGGGCGTAATTACTGATGATTTATGAAGCTTGTCAACTTTCATTAATTTTATTCACCTTATAAAACATCTTTAATTATTATCCTTTTTGCACTAGATCTTTTATCTCTGGGAACAATTAAACTTTTGAGAAGATGATAATTTGTCGGTGCTATGGGGGATAATAGAAGGAATTATGTTATTTCTCTGTTATTACAACACAATTATTTATTTGTTTATAATATTTTTCATTAATATTCTTATAGTTAGAGGATGAAAAATTGCAAGTTGATTGTCAGAAGTGCTAGATATGTCTACAATTCATCAAACGGAAAAAATAACAACAGGTTAATTGAATTTAACATACCGTATTGTAAATCCTATTTTTAACATGTTATTTCAGGAAATTATTGTATATCGTGCAATAAAAGACCAGAAGATAATTTCTAAAGCGATTGTTCAAATACTTAGTATATTCTGCAAATATTACCTTTTCTGAGAAGAAAAATAGAAGGACGCTCGCTACCCGAAATGCGTTTTCTTCAATATTGAATTTAAAAAAATGTTTTCATTAATTAACTCATATAAACAAGTACTTTATCTGATAAATAATGCTGACGCATGCTATAATAAAAATGTAGGTTACCTTCAGCAAAGGATCAATAATGCACAAAGAAAGAGAGGGCAAGATATTACAAGTCATGTGTACCTTTCTGTTTACTTCTTTTTATTTAAAATTTTCTTCGCATTTAATTCATACTGTTCCAGTTTGTTGTTTCCAGATAGTGATGTAAAGCACCGTTGTGAGCAAGTAGTGTGAGCGCAGCTACTGAGGATCTCAGTTTACCAGATAATTAAATGTATAACCGAGTGCTGACCTTCCAAATCCTGGTTCTTGCACTCAAATTCCTGGAACCATTGACAATTGATTTACATTCTGAAATCGTTCAGATTATTACTCGATTATATTTTATGGGGCACATGAAGATTGTTAAACTTAACTGGGAACGAAACATTTTATATCGACCAACTAAATAGAAAAATAAGAAGTTCTATTCTTTCCTACAATAGAATGTGCTAGAAATAGATCATGCTATGTCCTCATCGTATTGTTTTTACAGCAGTGGTTTGACCAATATCATAGTTATTTGTAATATTGGTGTTAGTTTTAAATTATTGAATAAATAAAACATTTTACGCATCTTAAATTGTATATCATCAATTATCGTAGATTTAAAAGTCTGATATTTAAATGTTCCAGGCTGTCTTCATCCTCATACATGGTATCTTCATTAAAATGCTGGTAAAAATGGCATAATTCTGGTTTGTGTGGCAACACTGACTGAGATGGGCGCGAAGGGACGAATGGTTTGTGTTTTTTCACTTTCTTTTTGTCAGTATCTCATGTAACTTGAGAAAGTACATACAAGATATTAGGTCTGGTGATCATTTTCCTCATGAAGTTTTGCCGAGTCATCTCGTTGGTTCACCTATTATTCGCTTCGCTGATTTCACGCTGTAGTTTTATGTAAATAAGCTTACTACGTGTAACATTTTTGTAGAATTACGGAAGTAACTGTAATTTTGTAGAATTGCAGAAGGAAGTAGTTTTCAGAATATAGACGTTATTCGATGAAATCGAAATACACTGATGAATGTCTACTCTTATGGTTGCATCTATTCATCAGCTATTTGTTATATTTACCGTTGAAGGGAAAAGTATAGTACCTGTTCTACGAAGAAACACAACGGCGGGACCAAGTTAAAGAATATTTGATGCCCTCACCCCTCAGTTCGAATTTTTGTCCAACTTTTGCAAAACCATTGCCCTTAATCGGAGAGCGAGAAATCAGAAGCAAATTAAAATAAAAAATAACGCTAATAAAATTTTGAATCATCAAAATAACGCTAATAAAATTTTGAATCATCAAAAACGTTTGAACTGATGTTTCTCTAACACACATTATTTAGACAACATTCTTTAACAGTACCCCATGTGAAATTTGAATGCCTCACCACAGATAGTTTATTAAGAAGAAACATAAACCAATATGAAAGTAAATAATAAGCGTCGTTTTTGTCATTGTAATACTCTTCTTGATCTTAGTTCACAGTAAATGAACAATTTATCACATCAGTTTCTTAGGCTCACCGTCGTATATTTTCATCTGAGGGCTAAGACTATTTCAAACCACGTGACTGCACTACTCGGGTGAAAGTTGTCTTGTGCAATGCTTAACTTGACGTGCACAAAAAAATATGTTTCAGTAATGTTTTACGAGGTGCACCGTGCATGTCAATTTCTTCATGTCATCATTGTTGTGTAATGTGTTCTAAAGACGCATGAATATTTTCTTCCCTATCCTCAATATTTAGTGTGACTTATGTCATTGTTTGTAATACACTCAGAGAAATAAAGTTCATTGGACTTATACTTACATGCTTCCATCTAATGGTTTCTGTTTTGAATCGCAGACTTATTGTTTTGGATATATCCGCGTAGATAATGGAATACAACTGAACATTGAAAAGTATTTATGTACAGGTTATCTTGTCAAAAATTAAATCTACTGAATATAATTTATTGTCTTTTTTTTAAGAATTATCAAATGATATTTATTTATAATTTATCTTTTATTTTATTATAAAGTATAAATATTCTGGAGGACTCAAAGCCTCTCACAATTTCAATACAACAAAAATCGTAAAATTTTCTTTAAACATTTGAGAATACCAAACTATTTCATGCCAAAATATAACTAAAATGACAAAAAATATTTAGATGCATTAAAAAGTTATGATAACGACAATAGTTGTATTTTTCGAATTTGCTCACGTATAAAACAATTCTTCCGTATTTCTCTACTTATCTAATATTACCCCAATAATTGGAAAAACTATTTTTTTTTCTGAAGTAAAAAAGAAACTATTTTTTAATTTCTTTCTGAATATATATATATATATATATATATATATATATATATAATATTATATATATGTATATAGTCTCCTCCAATCCTGTGTTTAATGAATGTTGAATGTTCATCTAGCACTATCGTCGAAATGCGAGGCGGCCCATGTTGTCAGTGATGTTCCGGGTGGGCGGGCCTGAACGAGGCGGCGCGAGGTGAGGCGGGGCGTGACTGAGGCTGCGATGGATCGTCTGCCATCGTTAGCGCCCGTATTGAGCGGCCGCCCCTCCCCGTCCTCCCCGTTCCCAAATGAGCCGTGCAATAACAGAAATTGTCTTTACGTAATGGCGGCGGGCATGAGCGCGCGCCACTTGCTGCAAGAGATTTCCTACGTGGTCGATTCTTCCTGAGCGAACGGGGCTATCTGCTTCGCTTTCGATCGGCGCACTTGCCCAATTGGAGCGAGCATGGGGCAGCATGTATGGCGACTGGCTGGGATGCGCAGGTGGTGGATGAGGGAACGATGCATTGGTGTCTCTGGTCGTGCCAGGTGGTGGTGTCTGCTGTAACAGAAGTTGCGAAACGACAAGTCAAGGGTTGACTGGGAGAGGTGGCAACTGATGTCACTGTAGTGCCTCTGACCGAGAGGTCCTAGCTTCGAGTACCGACGATGGCAGGTTTTTGACACTAGCTTTTCAGCTAGGTCGAATTCAGTCTGGAGGAGAACTCTAGCGGCCGGCTGCTCTTCCTCGCTGACATCCACTTACATGCACTACACTACCACACATGCCGGAAGAGAGATCGGAAGTTCAGAGCTTGTCCTGGCTGGTGGTGCCCCACTGATGGGAGATACCTGGTTGGGGAAAACCCCGCTAGCCGACGGTAGGGCGGCGCCAGACCTCACCATCCATCGGCGGAAGATCACCGCCACCTCTCGAGGAAAACACAGGCACTACACTTACGGAACTAATGACCTTAGCAGTTGACGCGCCCGGAATTACTAATCAATCATTGAATCAAGTAACCAAAAGCTTATTTGACATATTCTACGTTTTAATTATTGTTATTATTATTATTATTATTATTATTATTATTATTTAATGCGAATATCGCCAGGAGGAACAACACTATTTCATTCACTATTTAAAAAAATATGTTATTATATTATCAATGATAATTATATTGATATTATTGCTTCAATAACTATTACTAAGACCTATATTATTACGCCCCACATCAGACTGCTCTCGTTTTCCTACCTCCTGTGTTCTGCCTCTTTGGTTGCGACGGTTTCATCACATGACACAGCAATATACATAAGTACACACGACTTTTTCTCCAAATCCTGAATAGTAATATCCGTTTTGTTTGCAAATTTTTGGTTGAGGATTTTTGACACAGCTGATCCCCTTCACGTGTACAAGGCATATCTGTTGGATTGTACAAAACATTAAGAACTGCTGCGCACTTCGGATCAAGAAGCATCAGAACACTCCTGAAAATCGAGGTCCAAGTATTCTTGTCCAGGTCGGGAGTGAGGACTACGACCCTTTGACGCAAAATGGTCTTTCTTAATTGCTATCAACATTCTGGAATTTATTAAATAACTTGTTCATCGCCAGAAATCTTTGCTGTTGCCAATCATTCCCGAAATCTCAGAGAAACTGCTACTTCAAAGTTTTTCAAAAGCTCGTTAAAGCCAATGGATTCGTCCCACTTATTAACTTTTTTGCTCACGTATAATTGTATTTTAACTCTTTCTTGCTTGCGTTTTGATATTCTCGCTCCCTTTTTTGGTGTTTTATTTTATCCTACTTATTGTATGTTTTAGCATCTGTTGTACTTAAACTCTGGATAATTAGTTGCATATTGATATTTCACATCTGGATAATAACTTTCTGTTGAGATCTTTTTCTCCATTAATGCTTCTCTCTTTCTAGATTTTATTTATAGAGTTGTGGTGAACTCCCATAAGAAATCTTCATGGGTATAAATAAAAATAGTTTTGTTTCACTTTTACTGCGAACCGGATCTCATGATCGGCGGTGTCATGCGTTTATTGTAAACATCTTGAAGAAAAAATTCATAATTGAGAGATAATTGTAAAGTGTGACTTTCAAAAGAGTATTTTCACGTTCCATTTGACCACACACAGCTCACAAGTGCGGTCATTTGATATTTTGCATTCATTTTGAAACTTTTCAAGCTTTGTTTCTGCTTATCACCGTTGAAGAACTGTTTTATAAACCGTTTAATGATCTAAATTTAATTGTACAGAACAGAAAGAAAATATCAAAACATGATTGGTGTACCAATCAGCTATTAAGAAAATGAAATAATGTTTTTAGAAATTTGATACGAACATCATTTATTATTCCAAACCTCCCTAGTCCTATATAGTAAAATATCGCAGATGGGACGGATCAAATCATTCATTTAATACATTGCATCATACTTGCTTTCTCAAATAGTTTTCAATTCCATTGTGATGGTATTTTGAGGTACATTGAAAGTTCTTGAAATTTACTTAGATAGACTTCTTTAGCTTCATTCACTCAAGATATACTACGGATGTGACTTAGGATTTATTTATTTATATTTATTTATTTATTTATTTATTTATTTATTTATTTATTTATTTATTTATTTATTTATTTATTTATTTATTTATTTATTTATTTATTTATTTATTTATTTATTTATTTATTTATTTATTTATTTATTTATTTATTTATTTATTTATTTATTTATTTATTTATTTATTTATTTAGTCAAAACAGTAAAAACTGTATGTGACGTATCAGAGAAAATCATCTGCGCACGCTTTCTTGAGTTTCAGAATCCCTTCCCAACAATTTCACTATTAATAGTTGAAAGATGAAAAATAATAGTAATAATAACAATAACAATAATAATAATAAAAATAAATTTAAAAAAAGCGAGAGATTAACATTTCAAAAACTAGATATTTTCGTTGCCGAATTATAGAAAACTTATTTTTAACGGTAAAGGTACGAGCACATTTGATTTTTCTGTATTGTTAACAAAATATAAACTCACTCTAAGCTCTACTACCACTACAAGCAAAAGGAAAGCTCAACAAAACGTGCGCATCGTGAAGCTATATTTACGTCCAGAAGCAAATCAAGGGGCCATCTCAGCATTTGCTCAATGGATCAGGGAAACTGGACGAAAACCCGATCGAGATGAGGGTCATTGACCCGGAAGCTGAAGTACATTACTTGTTACAGGCATTTAAGTCTTTTTATAATTATATAATGCAAATGTAAACTAATTCATTATACTATATTTTGGTTTTGTTAAAGTAAACATTATTTTTCTTTTTGACGATCAGTATAGTCTCTAACTCTATAGAAACAGTTTTGCAGCAGAAAAGATTTTACTTTTAACTTAAATTTGTTATCAATTAATTGTTTAATTTCATCTGGCAATGCGTTGTAAAGTAACGTTCATGTATTGTATGTGGATTGTATGATAATTCTGTTGAATGAAGATTTGGGCTACAAAGTTTGTAATTAAAAACTAATTATATGTTAGCGGAAGAAATGGAAACGCTGACGATGTTTTAAGTATATTTAACAAGTACATTTCTGTGCTTTGGGACAAAACTGAAAGATAAGGATATTTGATTCTTGGTTATGAAATATGTATTATGAAAAACTATGGCTGTGAATGACCTAATAGATTAAACTAAAAAATTTAACACATTTTCAATTCAAATAGGGGGAAATATGTGAAGGATAATTAAGTGCTAAAACACATTTTTCTACAGTGTAGCGCACTTATTATGAAAGTGCAGTCAAATCCTGAAGAAACGGCGTATCTTACTGGTGATAAATGTTTAGTGGTATTTTAATAACAACTTTAAAACCCTTAAATCTCCTTTCGGTACTGTCGAAGATTCAGATATTGACTCATTGACACCAAATAATATTGATTCTTTTACTCCTAATAATAATAATAATAATAATAATAATAACAATGATACCAATAATATTGATAATAGTAGTGATATTTTGAGGGAGTTAAACATGGGATGTTTTAGTTTGCATGCAGAGAACCATTATATATTGACTGTTTGGATGCACAGTTTGGGTATCTCTTTCTTTAACACAACATTCCTGCGCGGTAACAGTGAACTACTTGTTTATAGGTGTATGAAAGCGCAAATGTAGTGTTATTTCAAAACGACTTTGATTTAATATTCTTCTGTTAATGAGGTTTCTCTTTCAGCAGTTCCATACGAAATGGTAATTAAATTACATTTGGTAGGAGTTAACATGGCGTGCGATCACGGCAGTAAATTATCATATTCCTCTCTCTATTTCATAAGTATATCGACTAGAGTGAGAAACTGCTGGAAGTACTAAGAAGCAACTTGAGCAATAGATCATATGCAGGGGAAGCTCTATTATTTCTGTTCGTAACATCCTTAGCGTTTCCTTATGACTCCTACCCCACCCGGGGCATGCATGACCAATCCATTACTTTGACTAACTGTGCACAGTATTTATGGTTTGCTAAAGAATGTTAAATTCCGCCTCCGTTTCATTGCATCACAATTCACGTCGTAAATGCAAATCGGTTTGTACTCCATTAGAAATCATTGGTAATCATTACTTTACTACGAGCATTCATGAAAAGTTAATGTTCTTTGCCTCAGTGTCATTATTTGTGTTTTGTGCCGAAACGCAAAGAAAAAAATGTCAAAAGAAAAATAAACGAAAACGTGTCAGAAATTTTAGTTGGTGTGAAAATATCATTGAATAATTGAAAATACAATTTGAAATAAAAATAAATAACATACAATTATAAGTTAAAAAATATTGCAGGTCACATTTATTGTCGTGTTGATGACGCGTCTAGATTCGCGTAGTTTGCGGTTCGCCTGAAGATACAATTTGGAATTCCTTGTTACAGAGATTTCTGTAGAAGTTTATAACGAAAACAGTACACAAAAATTTTTAGGTACTTCTACCATTGTTCTTGTGATAGGAACCTCGTTTCTTGATTACACACAGATTGCACATACAGATACCTATCAGGTCAATAAAGTATGGGAAGTTTAGGGTTTAGATGTACTCGAGGAACTCGGAATAATCCAGTCCCCACGCCACGAACACAATTTAAAACAATTAATTTTTTAAATTGTCCTATGCGTGTTTTGAACCCATAGGCTTGGTGTTCTTAAACTAGTTCCCAAATTCAAACCTTCCCCAAGGCTATCTCACAGAGCCGAATCGTTTCTCCGTACTATGTGTAAATGTATTACGCCTATAACTTATATAAAACAATATATATATATATATATATATATATATATATATATATATATAAGATGAGAGTTTTTTACGGATGACGCTGCTTCTCGCTTCTGTTTCCACCTCTTCCGATCTTGCCAGTCTCCATCCTTGAGGCCTCTTGCCTCCATTTCTTCTTGGATGTCCTTTCTCCAACCTCTTGGTGGTCTTCCACGCTTCTTCCGCTCTGGAGGTGTCTATGCACAGATCTTCTTAGGCCACCTATTGCTTCCCATACGTTGGAGATGTCCATTCCCAAATCAATTGTTTTGTTCCAATTGAATCCAAGATGCTGCTCTCACGTTCATCATTTGTCTAATTGTTTCATTTCTAATGTGATCCAACCTGACACCGCAGCACTCTTCTCCAGTAGTCCATTTCAGGGCCATCAACCTACATTTATCTCTTTGGTTCAATATACAGGTTTCAGCTCCATAGGTACTTATGCTCTGTACGATGGTCTTAAAGATATGAGCTTTCTTCCGTTTTGTGACGTTTTTGCTCCAGAGGAGAGAGTTTAACTGTCTTATCACTCTCCTTCCCTGTCCTATCTTGTTGGAAATGTCATCAGAGCTTCTTCCCTTCGAGGAGAGGGTAACTCCAAGGTACTTAAAAGTTTAACTTTGTTCAATTTTCCCTGTAGCGACGTCCAGGTCCCCATATTCATTATCTCCTGCTATCATATATTCCGCTTTTTTAAGGTTTATTGTGAGACCCCATCTTTCATACTTTTCTTGTAATTTGCGAAACATAGAACTTGCATCATCTTCGTCTCCAGCTATGACCACTTGATCATCGGTAAACAGCAGAGTGTACAGTATATCATTTCCTATTGGCAATCCCATTCCGCTACACTTCCTTTTCCAATTTTTAAGAGCTTTTTCAAGATAAATTTTAAATAAGAGAGGAGCTAATGAGCAGCCTTGTCTTAACCCCTTGTTCACTTGAAATTCTGGAGAGAGTCGTTTACCTACTTTGACAGAGCTGCTATTATCACTATATAATGCATTGATAGCATTAATATAGTTTGGTCGATACCACTTTCTTTCATGCTTGGCATAACTTTAGCATTAAAATCCTTTTTCACTTTAGGTCACCAAATATGAGATGGACATTCGTTTCTCATTCAACTTGTTTTTCTATTAGATTTTTTAAGGTGAAGATACCATCAATACAAGACCTTCCTACCCTGAAGCCATTCTGTTCCTCTGATTCTGTATAATGATGTTCAATTCTACATTTGAGGATCCTACCGTAAAGTCTTGCTACTGTGCACATTACGCTTATCCCACGATAGTTGTTGCAGTCTCGCTACTTCCTTTCTTATAAATTGGTAGTGATGGGCTCTTTTCTTTTTATAAATTGGAGTAATGAAGGGTCACTTAACTGTAGACTTTATTAAAAATTGTTGCCAGTATTTCCATCACACTATCAGGTGCTGACTTTAAGAGTTCTACACTGATATTACCTGGCCCCGGGGCCTTTCTGTTCTTCATGAGGGCCAAGGCTGCTCTTATTTCATTTGGGACAATAGGCATTGTAGGTGTTTCTATGCTTTGCATCTCTTCTTGAGAGGCTTGCAAAAGTTGCGTCCTATTTTCAGTTAAAAGACCTCTGAAATGGTTACTCCATTCCCGCATACTAATTGGAACTATTCCTGACCTGTCTTTGTTTTCCATTCTCATTCCTTTTATTATTCTCCAAGCTCTGTTAGACTTTGTGTTCCCTAAACATCTATCCACTTCCTCACAAGTCTGTTCCCAGTATTCATTCTTAGCTTTACTGATTTCTCTTTGAGTTTCTTTCCTGACTCTTTGATATTCTATTCTATCACTATCCGCTTTTGTAGATAGCCATTTCCTGACCTTGTTTTTTCTTTTCTACGGATGCCTCTGTGGTTTTGTTCCACCACAATGGCATTTTCTATTTTTCTTCCAATCCTCTTTTTCGCCCAAGGCTTCATAGACTGGTGGATGCACCGTTTCATAGATTCGTCCATTGCGTCTGGTGTTCCTTCTTGTACTGATAATATTTTTTTTGCCAGTTGCACTTGATATAAACAATTTGTAGAGTCCTCCTCCAGACTTTCAAGATTATACCTTGTTGCGGACATCGTTTCTCCCGCCATAATTTTGGTTATGCGGCTTTCGAAAGGTTTTTGTAATGGGAAGTACATCTCAGATAACAACGCATAATGGTCTGTATAACACTCTAGGCCTCTCTTTACTCGTACATCTTTGACTTTTATTTTATTGCACTGTTTCACAATAATATAGTCGATAATGGACCTCAGTTTCCGAGAATGTTGAATCCATGTGTACCGATGTATGTCTTTATGTTTAAACCATCCGTTTGTTATTTTCAAGGCGTTTTTCTGACACAGCTCAATTAGGCGCTCTCCGTTATCATTTAATCTGTTTTCGCCGTATGGCCCCACTACCCGGTCACTCACATGACATTCACGTCTACCATTGAAGTCTCCCAGTAAAATTATTTCCTTACATTTACTGATTGTTCCCAGCAAAGTTGTAAACTCATTAAAAAAATCATCTTTAACACTTGCAATGGCATCGTCATAAGGGGCGTAAACAGCAATTATTACAACTGTAACTATAGAGTTCCATTTCAATTTGTAGAATTCGATCATTTATCTGTTCCCAAGATTTGATGTTGTTTCTGTACTTTTGCCTTATTGCCAATGATACACCACCGCGGCCTCTCTCATCCTTTGGTACCCCTGAGTAAATATGTATATATCCCCTCTTCTGTTCTGAACCTTTACCTTTTTTCTTTGTTTCTGAAAATGCTACAATATCCATACGACTCTTATCAATTTCTCTGAATACTTCTGTCTCTTTGATTGATAGCCCTCGAATATTCAAGTTCCGATTCTCATAGTCCTTTTCCTTGCCCAAAGTCGTCGTATAATACAATAATACTCGTAATTGGAGAAAACTAATGATATAACTAGAACTGACATCTTGATGCCTAATGAGCCTTTAATATGCTTTGCAGCATTAAATATGAAGGTTGAAATGGCGTAATCACCATTTATTTCTATGGCTTCTATGGCATCAATGTAAACACAGTTACTTTCGTATTAAAATGCATCAACATCTCAATCAGCAATGAAGAAGTTTATCAAAATTAATTAACTTTACAGAAAATGTCGAACATAACATTTGCAGCACGTATCAACAGAGTGTTGACACGAAAAAGAAGGAAAAAACCGTAGACGAAATATGGTACGACGCCGGTCCAAATATAGTATATTCTTCTTGCGCCCAATCTAGTGAGTTCTCTAACGATAAGGCTGACGCATAAAGCAGCTGAGAGTAATCAACCGGTGGTGCTGACTTTGATAAATTTCATTTATTTCGTTGAAAGATTTATTAATTTTTTTCTCTTAACTACAGTTTCAACGAGACGATTTTTAATGTTCGGTGTAGTCTGTGTATAAGGGTCTTTTGAAATGTAAATTTGCAAACGAATCAGGTGTTAGATCCGTTAGTGCTGTTGTAAAGATAGATACAAACGGCGAAGAGATATGCGATTATGTTCCCCAAAATCGGGTTGTTTATGTTTGTATGTATGTATGTATGTATGTATGTATGTATGTATGTATGTATGTATGTATGTATGTATGTATGTATGTATGTATGTATGTATGTATGTATGTATGTATGAAGGATATATCACCCAAACTCGGTAAGTTTAGAAACTTTTGAGTTCACTTGGTTGTTGATAGTTATACGCATAGTAGACTTCGAATCTTCGCTTATATGGATGTATTCTGAGAAACGTAGTATCCGCAACATCCTGAAGGTCAAGTAAGTTTAATTATGAACGAAGATATGTACATTTGTATCATTACAAATATTTGTGATGTTTTATATTTATTGAGGAACGTTAATATTAGAGTGACAAAAGGGAAATGTTCACCTGAGTCATAACTTTCAAAATGAGAACATAAACGCAATTATCTGACATCAAATTACCTGATACTCCTTATTTTATTTCTCAACTGCAAGTTTTCTTGTAACGATTTGAGAAGAGATTTAATTCATTTGCTCTGTGATGGTCCTTCGTTGAGTCAATTATTTATTTGTATTAGCGAACGAATATGAGAATGTTTTGGGTCTTTTCTTAATTAATTTGTGCTTGAATGATACTGATAGTTCAGAATTAATACTGGTTACTTCTTATATTATGAAAAAGCACCTTGTGATCAAAATCAACTTTTTAAGAAATAAAAGAAAGAAACCATACATCTATTTCAATCATAACAGCAATTTTCGAGATTTATTTCTCGTTTCTTAATTCGTTTCACAAGAATCATTTTTATGACCTAAAATTTTCCTTCCTTTTTTAACCCAGAACCACTCTATGAGTGAAAGACTAGTTGATCACTGATATGTATCTCAGTTCGTTCTTTATGAATTTTAGAAATTCTGCTAGCTGTACTTGTACAGTTTTCTTTAACTCTAGTCCACATATAATAATCCTTGCTTATTGAAAGTCGTATATCGTGATCTCAAGCACTTCTCAACACGGATCTGGAGCCATATCGGCGTATTTTTACTGTTGTAACGTCTAGTGGCGTATTAACCCGGCAATTATTCCTTGAGCTGTTCTCGCCCCCGGCGGCGGCGGGGGCGATGGGGGTGGTGGGGGTGGGTGGGAGTGGCGGTTCGCCGTTGCACTCGTATTTGCCGTTCGTGTGACCTTGCCGACGGAAATTACTTGGGCGGCGTGCTCCAACTCCACGCACGGGGGCCTATGAGGAGGGGCAGAAGAAGAAGAAGAAGTCGGACGGGGAAGACACCAAATGCGTTTCGAGGCATTTCACCATCGGCCGCCTTCACCACGGCGGCGTTGGATGCTGTGGCGGGGGCGGTGGAGCCGCTCCTAATTGCAACCCCCGCCCCCGACGCACCCAGGGCGGCGGGGGCGGCGGCAGCGATGCATCTGAAAGGCGCCGGTGGGTGCGGGGGCGGGGGCGGGGGCGGGGGCGGGCAGCAGAGAAGCGCTCCCGATGGCGCAAGGTCTTGCTCCGCTGCGTCCGAAGATGTGAAGCAGGGTCGGGGGAAAAGACAGCAAGCGGGGGTCTTCTCCGCTATATAAAGTGGCTGATGCGCTGGGCCTAGCATCAAACTCGTCTTGGGCTTTCGGACAGCAACATCTCAGGACACCACACACCTTGAGTGCAACCATGGCGAAGGTAAATATGAGGGCCTTGGAACGTTCAGAGAGGGAGCAGGTGCCCTTATAAGGTTACGGGGTACCTTCCAACTGTTCGTTTCCAAAAGGTAAATTTTATTCCAAAATGATCTCAAAACGGTACGAAATAAATTTCGATTCAGCATGGTCAAAAATTTTTCGAGATTTTTTTCATTAGCTCTGTGTACTTTAAATAATATTATTCTAAATTTTTTTGTTTACAAGCAAACTGAAATTTGTTAGCTGTATTCTCATTATTATTTAGGTTTTTGATTGATTGATTGATTTTTTCGTGTTTCCGAGCGCGTCAACTGCTTCGGTCATTAGTCCCTTTAGTGTAGTGCATGTTTTTCTCGGGAGATGGCAGATGATCTTCCCCCGCTGGATGGCGAGATCTGGCGCCGACCTACCGTCGGATAGTGGGGTTTCCCTAACCAGGACTCTCCCACCAGCGGGCCGCCCAGCCGACACAAGCTCTATGCTCCGACCGGTCTCCCGGAATATGTGGTAGGTAGTGCATGTTAGTGTAAGTGTGTGTGTAAGGAGGAGTGTATAGGACAAGGAAGAGGAAGGACAGATCGCGCGCGGTCCGTGGCCCGTTTTTGTCGGGTACTGCTCCGGTATTCGCCTGGTGTTGATGAGAAAAAGCACGGAAAACTACCGATCAGAGCAGCCGGCCGCTAGAATTTTCCTCCAGACAGCGACTGAATTCGACATAGCTGAAAAGCTAATGTCGAAAATCCTGCCGCCGTCAGGACTCGAACCTCCCGGTCAGAGGCGCTGCAATGACATCAGTTGATGCACTGAGCTACCGCTCCCGGTTTATTATTTAGGTACCGTTGCATATATTCTAAATGATATTGATGAAATTAGTCACTTTTTACAATAAATAAAATTTTGTTTCTACATAAAAATACCAATATTTGTTTGAATTTCAGTATTTACATGTGTATGTTAGATTAAACAGTATGCCAAGTACTAAATTAATGTATATTTCTCAGCGCATTATTTCTTATATTTTATATGACTAATACTTTTTTAAGGCGTTGGTTTTGCAGTAATACACTAATTTAATGAAATATGAAAACATTTGTTAAATCGTTTTTATTCTAGTTTTGTATCATATTTTTAATATAAAACGTTACAAATAGGAAAAATACATTGTTAATTTCAAAAATATTTCATTATTCAAAATTGCACTATTCATAAATGCATTGCAATTTCAAATTTTTCTCCACCTCGTGGGCAATATGAACTTTCTCTCCCCGTCCGCGTGGGTCATTGTTAATTTAAAAATTGTTTTTAATATTCAAAATTGCAGTGTTTAGACATGCATCACAATTTCGTAGTTCTCTATTTCATATAACATATGTTAACTTCCTCTCCTCTTGCGCAGTGACAATTGTTAATTTCAAAATTTTTTGAGTGATCAAAGTTGCATTATTTACACGCGCAGCACATTTTCACAGTTTTCCCCATCAAGGAAACATTTACATCCCCCCCTCCCCTGGCGCGTTGGGTTGGCTTTGAGAGGAAGCATCACGCATGAAGGATCTGCTTAGCCACGTAACGCCGACCCCGCTCGCTCGCTAAGCAGATCGCCCGCACGGCGGGTTTCCTCAGAGGTCACTGCGTTTCTCAAGGCGCGCCGCGAATTCAGCTGCTTTCTTCGCCCTCGCAGCGGGAGTCCGGCCTCCGCGCACGAGGCGCAGTACTTCGTATGGCTGGTAAACGGAATCACCCTTCGCGTTTATTGCACATCACTTGGCAGGTTACAGGTACATTCCATTTCTACCTGGAGATGAGAGAGTATTTCTTGATTTCGGATGCATCTGCAATTGAGGGCATTATTTTCGTAAGCGTAATTCAAGTTATATCCCGGGAAGGAGTCGTTTTCTTCTCCGTTGGAACATACGATCGGGCGCTGACATCTACGTCGAATTGCGGGGTTTCTGCTCTTCAGTTATCTCCCATTCAGTATCCCCAGCGGGACACTGCACCAGCCGGGTCATCTTCTAAAATCTCAATCGGCCGCTCGGAGCGAGGCGCAGTACTTTGTATGGCTGGGAACGGAATCACTCTTCGGGTATACTATTTATCTCTTGCCAGGTTACAGGTTCATCATACTTCTATCTGTAGATGAGAGAGTGTTGATTTTGGGAACCTAACAATTTAGGGCGTTGTTTTCGTAAATGCCACGCATGTTATATCTCAGGACATAGTCTTCTTTTCCATAGAACGTGAGATTGAGTGCTGAGCTGTACGTTAACTTGCGGGGTTTCCCTCTTCAGGTATCTCCCTCAGCGGAGGACCTTTACAGCCACGTCAACTTCTGGGTTCCCATCGGTCTAAGAAGTCGTGTTCCCTTGACGGCTTACAGGTGCCTCTCGCTCTTACCTCTACGTATCCTCTACGGTCTTACGTATTGATATCCTTAGCTGGAACTGTACGCTTCATAATGGACAGATATGTGACGAAAGACAATAGCGGAACCTGCAATAAGGGATCTTTTATGAAAGTCGTGAAGTCATTCTGAGAGATGTTTACAATGTAACATACTTATTACCATAAGCACTGAAAATATTACAAAACGTTTTTAGATGTTTTGTAAAATAGTTTTTCAGAAAACAAACCGCTTTCAATGGTACATTTCTTTATCGATTTCTTTGGTTTTTTTCTAGCAAGCACTTTGCACTTTCGTAATTCAAATCTCAATATTGTGAAATTCCTTCCCCTTGGATACTTGTTTGCGGAAAAACGTGATTTTGCCATGGATCGTAAAACGTTAAAGATGAGGATCCGAATCTAGAGCGCGTCCGGCTATACGTTCATTGCTGTTCTTTGGGTAAGGGCGCTTTGTAGGAGCCATGAGATCTTCTTGAGAGAACTGGACTGAAGAGTCAGCAGAGTGGGGTTTCTAAGTGAGTGTATGTAGTTTACTGTTTGCAAGGATGAGATGCCCGTCAAGCGCAGATGAATGGCATCAAAACCTGTCTTATTTCAACATTAAGTTCCTTTTCCGCGGCTAGTCAAAGAAGAATGAGATAGCAGTAGCCAAACGTGGTTGCCAAACTCGATAGAGAAACCTGAATGAGATCTACATATCCACAATCCACATTGTTTCACAACAGGTGTTTAGTATATCTAGCAACAGCCAATCAAGTGAGTGGAACTTGGTACGTTCATTGCCGTGAAATACTTGTCAAATAACGTCACACAAAATTTTATTGACAATTTTCTTGTACAAATTCTGTTATTTTACTTTATCAGTACACATAGTCCTCTACTTATCATTTCTCTCGTCTTGATGTTAACTCATGGTCTGATGCTTGTCTCGCATTCTTCTTGACTTTCACTTCTTCGTTAACAAAGTCTCTTATTATTTCTTATTATTCACTTTGTTATTAACCTAATTGACTTATTTACATACCGTGCATTCATTTATTCATTAGTCATTGGGAGAAACCCATGGTGACTTGTTCCCAAGAGTCTTCATTTGAGATTTAATTTCAGTGTCGAAGATACAGAAGGGATCATTGAGGAATATGGAGGATTTGTTCAATTATTAATTCTTATTTTGTAAAATAATTGTTAGAGAGAAGTCATTACTTTGTTAAATATTATGAATTAGAGAGGAAATTCAAAATGCATTTTATTTTTATCGAGAAGTAGAAAATATGAAAGATGACGTAAACAACATTTTGTGGACGTGATAGCGGGTACATACTGGAAAAGTACCAACAAATCTTTTGCAACGTAGTACTTGCAGCGTTGTGGTAGGTCGCAAATTAGCCCGTTGGTCAGAACGAGGTGAGTCTAGCGTTAGCCGACCCTCCATCTGGTTCAACGTTTCATCGACTAATTCGCTCCCAGTAATTCTGGGCTGAGGCCAGGGAACTCCGTCAGAAGCCCTGCTATTACGACTGCAGGCCGCTCTCGCCCACTTTTCCCTCTGCGCCGCTTAACTGCCAGGGACTCCTTCTCCGGGGCTTTCGTGCACTCTGCTAGGCCGCACGCTTATACGGCAAGCAAGAGGTGAATTGGACGATTCTTTCTTGATATTGTTTGCAACCACGCGCGCATGTTGCATTAGGGGATACCGTTACGAACTGAATGAAATCATTGTAAAATTATCTTGCGTGATTTTGCTCCATGTTGTAACAGTTCGTCTTTGAACTCTGTATAGGAGATTGTAGGTCCAGATTTTAGGTAAGTGGGCGAATGGAATACCAATTTTTTTCAGCGGAAAGTTCAATCATATCCAATCAAGAGTTTTCATTTAATTTACATAAAAAATGCGTGCTAAATCCTGGTAAAGTTAATCATGTTTGTTTTACAATAATATTGAATCTGGATGTTAGATCTACAAATGTTTTTAAAATCGAAAAGGTTTTAGAAATGAAATGATATCAAAATGTTGAAATGTGCAGAATAATTTCATATTTATTCACTGCTCCCATTAGATCTTTTCAAAATAATATTTCGTATTACAGATAATTTCTGTCATCCCTTTTCCGAATAGTCGTTAATACTGTTATTGATAATTACTTACAGTATTTTTCTATAGAAAAATTACGTGTTCAGATCGCTTGAATAGAGATCTTCGTAAGAGCTTTACGAGAAGGAGACAGGCTTGCAGCATTCAAGGCCTACGGTACATTTTCTTTTTCTCGTGGTAGGCGTGCACGCGGGATGACTTCACGGTTAATGCGTTTGGTGGTTGCGGAGGGTACCGGTTTTGAACGGAGCAATTGGCTGGAAGATGTCTCGTAATCGAACTAGGCGAGTTCGAGTTGATAGTCAAGAGCAATTTCATAACTGCGACTTTACGCGAAGATGAAGCTTGTTGCGATTCTCTACATGTCTTATATTGCATCGCAATAGAATTTCACATAGATTCAACGAGTTGAACAAAGTCTTGTAAGTTATATCAACTTTGAAACTTTGCTCATTTTTGTATTCTTGTCAATTGATTTGTTAGTGGTTATTAGAATATCTTATAACGTTTGTTGTATTTACGTGGAGATGAATAGAGTCAAATTTTGGCAAAGTTACTTGTTTGGGGAAACGTCATTGAAGAAGTATAATTTCTATTATATTTTATATCAGGAAACATTTACTATTTCACTATGAATACATTTTTAGAACTACACCTACTGTAAAAATATTGGTGTAAATTGTTTTCGTTCTAGTGAAAAACTTTTTTAATAAACTCATTTATTATTTTCCTTCTAATTTTGGAATAGTGAATCTAAAATGGTATTTGAATCGGGGGACTATTGAGTAGGCATTTTGGATAGTGCGTGTGCAAAGGTGATGAGTCAGTGGATAATGCTTTCCAAGTAATTAAATTGAAAACATAACTACACCTTTAGAAGACACACTTCATAATAAAGATAAAAGTAAAATAATGATGCTATTAATTTTGTACAAGCACTATGGTCATTATTAATCGGGATAAACAGAAAATATTTGGATAATTTGTGATGAAAAGATGATTATGCCTCCAATTTGAATGAACGGTTGTTCGTGTAGAAAAGGAATCTTGCATTCCCGCAAGCTAGCGCAGTGTGCTTATCGCCATGTATAGCCAAAGCTGCTTCTCAAAATTCCCGGTTTCAAAACGCACAGCAATAGGCTGGAGATGTTTTCCTAATCGGAATAAACGCGGGTAGCCGGAGGGCAGGTCTTCTCAGGGGAAGCTCCGCATAATTAGATCCCCCGGTTGCGGCACCGCGCGCGGTTCGCGGGACAGGGGTGAGGGGGTGAAGAGGGCCCAGGAGAGCCGAGGGGGCCGTTCCAGATCGGGCGGCTAATTGCGGGCGTGCGCGTGACGCAAGCTGGCGTGTGGACCGCAGATGCTGCTCCTGCTAGCGGTGGCCGCGGCCGTGTGCAGCGTGTTGGCCGAGCCTCCGGTGGACCGCACCTACCTGCCTCCGGGCTCCGGAGGATATTCCGGAGGCCCCGGTAGCTCCGGCGGCCGGCCCTCGCCCGTCGGCGCCGCGGCGCCCCCCGGCCGTCGGCCCGCTGGCGGACGCGGCCTTGGCGGCGCCGGCGGCTCCAGCTACTCGGCCGCGGCCGCGGGCGCGCCCAGCCGCCTCAGCAACGGCCCCGCCCCCGTGTACGGCGCCCCCGAAGGCGCCCTCTCCGGCACCACCGAGGACCCCCGGAAGGGGCCGCCCGCGCCGTCGTCGCGAAGGCGCCCAGGGCGAGAGGCGGACGCGGACGCGCCCGAGGAGGACAACGCGCACGCGACGGCGATGGCGGTACAAGGCTGCTTGCGCGGGCTTTTTCTGCTCTTGCTTTGATGGAGCGACGCGTCCAAACATTTGCCATGTTCGCAACTACTTTTGAACATTATTTATTCAACAAATATTTAAGGCTAATAAATTATGAAAAATTGCTTCGTTCTCTTTGCTACTTTGTCCTTTTATAGTGAATTATAAACATCCTTTTGAAAATCATAAACATGCAAAATTATTGATTATTCTAGTACGAAATTCCCGATTTGTCTCAGTGAACGAAACGTTCAAACGATATTGTGATAAAGAAAAAAGTCGTTCCATTAACGTAAAAGAACGCAAACGAACAGTAAGAAAACCGCCTTACTAGTTTCTTCTCTGTAGTGTTTAAAAATTTTGTTTGAAGTTCCGTCTTTAGCTGGACTTGAAATATCGTAGTAGTGCATTATTACTTTAGCGATGACACATCTATATTATGAAGGCCGTTTAGTGTATAGGTGGTCACTGGCATATGTAGCAAGTAACTACTTCCATGTCCATCTTAATTAACATCTTGCTAAGTTGAGCGTACATGCTCACCATGTAGTGTCTCGGTAATCGAAGTACGACAAATGTGATGTATTCAAACGACCAGGAACGTACTTAAACGGAACTGACTCTTAGGGTTCAAGGTTATTCGATGTAATGGTCGTTTGGAGCCAAATTACAGTGGGGGTTTGCTCGCTACTCGGATATATCATGATTCGCTACGCAGATGAGCTTTCAATTGTGAGGTCAAACCCATTTTTCGTTCTGGTTTTCGTTCCAGCTCACTACGAGCTCACTAGGATCTTAAATGTGTATTAAGTTCCGGTTATCTTTCAACCAGAAATAAACGTATAACTAGTCCCGAATCTTTTCCAAACGTACTATACCATTAATTCGTGGATAGTACCATTTGGTTCCATTAATTCAAATAATGAAGATGATAGGGTAAACATTGCTGGTATTTTGGATTGCAATTTGCAGTGAAATGAAATCGTAGTTGTGCCATTCTCACATCAGACTGATGTAAAGATTATAAAAAGCAAAGGAAATTACTTCTTATGATATCTTGTGCATGACTTGATAAAATTCACAGCAATTGTAATTCTGAAAACTACTTTTCTTTAATTTCTTATTCTTCTTTGAGAAATACTTTCTCCGACCGCTTCCAGAACTATCCAGTTCTTAGTTACGTGTCACTCTTATTGCGTATTGTAGATTATTTGTTAGATATATTTAGTACATTACTTGGATACGCGTGGGTGAGCTTAGTGTTTGTAGGACATTAGAAAGCTTACATTTAGTTTTTATTCTTTTGACCTCAGACCTTCAACCCCCCACCCTAGAATCTATCTATTGCATCGTTTGTTTGGGCTATTCATTGCTTTCGCGCCATCCCGTTCATCAGCCCTGTCTAATGGCCCGGATCCGCTTGCAGGAGCCCGCCAACTACGAATTCCAGTACGAAGTGCAAGACTACGAGTCCGGCACCGACTTCGGCCACCAGGAGAGCCGCCAGGACGAATTCACTCAGGGCGAGTGGCGGAGGCCCCGCCATCGGACGCCGGCGAGGCGGCGGCTACAACTACGACGCCCCCAGCGGGCCGTACTAGGCCACCCACCGCCCCGCCCCGCACGGCCTGCTGCGGCGAGTCTCCGATGACGCCCACCGCCATGTCCCCGGTGACGACTTGAGTCCCATTTTTTGTTTCTTTTTTTTGTTTTGGCCCCGGCTCCGGCTCCGCCGGTCCCGGGATCGGTTCTAGTGAAGGGTGGCTGCTCGGGGCGGCGCCGCCCGGGCTCGCGCCCACGTCCCCCGCCTCCCCGCGCGCCTGGCTCCACGCAAGAGCGCGACTTTAATGTATTAAGTACTGTATATTCGTGTAGAATATTTTATAAAGCTAAGGTTTTTTGTACATGTTTTGTATATATTTAAATTATATATGTATTGTGAAAATGGAATAAAGCTGTTTTATGCTTGTGAACACGTGCTTTTTGTTTCTGAATCCCCGAAGAAGATCACAATCCAGAGACCTGTGCACTTACCCAGTATCTCCTTACCTACATGTAATCTCATCACTCATCTGATATTTCGCGTTCATTTCTATGATTTTGAGTTTCAAATTTCCATATCAACGACGAACCACTGAGTGCTCGAAATCTCACTACAAAATTTCTTTCACGCTATTCATGAAGTACAATTTTCTGATTTTATGTATCCATTTATTCTGTTAAATTCAATTAGCATGCCACCTATGTGGTACAAATTCGTGCAATTTAAAGATCAGAAAATCTTTCTGTTTTGTTCAGAGAGATAAGTCTAAAATGTAAAATTGATGGACCAACGGGTGGACCAATCTTGCTTACCACGCTTGGTTTATTATTAATATTTAAGGCCGCATTAAAGGCCTTTATAATTCTTTACAGAACCCAAATAATATCACATTGTTTCCAACATCAGTCTATAATACTAGTGCATGCGTATCTTATCTTTATTCTTGGCTGCTCCCTCTTCCAACATCACGCATGCGTTTTCATCGCATTATCAAGAGTCCAGCGCTAAATTTCACTTGATGAAGTCACTTCCCCATTCCACAAGTTTAAATAACTCAATTCCTGTAAAAAATATCCCCTTCCTATTGTCAACCTATATAATTCACACACCAATTGTTTCATTACATACCATACTGGTACATCTCTTGTGCAGTCAAAATGTCTTCTGTCGACTTCACATTACAAATGCAAAGCCTCTTTTACCCGCCCCTATCATAGCCCAATCTTACCAATGTCCAACAAGTGTGTTTCATACACTTTACAAACGAAGCACTCACAAATCAGAACCCAATACAAAACCAACTTGTTTTTTAATTATGTTTAGCCATTTTATGTTCCGTAAAGGGCAATTGGCCTCCGCGCTGTATCATCTCGATAGCCAACAACACACAATTTGAGAGAGTTATTACATCATGAATTTACTTAAAAGTTGTGAAATTCTTCAATTAGTTAACAAATTCAGCAACACCAACAATGACGTAGAATATATCGGATGTTCAACTTGAAATGTAGTTTAGAGTAGACGCTGACAAAAAAATATTCCGAATGTTTAACAAAGTAGAAAACAACAACATAGAGCAACAATCAAGAATGGCTATTGATAGACAATGAACACAAAGCAAGAGGAAATTCGTTTGTACATTATTTATTATTTAGAAGTTTCTTGACAATTTGAATAATAAATAAAGATGCAAAGTAATGTATCTGAATTAAGGTTATGGTTTTGAAATAGCAATGTTCATTTTGCATCTCTGGTAGCTCTTTGGTAAAACGGTTAAGGAATTCAGATACATCTATTTGAACGACCATTAATGAATTAAATTTTTTGAAAATTTTTAGGGAAAAAAAATTTGAGTTTTGTATAAATTGTTTAACTTAAACTAAAATACAACCGTTGCTGCGTTTACAGATGATAGTTTGTAGATTTCCGTTAGCTCGGCACCGCGAGGAACAACACCGATGATTTGCCGTGTTATTGCATCTGCTTATTCTCCACATGCGTAACACTTCTTAGTTTTACCTTTACACAGTTGAATAATTATTCGATCGACAAATTATTAATAGAAGTTGGAGTAGAAAGATCAGATAAATTAACGTTTTCAGGATTGTACTGTGGGTGAGCGCTTGGGCTCGTGTTCTCGCTCGACCGCCAACGGTCACACACTGCCAGTTAACTGCTCCCGGTCGCTCGGCCGCTCGGCGTGTGCTGTATGCACACTTCGTTCTTTGATGAACGAAATCGTTTTGTAACATTCCGCGTTGCCGCTCGGCCTGCACTATGGACGTTCCTTGATGAAAGAAAGCGTTTAGTAACATAAAGAAAATCGTATAACATTATGCGCAGGAATTGCAATAAAAGTAATATTTTTATAATCGAATTTATTATACGAATGTAATTTGCTAGCAAGGTAACCATGATTCTCTCGTTCAAAACCCCGCTATCTTGTCTCAAAAGATCTGCTATCAATACTCGCAGACCCAAAATGAAATGAACGGGGTAATAGTTAATTATGCACCAAGGCCGATATAAGGGTTCTAATGATCCAGCGACATGAATAAGCCCGAAGGCAGAAAGCCAGAGGCCCGAGGGCCCGAAGACTTTTAGTCCCTAGAGAACATTCGAACCAATTGACACTAGTTAAGACCTGAACATACAGGTCTTTATTTTTTACCTAATTTTAATTTTTTACTAAATTTAGATTTTCTTTTTTATAATTAACTAGAAGTTAATTTCACTAGGTTTGTCTTTTCATATTTCCCTCCCATAATTTCCTCTCATTATTCCTTTCATAAGAGAACATGTACCATCATTCAGTTGCTTTCATATTTCTCTCAAAACAACAATCTTCTAGATCCAGATATGTTGCGCAGTGTTTTCGAGCCCTGAATCGAAGACAATAAGAAACAATAACATGTCAGTAAAAAACAAAACTAATTTTGCAGTGTAGAATACAAAATTAATAACAGAAAACTCTAATATGTACTAACATTCTAATCATAATAACTAATAAATTGTTATCATTTTATCTGTTTTGTAAGAAATTGTGACCATAATAGCTTTCAAAAGTCCCTAATGTCCTCGGAAACAATTGTGCTTGTTCCTGTTCTTTACTAACTTTGCCGTGTTTTCCCGGTAACAATCCAAATGAGAATGCAAGAAATGAATTTTATTGAAAAGCAAAACCCTATGGCTTGGTAGACTGAAGATGCTCTCCTTGTAAATATTGTGGTTTTAAACTCTTTTGTTATCTAACAATTCATTGATGACACTCACAAATGATTGTCAATCTGCTAATTTGTTTTGGTTAAACCTTCCTTGAAAGACAGTGTTACAAATCACTTTTCTAAAATAATGTCCAATACAAGGTCTCTTAAGTTAGGCTTTACTTAACTAAAGAAAAAGTCACCTTCAAGTTTAAAACTTTCACTTTTGTGTCCACAGACTAATTAGATCCATTAAATATCTATGTAATTAGGTTCATTAAATATATATGATATTAGATTTTATCAGAGTCTTATTTAAAATACGTACCATATTGAATACTTCTCAAAAATTTTCATTATTTATAATTTAATCCTATAAATGGATAGGCGCCCCTCTGAAGACTGTTGTATTTGTAGTTCCTTCCGTAACACTAGAACGACCGGGTAGCCAATACTCCCTAGAACGACCAGTGGAGTGGTTTCGACTCCAAGCCTTGAAAGGAAATATTGGAAAAATATTTATCTACTATAACATTATTAAAAAAGAATAATTTAGCATAATAGAAGTTTTATGCTACATATTAAATATATTTTAAAGATTTATTGTCATTACTGTCAGGCGAAATGGAAGGTAAAGAAACATCTTGAATAGAATGTGCAATTAAACGAACAAAAGTTTATGTTGAAAAGTAAATTTTAATGGAGTAATAATATTGTAATGATAATAATAATAATAGAAACATTTTATAAACATTTAATTTTAGATTAAACTAGTTTCACATGTGACGCAAAAATATATTTCCTTCCTTTCCTTTTCCCATATTGTCTAGCAGCATGCCAAATGAAATATTTTACATGTTTGCTTCACACTGATTGGAAGTTGTTATGTGATATATGCTGGAGTTCTCAAATAAATTCAATCCTTGTTGCAAATTGCAGTAGTTCTTGTTCAGGTTTTCATTTTCTGGATTTCTCACCTTACTAAGCACAAACAGTATAAATGTGTATAGTTATAGATCTAGAACGGTAATGACTTGACCAGACTACAGTTTTGGAGCAAATTTTGTAGAATACTACATACGTTTGATCAAGACCAACTTCGTATCCTTATGCGTGGTTCATGGGTACATAGGTGCATTCAGCCGTTTCCTTACGTCTTTCACAAATCTTCACCAGATTTTTCTATATATGTACTAAAAACATTGGCAGACATCATTTTACGGATCATCTCCCAAAAGTCACTATTGTTTCCGGTTTTTGCACGATTTCATGCCATGCCATGAACTGTCTAAATATATCGAGTTGGAAGGTAAATGCCAGCATATCAACTCTATTCCTCTGACGCAAAATATGTTCGTAAAGATATCGCTTCATACTAAAGCAAAATAATTTTTCAGATGAAAGCCGTGAAATTTGCTGATGATGACTTTCCACGCCCGTCTTATTATTTTGAAAACCTTAAAACGAGACACTGTTTAAAGAAAACTATGAATATCTGACCACATCATTACCATCTGGAGTTTCAAATGCCCTCCTGTACCCAAAAAATATTTTTTATACTTGACCATTTCTCTTTTTCTGAATTATTTGAAGAATTGTTTTTCATTCAAACTTAATAACAATGCTATTCTTTCATGTGAGCATAATTTTATTTTCGAAACTTAGTGATATATTTGCTACTATCACAAAACAACTCATGGATTTACACGCATCGATCACGACGATTAGAAAAAAAAAACAAAGAAGTAATGAATGCTCGAATATTTTTCTTCAGAAGATATCCGAAATACTAGGAGAGACATTTTAAAAAATTCAGAGTTGAAATGTATGAAATACAAAGTTTCAGGATGGTGCCAATACACATGAAGTAAAAATGACGCTTCCCGGGCGTTCTAAATAAATTCAATTATTTTCATGGAATAGATTGCGTTTCAGTTTGTAACATACTGAAATAAATGAAAATTATGAAAAGTCACGAAAACACAAAATCCAATCTTCGAAAACAAAGAAGTTACAAGGACATAAAAATCTCGAGGAGTAAAAACGGCTCCTCTCGGCGTTCTAGTGTTAAAACTTCGTCGTTGAAACATGTACCACAAATCCTTCTATTCTATAAAACCTTCCTTTTCTGAAAAATGTAATACTTGTTCCTTGGATCAACTGATTATTGAAGAGTAAGACGTTCAGTCTTGTGTTTTGATAGCTACATATTTCTCACCAAAGAATTGAGTGTGATAAATAAAGTGATATTTATTGCAGGTATGAAGTTTAATTGAAGACAAAGGAATCTTGATGAATATCTTCATTTTCATTAGATTGATACTCATGAGGGCCACTAAATTCTTAAACGTTTATCACTTAATCTTCTCGCCAAAGAATACCTTACTGCTGAAAATAGTACAAGAAAAAACAAATATACACTCAAACGAAATGAATTATTTAGATTACTTGATATAACAAAAATTACCTGATATAACGAAAATGATCTGCTAAAACTGACCTGATAAAACAAAAATACTCTACTCTCATCACGAACATGGAGATTTGCCAAAAGAGCTCTCAGAGTTGACGTATTAAAATTCTAAAATATTGGACATGAAACATTCTAATGTGCAGATATTTGAATAACAAACAAAATTGGTAACAAAAATGACGATTTCGTCTTTGTTACCGAACCTCTGTCGAACAGTGTAAATAAAAACTACATGAAAGTAGAAATGGGCTATTACTTAACATCTATTATTATATTAACATCTGAGACGCTGAGAAGAACATTATGCTAATTTAGAATATAACTGCGACTGTCACTCGTGACTCATTTACTGACCACAGATGACTTTCTAAATCCTTCATCCATCCTGTACAGTACCAGTTTGTAACAATGATGCTTTCTGTGGTGCAGAGCACAGCAAGATGGCAAAATAATTGTCGTCCGACGCTAATTTCCTTGTCGCCCCAAGCAAAATCATTGTGTTTCATTGAACATAATTTTCGAAGAACTTCATTGTTCGTGTACTTATTACTGGCCGGACGTTTCTAGGACAAGGCCTTTTCCACATTACTTAACCAACAGAAGTTGGTTTGTTGCATTATCTCTCAAGAATATCCGTTCAGTATTTTGATGTTCTTGATCTTCATTTATCTAACCTCTCTTCAATTAACATTGTTGTAGATAAGTTAAGATTGAATCAAAATGTGTGGTGAAATAATTTGTGAATGTACTGTGGGATTCAATCATGTGTGTTCTACTTGAAGAAGATAATCAGAAAGCTATAAGTACTTAGAATTTTAATGGTAAAACGTAATGATAATAATTGTAAATTAATTTAAAAATTATCATAATATATTTGATATTTTATTCACAGATTCTTGTGTACAAAATACATTTTTCTATGTCCAATTTTCCAAATATATCGCCAAATATATCTTATATCTTGTAACCGCCCATATGTCGGTTCCATTGATTTTTGAGAAGCACCCGAGAACGCCTTAGAGAAGCACCCGAGGTTATTATAGTGTTACAGAATTGCAAGAGATCGCGCCAGCAGTAATGGTATCCCTTGGGAGAATTTATTAAAGTTTCTGAACGCACTCGCGTAGAATGGAGTGACAACCAATCAAAAATCACCCTTGAAAATATGAGCACTAGCACAAAGCACCGCTACGAAAAGCTCTCTTTTTTGCTGCTCACCGCCGATCTGGACACACCGGAATTGTTCGTGCAGGACGGAGAGGAGAATTCACCGTATTTCGACGATAAGAAGATTGAAAAAGCTTTTTTTGTCTTTCGTCTTGGCTTTCCAAATAAGAAATTCATTACGCGGATATATTGCAGTCAGATTGTATAAAATTCGAAGTACTCTGATAGCGATTCACCAGAGCACGTGTTCACCGAAGAAAAGGGATTGCCACGACCTTGAAAGGATCTGGGTCGCCGTCGCTGCTCCAAGCTGTGGAAATATTTCTTCGAGACGACATTTTGTGAGTTAGAAAACTTCACTAGAAATTCTCAAAAAACGAACTGTTTAAAGAAGCGAGAATTATTCTACAGAGATAGAATTCACCTCACTTACAGACGTAGATAGTCCAGTAATCATATTAATATCATTTAAACGCAATCTTTTACAATATTGCAGTCGTAAAAGGAAGCCAGATAGCTAATTCCTGTAAAGAACTGTAAGAACCTATTTTATTTCATTTTCCGATTATCGATAATATTTGTTCTTTTAGTGTGTGTTTTCAATTAAGTGTTAAATCGTTTTAAAATTGTTCAAAACCAATAATTAGTAAAAGAGTTATTATTATTGTACGATCATTGTATAACGACATTTTCTTTCTTTGCTGGCTAAATTGTATGAAGTAATAATCTTCGTGAAAGTGAAACAACGTCTTGCATATATATTTCATTCACTATTCAAGTGACAATTTCTTTGAAAGTGAATGTAAAGGGTATTTGGGTATGTGATTCTTTTTCAGTATTTTGTTTTTCCAGGTATTATAGTCTTGTGTACAGTTATTTTATTGTTTTTTTGTGAAGTGAAGGGTAATATCATTTTATGTAAAGTGTTTATGCAAGCGTTAAAACGCAACTGCAGTTGTTAGGTAATCATGTAATTGCTAAAGGTAGAGCAAGTGATAGAATTTTTCAATGCAATGTGTAAATTCTAGATTAGAATTGTATTCAAGTTCTCCAACAGAATATATCCAGAACGCTGTTTATAGTTAAAAGATGAACTTGCCAATGTTTCTTTTATTACAAAAGCAGGTTAAAAGACGAATCCACTCCTGTAGGGCAGTAAGGACATATAATTCCTAATTTTTGGTGTGATATTGTCATAAGTCACAGGTCAAGTAATACTATTAGGTTACTTGAGTAACCCGCTGTAGGCTTTTTAGAGAATAGTGAAAAGGTAGAGCGGTCACACACACACACACACACACACACACACACACACATCTCTCTCTCTCTCTCTCTCTCTCTCTCTTCTCTCTCTATATATATATATATATATATATATATATATATATATAGTGACGTCATGGGATTAGGCAACCCCATGACGCCACCATCAGCTACGAAAAGAAGCCCACGAACACAGAGGAGTAGGGTACGCGGCTTCTAAAAAACGCGCTATCTACCCACAGCTTTTCGAACTCTGACGCCCGAACTAGCGAATAATGTTTTTCCGTGAGGTCACGAAAAGAGGAAAATATTCACCCCTCCAAAAAATTTGTGCGAGGCGCGGCAGAAGAAGAAGAAGGACGACCCCAGGAAGAGCGAAGTGTAGGTGAGAAAGATTTGGATTGGAACGACAATAGTACGAGTCCGGAGAACGGAAGAAGGGTGTGGAAATTGTAGACGTAGAGGAGTCCAGAGTTCGAGGGAAGGAAACTGGTAACGTCGTGTGATAGCAAGCGGAGACGGGTGGCAACGCGAGGCTGCGAGCGGCAGAAAATCCCCAAGGTTACCTACAGGCGAGCGATGCGAAGCTGTTGAGGTAAAAGAACTGGCAACGTTTATGCGGCGATCAGTTGGGGAAAGAATAGCAGTAAATACACGACAATTCGTGTTAAAAGTGGGTGAAGTCCAGAATAAGTGGGAGAAGTATTCCGAACGATGTGAGTGGCAGTTTCAAGTTCATTTACTGCGCGTGTTATTGAATTCATTCAAAGAGGCCATACCTTAATTTTTTAAATAATTCATGATTTTCACATGTTGTAAGTTATGTTATTTGGAAAAGTCTTGTTTGTGTTAAAAGTAATTGCTTTTGTGATATGTAAAGGGGTCAGATTTAAGTAATTTTTTTTTTTTTTTTTTAAATTCACGATTTTTTATTAAATGTGAAGCCCAAGGCTAGTTCCTGTGAACGGGATACCTTAGAACAAGTGTAAAACTCATTTTAAAAGCCGTGCACGGAAAAACTAGAGAGTAGAAAGAGTAAAATAATGTGGTAGATAAAAATTCAGAAAGAGGAATGAGCAAATTGTGAATTGTAATTGGTGAAAGTGTGTTCAGGCAGTCGAGGTGACGCCAATTTTTTGTTTTGCCTTGCTTTCTGTTTTTTTTTCAGTGACCAACTCTTCAAAGTGTATAATCCTATTATATAATTGTGCCGCTGTAATTTTTCATTGAATATATGCTCATTTTATTCGTATTTTATCTGATTCATTGTGTCAAGGGTCCAGATCTTTCTCATACCCAAAATATCCTGCTTCCTGAGAATTTTATGCTCGCTTCACGAGCATTCATACTATCACGCTCTCCCCACGTGTGGAAGGTAATAGGAGGGTGTGTTAGAATACACACACACACAATCGAATTTGTTGTGAAACAAATTTTAGAAATATATAATGCTGTTGAGAAACAAACTCATTTAGTGTTTGAGGATTTAGAAAAAGTTTATGACAATGTTCGATTGGCTAAATTATGGGAAGTATTAAAGGACAAAAATATTAATATTAATATAATAAATGCTTTAAGAAATATATATCAAGGAGGGATTTTTAATGTTAAATTAGGTAGGGAAAATAATAATAATAATAATAATAATAATAATAATAATAATGAAACGTCGGCAACTTGCTGACATTCAGGAAAATGCAGGGTATATTCTTTAATTGAACTTTACGAACTTTTAGGGCCATCTTATATCCCTGAAAACGATGGTCATGTTGAAGGTTCATCTCTTTCCAATGAAAGTTCCGTCTGGCTATGGCTATCACACGATATAGATATTGAATGATCTATCGAAAACGTGATTTAAGCATGCGTTTGATTAACTATCAGAAGGCCTTTGACAGCGTACCACAGGATTGGATTTTGAAGGCCTAGGAGACCTAACGAATTCATACTACACTTATTAAGTTTTACCAGGATAGTATGAAGTCTTGGAGAAACATGTTGCTAATACACAGCGGAAAGGAAGTAGTGGAAACAAGAAGTATTCAGATTAAGAGAAGAATTTTTCAAGGCAATTTGCTTCCCCTCTTCTGTTTTGCATTAGTTTGATTCCACTATCTAGTCGGTTGTCGTACAGAGACTTTGGTTACAAGGTTCATGGTGATGAAAAACTAGTGTCACTTTTGTTTTACATGGCTCTTAAAGTGTTTGCTAAGAATGAAGCGATTCTCTCCCAAATGCTGTCTCTCGTCATTGACTTTAGCAATGACATCTGGACGAAATATGGTCTTGAAAAATGTTCATAAGTCAATTTAAAGAGAAGAATTTTTATAGAAAGTAATATAAGTGAAGAAACGTGTCTACTTGTAGATGTTGCTGTACCGTGCGATCAAAACGTAACCAAGGAGGAAGAGAAACGTCTTCAATAAAAGTTTGAAAATTGGGATCCGACGAATGTGCGTTATAAAAGGACAGGTCTTTCCCATATTTATCAGAGCTCTGGAAATTGTTCCGCAAAAAGTGTGTAAGAACTTGGCTAAACTCCCAGATCATTCAAAAGACTGGCAAGTGCAAGACGTTGTTTTATTCGGAACAGCCCACATTTTGGACAAAATATTGTAGTCACCGACAACCTCTAGATCTTCTTCTTAAGAAGCTGGTGAAAATCTGGAGGAGATGGTCTGGAGGAGACTTGTATTCAACCGAATAATAATAATAATAATAATAATAATAATAATAATAATAATAATAATAAGCCCCCCTGGCGCGGACGTTTGGGCCGTCGCGACGGACGACGCGTCGACGCGTCGTCTGCACCTAGGTGGCTCATTATCATCATCATTATCATCATCATCATCATCATCATCATCATCATCATAATAATAATAATAATAATAAGAAGAAGAAGAAGAAGAAGAAGAAGAAGAATAGTTTGTAAATCGCAATATTTATAGAACGTTTCTTGAAAATTGGACATCTTACCGAAGATTTCTAACGTTTTACAAACATTTAAAAAACATTCACATGTTCAACCAATCGAGTTTCAACAACAACACGTCACACAGTTCTTAACTGTTTTTGACGTTAAATAAATAAATAAATCATCAAAAGAAGTAGTTTAAAAACTCAATAGGGAGCAGAATTACGCACCTTCACCAACAGTACATCGCCAATTCATATTATTTTAAAACATAAATTATGTTATGTTTGGGAAAAAGATTCTACTGTAAATGACGAAGCGATTAAAAAAGCAGTTGTATCAGACTAAATGTTAGAAACTTCTAGGGATTATAAGTAAATTGAAAAATATCCGCATAATGATGTTGAATTTTGTGGTTTTAGCCCCTTCATGAGATCAACCACAATTCTAGAAAAATATTGGTTGAAGAGATTCGCAAATTTGTCTGGATTACTTGTTTCTCTTTCATTATTCTTTAAGGATCGTGACTGATCGTAAGATTATTATTTTGAGTCTGATATTCGATAAGTTATTCTAGTTCAATAAGATTGCTCTATAGATGGAAGGATTTTTCAATAAGTAGCTGAATTTAGTCAGTTTCTAGTTTCTGTTTCATACGAAACACGGATAGGGAAAGTCGCGACCGCGTATTAAATTCGTGGGAATATTAAGTCCTGGTAATAGCAAATCGTTGAGGACATTCTGGACTATTTTTAATTTAGGCAAGGACACGAGAATTGGTATAGATATTGACAGATATTGATTATTTCTTCAGGTTGATTTATACAACCTGGTGGCAGAACACTACCATTTACATATTACAATTACGAAATTTAACACAATGTAAGTTTAAATTATTTTAAGACATAATAATAATATAATAATGTCAACAATAAGAGCAATCATAACAATAATAGCATTAACTCTACACTTCATGGCTGACCTGCACAGACATTTTAAACTATTAAATGCACGACTACATGACTTTTTAATTTCACTGCACTATACTTCACTTCACAACATTTGCAATTCACTTCTCTTTCTACTTCTATATTGCACTACACGTATAATAAGAATTCCAGGAACAATATTCTGCTAGGCAGCCGAGAAGCCATCTATGAAGATAGTAAGTTTACGAAGTGTACCCGTACCCGTACGGTGTATTAATGTTCTACATTGAAAAAGCAATTCTCATGAGATCGAATGAATTTGTAACACATGTAAGAATAAATGTTACATTTTTATTGTTGAAAATGGCTGATCATTTATATTAGTTGCCATCAATCTAATAATTGGTTTCAATGAATGGAACTTTCAGGAATCGTGATTGTGTATATAATTAAACGTCCACATGCAACAAGTAAGGAGTGATATGTTGTACGTCGAACCCATGATTAATGTGGAAATAAATTCAATAATTTTTGTTAACGTTGAGAGAATTAGTGAGCCTAGTCCGCAACGGTAGGTATAACAGAATTAACAACAGCAGTGCAAAAGCAATTCCCATACTTGTACTAGATGCTTTTGAAATAGGATCAGGATTTGACAGTAGTAAAATTATCCGAGGAAAAGAAATAATTTCACAATCTCAAACGTTTAAAGAAAAACGTTTGAGCCGTTTTTTAGAAAATCTTATTATTTTAATTTTTTAATATTGCATATATTTCACGCAAATATCTATCTAAATAAATATCTAAACATCACGCGACTGCTCATGCTGCTTGGTTCATTGCACCTATTAGGTTTTCACAACTGCGACCTATTTTATTTATTAGAAGATTGAGATCTCAAGAACAAAAATACTTTGAGGAGTATCTGCAAACTCACAAGCAATATTTTAGATTAGATGAAGTTTCTGCTTTGACCATTTAGATACGTGATTTTTGATTAACAAATATGGTACAATTTTTCTCTTTAAGATTTGTCACTTGAAAGGTGTTTACAGTTGGCAAAGAGATCTAATGTAGCAGATCTATTGACTGAACGTTTAGGAGATGAATGGAAAGAATCCTTCAGATAGCTGAAAATCAAACTGTAATGGATAGCCAAAAAATGAAAGATAATTGTGACAGTTCAGAAGATGGTCATGGCTGGCACATGTAGATTTTAATTTCATTCCAGTTCTTTGTTATTTGTTTAGAGGCCAAAAAATAGTGAATTAGCTATAGAAATTGTTTTAGTAGTTTTGTCTGTTTGAAAAATAAAATATTTGCGTACATACAGCAGTAAAATAATGAATTCCAATCAAATGTGATGACAATAGTAGCCCTATTTTATCCAAAACCAAACGAGTGCTTGGGACAAAAGAAAACGTTTTCATAACCAAATATCGTCATAATTGCAACTGATACAATATACGTAGACTATTGTAACTAAACCAAAAGCTAGTCTTCAAAAGCTCTAATGCTACCGTATTTATTCTGCTTTTCACGTGTTTGCTTGAAGTCCAGACTACCGCTTCATATTGTGACATACCAATATGGGGAATTTTTTTTATTACAGCATATTTGTCGTAAATGGGCGAAATGGTTAGGGCAAATAATATGCAATATGGCGCCTTAGTAACGACGTCGTGGTTGTTGTCAGGATAAACAAACATTCATCTGACCGTGGAGGCGACTGATTATTAAAACGGAAGTTTGGGCATTTTGTCAAATAAAAGAAAGGGGAGGCATTGTGGGTTTTAAAAAGGGAGGAAAAAATGCATTCGGTCGCATGTCGTGAGGGTGAGCAGTTCGCTCGTGAATAGATTAATTTGTGCATGTTGGGACTTTGAAATATTTTCGTGTGGTAGAGCAAGAATCGGACTTGAGGGACATATTCGGACTCTGAATATTATCGTAGCAGAACCAGAAGTGAACTTGTGATACTTCTAAGATTTAGGGAACGTGTCGAGTTTCGAATATTTTGCTTTGCATAAAAATAAGACTTGGAGTTTTTTCGCGAGTGAACTCTAATCATTCTTGAACTTATAAATGTAAGCGGTTTACAAACAATACCGGACTTTGCCTATTTTCTTGCTATAAACGGAAGATATAACTAAAAGATTTGTTTTGCGGTGTAATCATAAAAGCACTGGGTATTTATACGGTGAGAACTGGCATCGGACATAATATAGTGGAGCTGGAACAAATATTTGAGTGGTGCGAAGCGGTGAATCGGCGGTGTTCGTTTTTAAAGAAGAGAAGCAGATTCGTGGCAATTGGTCTTCTGAACTTCGGAGCTTCGAAAAGGAGGGGGAAGGCGTTTCTTCGAGGAACCACCAATCAAGAGCACGCGAAGACCAGAATCGCCGTATAAGGTTCGAACCAGGATATGACTAAGAAAGTTATCAATGTAAATTTCTCACATTTTAATTTGCTACATTGATAGAAATAAACATTGTTTCTCTTGAAAGAAAGATAAAATGATTTTCATTGGCCAATTCAAGCTAATAAGTAGCTATATCAAATCTCTGTTTTCAGATTCCTCGCCATTCTGTATAGATGGCAGATCGGGTAATCGGCTATTAATAGATAATAGCGATTATTTCTGACGTGATCCATCGACCCAGCTAGCGGGATAATATTCAGTTTTTTATCAGAGTAATAATAGTTAAAATGTGAGCGCGCGTGATGACAAAAGCAGTGAGGGCTATAAATCAGGGAGTGAGGGTCAGAAATTCATTGGTAGGGTTTTAGAAAATGTATCATAATTCATTATTATGCATCATTTATTTACGAAATGTATAAATGCATTATTTACAAAAAATATACAAATATTACATGCATTCATTCAACATTCATATACCAAAAGGAAGCGTATCATCATATGTACATGGCAAATGAGTATTGACTATATAAATAAGAGGGGAGATGTGTAGATAAATAAATTAGTAGGGGCCGCCGTTGCCGCCGTTGCGGGAGCCCTGGGAGGCGGCGTAGGGTCCGTCAGCCTCCTCGTAGCGGATCTGGGGCTTGTAGCCCTCCTCATCGGCTTGGTACTCCACGATCTGCGTGCGGCCGTCGGGCAGCAGCACGCGGTACTCGCCCTGGGCGCTCTCTTCCTGGCGCTCCTCCTGGTGGCCGAAGTTGGCGCCAGATTCGTAGTCCTCCACGGCGTACTGGAATTCGTAGTTGGCGGGCTCCTGGAGACAGAGATAGATGTAGTGTTAGTCATGGTCGATGTAGGTAGCTTGTGGAGGCGTTTGCTCGGCGGAAGAAGTGTGGATTTGATTGCTGTGTGTGTGTGTGTACAAAGAGAAAAAAATATTGCTCATCTCTCATTCGCTTCAAAATGATCGTGAAAATAAATGTTTGCCAGATTCTTTATTGTTCTGGAGAACTAATTCTCAGGTATATTTGTTCGTCCAAATTTTTCAGCGATATGACTCCAAAAGTAGCTAGGAGAGATTGAATTCGATATTCATGTGTCAGTGAGACAAAATTATTTGAAAATAATCTTCTGTTTTGTATGGTAAATTAATGATCGCTATGGAACTTGGCAAAATATTATCTACCGGGTACTATCTTTCACTTCTAAATATTTGAGAAAACTAAGGATTGATATTAAAATGCATTTTCAAAACAATATTTGTGAACTAATGTAATATTATATTGTTTTGTTCGTAAAATGTTTTCAATTGATTAAGTCATCTCATACACATGAACTCTAACACGATAATGGTTCACAACTTCGTCGGCTTTCAAAGCACGAGTTGTATGAACAGTGATTCCGTGCCCAATTGCGCAACTGAGTTGGATTGCCCAATCTGCCTCTACAGCAAATGCTGTCGGTGTCAGCTCAGAAAAGAGACTGAAACTTTGAACATTGCTTATTCAGAGCACTGTTTCAACAAAAATTACAATGTTGAATTTTATGTTCAATTATTTAACTTTTGAGTAATCTTTTTTCAAAATACTGCGAATCTAGTTGTAGGCGTCTCTGATCGTTGTTTGTGGTGTATTTTGCGTTGAAAATGCTTCCTTTCTGGGATATGAGTAACAGTCACTATTAAGAAAATTGTGTAAACAACCGTATTGGGTAGAGATAGATGTAAGCTCCAAAAATTAAAATTCGAGAATCAAAAATCGCTCTTCCTTGTGGTTTTTCCTGCTTTTCTTAGAGTATACATTATAATTTTGTTTCTCTTTCCTAGGTGATATTGAGATGTTCATTATTATATGAATTTGCTATAAGCACTAAGGAAATTAATTCCCACACCAAAATTCGTAAAAACATTATGCCAGCCAATAGTACCCCAGAACTAAGTCAGTGCTTATGAACAAGTTACAAAATAACGCCCTATTCTTTCCCAAACCGTCATTCCCATAAACTCTTTTAATTCGAATCCCTCCTCAAAATTTAAAAAAAAAAAAAATTAATTAAAAAACTCTGCCTTCTTTTCGGCGCAACGGCAAACGCTGTACGCGTCGCTCGCAACGCCGCCACGCGGTACGCGGCCGCAACCGTGCGATTAGTACGCAGTGCCGCCACCGCCGCGCCCTCTGGGTCGGGCGTTGCGTGCGCCGCCATTTGCATGATGACGTGTCTCGCCTCGCGATGACCCGAGCCCCGCGCCTCCTCGCATTCTTTCGTGAATCATTCGGGGCCGTCCTTTGGGGAGGACCTCCTCCCCTCACAGTGCTACCTGACAACTGGCGCTCTTGTGTAATGGGCGCGACTCTACTGTTGCAAAACAGGTCGAGTGACTCCTGCGAGATGGATTTGGTCCCTTGCACCGGAATGATACTGTTTGGTACATTTGGTACGATCATTCATTGAAATATGGTAGCCATTGATAGAATCCTATCATGACTTCCCATGTAGGTTTCCTGTCTGATTTACATAACTAAAATAAGAAGACTCAAGTTTTGGATGATTATATTAACCTGATAAATATTTTAATTGGAACTACGTAATAAAATGAATAAAGTTATTTCGTGAGGATATCGTCTAAATAAATTGAATATACGAACTTGATACTGCAAGACTAATTTTCAGATGTTGCCATTTTCATTTAGAGGTTTTGGTCCTGCTTTGGGTAGTCTACTGCCTAGTAAAATGACTCATGATGGCTGGAAGGCCACAAGTTTAGGTTTTTTGAATCGAATAGAACTTCAATAGCGTGTTTCTGAAAAGAAGTCTACTGTGTGTGAGAAACTTGGCAGGATGTGTGTGGCCGTAGTGTGAACTTACAGCCAGAGGGTCCTCAGTGGTGCCAGCACCAGCGTAGCCTCCGAAGCCGGGGGCGCCGTACACGGGAGCAGGACCAGCAGCGCGGGCGGGGGCGGCGGCAGCGTAGCTGGAGCCTCCGAAGCCGTTACCATTTCGGGAGCCAAAACCGTTGCTGCGACCGGCACCAGGAGCGCCGTACACGGTGGAAGGCGCAGCACCGAAGCCGTTCCTCCGTTGCGGCCAGGAGCGCCGTAGACGGAGGAAGGGGCGCCGAAACCATTACCGTTGCCGTTCATGTAGTCCTGAGTAGGGGCGCCGTACACGGGGGCGGGAGCGCCGAAGCCATTACCGTTGCCGTTGGGAGCGCCATACACGGAGGAAGGCGCGCCGCCGTTGCGGCCGAAGCCGTTACCGTTGGGGGCGCCGTAGACTGAGGACGGCGCGCGGCCGAAGCCGTTGCCGTTGCCGTTGGGGGCGCCATACACCGAGGGGCCCAACCCCCCGTGGCGTTCGCGGGGGCTGTCCGGAGCACCTTCGTAGCGCGAGCTGCTGCCTGAAGGAGGCTGGTTTAATTGTGAGGGATTCGCTCTAAGCGTGACGCCAGCGTGCGTTGCTCAGAGACTGGGGCCATTTTGCGCCAATTATCGCCACTCTTGTATTATTCAACATGTCAAAAATCAAACTAGACCATGAAAAATACCTAACGAAGATCGGCTTGTTTTACTATTTGCTCTGTATTGTAAGAACATAGAAAACATATTTTTTCTAACCTTTATTCAGTTCACTTGTTTAGGTTCAAAAAAATCTTTCGATATCAATAGTTTGCAAGTAAATTTCTAGTCACGAGGTTATCAAACTTCGTGGTTTAAACGGACTACAACGCATAGACAGATAATCAATAAAACTACAATCGATTTTCTTTGCAGAGCAGCATCAGAAATTGGGTATTGCGTTAGATATTATGTACTACTTGCCTTAGGTATAAGAAATTGAGAAGTACTTGCTTCACAATTTCTGATACCTAATTTTCCAATTTATCCCATTTTACTGGCTACATACTTCGTAGCAATACCTTAGCCTCAACGAACCCCATTAATCTCGCAACAAAGTTCTCTAAGTCGAAATCACTTGCATCATTTCAACTTCCTTTGGACATTTGAAGTACGCTTGCTTTGAATATCCGCGTTTCTCGCGACGGTGCACGACTGGGCAGACATATGCTTTTACTTTCTCGTTGTTCTGGTCGGTTTCGCAGAATCAGTGCTTCCGAGACAAACGTACCGAAGACAAAACTCGTTCCCCGAACGAAGATTCCCGAGATGAAAGGTGTTTGAACGTAACTTCGCCGAGTATTTTTACTACCACCGCTCTGGCGCACGCGGTCAGAACCCGTTCTCAGTTGACTGCACGGGCGAGTAACGGGGGGGGCATATGAGCTGTGTGCCGGGGGGATGGGTCCTTTGTTTCGCAAGCCAAGAGCACTCAAGACGAATAGGGACCGCAACGTACTTCCAGTCGAATCTTTTGTCGACCTAATAGACCACTATGTTTTTTACTCTTGTTTACTGACATGCAGTATTCTAACTTGCGAGTAAACGTACTCAAGTCAGACTTGAACGCAAAGCAACGAATTACGCATTGAACAAGGAATGTGGCAAATGTTGTACAGATCTTTGTTGCAAGAGAATAGGTCTTCTTCTTGCTGAATATTATATTCTAAAACGAATGTTACCTTTAAAATGTTTAGACTACATTTCACTCGTTAATAGCTTTATCGTCGTACACATCGTGCTTTGTAGGATCAATTAAAAGCATATGCAATCGGATTCGATTCACATGTCTACCATGAAGATAAAGAATTTTCTTGGATTCATTTTATTGGTGAATCATACGTAAGATTGTGATATTGAAATCGCATATCGTCTCTGAAGACAGCCGAAGCTACCATTTAAATTATACATGTACGAATGCACTCAAGTTGAGTAAATATAGCATTTGATATCCAGAATATTGCCAAATGATGCGTCAAAACTCGGGTATTGATACAGTGTATAATCACATTTTGAAATGTTATTTGATCTTTCTTCGCGTTTTTTTTTAAAGATATATTACAATTCTAGAAAAGGGCTCATTCGTGAACTAACAAATAACAAAAATTAACTTTAAAAACGAATGAAAGTACAAAACAGACTATTCGTCACAAAGCATTCTGAAATTTTGAATGAAAAAAAAAATCAAAAAATGAAGTATCTCTGATTTTCTTATCTTTCAGCTTGTCGCTCCATATGGCCTTGATACTCTATATAGCTTTACGAGAGAATGATTGAGCTTTCTCTATTCGATTACATCTTTTGATTGCCCATGAATGGTTTTATTTAATAAGAGATCTCGACCTAGCGACATACATTCTTAGAAAGAGTCTATTCAGCAAGATACACTTTCGATTTCCAGTAAATCAATTGAATTGCTTTATAAGCGCATAGCATCATCTCGAGGTTCAAGCCCTCTCTCAAAATCACTGTAAATTATGAATGAAGCAATTGGTACGAAAAAAAGCAAATATCGATTACGGTGAAGAATTAGGAATGGTGCATTTAAAATACGAAATACATATATAATAATATTTATAAACTTGAGTTTAATATTTAAGAAACTTTGTATATAAAAAACATATCTTAAATTTGTATCATTAAATCCTTCCACGCCTATAAGTAGCAGTCAATCTGGGATAAAATGAACATCATCTAATGAAGTACTGACTACATCTACCCGAGTCTCGTCGTTTCGACTGATTTTGACTTTTCTCAACCTAACCCCTTTCTGATGATGTGAATTTTGAATAAGTCAATTCGAACTTAATCTGCCCCAATTCCTCTCAAAAGAGTTCTTATCTTATCAGACTACCTCACCTCAAAATTGTTGTGAATTCTGAATGAGTTGTTTGAATTACAAAGATATTTATAGTCGCGTCCCTTATCCCTTTCTATGCGAGTTTGGCTAGACCGGTCGCCAGAGGGCAGCCTTTCCCAAGTGGGAAAGGGCTAACCCTTTACCATCCCAGGCGTCTCTTACCTTCGCCATTGCTGATGAGCTGTGTAGGTACGACTGAGAGACCTGAGTGCGACTGTGCCGGACGCTCCCCAGCCTCCACTTTATATAGTAGGCGGCTGCTACACTTTTAGAATGGACGCAGGCCTCAGCGCGCGCGCGTTCGCGCTCGCGCCCGCCCCACGCCGCCCCTCCCCGCCCCGCCCACCATCGCCCCGCCCTGCTCCGCATCGCCCGCGACCGGGATGGGGCAGACACCGGCGCCGCCGCCTCCGCCACCGCTCCGCTTGCGCCATCCGGGAGATTCAGCCTTGCGCTTCCCTCGCGAACAGCCTGCCTCTCGCCGCCGCCACCGCCGCTCAGGGGCAGGTCCGGCCGCCCGGCCCCGCCCCCACGCCCACCGCCAGCCACCCCGCCACCGCCTCCGCGACCATACGCTACACGCTCGCCGCGTTTCGACACCGACAGCGATGATCTACTTTATATAACCAGGCCCGTCTCATCGGACGACCGGTCCCGACGCAAAAAGAAGCGCCGCGGCCCCGCGTGTGAAAACGTGAGCGACCCACCGCTCTCGCAAGGTTACTGCGCCGCCCCGTCGGCGGTTTTTTGCGCGCTCGCGGGCCTGACCTCCCCGCGAGGGCCGCGGAGTTGTGGCGGGCTGTGTAAAACGGTCTGGGGTTGCGTTGCGCGTATGTACGATTCGCCGCTCGGTTCGCTCTCGTTGTGCGGGAGGGTCTGTTCAGAAGGCTGCGGTCGCGTGACGCTCCACATTAGCCCGTGCCTTTTTGAAGCTGCTGCTGTTGCTTTTCGTGTGTGGGATTGGAAATGACAGTATATTGAATGAAACGTAGCATTATGGATCCCTGACACATTTGTGGAGAATGCTGTGATTTGAGAAACACGTGTTATTTCCGTAAAAATGTGCAGTGCTTGCAGTTTTTGTTGCGGTGGGTTTCATAACCACAGCAAACTCTGTTTGCATTTTAGAAAAGTGTATGCACTTTTAGGAAAAGCATATGTCATTTGTCCTATTTCCTGGTGTAACGTGATTAGCAGTTTCTGTTTCAAGGATACTCTAGTTCAAGCTGGTCGTTTTGAAATAAAATTTTGCATTTGAAATGTCTTGACTGCAAATCACCTAGTTGTGTCGTTTATAGAAAGCTTGGAGCAACCGAGGTAATCATCCAGACGGACTTCCGTATCTGAACTTAATGATTGTCTGACTCACTGCGACGAGATGGATTCTCAACAACTGTGCTGTCTACTTATCTGTCGGTTATTTTATTCTGGAGTAATTACCTTCTGCTATTGTCTTTCGTTCAAAATAATGGAATTTAATTTATCAATGTCAGTGCTCAATAAAATGATGCAATTAGAACTGGAACATAAGATATTAGTACAGTCCGGAAATAAGGCATTTATTTTAACTAAAATGGTTCATAAAAAGGGTATTTATTTTTATTAAAAACCTATTGAAAAGGGCATTTATTCAGCCTAAAATAGGGATACCAAAAGGCATTAAACAATGAAAATTCACTATTTTAAAGGAATTATTGTAAAATCGTAATAAATAAAATAATTCAAATTAACTCTAAACTAAAAATTATTCTTAATTACACTCTTAATTTCGATATGATAACTACCAATTTGCTTCAATCACGATGCTGTCTTTACGAAATGCTGTTGTGGAGTCTTTTAAACGAAGAATTAAAAGTGCTTTGGCTCTTGGAATTGATGTAATCGCCAGCACTGAGAAGGGCTATATCGTTTACAATGTACAGAAAGCACTGTACTCGAAAGGGATTTGAGACCATACTGAAAATTAGAATGGATTTCTTTTGTTGGCGAACAAGAGCATCAGTGAAAGAAATACAAGTAATTGACTGGTAGTATCATTTTCTTTTCTTGTGGAGATTTTTAATATTTCCTGCCCCTGGAGCCGAAATTCAACACTTCTTGCCTGCTATAGAGCCACATCTCCCAGAAAACGACAAATCGCAACAATGCCTTCGAGTTGCTCAGGCTTGAATGTATGTTTTCAGCATGATCAAGATTGGTGCTGAGAGGAAAAATTAAAATAATGTCGAGAAAAGGAGAAAATGTGAAAATAAAGCATAAGAGGCAAAATGAAAATTTTAGAAAAAATCCAGAATTACAGTTAACTGATTTCGAAGTGAATTAGAGCAACTATCGCTACTTACAATAAAACTCCGATAAAGCAACTTCAAATTTAGTTAACACTAAACTGCGAATTATAACGCAACACCTACACCTATCGTCGGCCTGGATAGCCGAGGTCGCATTTGTGCTATCGCGAAAGTGCCGTATCTGCTTCGACTCGAAGGATTGCGGGTTCGAACCTCGCCTCACCTAAAAAACAACAACAATAACAACACCTTCATCCATCAGAGCCTTCAATTTTTAGGTAGCCCGCCTGGGGTTTGACTGCCATTGAGGGGCGAAGCAGAGCGTGTTGATCGTTCCTGTGTCGTGAAGATGAGCGGCCGAGGCTGGCCTCGCTGTGCAGCATTCTTGGGAAGGTCGCGCACCCTCCCCCGCCATTAGCGCGGCCTTGCTGCGGGGGCGGCGATCGCGTGCGCGCTCTGGCGCCGCCTCCACTTCCCCCAACGCGACTCGCACACTGGGTCGCGCACATGTCGCCGGCTAACATTCCAGGAAGTCGCCTTCTCGAAAAATTGTCACGGGCTGAGGTTCTCGAAAAATTGTCACCGGCTGAGGTAGTTCAGCGGCAGTTGTATCAGCAACGACTCGAACTCGAAAGTACTGGTGCTCGAGTCCCGACGGTAGCATGTTTATCAGCTAGGGCGAATTCAGTCGCTGTCTGGAGAATTATTCTAGTGGTCGGATACTCTGATCGGTAGTTTTACGTGGTTTCTCCGATCAACACCATGCGAATGCCGGAGCAGTACCCTAACAAACGGGTCACGGACCGCGCGTGATCTTTCTTTCCTCTTCCTTGTCCTTTCCTCACCCCTTACTTACATACACTTACACTAACATGCACTACACTACCACACATGCCGGGAATCGGTCGGGAGCCTAGACTTGTCCCAGCTGGGGCGGTGCCTCACTGGTGGGAGATACTTGCATACTGGAGATACTGGAAATAAGGCATTAACTAACTAACATCATGGGATAAAATATTCCCTACACCAATGCTTTGTAGTAATAACCCTAGCAGTTCACGTGCTGAGCATTATGAATCAACCTTTCAATGAATCAAACGCAGGGGAACGTCTTATTCTGAGCTGAGCCATTTACTTCGCGTCCAAAGACAAGGTGATTTCTTTACTTTAAGTAATGGTTGTTTTATTAACAATCTAATTGAACTCTTACTAGTAAAAACGTGTACTTCTTCATTTACAGTTACGAATGGTGAGTTTTGAAATGTGTCTTTTTATGCAGAGTTGATAGAAGAAAAAAAACACTTATTTTATCCCCTTAGAATAATATATTAATTAAATTATTCTTGTTGCCGGTCTCGGCGGTGCAGATGCTTGAATCAGCGTCCAGGTATGCGAAGCCGAGGATTGCGGGACTGTGTTCTACGTAATACGTAAATTATGTATTTTCACATACATTTGAAATATCCCGATAAGGTGTATCCCATTATAATCATGAACGGATCTACACATTACATCTTTAAAATATTAATATTTGTAAAAATAAACATCTTGTAGGTGTGTTAACCATTTTCAGACCCTTTATTTAACATTCAAGACTAAGTTTCAAATATATTCGATAACTGACGATTCCAGAATGGATGATAAACCCCAATAATTACACTACCGGACGAAATAAATTTTTGTAAGATACATTGGAGAACATTAGCACGAAAAAGAAGCGAAATGTAAGATTCACGTAGCTATGACAAGTTTTGGCTGCAAAAAGAATTCATTTCATTTCTTTACCAAAATTCAACTTTTCATCCATCCATTTTTGAGAAATTGGAAGACAAATGTAAAGAGAAACAACAACAACTGTGATCAATGGAACAAATTTCGATGTGTCCAGAACGGAAATGGCACACAGACTTCGGCATCATTTCTCGCCTATGCTTAGAAATGAGAACGTCTGTCCTTCACATACACAATTAGGAAGACATGGTATATATAAAATTAACAACGGGGCATATTTAACTAAAAGATATTTATGTAATATATTTCTTCCTAAGGCTTTTATCTAGCCCACAGCCGGCTACATTTACGTCCTGATGGGACGCATATTCGACCAAACACTAGACACCAACACAATCGCAGTTTCCTCTGACTTGGGGTTTGCAGAACGCGAGGTCTTCTGCGACAACACAAACAGGAAAGATAAAGAATAAACAAACATGCCCACGGCGGGACTCGAACTCGCGACCCTTCGAACCGAAGCGCTGTGTCGGCCAAGTTGGTCATGCAGGTCGGCTATGTAAGCTCTACGGAATGTAAATTCATACCTATTATGTTCATCGTAAAGTTGCAAGAAATGTGCGGTGGGTTGCCTAACTCGCAAGGGCTCTCGATTTTCTAGTGTTTGAGTTATAATTTCAGTCCGATCCCACCTCAAGGATGCGAAGACGGGTCTTCTCGCAGCAGCGCCCTCCTTGCGCCACTTGCAGAGGGCACAATGTGTGACCTCACGCGTCTGCCGTGGCGTGGCGTGCCGTGGCTTGCTCGAGTTTCGCGCGCCTGCTGGTTGCAGGCTGCGTTCAGACGCCGGGGCGGCACAGACGTTTCTCTATCACGTGCTCCCGACATGGGATGGGCGCTCGAAAACCAGTTGGCGAGTGCTGCAATCCGCAATTTTCCATTCAAACGCAGATTAGATAACGCCTCTTCTTCGCTGGTCGTTTTACGCTACCGTGTATACCTGTAACGTACTGTCTGTTCGCTTTCCCATTTGGAGTGCGGAGTCCATTGGTTTCTGCTTGTATGTCTTACAGTTCAGGCTAATGGCAATTACGACTTGATAATGACTGCATTGACTTATAGAGACTCTCACTGCCTTTTCTTTTAATACGTGCTTAAAAAAAGTGCAGTTCTTTATCTATATCGGGCAGGTTCGTGATGGGTTGATTATATACCTCTCTATACTTTTGTTGCTGTAGTTGTAATGTTGATTACTTCTAAGTATTATTTCACTGGTTTTGTAATACATTTATTTTCAGGGCATTCTCTTCGTAAAATTATTTTGTTCTTTTTAATTTCTTGTGCAAATCATTAGCGTTCGGAATCATTGAAAGACACAATGTGCAAGAGAAATTTATCTATATTTCTAATATTTTTCGTTTCTTACTGTGATTGTATATATTGATTTAACGTTTATATAATAGATTCAATAACACATATTTGTGTGACAATAAATGGAATAGAACGTGAAAGACAATTAGGTGCACTATAACCCTATGTATGATATCAGGTTTAATGAATGGTATTGTCAAACGTTTTCTTTTTTTGCATGATGTTATCAGTGAATGAATGTCGCCTGTTATTCATATGTAACCACATGGATGCGCAATATGCACATAAGTGCTCAAGGTAAATAGAACGAAAAACGTTTTTTTCTGTTTAATTCATATTGATACCGATTCTAGACGTTTGTCTTATTTGGTCAAAATGATTATCATTGGAGGTGTTCGGGGAATTTTTGTTTCGTGGCCATTGGGATATTGTCCACATTGGACATTTGAGGTACAGGTATTTGGGTGTTTTAGGTGTTGTGGACGTCGGGATCTTTGGTGATGATCTAAACTGCGGATGTCCGAAGTTGACAAATGTGTTGGGGCATGTGGAACTTGAAGGGTCAGCGTCCGCAGAAGCTGGTCAACACGCAGAGGCCGCGGGGGCTGCTGGGGCGGGCAGTGGGGCCGGTCAGTGCGGCGAGGTCGCGAACCTCCGGTCGGCGACCGCTTCTCCAGCCACTGCATAAGTCGAGATGGATCACCTCCGAAAGTGTAATTACAGCGTGCTTCGCAACATGTGCTTCTTGCTTCTCCCGCTGTAGCTGCACCGTTCAAGAAGCCGAGATATTCGAATCAGAGAAATAGCGTCAAAAGTCTGCATTGAATATTTCAATGTTTTAAAATAAATATCCCAAAAATGTAATATTATCAAGTTATTTAATAATAAATTACTATTCATATGCGTTTTGTTTACTGCAATAGTAAATGCATTGGCATATTACAAAACTGTAAATTCCGGATTCGATATATACAGGGTTGGATATTTTAGTTTCCATTTACCAAGAGTGAAGCTTGATCAGAGTTAGAATTTGAGTTATAACGTTTGCTTGATTCGTTGAGTTATCATAAGGAAGGTAAATCCAGAAAGGCAATTATTTTTTAATTTTTTAAATTAATAGTTAAATTGTTGCGAAGGATTCTGAAACTTCAGAAAGCGTGCGCAGATGATTTTCTCCCCATACGTCACATACAGTTCTTGACTAAATAAATAAATAAATTAACCTTCGCCACTTTTAAAATAATTTGAATTATCGCCTGAACCCTGTGCGCAAGTAGACTTTTCCGCCTACCTTTGAAATGCCAGTTAAACATAGGTTTCGGAACGTAATAAATGATTCTCAGCATCCCCGAATAATATGGTTGTGAATGCCTCACATTCTTCAATTATTTTTTACGTGAAATTATAGTGGAGCAATTAGAAGATAGGAACAATAACTTATCTCCGTCATACAACGTCTCTGCGGGATAGCAGGCATGTCAATTTGGAACCTAACGATAAAATGAAGATAATTAATACTCCGAATGAACGTCTCAAAGATTGGAAACAGTTTACTTTTCATTGAATAATAATCGCGTTTTATTTGTGATCTTGTAGATTTTTTTGAAAATTTTAAAATTTAAAAAATAGAAAAAAGGTGATTTTGCGTCAAACACTCCAGATGTAATCGAGAACACTTCGTAATAAGGAAATTATACTTTCTGAATTACACGCAATTGATAACTTTGCTACATTATTTGCTGTAGAGGGAAATTAATGTCGGAAGTCTATGTAAAAGCTATTGGACTTGTCTCACTTTACGACGAATATTTGTGAAATCCAAATGTTGTATCTATTTCAATTGGAAAGAAATTGATCAAAGATAACTGTGTTCCAGCTTAATGCTTTTTTTCTCAGGGACATCGATATATTGTGTTGTCAGTTCTGACTGTCGGTCTAAAAAAATTTAACTTTTTTCAGTCACAAGAATTTCAATGGCTGATTTTCATATAAAATTTTAGGCAGAATATGTAAATTTTGGACACTCGAAGCACTTAAACTAAAGAAGTTTAATATGTTCTACGCATTTACGTCTTTGAGAGTCCACCAATGATCTGTCTTGTCAACTTGAGCTCATCTGTTCCTTGTAACTTTTGTCTGTGGTTAATATATCATGTTGAAATCGGTCACTTTGTACCTAGTTTATAGCCCGTAGATTTTTGGAAGCGTAATCCAAGTGAGAGTAATGAGCATAGATTGTTGAGAAGCAAATTACAAACAAAATCTTCTTGTGATTTCTGTAACAACTATACGTTCTCTACAGTTGTCAAATTTTTGGTTGCCTAAACAATCTTTCATCAAACGCTTGACGAAAATCAATGCGCATTTTTCTAAATACATTAACCCTCCTTTAATATTCGCCTCTTTTACTACTACTCTTATATGTGAATTTTAAACCTCTTTTTCAAATACAAAAAATCTCTTTCATTCCTGTACGTTTCTCTCATTATTTTTTTTATCAAACCTTATTTGATACGATGAAACAAATTTTTTTTCTGTGAAGGAACATCTCTTTCATTTCTTTATCTCTTACATATCTAAACAGGGGCCAAATTCTCTAACAGAAACAACGGTGACAATAGCAACTGGGAATCATTATTTACACCTAGAACGGCTTTGTGCTCTCTTTAAGGCGTAAACAAAGAAACTAGCATGGATTAATTGATTGTTAGTGAAATGTCAACTACTGAGGTCATTAGTTCTGTAAATGTTTTTATCGGGAGGTGAATCTCCCCCATTGGATGGCGAGATCCGGCGTCGGCCTACCGTCGACTGGCGGGGTTTTTCGGGGCACCACCCCAGCCGGAACAATTTCTAAGTCCCCGGCAGGCCTCCCGGAATGTGCGGTAGTGTAGTGCGTGTTAGTGTAAGTGTGTGCATGTAAGAGGTGAATATAGAACAAGGAAGTGGAAGGAAATATCGTACGCGGTCCGTGGCCCATTTGTTAGGGTGGCTCCGGCATTCGCTTGGTATTGATTGGAGAAACCACGGAAAACTACCGATCAGAGTAATCGCCGCTAGAATTCTCCTCCAGACAGAGACTGAATTCAACCTAGCTGAAAAGCTAGTGTCAGAAATCCTACTGCCGTTGGGGCTCGAACCTAGGACCTCCCAGTCAGACACACTGCAGTGACATCAGTTGACGCCCTGAGCTATTTCGATCCCGGTGACTAGCATGGAATTATTAGCTATTAATGAAAGAAATGAAATGACATGCACTTAAGTAATAGCGTCCATTCATACAAAATAAAATGCAGAAAACAAAGAACAGATTTAGGAAAATTAAGCTTTGTGACTGGAACAATTTACCTGGTGACGTGATGGCGATCTTTCCCAGAGCACGCGAGATATGCGTTCGAGATTTCTCAAGAGCGCAAGTCTAGAAACAGTGATGTCAAGTGAAATGCAGTCAAGGTCCAAAAAATGCGGACAAAGTGCGATAAAATCTGGTTACTGGAGGGAGATGCAGTGAAGTGAAGAGTTGGGTACGGAGCAAAGATAAACATATTTTTTCTGTTTCTTTATATTTCTCTATTTCTGTACATTAATTTTTGGGGGACTTTATATATTTTCTAAAAAATGGTTCCACATTTTTTCTTTATCTCAATCTCTTGTAATAATAGAGTTAAATGCGCTTAGAAATGTGGCATAGGTCCGATTTTCAGAATTAATTCTGAATTTTCGGAAATTGTAAAAGTATTTGTAAGTGCATTTTTTCGGTAACTTCATACAAGTATAAATTTGAAGATTGAGATTTTCCTTCAAATGAAATTTGTTGACCATAAATAGTTCTTTCATTAACACTATGTATTTTTTTTGAAAATTGTACTAGTTTTCATGCAATAGTACGTGTAATATTTGGAATTTTGAAAAATATCAAAAACAATTTCTCAAAAACGACTCCAAATATTTTCTTTAAACTTGGTAGGGTTAGTACCAAACGAACCCTATAAGATAACATAAACTCATATTGCTCTTTTCTTTTCATTTTTTTCAAAAATTACACAAATGCAATTTTTCAAAATATCTCTCACGCCGTTAATACGCACATTTCCATTCATTTGTTTGCATTATTGCATTGTTGAGTGGTATTGCTTGAAATGACTTTAAATGAAGTTTTCGAAAACTCAATAGATCGCTGTGAAAAGTGCTTTAAATTTCGCACTATGCATTGTTTTAAAATTATGCATAATTTACGCATAATTTTCACAAAATGCTTAATCGCTATTTTCTTAAAAGCGGCTTCAAACTTCAATGCAAATTTCCATTTACGTCGAGTTTATACTTTTCTTTAATATTCATGAAGTAATATTTCCTTTCTACTATTAAGAAATTGAAAAGTTCAGAAATTGTAAAAAATGTACTTCGGGCGACAATTGATGGCAGCTGGCCAGAGAATGAAGCAAGACCTTAAAGCCTGTCCACATCAAGGAAATAAATATTTGCTACAAGAAAGTCTGTGCCATTTTGTAGCACCTCAAGTTATTTGTGTACTTTTTTAATTTAACTGATAACTTTTACACTAATTTGCAGTAATAAATGATTATTATAATTAATATTTATGAGATATTTAAATTTTTATATTAATTATTATCAAAATAGACTACGCAAAAACATATGAGAGAGAAAAAAACAAAGAGGGACAAGAAAATCATTTCCACTTTACTTCACTGCAACGCACACCACTTAACCTAAATTTAAACTTTTCAATAATTTGTACCTGTAGACTTCATGCAACATTTACTGCACCTTTCACCTCGCTTCACTTTCACCCTATTGATTCATTTCTTATAATTTTCCTAAAATCCCGCACAGAGTAAGGAAATTACTCAAAAGCAGCCGCAAGTCACTTGGATAGAATCATGAAAGATATTGTCTGCGACGAAATGTGTTGGCCAGTGTATTTATTTATTATTTTAATGTTCTAATGTTGCAAATAATTTGTTTTTAAACCTACCTTTTAATCATTTAATTAGATGCACTTATAATAGTCTTCCCCTAAAATGTTGCATAAATCCTTAAGAAACATTTAGCATTGATTTTAGGCGCGAGAAGCTCCCTAAGATATGCATAGTGCATGTTATATAAGCTGCTTTTCCTTCTGCAACGGGGGAACTAGAAGGTGGGGACTGGGGCAGTCCTAAACGACAGCTTGGGATCCCCCCACGTGTTTCTCCCTGCGGGGCCCCGCCTCCACGGAGACTCTGAAGCTCCCGTCTAGTCTCACGACTGATTTATTGATATTTATTCAAGGCGCATCAACTGCTGTGGTCATTAGTCCCGAAAGTGTAGTGCATATGTTTTCCGCGAGATGTACCGGTGATCGTACCCGCTGGATGGTGAGATCCGGCGCGTATCTATCATCGGATAACGGGGTTTCGTTCAACAAGGTATCTCCCATAAGCGGTGCATCACTCCACCCGGATCAAGCACTAAACAACCGGTCTCCTGGCTCGTGTGGTAGTGTAGTGCATGTAAGTGTAAGTGGGTGTAATTAGGGGTGAGGAGAGGACAAAGATGAAGACGGAGAGATCGCGCGTGGTACGTGGCCCGTTTGTTAGGGTACTGTTCCCGAAGTCGCGTGCTGTTAATCAGAGAAACCATAGAAAACTACCGATCGGAGCAGCCGGTTGCTGGAATTCTCCTACATACAGCGACAGAACTCAACCAAGATATCTAGCTTAAGTCGAAAATGCTGCCACTGTCGGGAGTTGAACCTAGGTTGAAGAGACATCGGATGGTGGACTGAGCCACCTCACCCGGTCTAGTCTCTCAACATGGGTGTTGTTTGCGTGTGAGTGTGTAATTGGAGACAATGGAACAAACATACGGAAGGAAAGGTCGCACTTGGTGCGTAACCACTTCGTTAGAGAACTGCTCTTGAATTCGCAGGGTAGTGATCAAAGAGACCAGGGAAAACTGCCGATAAAGCAGCCGACCCATAGAGTTTTCCTCGAGTAAGTGGTTGAATTCGACGAAGGCTCCATCGATGATGCTGCAGGAGCAATGATGTTGCTGTTTATATATTGTAGCCGGTACATATTCATTTAATATCTTATTTTATAATAATAGAGCTGATAGACAAAATGTTCCTGATGGTATAACATAGCGTTTGCATTTTTTTATTGAGATAAAGTTGAAATATCAATTATTGATTTTTTAACTGATTTATTTTCCTAAATTTGTAGTTATCATTTTAAATAAAATGAAATAAAGAAGATCTTTCTGACCTTTTTGCGTTCCTTCTGATTTTGGCAATGCATCTTAATACTATTTAATGAATACTATTTGGTCGTGTTCTTGAATCATCATTCGAATGTAACAAAACACAACCAGAATAGTTTACCTCTTTTCCCGGTGCTTCTAGCAGTTTCTTCTTTTCTCACAGTTCGCATTCTTTACCATATCTCTTCAACGAGTTCTCAGCGTCCGCGGTTTGCCACGAAGAGTCTCTACGGCCAACCACTTACGAGGCAATTATCCTGGCAACTCGCCCGGCGGCTTTTCAGACCGGCAATTCGTTTCTTCGCGTTCTTTGTCGTACTCTCCAAATAAGCGATTCCCTTTTTGGTGATGGTATCGCTCTGTTCATTCATGTCTCAATAAAAGCGGTACTTGCTGAATAAGCCTTTGTACGTAGGATGATGAGTTTTTGGACTTGACGGATTTTCACTTACTCTAAGAGAGATGATGTAACAAATTTACATCTCACGCTCTACGATGAAGTCATAAGACGCATTTATTTTCTTGAAACAGCAATAAAAAAGTTATGAATTATCTGAGAATTTTAACTTGTCTTGAAATTATAATCTAGTTTTTTCGTAAAAGTGTGTAGGTCGTCGTTGCCACTGATCTCGAAAAGAAGAACAGAATTGCATGGAATTTGAATGGAGAGATTGCAAGGAGTGTTACCAGATAATCTAGCAGCCCACTCAAATCTAATCAACAAATCGAATGAAAACGAAGGAATTTTGAAATTTGACATGATTGGTCGTTGGTACCAACCGCACATTATATTCAAAATATTGAATTGTAATGGTGAGTCGGGGACGGGAAGGCCATTTAAAATGGTTTTCCTACGTTTTTTTGCATATATATAACTATGAATCCTACCGAAAAGTATATTCTACGCACATTTAAATGAACACAATTTCCTATAACAAAGTTTCTGTGGTATTTTGTTACAAAATTAACTTTTAAAGTTACAGACAAGAAAATTTCTTGTTTTATTTACGGCAAGACCCGTTGTTAGATACCTCCCTTATGAAAATGATGATATGGTATGCACGGAAGTAATTTTACCAAATCTTATTTTGTGCATGCTTGCGAGTGTCCGAGGTCATTGGGTTCGAGATTACCTCGGGGACGAAAACTAATAATCCATAGTTTATTTGATAAGGATCGAGTGAAAATATTTGGTAAAGGACTGGATACATTGTCACCATGTAAATTAGATAAAAAATATGAGGGTACAAAAATCGAAAATGGAATAATCGGTTTTACCGCGGACGTAGAAGGACATCTGAAACTGAAAGTGTTAATGACGAACAACGCAATGTTCGACGTGGGGGTCCAATGATTACGGAATTGGAGCACTTTTCGAGCCTATAACGTTAAAAGAAATACTTTTCTAAAAAGACATTATAGGAACTTAACTTTTCGTAGGAAATTGTGTCTTATTTAATTTCGTATAAAGCGTAAGTTTCGTTAAGCTTGATACTTATGCAAACAATCTTAGAAAAAAAAACACTTTTAAATGCCTATTTGCTCGGTTCACACTCCACACTTCAAGATTTTTAGTCATTTTTAGTCAAAAAATCATTTTTAGTCAAAAAATCTGGCAAGTTTCAAAACTCCGGAGGTTTTTTCCTTGATCACCAGATCAAAATGATTTTATCAAATAAATATGTATTTAGTTGTGGATTAAACTTTTAATTAACGATAAATAATTTTAAACGCCGGTTGATTTTAAGCGATATTCAAAATGTACAATTTAGACAGTTTATTTTCTTAAAGATTTATATACTCATATTGACACTCGTAGTATTAGTAAATGGAACCTGTCGATCCTAGTAGACAATGAGCTTTGGTTAAAATATATTTTTCCCCTTTTCGTTAAGGAATTTATTGACATTTTGAATTTTATTCCAGGAATTTCTGAACGAATTCCGATCATGAATTATCTTTACATTTGGCTTCCTAAAACAGATAAAAATGTCCAAAGCTTAATAACCATAAGTAGAGTATTTGCGTAATTTCTTATAACACATGTTATGCAATGAATGCAATTGGATGGCGAAACTCACATTGGAAATATTTTCTGAACTTAACGTTTGTTGATGAGCATCACGCGTCGTTAGCCAGACGGACACCGTTTCTGTACCGTCGACGCCTCTGCTTTCCAACGCTTTCTTCGAAGATTAATAGACTCTTCAACTGAACACTTGCCTTTTTGGATTGCTATTTGTTTCTTACTGCTTGGCGCTTCCGTGCTCTGTGCAAGCTTCTGCAATTAAGACTCAAAGACCCAGAGCGATGGCTTAGCACTGGTTACAATTTATTTGCGTCCGGCAGCAAGGATCTCTTTGTTAATTACGAGTCAATTACATGCTTATTACGAATTTGCCTACAAAGAAAAATGTGATTGAATGGTCAGACGTCGCAGATCATTGTGAGACTTGCGAAAGGAATAGAGAAATCAACATGTCTTCAGATGCTTATAACTGACTTCTTTACTCTATTAGGAATGCTTACTAAAAAGGTTTGAACAATATAGTTTGAGTTAATTTATCACGTTTTTATTTTCAAATTTGCAATTTTAACCTTTTAAATTTGAAGTTAAAATTTTATGTTATTCTTTACAATCACTTTAATTTTGTTTTCAATCTTTTTAATTTTTTTCCAATTCAAACCAAAATTTATTACCTCTTAATGCATTGTAGATGTCTTATTCACTTTCATAGTTAATTGCACTGATTGCAAGAAAATGTTAACAATACTGAGTTGTATTTTTCGACTATGATTATCAACTATACTCACAAAAGTTTACTCAATACGTGAAGTTTCGTTAATTCGAAAAATACAGCACCATAAGCATTAGTACTTCTAGAAAAGTGTCGAAACAAATCGAAATACAAGTATGTGCCTTAGATGTACAGTAATTTTTTGTACACTCATACCCTTAAAACAGCTTTTATGTTAAGTTAATATCCATGTTTATCGAATTAGGCCGATGAAACTCTTTAAGTGTTAGTTAGGCTGATTTTACAGTCTAGTTTAGTAAAAATGTGCAGATAAGACTCACAGCAATGTACTGAACAAAATTAGGTACTTTACGGAATTAAAAATTCAGAATGACCCGTGAATTACAAAAAGAACAGTCTTATGAGCCTAGAAACGTTTCTTCTACAAAATTAGTAGTTCATTCAACAGTGTGAAAGGCTTTTGTACACGTTCCATTACAGTACAGAAATTGCTACTTTATGGTCGAAATGTGAATGTTTTTGGACTTGGTCATTTACCATCTTCGTCCAAATATCCTTCTCATTTTTAGCCATAATACATAAACGGCTGTTGAAGGCACCGCAAATGCGTAAAATTGATATAGCAAGAAAAGAACAAAACAAATCGCTTGCGCAATTTGAAACTCAGCACAAATTTCATGGACAATTTCAATTACAGTTCATGTGTGTCTCATTATCTTCTGGGACGTTTTGCCACACATTAATATTTCGAGACCTGTTTTAACACTTCTCCTGTCAGACAACTCTTCTAGAAGCTCATTTGCTGTGTACCTTGGGTGTTCGTTCGTCATAATTCACACTTATTATAAGTGTGTAATATGAGTATGGTCGTATAATGTAATGTGTCACATAGGTATGGTCGTATCGTTGGCGGCATACTTAGACACAGTAATGTGACGAGGCGAACGTCCCCACAAATATGGAAGCCTTGTTAAGCAAGAAAATAAAATCACGATATAATTTAAAATTTAATTGTAAGAATGAAATATCGTAATTGACTGGAAATATGGCATCAATGATTCATTGTTACTCAATATCTAAGCATGGAATATGATTGTAAACTTTATGAGCAAAGAAATGTCATCTTTTTCTGCTGTCTTAGAAACGAGGCTGTTTTATGAGACTAGTTCAATTAAAAATCGCAAATAAGATGCATAGTGGTCGCACATAAGATTAAGTATGTTACGGATCTACAAATTCGTGGGTGACCCGTGAAAAAAAAAGTTTTATGAGGTTACAAACGTTTACGTTTCTTGTATAAAATTAGTAGTATGTTCAGAATTTTTATTACGGCAAGGAGGCCCCTTTCAAAATTTTGCACTGGGAGCTACTACCCCCCCCGTGCCCTCACCTATGGTTCCAATAGTTTTTCACCTCTCCAATCGCATCATTAGTCTCCGCAAGCAATCGCGAACGCCTTCCCCCCTCGCTGCCAACGCGCAAACTGACAAATGCAGTTTTATTTCAGGAAATCGATTTGAGTCGCAATGCCTACTGTGCTCATTAGTGAGTATAGTGCGTGTTATGTCTTAGGAGGAGGTGATGGTGTTCCTCCCGCTGAAACGAGATCTGGCGCTGACCTACACGTTGACTTACACTCCCCCCAGATATATTTCCAATTAAGTGAACGACCCGTCAGGACCAAGTTCTAAACTCCTGACAAGTGTAGTAGGACAGTATGTTTATGTGTGTACGGAAAAGAGGAGGACAAGGGTGCGGAGGGAAAGATACACACGCGGTACGTGACCAGTTTGACTACTATTCAGGCATTTATCTAAAATTTATAAAAAAAACTATTAGAGAAGCCATTCGCTAGAAGTCTTCTCCGGTTGAATTCGACCCAGGATTTTGACACTTATCGGCTGTGACGCTGTCACTCAATCGTGAGCTATAACGTTACTACAGTGACGCCACTATTCTGACGTTTAAGCTCCCGATTGGATGGCAGCGTCTCAGCTGACAGCGTGTCAACGGACTCAATTCATGTGTGTCAAAGTATACGTAGCTACTGTCGAAACTCCGCTACCGTCGGTACTCAAACCCTTGGAACGAAGTTGCAGCGGTAACGGTATTATTTCTGAGATACCGCAGCCGGTCAGTTCGTTCCAGTTGGCGGTGAGTCATGCGCGGCAGCATCTCGCCGCGAGCGCAGCCCGTCCCGATCGCCGTGATGGATACTGGGAGGCGCCTCGCTCGCCGCGCGCGGAGGCGCTTGCGTAACGCGAACGAGATTCCCGCGCGTCCAGCGGCGGGCGGCCGTGGGGGCGGGCTGGCAAAACCGACACGAAAGCATCGCGGACCACTGAGTCCAGCTGGGCCGAATTGGTGCGTCAGTAAAAGTAAGCGAATAAAGAAAACTTGTGGGAATGGGTGGCACAAACAAACTTTTCCTCCTCCTAATGTTAATATTCAACACTTATATTTTAAAAAACGTGCGTGACATTAGGTGAAGATCTAAAATTGAGAAATGGATTGCTATCTGGTTTTGATGTAATAGATTCAGTATATATTCAGAAGTAATTTGAACTTTCGCAATTTTGAAAATTTCAGAATCTGAATGAAAATTGGAACTGGATATTTATAAATACGCTTTCCTCTATTTAAGCAAAAAATTAAACAAAAAAATTGCAGCTATTTTTCAGAAAGTTTTGGAAATGTCACAGAACCTTCATGTAAAGTATTCCCTCAAATTAATATATCTTAATGATCTCCAGAATGATTCAACTAAATGTTACTTCTGACGTGTTTACCAAGTTTAAGCTGAAAGGCTGCTAAACTGACAGAGTTATACATGGCACATACAGATGCCATCTATTCATCCATACTGTCATCGTGGACAGTAACGCGTGTTTCTGTCCACTCTCTGCATCAATCTTAACCATCAGTGGAACGAATCGTACGTATGTGCGAAGTTACAGCTGAACAGATCAATGAACGTGGATTTTACAACTAAAAATTCGAGATGATAATGTTGATGTGATTCCAATATTTTTCCTTCCTGTACTAAATTTCGGCATTTATTTCGAAATCTCGATTTCGATTTTTCAGAATATTTTCACTTTGTACGCGCATGATGAGTAGCATGATTATTATTATTATTATTATTATTATTATTATTATTATTATTATTATTATTATTATTATTATTACTTCAGATCTTACGCTATACAGGAGACTTAAAGAGACTACTCTGGGCTGTCAATCAACACATATCTTTGTCCTATTTCCAGCACAGCTGGTTAATTGATGAGAGTAGAGTTTTGTATTTGCCTTCTACTGTTTAAGATTGATTATAAGTAATTTAGAAAATTGAGAGTTTAAGAGTAATTATGAACAATGACTGATGATGTTTACATTATGATGACTTTAATGACTGTTTTAGATGGGTAGGAGGTGACATGAGAAGCCAATCACGGCATAACTTCATGGTTAAAGCACGGGACTTGAAGTCACGTAAGTAATAATAAAAAAGTTGTCGAAATAAAAATAATTTAAAAAATCATTTCTTTCTGTGTGAAACAAGTGCTGTAAATGACTTTCGTACATCGCCCTTTATGAAAATCAATGGAAAGTAAACAGACATCTGTGCCAATGGGAATAATATAATAAAAATTTGGTCTATTCATTTTGTGTTTTTTTTTCATTTATGCAATATTAATTGTAACTGCATGTTTTTGTTCAATCATTGCGTTTATACTAGAGACAATATCGCTCGCGGGGTTTCGATATCTCTCGGGAACACTGTGCGGTTTGCATGTACGCCAGAGCGGCCCCGCGGCAGTTGCCCCGAGGGTAAGCAACCTCTGCCGTAATCAGCTCTAGCGCCTTCCGCAGGTCCTCTCCCAGATCTCAGCCTCCCTTGAGTTATGGCCGTGTGCTTCTCTGTTTTCTTTTGGAGTGTACCTTGTACTACAGGTGTTCTAGGTGTTCTACCTCCATCTTCAGATATAAGATATTCTGTGTTCTCTAATCAAACAAAATAATATTTAAAATTAAAGAAGCAAAAACTATAAAATGAAGATACGAAAAGGAATTTCAATAAGATGCTATTTATTTTATTTGTTCTTTCTATAACAATCCTTCATTTTTAGATCAATTTTATTGATTTAATTTTCATGGAATCATTTTCACTACTCTAATTTTGAAAGAAAATTTAGTTATACATATCATAAAAAATTATAATGTTCTGAATTTTGCTGTCAATTTCTAGTGAATTTTAGATTATTATTATTAAAATTATTAAGAAAGTTAAAAATGATTATTATGAAACCTAAGCCCTGACGTTTACTTGCAAATGCCGAATAAAACACAGACATTTCTGACAGCTCATAATCCGCTGCTTCCTACAACGTTTTCCAGTGGCTTGCCAAAGGGGCTCGAATCTTCATCACTCTGGGGGTTGAAAGTCGATACCATCTCGTAAACCTGGCCCAGCTCTTGAAAGTGAGACTTACGTAGGTATCCACAACTCAGGACACCCACAACTCACGAGCGCATGGGTAACAACTTCAACGCACGTCGTGAACTGCGTACCGGCTCCGAGAAGTTAGTTCTTCCTAGTCCGGGAAGGCGCACCTGGACCGCTGACTTTCGCTGCTTGGGAGGTGCTTCTTCAAAACATTCACTCGCAGTAAGCCTGATGGAAGAGATTTAGACGGGAGATTTTTATTCACGAGCTCTCTTTAGAGGTATGATTCAAGAAGACATCTGGCATCGTGAAAAGAAGTGGAGAGGATTTCTTCACATATTTGTATGATAACGCAATGGTCAAAACACGCATGGGCAATAGAAAGAGAACGTTGATTACAAGAATAATGTTGGTATTTGTTTATAGGTATTTCATAACATTCAACTACAAAATATGATCAAAGGAAAACAAGAAACTACTTGAATCGTTGTTGCTACATATTGATGACTGCATTTTTGGTTCTTTTTAATATCTCTAGTTTTCTTTGCATTTAAAAATAGTTTGTCTTTACGAAGAGCATCTTGAATGTGTGTTATCTAGAGATGAGACCATACAGACAATACATTGTGTAGTTCAAACTTTATTTCCAATGAAAGTACATTGTGCGCAGTAGCGACAGTGTGAGGTAGCGAAATATGATGTTCCTGTATTTATGTAGACTTCGGACGAGATATATTTTACGAAATACAGCAATAATAAATAAAATTACACCTTATACAGTCCTAAAGAATACTATTTACTTTCTCGTTACGAAGTAGAAAGAAAGTGATGTAACTGTAGAGTACGAAGTAGAAAGAAATTGATGCTACACGAAAAACGGAAAATTTACGACAGAAAAACTTATTACAGTGCTCTGGTAACAAAAAGTTGAAAATTCCAGTTGATAAATTTAGAAAAAAGTCCTTTAACACGCGTTATATCCAGAATGCATGTTTTGTAGGTCCTTGATGCCGAAAAATCAAATGACTGAAAATTTATGTCTGTCCGTCCGTCTAGAGAGACGGACAGCGTTAGCTGGTAAACCGTTCAGTCGATTCTCTCCAAAATTGATTTTTTCGAATCAATCTTGCTGATGTCGCGGCCTCTTGAGTTTGAAAAATATTTTATTTTTGAAAGGTCCTTTACATGAAGCCCCTAGGACATTTACCAAATTTTCAAAAAAAAAGAAAAAAAAATGCTGAACTGATTTTTATTAAAGTTTGTTGTCGGATGGTGTCAAGAATATTCAACAGAATGGTGGAAGTCTTATGTTCGTTAAAAACCCTGATTTTTTCGAAAATTGCAAAATTTCAAATTTTTTTCGGCGTCTTCCTAAAACTAAAAAATTAAAGATAGAAATTTTCATCTTAATGAAATGTGTCCTGTAAAAATAGATTTTGAAATAAGATCTTCTACAAATTGCCAGAAATTTGAGTACTTTTTGCGTAATTTTGCGTGAAAGTAGACGCAAAAATGTACTTGCTGTTTTAGCATCACTAGTTTCACAAATGTCGTTGTTACGAAAAGCAAGTGGCTACATATTGCATATCTTCGGGAATGCTGAGAAACCGCAAAAATTGATCATTATAAAATAATGACAGTGATAATTATGTATATTGTACCGCTGAATTCTTGGCAACTAATCTGTCAGATGTAGTATATTCAGCTCTATTCTAGGCTAGATCTTGTGCATTATAGCATTATCAATTCGTTATTACTCAAATTCATCTTTGAGTTGTGTCACTTTCTTTCCGGGATGCAATATATTGTTAGCACAAGCTCTGCGAATCCTACCGACTTTCAAAAGTTCAGGGCATCAATTCATGTTACAGACGGCTTTGGTTATTCTCGGTAGTTTTCCGTGGTTTTGTTACCAGATCAACACCAGGGAAATACCGATGCAGTACCGGACATAGAGAAGAAGCGGACCATGCACCGTGCACGATCTTTCCTTCCTCTTGCTTGTCCTATCCTCACCCATTACGTACACACAATTACACTCACGTGTATTACACTACTATCCATGTGGTTGTGACCAGTGAGGAGTTGTTCGGGCTTGTTCCGGCTATGGCGGTGCCTCGCTGGTGGGAGATACCTGATAAGGGAAAACCCAGCAAACTGACTTGTTGGTCGGCTCCGGGTTTTGGCATCCAGCGAGGGAAGATTGTCGCTACCTCAACCGGTGAAAACGTGCACTATGCTTACGGGACTATTGACCATAGCAGTTTTCCCCGGAAACACTAACCAATGGATTAATATGCAAATCCTCTTCAGCGACGGTTAGCAATGTAAGGATTATTATTCTTGTTTATTTATAGAAAAGCTTGTTTTACTTTATAGCCTGTGAATTGAATAGCAAATCGCCGCAATTGATATGAGGTTATGCATAATTTTTCGAAAATTTCGGTACTTTTCGTGTAATTTTGCATGAAAATACGAGCGAGTAAGTACATGCTGTTTTAGCACTAGTTCATTTTCACATATGTTCACAAATATAGTAGATGCACCCGACTGTGCAAATTCTTATGATCGGGTGCAGTTTAAGTACGCTTATAACTAAAACAAAAACTGACATATGGTTCAACAGAAAATGTATATGCAAGTAAACGTTTTACAAAATAGTAACGTAAGATATAGTTAGAAATTATTACCGCAAACTAAGTTATGATATAAATTTACTTAATTTAATTAAAGAAGGGTTGATTATTTCTTTCCTCGATAATAGACGACTACCAGTTCCTTTAGCTCTGATATTTGTTCTACCGGAATTTTAAGTGCACTTATGAAACATTTTTGGTTGCAGCAATTCATTATTCGTAAGAAATGAAAATGTTCCTCTTATATCATCCTGTATGTATGTATCTGGCATTTGGAATCGACTGTCCGAATTCGTCGGCTAGCTATCGGTGTCATGCTTGTACCTCTTTCATTCTAACGTTTGGAGCGTAAGGGAGGCACGAGGCGAACATGACTTTTCCGTTCGGCGTAACTAGAAAACTCTGGCTGCTTGAGCTTTTCTTCGTCACACAGCTACAGAAACTGGGACGAGTTTAGAGGAAAGCTACAACTTTATTTTTGCCTCGACCGGAAATCAAACCCGGGACCACAGCACGGGAAGCGAGTACACTGCCCATCCACAACAGAGGCTCTTATGTAATTATGATTTTCAATATTCTACTGCATTTGGGCTCAAGCAAGGTATCCTATCCCCAGCTTTGGTCTGCTAAAGAAAGCGAGGCGAATCCTCGGCCGCTGCAGCGGGCGTGGTAGAAAGGCGGCGCGGCGTGCGCAGTCACACAGCGCATGCGCAGTGGCAGCTGCGCTCGAGGCGTCTCCACCTGCCCGGGACAGCGGCCGAGCTGGAGGCGGGCGGCGAGCGGAGCGGCGAAAGGCGGCTGCGGCGATGTCTTGATCACAGAGGTCGCCGTATGGCCGCTGATGCGTGGGGATGGATGCCCATGGGAACGGAGCGACTCGCGGCCTGGTGGATAACGCCGCGGATGAATTGATTTGCGGTTGACGTGGCGGCGCCACGAACCGGACGCCACGCCAATGCCCATAAAGTAACTTCTGGATCACGTATCTAAGTGTCTAATTATACTTTTCTTTCCTGTTCTCTAGAATAAGAATGAAAAGTAGTGGAGACACTTCAACTAAATGAAACGGAATTTTCGCTCATAAAATACGTATTTAAGGTTTTATTTGTGACTCTACACACACGTCGTAATTAAGGCCAATTAGCGTTTTTCTAATGGTGGTTAGGATTGGTGACGGTGCAGACGACGTTTTGTTCCCGAAAATTGGGATGTCTCTATGGATGGATTGATTGATGTGGCACACCCACCTCTGCCAGATTAGAAGCGTTTGAGGTGATTCTTGGTAAATATAGTATTAATATTAAGATGAGGAACATTTTCGGCATGTCGTGCATTCCCACTAGTTTTTAGTTTGTGATTACGCATATCGATTGTAAACAGATTAATCATCAAATGTAAAAAATCATTAATAAAAAATCATCCATCGATACAATTTAGCCAATGACATTGCAAATTTTTGTTGTAACCATGGGTGGGAAATGTGGTACATTGCTAGCTATCAAGAAAGGTTTCAAATCAGGTTGTCTGTTAAAATTGTATTTGACATATCTATACGCAAATGTGTTACTTTTAATACAGTTAATTTGAAAAGTATTTATTTTCTGTTATTAACGATACTGTGCTGTTTTTATGTGTGCAATTGCACAAAAAATCGAAACACTAACAAAACTATTATTTTTTGGTAGCTAACACATTTCCGAAAGTTCATCAATTACTCAATTCTAAGATTAGATTTATGAATAACTAAACCGTACAAAATATGTTTCATCTTTTGCTTCCTCGTAAGATGATACATACATGTGACATGGTAGCAGATGTGCAATACTTTCTAGAAGATAGTGAGTTATTGCCACATCCATATTTATATGGGAAAAACTATTTAGCAAGCGATTAACGTTTTTAATTATTACACAGGAGAATCTTCTATTTCACCCACTTTCGCATGAATTAAGTGAACCATGATTGAAGAAAATTTCAAAACCCGCTTCCCAAAAAATCTAACGCTTGATCATTGAATTATTGCAAATGATGGTAATTTGGGCATCGTCTGCTCCGTTGGTGCTTTCACAAGGGCGCGGAGCGCAGAGGTGGGTGCGTCAGCGCCGCTACGTGCGATGGTAGGCGTCGATTGGACTCGGCCCTGGGGAGCGGCGCCCGTCGCCACGCTCGCAATCGATTCGCATCCTTCACCGCCTCGCGCGAGACGATTCCCGGAGACGAATGTTCGCTAGTGAATTATTCACGGGTCAATCTACACGTGCTTGTTTGCTTTGAAGACTACTAGTTGAATCGACGCGAACATTAGGTACTTTTTTTTAACCATTGTTTGAAATGAGGAATATAGCTGTAATATTGGATTCCGAACTTTAAACGGTCTAATGCTCTGCACTGTGCGTTACAGTATTATGGCTATGGAACTTTGCTTGTGAGAACATTATAATATTGCAAAGCGTTAGTATTAAATTGACACAGTAGATAGACACTTTAATTTCACGATTTCCAGACTACGTTTGTTTCCGGCAAACGTGGGGTTATCCATAAGAACTAAACTTTCAAAAATGGAAATAACTTCAAAAATGACTGATTTTAAAGATTAAGGCAAAAAACACAATTCGCAATTCCCAGACCAGTAGTGGCTTCATAATGAGGTTTATTGTGGATGCCTCCTGGTACAATGCCATAATCTTTGTTTGAAATATTCTGTGAAAGGGAATTACTTAAATTTTTATTTACGAATTATTTTAAGGGGTGTGTAATACATTCTTACAAGTTTTAGTTTTGCGCACAAAGTTGGATAGGTATTCTTAGAATTATTTAAGCCAATTTACCTAATGTTGAATGGTATGGTATTTTATTTACGTACTATCATCTAAATTTGCAGATAAAATTTAGAATTAGATTATGTTTAATATCATTCTTTTACTATGGTTTAAATGACATAAACTTTATTAAGACAAATCGCCCACGACGAATTATTGACCTTTTTTTCATTTTTGACAATTACTGAAGTATCTCACAGCCTTTAGAGTTTAATGCTGGAATGAGTTTGCAGAAATCAATGACAAGTTCTATTGGAGGTAATTGAAATTATAGACGAAGGGAGATATACCTTATCATTATTATTTCAAATATTCTTCTTAATGTTATCTTTGATGCAGTACCGAATTTTGCGTTGAAATTCTCAAGTTTAATATGATGCGAAATATGATTTTTTTAAGTAAAAGGTTTTATTCATAACATCAACAAGAAGGAACATATTACTGATTTTTAAATGCCTAGCGTAAAACAAAACTAATTTTTACTTTTCTATCCTCCTGCGCACTTACGCATAAAGAGAATGTATCGTAATGCTGTAGCGGGAAGAGGTGATTATTCGACAAAAACATTTGTATTGTCCTCAAATCAAAACATCATGTTCTCTCATGTGGTAAATTACTACCTCTAAACCTCATTCTTTTCTGAATACTCAATTTCAGCAGTTTGTATGCTCGGGTATTCGACATTGGACACAATTACAAAGAAGTCAGTGAAACGTAGCTCTAACCTACTGGATCTCGTATCTGCAAGTCGATTTCCAAGAATGTTTTATGAGCAGCTAATACAATTTAAAACACAACTTTATTTGTGCATATTTTGTAAACACAATGTTCTACGTATATAGTTTATTTTTAAAGAAATAAATTTTAAAATGTATGTGTTTTAGAGAGGCAAAATTGTGACAAAATACCTACATATACATGGCCCCTGGCCGGATAGGCATCCCACCTGACGCAGGTGAATGGCTGAACAGTATATGCTTTTACCGGAACATTTCCAACAATGTTAATTCCCGAAAAGACTTTCCATTGTGAATATATATAAACTGATTCAGATTATGCGTATGCATAATATAAAAATACATAATTATAAAAATAAAATTGTATGTTATGAAAGCAGGATGACACCTTCCCAAGTTCCAGATACACTTTAACTGTACGAGAGTACGTCAATAAGTATTTCTACTTTCATTCAAATCGTCAGTGCGTTGGCTGTAAAGATTTGTGCACTTACCTGCCTTAAGATGATATTATGTTAGTTTAAGTGTTATCGAATATTCACGTGGGCTGTCGCGATGTGCGAAAGGAAAAGAACAGGCATTCGTAATCCTTTTTTCTGATGTGAGATTGTACGAAACGGTGACATTTTTAGAAGACTTTTAGCACAATGTGGGTGCAATGTTTTACCTTAGCAACGAGTTTATCAGTTAAGTGAATCATTCAAAAGCACCAAACAAGCAGCAAACAAATATAGAATGAGAAAAGAGCACGATGTCCAGCCTCATCCACTGCTGAGCAATATTGAGAATGTCAATTGATTCCGATTAATCGATGAGTGACTGTTGATGAAGTGACTAGACATATGCAGTGAATTGACTAGCGTATGAAGTGCCTACCCATTGAGATGGATTATCAGAGCTCTTCAGAATCTATAGTTTCTTATATTTTTCAGTCCCTTTCGTAAATTTCGGACAACCACAATTGAAATACTCACATCCAAATTTATTACGTAATATTATTTAATGAATGTTTTTGACGTTTTGAAAACGGTTCTGTCACTCTCATCAGACTACAATTGAAAATATATTCACATATTGGTTAAAGGTACTAAGAACATAAAAATTACAAAAAAAGCAAACAACAAACAAACTACTAATATACCCAATTCATTATGAAAACTCACATTCTATTCTGTACATAAAAATTGAATTCGAATGTGAATACAAAAAATGTTTCTTGATTAAGCACATGGTGGAGAGCAGTCCAACCACTTGAGCGTTAACTATTTAAAGAGAGCCGTAGCTAAAATGAAGGAGTAACGGAAGTGAGGGGAGAGTTGAGAGATGAATTATTATAATTATTGGTCTTAGCATTTAAATAAAGAGTATGTTATTTCCGGAAAGTAATATATTATGTATTACAAATTATTCATATATAATATGTTATCATACTTTTTTGAAAATTTGTTGGATTCAATAATATTATTATTGTATTCTGGGTTTTTATATTCAAAATTTCTAGAATTACCCTCTTATTACTGTTGGGTTCAAACATGAAAATATGAAAATGATCAGAATTGATTGTGTGATTTAGTTTAATTCAATTCTGAGGTATTACATTCTACCTACTTGTAATTTCTTTGATATTGTTACTGTGTTCTGTTATTCTTTGTTTTATTCTTTTTTTGTTTGACGAACATTATTCAGTTTACAATCTCTTCAAAAGCTCTGTTTGGAGGTGTCAGAGCCTCCCGCGCAGTTTCAGTCTTGACACGTCTAATTACCATCTATTTGGTCCCCTTAAATATATACTTTCAGATACCAAAGATTTGCCCCCGACCTTCAAGTGAGGCTGTAGTGTATCCATAGCTTGCTGCTCAAACGAAAATCCTTTTTTCTAAGGGTTTAGGAAAGCAGGCTATGATCAAGTACATTGAAAAATATGGTGTCTATGTTGAAAAATGATGTCATTTTTTTTTAAACTACTATTGTTGTGATCAGTTATAAACATTAAGTGTAAATACTTATTGCATTATCCTCATAAATTATTTGATAAGTATGTAAAAGTCAGTAAATGACAAATTAGAATTTTGTAGAAGTTACTAAAATAACAATTAAGAAAAAATTAAAGTTGATGGGTCAAATAACAAAATTAAGATCAATTTTGTATAAGAAGGCATGAATGCACATACACAATTGAATTGAATGCGTGTATGATAAGTGTGTGAATGTGTGGATACGTACTACGTGCATGTTTCATTTCGAATATTTTTCAGTTCAATTTCTTTAATGTCCATCAAATTTCCTAACACACCTCTTCACGATTTTACTGAAATATCCAATACTAGTTTAACTAGTTTATTTAAAAAGATATTTGTTACCACAGAGTTAGCAGGTGTAAACCTGCTCGTGAGAAAATGTGAAAAGAGGCAACTATCGTAAAGGTTGATTTGCGGTAAACTAAAGAGGCATATTGGCATTTAGGGAGAGAAGATAAAGAACAGCTGGGATGAAAATGTTGCGCAGTCTTAGCAATGTAAAACTAGACCACTAATATGCTCTCCGAATAAATTGCTGCGTCACTGTATTTGCTCACTTTCTCATTTTTCTTCCATTCCAGAAAATGTCAAAGTTTTGATATAACTTTTAATTAAATAGTGATGTTTAGTCGGAAATTTTTACTCTAGTTTGATTTTGGTTGATCGCAAATATTAGAATATAATAGTCCTCAATTACTTATCCCTGATATTACGATAAATTTTCGTACTCATTGTTGCCCAACTATCTTCATGCGACAATGAAGAAATAAGTGTTCCTTTTTTAAAGGCAATTTTTTATGATACTAAACCCCATTTTCCACACAACGGCCACAGCAGTTTTGGCGCTGCAGACTATTACTTCCCTTCTAAAAAAGTTGAATTTTAATAGCGAAATAACGCTTCAAGTAATTTCAAATCAAATTTGAAGAAATAACTTTGATGATAAGGGACGGCGAGAGAGGAGCCGACGGCGAGAGAGGAGCATTTGGTTAGCAGAAGTGCCAGGCGACTGTGGAATTCCCCATCAAATTACTATCATTTCACTCGCTTCATAGAATTTATTGCTTTCCTGTCTAAAAAAACGATTGCGGTAAATTAATTCTGCACCAAAGCCGGTTTATTTTCATTAGTTAATTACTATGTATTACGCAACATTTATTTGCAGAGCCAAATACCATGTTATGCTATGTCGCACTTGCATTGCTAGCGAAACCATTAAAATGATTTATGTGCCTGGGTACCCAATTCTTTAAGAGTTATTTATGCGAGGTTGAAATGATAAGCACATCCAACTAATTGTATATTTTCCTTCAAAATTAATATTTTTAATCAACCTCATTATAGTGGCGAAACCAACATGAGCAGTGAGTTACCTTTTCTGACACCGCACAGCGCTATTCTTGAACGCGAAACATTTGGCGCCCTCTATCGGATTTTGCATCGTTCGTAAAACGAGTCGAAGTGGAGGGGAGCATGGGAGACGCGAGGTACGTCTTCCTCTCTTATACGTTACCCATACATCACCCTGTAGTGTCGCCCTCGTCCGCGAGATAGCGGTGGCGTGGCGCGGCGCGGCTCAGGCGCCCTCTGCTGGAGGCAGAACGCAGCAGGTGAAAGTGCGAGGCGCAGAACCGTTTCCAAGAGCACGACCTCGGGTGCTGTGGCCTAGTGAGAGTGATGGCTCGGGCTTCTTGCCATGTTTCAAGTGCGGTAGCCGTGCCATCGCTGCCACTCCCATTGCCCCTGCCTTCTCCTCGCCACTCCACCTTCCCGCCGCCCCGCCTCCCCGCCTGCCGGACCGCCCGCCGCCCCGCCACCCCGCCTGCCGGCCGCCCGCCGCCGCCGCCACCCGCCCGCCGCACCGCCCGCCGCACCGCCCACCGCTCCGCCGCCTTCCCCGCCCGCCCTGCCCGCCGCCCCACCCGCCTTCCCGTCCCGTCCGCTGCCCCGCCCGCCGCCGGCCCGCCCGCTACCCCGCCGCCCGCCTGCTTCCCCGCCGCTCTGCCGCCCCCGCCCCGCCCGCCCCGCCCCCAGCCTCGCAGCCGAGCCCTGCCTCACCGCCCCGCCGACCCCGCTACCCTCGCTTTTCACGCCAGTCCCACCGCCCCATCACCCCTGTCGCCTCCGCCCCCGCCGCCCACCACTCCCCTCTGCCCCTGCCGCTTCCACCACCCCGTCGCCCCCGCCGTTCGGCCTCTGTGAATCAACCTCCCGCTGCCCTCACTGCCACGCCGACACCGCCGTCCCTGCCGCATCCACGCTCCCGCCGCCTTTACTGCATCCGACACCTCTGCACCCCTGCCCCCCCCCCCCCCCCCGTCCCCCTCCCTGCTCCCAACCGCCCTGCCGCCCTGGTGCTCGCACCGTCCCCACCAACCCCACTGCGTCCGTCGCCTTCATGCGCCCTGCCGACCAGCCGCCCCGCCGATCCTGCCATCCCCACTGTCCTCGCTGCTCCTGCCGACCCACTACCCGCCGCTTCCGCCCCGCCATTCTTCCACCCCTCCGTTTTCACTCACCCCCGCGTCAACCCCATCGCATCTACTTCGCTTCCTCTGCCACTAGCACACCCGCTGCCGGGAGCGCCGCCATTCTCTCTCTCGATCAAGATATTGATTCCTCACCGCGCTCGCGTAATGCTCGCGCTAACGAGTTGCGGGATGAGCTGAGAGCCGCTGTGCAAGATGCTTCCGTAATTTGTTAACAAGCGTGAAGGCGCAGTGTGCGCGCGTGTGTTGCCATGTAGACGGAGTGGCGAGTTTTGTAATACATTTTACTTCCAGGAAATTGTGGACCAGATGCTCAGACGTCTTGCATTATGGCTGTGGAAATAGTGGAGATAAAAGTAAAATGTAGGGTAAAATTCATTTCTAGAATAATTCATGACATTCTCTTTTTAATATCCTATTCGCAATTTTTTTCAAAGAATATTAACTGTCAAGAATAAGACTTTAATTGTGAATAGTACATGTTCAATACGAATGAATTGAATATTATGCATATTCTTCTTCTTTATAAGAACTCATCTATTTTTAAAGGGCTTCGTTTTTTGATGTTCAAATTGCACAAAATATTTTATTCATAATAATTGAGTTTCTTCAATGCTAATAATGAGATTTCACAAGGCATTTTGATATACTTTCAATGTTTCACATCATAAGATAGAAATGATAATAACTTATGTTAATAATCCATGCACTTCAGAAAAAACACAGCTTTACATTCCATGTCACATTTGAACTGTGAGATAAATAGCTATGGTTTTTATCGATATTTTTGAAAGATAATATTGAATCATTGAAACTCAGTGAAGCTGACACGCATTTAAAAGTCAAATGCAATGAGATAGTCGAAATAACAAGAGTCTAGTAATAACCCATATAATAATTTTTTAGGACATTTCAGGGAATTTTCGAGTACGAAGAAGTTTCAACAGATGCATGTGAACTGACATTTGTACGAATATTGTTTGTCAAAATGAAAGATGCGAGAGGTCTGTGAGAAGAATCTGGATGCCAAACGGTATACACAAAAAAATTACGTAAATATTTAGCTAATAATTAAGTAATGAAAACTGCAGTTGGAGAATAATGAAAGTTTATCGCAAGCAGCATTTAACTCTAATGATAGGTACAATTTTTTCACTCGTACATTTTTTACCTAAAGCATCCCTGTCGGGATGTGTAGAGATATTACCTCCTAGCAGTGAAATGTTTATTCTTTGGCCTTAAAATTGGCGCATTGAGTGTTGTTATTGCTATTTGTTTTTTATAGTAAGCTAAGCTGTATTGACGTCCGTGTGTAAAATTTACTTACCATGTATTATTAAGGACCATCAGAGCAGGGACTCCGGCAGCTATTCTCTTAAAGAAGTTATTAAGTTATATTGTAGATGTTCCTTCAGTGTTTATTTCGTATTTCTGGAGTCTTTTAATAAACTTGTTCAGGAATATTGTAATTAATATTCGTCTACTTTACGTTATAGTCGTATTCACTTTTAAAGTGAGGAAATTGTGCTCATCTCTTGTAACAAGCGATAAATTTCAGCAATGGCATTCTAGAGTTAAACGAAATACAATATAATTAACGTTTTATAATTCGAGTTTGCAATAGATGTATAATAGTTAGCAAATGATAAATATTTAATAAATCAATATTATTCCTTCCATTTACTTTTAGGAATACTGTTAAATTGTTTTTTAAAATACATATTCAAAGTCTATCTAAGACTGCGCTGCAATCTCTCGAGCACTTCACAAATGGACTCTCGTCTTGTTAGATTCAATTATTAAAATTTCCACGTGACCGATATTTTTTGTTATTTGGATATTTAATGACTTTAATTGTTTAAAACACAGACGGCTCCAGACTAGCAGTAGAAAAGTTTTGTCTGTTTGAGACGAAATCTGTTGTTCTGAATTGCCCTAAAACTTATAGGCTTCCCAATTAAACGAGCCTTTTCTTCTGCATTAACCTTGCGTGTGAAGTTGCGTGCAAATTTAGGGATGCGTACTTAGGGAAGATTTCTCGGAGACTAGTCGCGCTTACACCTTTTTAGAAACCTAATTTGTAGGGTGTTACAAAACGCTTTCTTTCATCAAAGAACGTCTATAGCACACGCCGAGCGGCCGAGCGACCGGGAGCCGTTAACTGGCAGTGTGTGACCGTTGGCGGTCGAGTGAGAACACGAGCCCAAGCGCTCACCCACAGTACAATCCTGAAAACGTTAATTTATTTGATGTTTCTACTCCAACTTCTGTTAATAATTTGTCGATCGAGTAATTATTCAACTGTGTAAAGGTAAAAATAAGAAGTGTTACGCATGTGGAGAATAATCTGATGCAATAACACGGCAAAACATCGGTGTTGTTCCTCGTGGTGCCGAGCTAACGGAAATCTACAAACTATCATCTGGAAACGCAGCAACGGTTGTATTTTAGTTTAAGTTAAACAATTTATGTCATACCAACCATCAAGTCAATTTGAATATTGTATGTTTGCATGTAAATATTTGTTGTCCCTCAGTAAAGTTCGTTCATTAAAAATGTTTTTGGTAGAAATGTGTTGTGGAAATGATTCATGCCGCTGTCTGCAACTCTGAACAAGGCGCTTCAGGGCGCTCTCAGGCTTTGTCATGGCACTCTCTACTCGCCACGTAGCCCTGGCTTGGTTTATTGGGAGGGGAATTTCATATTTCTTTTAATTTAACTTTAGCTAATTGATTATCCATGTGGGCAACTCAGAAACAAAAAACTCTAATTGAATTTCGAATGAAGACATGAAATACAATTATGTTTACTTTATAAATGTGCGATTCTCTATTGAAGGGAAGTTGTCAGTTTACTACAAATATGATTTTAAATGTCAGCTCACATCAAAAAAAAATTTAGAAGATTATTTGTTTTTAGGGTCTAAATAAAAAAATTATAAGTAGCATAAATATCATTAATTTATTTTTATGTACATAGCAACCCAACTCATAAGAATCACTTAACATTAACTTTCAGCCACAAAAGCATGTAAATATAATAAATATCAACAAATGTATTACACATCTTTTACTAGGACCTGAAAATGTGGAATTTGTATTTACATATTAACAGCAATAAATACAATGATCTAAACAATTTGCATTACATCTAATATTCCAGTATTTTCAGGTAACCAAGAGCATAATATCAATTAAAGCACCATGAAGAGTCAATGCAACATTACTTTTAAAATTCACTAAAAAATCCAAAAACATCACAATTCTTGCCGAGAGGAGATCACATGGCTGAAAAGAATAATCCTTGTCATATCCGAGATCGTTCACACTAGATATTTAGATATCACTTACGCTATTATATTGCCAAAGATTCTGTTTTGAAAGTTGTTTTTAAAGGTTCCTTAATGAGCAAATAAATATTTCTGTATGTATGTGAAGGAATCTACGAAAATACATATGCATAAGAAAGGAAAACTGTGGTTAAAGCTAGCAACAGTATTTCTCAGTAGAAATAACTATATCCATTTTGATTCAATATTCGTAGGTTTTCATAATATTAATCATAACGACATATGACGTAGATATAATTATATGATGAATGGAAACAGTTGATTGTAAACTAAATTTTGAAATGAATGAGTGGCAGGAGGAGCTGTGTTTCCTTGTGTTGAAAAGATCTCCTTCCTTCTTATCGCAGACATTTGCTGTTTTGTACCTTAAGTTGTGTGTCATATACAGCGGCCTAACCCTTTTTATGTTTAGATCACAGTTCGTGGTTGGAAGCGCGTAAGTGGTCTGTGGCAGTCTTCGTTTAGTAGGGCCTGAGGTCGTCTCCAACAGCGTTAGCCGGGCGACCGGAAGGGTAGCCTTCCTCTCCGCCCTGCAGGTTGCCAGAGTACCCGTTCTGTTGTTGCTGGCCGTTTCGGCGGTTGTAGCCGGCCTGCTGTTGTTGACCGTTGCGACCTGCCCTTCCGTAATCTCCTGCTGCTGACCGTTGAGACCGGGGTAACCAGCCTGTTGTTGGCTGTTGCGTCCTGGGTATCCAGCCTGTTGCTGACCATTGCGGCCAGAATATCCAGTTTGCTGTTGACTATTGCGTCCGGGATAACCAGCCTGTGTTGCGGCCGGGGGGAACCTTTAACGGATTCCTTGTTCGCCTTGTAGCTGGCTGCTGGTCCCGGGGTAATCTCCCTGTTGCTGGGCGCTAGAGCCGGGATAACTACCCTGTTGCTGAAGTTGTCCAGTAGTGCCAGAGTACCCTCCAGCCTGTTGCCCACCGAAACTGCCTTGTTGTTGCTGCTGGCTGTTAGCAGATGGGAAGCCACCCTGCTGGCCACCGAAGCTTCCTTGATCCTGAAAGAAAGCATTTGGTGAATTTATTCTCAATCATATTTCGTTTCTGCATTCTGGTTAGTCTGGCAGTCAATTATTCTATAAAATAACATTAAAACAGACTTTAGACTAGTTTAAGAGCACTTGCACATAGGAAAACAATACGTTGTGTCGTATTACTTCCATATTAAACATTTTGGAGGTGGTGAAACATGAAATTGACAATCAAAATTATTCTTGTCTTCTTTGTATTTTAAAAGGACATTTATATCAATCAATATTATTTTGTAGATATCTCTTGCATTTGTTTTTACGTTTGATTCTTTTACAAAAATAATGTATTTGAAGAGTTCGTAAATGCAGTGAAACTTTCTTTTGATGAAAAAGTTCCGATCAAGAATTTTGAAATACCCAAAAAAGACTCACATAAATATCATCTTAAATATTAGTGTCGTAAACTATGAGAAATGTATCTGAACTCACAAATTTGAAAATTACTATTTTTCGTTTTACAATTTGGTAAAAAGTAACATCATTTTGAAAAGTGGAAGAGATGAATGCATGTACACAATTCTTCTGCATGCATAAACCATCTACATTTTATTGAGCTTGTAATATAACGCCACTCACTCATAATTGAACCTATTGCTTTTTGTGGGGGAGATTAACTTATAAATTCATATCTTTTCCTGAAATTTGTAACTGTTCTGCGCGATGTCCCAAGCTCTGTTTTCGGTATTGGCAGAGTCTGCTTCTCTCGCTCTTTTATTGAATATACATTGAATGTTGATAATATCACCGTCTTATGCAGCGATAATATTTCTTACAATGTTCAAAAGTGTACTTTCTGGATCATTATAAATAAAGTCAACAATATGTTATGTTATTTGCTATTTTATTATGACAAGCCTTACGGCTATAGTTAAGTGGATAATTGATTTACTGGTTGGATATTTAAAATGATGTGATACGAATGTGCACGTATTAGGTCTTTTAGTGGTCGGCTGAATTCGATTTTTATCAGCTAGCGTTGTTCCCAGACCTAGGAACTGTTTTTACTTATTATCCCCGCCTGAATGTCAGAGAGACATCCATGTGTCAATCACGTGCTCCCATCACTGTACCCTTTTTTCTGATGTATTCATTTTTCTGATGTACTCATGTTTCATTGTAGAAACTAAAGCGATTAGTATTAGAAAGCCACATTTTTTTTGTCCCAGACGGGAATTGAACCCTGGTCAGCTCCCACAGAAAGCTAGTACACCATGAGGCACCTGAGGGGTACTGATATGATTTGAATGATGTTATAAAATGTCAAAAGGACAGGAAGGTAAGCAGAGGAACTCCGAGAAAACCTACTATGAACCCGTTTACGCGTGGATCGACTGGCATTTGAATCCCTGTAGAAAAATAGTGCCTTGGCCTCTAAGGTAAGTTATGCGACTCTAATCGTGGTGGGCATGGCGTGGTACAGTGGAATCCTCAGTCGCCAGAAACCAGGAAGCTTCACCTGGCGAGCAGACACGTCGGTCTCCCGACAAAGCGCTGACTCAGATCCCGTGCTGAGGAGCGTGCCATTCAGCTACGTTTAACGTGCCTTGTAGAAGATGCTGTAAGTGGTGTCCATTGGTGCGAATGCATTCCGGGACATATTTTTATTTACTTTTTGAAGTAACTCCGGTGGGATTGCGGCAATTTTCTTCTTAATGGAACGCCGGAGCTTTTTCCTGGAAGGGGTGTTCTTGTGAATAACTGATCTTTTAAGTACATCTAATTAAAAATATCAAGATCGCGTGATTGGAGAAGCCATGACCCACGACTAAATATTCAAATTCCACTATTTACACATCTTAAAAATTAATGATCAGCACACTTGTATCGAATGAATATGTCATCAACAATGAATCTCTGCTCCAAAGAAAATTCATCATGTCTGTCCAAATGGGCCGCTCTCCGAACACCGGGTTATCTGGATCACCATTCTTCACATCTGGATCACTGCTATTCGTATGGAATGTCAACCGACAGCCAAGTTGCTTTATTGATTATTTCGTATTTTTGGGCGCGTCAACTGCTATCGCCAATAGTACCCTAAGTATAGTTCATGTGTTTCTCTCAGGAGTTGGCGGTATTCTTTCTCCCTCTGGATAGTGAGTTCTGCTGATCGACATATCGGCTAGCGAGACTTACCCCATTCATGTGTTCCCCTCAACGGAGCACCACCCCAGCCAGGACAACCTGTGAGATCTTGATCGATCTCCCTACATGTGTGGTAATGTAGTGCAAGTGGAGGAGCTTAAGCGGAGAGAAGGAGTCGAGAATGTGGAAGGGAAGCTTTCGCTGTATCTGTGTTCCATATATTTGAATACTGCTTCAGTATTCGCGTGGAATTTATCAAAGAAATCACGGAAAACAAACAAATCAGATCAGCGGGCCACTCGAATTCTCTTTGAGACAGCAGTTGACTAGGTAATTAGCTCGTGTCGAAAATCCTGCCAACCTCGGGACTTAAATTTTAGGACATGCCGACCTGAGGCCCCGCAGTGTCATCAGTTGATGCCCTGAGCCACCTCAGCCGTACCCGACGGCGAGGCGGCGTGAGGCGAACGGTCCTACCTGCAGGGCTGCGCCGGCGGCCGCGCCCCCGGGGTAGACGCCCGCCGCGGCGCCGGGGTTGCCGAGGAAGGGCTCGCGGCCGGTCTCCTCGTAGCGGATGTTGGGGCGGAAGCCCTCCAGGTCGGCCCCGGGCAGCAGCACGTGGAACTCGCCCTGCGCCAGGTCGCCCTGGCGGCTCTCGCGGTGGCCGAATTCGTTGCCGGCGCCGTCGTTCACCTCGTACTGGAACTCGTAGTTGGCGGGCTCCTGCACACACACGCACACGGATATTGTAGTGTATACTCCACCGAGAAATTTCTTAATAATACTTTTCATTTACAACAATATATTCTACACAAACATCTCAGACAGTTTAGCATTTACATAAAATCCGTCACCTTGTAATCCTTCTTTTCTAATTCTCAATAAACTCAACCCCCATACCCGATTTCACCAACAGGCATTTAATGTTCTCTTGTACTTCATCATATTCTCATTCTTCATCTAGACGTCCTGCACGTTTTCCCAATTTTCTACTTACATCTCGCAATTTCTGCACAACTTATCTTAATGTTTCAACCCAGAGCCTACCAACAGCAGAAATATTTATGCAATACATACAAACTTAAAATATGGTCAATTTCGTACTTTGAATCAATGGGTTGGAGTTCCAGACTCATCTTTACCTTGTGTTTTTTTTATATATTTGTATTTACTATGTGGGTTCTGGAAAATTCAGTATCAAAATTAAACAAATACATGTTAAACCCATACTGCTCAAATATACACGATTAAACACATAAGCTATAAAAGAAAAAACGCAGATGACAATGAACATATAAAATAGTAAGTTTTCTTTAGTACTTGATGTCAAGATTTAATACAAAACTCGAATGTCCGTACCGTACCGTGACAGCAACCCCATCTATAGTTTTATGCATATTTTCTCTGTTATCATACTATCATGGCGATACCTTTCAATAAATTAACTAATTCGTCTATAATGATAATTAGTATTCTCGAAAAAACATTTAAATAAAAATCTACAGTAAAAATATTGAATTATATTTTAGATTAGATTTTTTGGTGTATAAGGCGTAATTTGTGGAAAATGTAACAGTTAACATTACAGCACCTTCCGATTTGTAGATGAAATATCGATTAGAAGTGTAAGTTGTACTCCAATTAATAATCATTCCTCAGAGCAATTGTAATATAGATTTATACACTTGAATGTAAAATTTTGCATCATGTACTACCCATCGTACCGCTGTAGTAACTGTGGTGAGCGAAATAGTTTAATATCCCAGTATTAATATTCCAGTACAACATTTGCATGTCTTAATCATGTACAAACAGCTTCTTTTGCTTGCACGCACATGGTGTGAATTGCGAGTTTTATTCGGTTTTACTACCTATGGAATACACAGCAGATCATTCACATGGTGTGAGCTCGTGAACGATAATATATGCAAGGCACTGCACGTGCGTGTAAGCTAAGTAGTTAACTGGCGAAACTCAGTTGACTTGAGTAATACGGTGTTGGAAAGTGGAAAGAAAGTATTAGCTTCTGATTCTCACGGGACGTAGTCGTAGTCATGACATTGAAAGGCAGCAAGCACTAGTCTTTTAGTACTTGCATCTACGCTATTTTTTAATTTACATAATTTAGTGCCATAATGATTGAGTTATGAATTTCGACACGGAGGAAAAATTTGAATCGTGGGAGCCTACGTGAAATAAAAAAAGTATTCTTAATATTATCTTCTTTTTAAAAGACGTCTAAATGATACCACACACACGCATCTGCTACTCGATATTACAAAATAACGCAGGGCAAAAACATGAATGCATAGAGAAACTTTAAAAATTCTGCATACTCCTGTAGGAAAATCTCCAACCAGAGTGACGAGAATCTTTCAACACCTTGAAAGGGGATTTGTATAGTATAAGGTGGTGATATAGATAACTTCCAAACATTTTTAGAAAATATGCGAACTCAATAAGAAACTGTTGATCTTCTACTTCGATCTTAATGTTCTACGTATGCATCATTGAGACGCTGCTCCATTATCATATATTTAATGGAATGTGAAAGAAAGGTATTTTTTCACGAAATTGCGTTACAAGACCATTTCGAAATTTTCTACAATTTCAACGTTTTCTTTCTCGTATTACCACACGCGAATACTTGATAAACAATCTCCAATAACAACGTTATTTCACTTTTCACCTCTCACGTATTTCCTCAAGTAAAGTAGTTTGGCTACTCAAGTCTTTGAAACATCCCAAGTCTTCGAAATATTTCCTTTTGAAACTCTGATCTTGAAACCTTTTTTTTAAAAAAAAATCTTATTGAGTGTCAAGGAAGTAGTTGCAAGGTCTGTAATGGATATGACTTCAAGAGTCTCGTGAGAAACAAAAAGCATTCACAACTCTACGTTCATTACGCGTATGATATAAGGAGATTAGATAATGATAATGGATCTAATTATCCACAAATATTTTATAATTCTCTGGCCTGCATTTACCGTATGACAATACCGGAACAAAATATTGCTATTAGTCATTCTTTTAAATCTTAATATTCGTATCCCCGATAATTTGGAATAAATTTATTCGGACAATCCAATGAAATTTAGCGATTTTGTAAACTATGTATGTCCTAATTTTTATTCCATATTCACTTCAAAAAGTATTGTTGATAGATATTCTCTCTAAAATGTAATAATTTCTGAAATATATGTACTGATATACTACGTCCTAATTATTAAGATCTTCGAGAAATGGAATTTTTAAGAATGTGAAATTAAAAATGCATGATGAAACCTCAAAGAGTTCAGAATTTCATATAAATAATACCACTTCCTACGACAAAGACAAATAATCTAAAGTATTCTGCCTTTCTTTCTACACAAAAACCAACTCCTATTTCTCTGATATTTTGGAATCTATTTTGCGAGTGGCACACGCGAAATAGAATCGCAGTTTAAAATGTCACTCAGCCATATATGAAATTAAATATCAGCCAAGAAGGACTCGAGATTCATCGTTTGAATAGAAGTTCCATTTCTTAGTTTGGATATTAGAAAATATTTCTGGCAAAATATTATTAGGAAATTATAAGCCATTTTGAGAAATCGAGTTTTCTAGATGAAGGTTTCAAATAGAGAATAAAAAAATTAAAATAATCCTTACCTGTTTCGTATTCTTCAAGTGTATTTATACAAACGAAGAATCAGTAAATTTACAAGATACGGTTCCGACGCTTTCTTTTACTATTATTGATCGTAGATTTCTGTATTTTCAACAATAATATGGGTCTACTTAATATCTTCTCGTATGTCTCAGGCAAAAAGGAGATTCTGCTCAAAATAGTGGTACTCCAAAAACAATAGGCATCTCCATCCTGTCTTTTGAGCCCATAAGCATTTGTATTGAAGCCCAAAATTTGAAGATTTTGGACTTTATGTATTTTTGTGTTCAGTTAAAAAGCGTGCTTATTTTTTGAATTTTCATGAACTACTAATATTTCAACAGGTTTGAGTCCTAACGTCTTTCGTTTCCCTACAAATCGAATTTGTGCCAAATGTTATGGATGTATGGCGTAATTTCAAGTTTGAATTAGGAATATTTCACGCATTTGCAAATTTTTAATACAGGACATGGAGTTTACCCATTTTATAATAAAGTAGGTTCTAGTTGCACCGCCAGAAATAAATTTTTTCTGACATAATTTCTTATAACAAGTGATGAACAAACTACAAATTTTCTGAAAGCGCAATTAGAACCCACATTAATACGAAATGGAAAATCTCGTGCCCTGAATTAAAAACTATGTAAATACATTTGTACAACTCAAACATTTTAAGCACTATTTAATACAACATCATAAGCTACAAAATCGTGTCAAAAACTAGCGCCTTTCTGTGTTTTCCTGCTAAACGGAACGAATTCCCATCGCCTCCCAGGCAGCTGTGCTCGCGACAAAGGCCTAATGCTAGCCTTATGCAAGTGCTACATGCGGCCTGGGCGCGGGTGCGGGACGTTTTTACGGCTGCGCTGACGAGACCTCGGCGCCGCGCGGAATGTGTTTACGGCGCGGCATCCGCGCGGCGGCGGGTGGTGGGGCGGGCGGTGAGTAGGCGAGCGGTAGGCGGGCGGGGCCTGAGAGCGCCTCGCGTGTCCGCCGGCGGGCGGGGGGCGGGCGGAGTAGTCTAGCGGGCGAGCGAGCGAACGGTAGGATGGGCGAGTAGTGGCGGGCGGGCGGCGGGCGGTGTGGACGGGCGGGCGAGCGGCGGTGGGTGGACGGGCGGGCGAGCGGGCAGGCGGTGGGCGGCGGGCGAGCGATGGGCCAACGAGCAGTGGGAGGGCGAGCGAGCGGTGGATGGTCGGGCAGGTGAGCGGGCGAGCGGTAGGTGGCGGGCGAGGGTGGGCGTGCCGGGCAGGGAGCGGGGGCGGGGGGGGGGGCGTGAGGTGCGCACGCGCGCGCGCCCGGGGAGGAAGGAAGGTCGCTGGCGCGCGGCCAGGGCGTGCGGGCCGCCGCGGTCGGCGCCCGCGGGGTCAACCGCCCGAAACAACACAGCGGAATGAAAACGGAAACTACAGTGGTTCGCAACAGCACAAACTTTCTCGCATTATATGTGACGGTTACATACGATAATATTATTACTAGAACCCGAAAAAAAGGAAGCCCATGAAACCATAAATACCACGACCTACATCGTGAATATAGAGGCAAATGCAGAAGACTGATGCTCCTTCAAACTACTACTTCGTACTATTCAATTGTGAGAAAACCCATTGGTATTTGCAAAAACCATTAGACAAAACGGATTAGTCAGCATACTAACCATCCCGGCGCTTCAAAACAGTTGAAATTTTGTAATTACTGGAATTTCAAATCTTTCATGAAAATTGGTCGAGTTCTAACAAAGAAATTGAGAAACTTTTTACAGATTTCCGAAAAAAATGGTTAATATCTGATTTAAAAGTTGTCAATATTTCAGTCAAAATTTCGCAAAAGCTAGACTTATTTAATAAAAAGACCCTGACATTATTTAACGTTATATTCAAGATCAGATTTAATTAAGAGATATCTTATCTTCAATATTGTAATTGTAGGAAGATGCTTTCGAAATTTTCAAAAATTCAGCAATTTTAAAGAAAATTGACAAAACAAGCTCTAAATGGGAAAACCTTTATAGAAAAAAATTGGAGTCATTATTAAGAAAATTTTGAAGATGTCGTCGAAATTTCATGTAACATATCCGCCAAAATCAAAATATTGGTTTCAATTTTGAGTATACGCTATATTACCTAGGGCGATTGAGAAATATCAAATTTGTGGAAAATCTTGTGAACGTCTTCGGCGCCAGCAATGTTCGCAGACAGTTGGAAAGACGGATAGTCGTTTCACAATAAACATTTTTTTCGGTATTAAGGAACACCAAAACGTGAATCATGATTATTTATCGTATTTGAGGGATCATTTACTACATATAGGAGAAAGAATTACCCAGATTTGCCGTTCCAGATATCCAGAAACCGAGTTTTCCTTTCGAAAGGAACGCCCTCTTCGGAGCGGCGTTACATTACTTCCTCAAAATGACGTGGCAGATGAAAGAAAGTAAAAGTACCTCGTTAAAGTCCTGTTGCACTCATGTGAACATTCCGCCTTTTTTTACATATTCAAAGTCGCTTTTCAACTACTAAGGTCTTATAGAGAGCACTGTAAGTAATATTGGAATGATTGTAACGCTTTAACAACACACACAAGCATCCATACTCCATCATATTCGAACCCGCGACCCTCCAGGCACGAGACAGTTACTTCTCTTCAGCCTTAGCGTCCTCGGATATCCAGGCCGACATTATGCTCTTAATATATCGTCATTCTGAAACACAATTTCGAATGATCCTGACAACCTCTGCTAGGGCGTGGACCCCCCAAAACTGTAAATGAAAAGGGCATCATTTTCAAGAGTACGACTTGAAAAGCGTAACTCATGTTCTTACATTTCACAGTAGTGCTACAATTCACAGTAGAACACTCATTTGAAGGGTCAAGGACGCGTTGCTTCTGAATTAAGGACTATGACAACGTGTGTTGTAACGTAATATGTATTGCGGGTTGCATATGGGATTGGTCTTCACCTGTATCATAATCTTGGAATTTAAATCTATTGGATGCAGGTCTGTGAGGTAATTCCCTATCTATCAACATGTAATTTACTGTTTTGGTCAATGTTTTTTATAATATAGTACAAAGCTGTCGTCTTTCCGTAACTTGTCGTATTGTAAGAGAAATAACATAAACCTGCTCTTAAGTGATGACGAAGTTGCATCAGCTATTCACAGATTTGATTTTTTTATGTCTCCATTACAGAGATGTAATTTTTCGCAATATTTTACAATTTCTAAATGCTTCTAATACTGATAAAAAACATAACAAAAACGAATTGTGAAATTCGTCAAATTGCCTATAAAACAAAATTTTGCACTGGTGTTAATTGGTCAATCGTTTAGACTCATGACGTGTGGCCTCTAAATATTATATTCAGAGATTTATTGTTAAAGAAGTACCCCAGATGAATTACTACAGCAGAAATGCAAAGAAAAATATATTTTGCATGTAATAAAATTAGGATATTCAGCTTCATTCAGACGCATTCACTTCATAATCATCGTCTGAAGTCGGGCAATTTTCTCTCCGTCATTAAGCACGGTGTACCCACGTGTTTACTATTCGTTACTGTAAGGCCGCACCTTCAGGTTCTTTTTATAACGCTGTACATGTGTAGCCGATAATCTGATGAGCGTCGCTTGAATTATTCATTCATTACTTGGTGTTTTCGGGCGCATCAACTCCTATGGAAGTTAGTCGCTTACGTATTGTAGTTATATCATGGAAGCGGCTATTCCCCCCCCCATTGCAATGGGAGATCCGGCCCCGACCTATACGTCAGTTATGGGGTATTCTTCTGGATTATGGGGTATCCTCACCAGTGAAGCACATTCCAGACAGATCAATATCTAAGCTCCAGATTATTCTCTTAACATGTGCGGTAGTGTAGGGCAATGTGTGTAAGGAGAGAGAAGAGAACAAGGTTGAGGGAGGAGAGATTGCGCGCGGTTTCTTGTCCGTTTGTTCATAGATTCGTCTGTTATTGATCTAGAAATCACGGAATACTACAATCGAAGCAGCCGTCCTCCAGAATACTTCTCCAGACAGTCTCAGCTAAATAACAAGTGTCACAAATCCCTCACCGAGGGAACTACAACCCTGGATTTCTCGATCATCCCTGTAGGTGACATAATTAAACTCGCTCTAATTAGATCTTATATCCAGTCAGCCAATATGTAATGCCATGCAATCAATAAAATAATTAAACTAAGGAAATTTTGTTGAGATTTGTATACCCTACAGTAAGAAAACTAATAACTAAAACGTGAAGATATGAATCACTGTGGTTTTGAAACATGAAACTAAAAGGAGTGCTATTTGGCAAAATTATTCAGCTCGGAAACGAAAAGAGTTATTGCCAGTAAACAGACCCTATTAGAAATATTACTAACTTTGAAACTTGTGTTGTAGTGTTCGTTTCTTTCATTCATAAGCGAATGGCTTCTGAAGGTTAACATCGTTAGAACGAACGGTCTCTTAAGTTTTTGTGCCATCCTTCTTCTTACGCCGGATGATTATCTTTTCGTGTCGTCCGTTGACGAAACAACAGATCGTGAGGTTCACTCACCGAGAGGCCATCATCGCCATCTCCACCGGCGAGGTTCTCCAGGTTGGCCAGCTGCGCTCCTCCAGCACCTCCGGCTCCTCCAGCACCAGCTCCAGCTCCTCCGGCAGGTCCCTGAGCGTACTGGTCCGCAGACCACCAGCGCCGGTGAGACGACCACCCTGGGCGGGTGCGCCGTATTCCTGGGCGGGGCCGGCGGCGGGGGCGGGGGCGTTGGCGAAGCGGCCGGCGCGGCGGCTGCGGGAGGCGGCCGGCGTCGGCGGGGGCGGCGCCGGCGGCGCCCGAGAAGCGGGAAGGTGCACCGGCACCGGTGGCGGGCAGGCGGGAGGGCTCCAGGAGCGCCGTACTGCTGTGAGGGGGTCCCCGAGAAGCGGGACGGAGCGCCGGCGCCGGCGGCGGGTCTGCTCAGGCGGTCGGTCTCCGCGGGAACGCCGTACTGCCCAGCGAGGGCGGCGGCGGGGCCGCGGCCGGGGGCGGAGAGGCGGTCGGACTGGGCGGGGCCGCCGAATTGGGCCGCGGGTAGCGACGCGGCGCCGGGGGCGGTGGGGACGCCGTACTGGCTGGAAGGACCGGAGACGCGGGCGGGGGCGGCGTCGGCATAGGGGCCGAATTGGGCGGCGGGGGTGGTAAGGCGGCCGGCGCCGTTACCGCGCGCGGGGCGGCGTCGGCGGGGGCGCCTACTGGGCAGCGGGGGCGGTCAGTCGGCCGGCGCCGCTACCCCGGGGAGGGACGGCTCCGCTGCCGACGCGGTTGGGAGCTCCGAACTGCTGCTGGGGCGCGGTCAGGCGACCGGCGCCCGGGGTAGCGGGGGCAGCCGGTGCACCGTACTCGCCGGCGGGGGCGTCGGGGGTGTTGAGCTGCGCGGGGCGGGCGGGTAGGCGGGTGGGGTGCGGGGGGGGGCGGCCCGGGACGCCGTCTCGCGGGAGGGGGCGGCGGCGCCGTTGAACTCTCCGCCGGCGGGGGGGCGGGGGCCCTTGGGGGGCGGCGGGGTGGGGCGTGGGGGGCGGGTGAGGTGGGGTAAGAGCGGCCGGACTGCGGCCGCGCCACGGCGCTGCTTAGCGCCGCGCACAGCAGAATCAGCACAAACTGCGGACAAAGGAGACAAATGCTGCACTGAGAAAATTCGTGTTTCTAATCTTCAGACTGCGAAAGATCATATACCCACACATACATAATACTATTCATAACATAACATAATTCGTATGATTGTGAGATTGAGCACCGGAAACTCGTGTAGGGTATCTTAATAAATACTTTTCTAATTTTTTCAAGACATGTACACAAAGTGATTGTTAAGCGGAATTTTTGCATGGGTGGGAGCAAAGCTTGAGTACTCGCACTCTCTCTCGCAGCTTGGCTGGCGCTTGCGGCAACATTGTAGTCCCAAATTTGCTATAGAAATAAACAATAATAATAGCCAACAGACGCTGCGGACACGCAGTTAATGGTAAAAGGCCCAAACAATTATTAAGTTTGCTACAATTATTGTGAACGGTAATAATATAACTGCTCACACGATTCATTTTATCAAGAATCAGTCCAATCTAATATTTTCGTTTTTTTCAAACTCGTTTATCCCTAAGCTAACATTGTTGAGATTTTTATAACTTCTTTTCGACGTTGTTTCTGCGCTGCTTATTGTATGCGTTTGTGGTTTTGATACTTCATACGCCGCCTGGCTTTAGTTTTCGGAATTTTTAAATGAACGTTTAGTCAGGTTGCTCGCATACTTATTTATAGTGTTTTTGAGGAATATTTACAGCTCTGAGAATCATACTTTTGGAGCTGTCCAATGTCATTACTTCGAGCTCTTAATTGCAAGGGAGTAAGAGTCATCAAACTAGAGTTCTAAAAAATCGAATGAAAATTATTTTTAAGGCAAAAATTATTAAATTAATACGCTCTCGTGTAAATTGTCAGAAATCTTTAGTGATCTTAAGAAAATGAAAATGTTAAGAATATGCACAACACTCATTAACGAGCTTCTTGTTTTTTATCACCAAATCGCGTTCAACACTACAAAATGTTTGTTTTTATTTTTTTTATTAAGATGTCAAATTTGATTACACGTTTTTAACTCAAATGATTGAAAATTATGTTTAATGACTTGTTTTGATAGACTACTGTTTTGCCCAACCAACCATTCTTACTTCTTTTTCTCATTCCTTTTTTTTCTTTCTATTTCTCTTTTTTTTATTTCTAACATAAAACGGAACCTTTCTAAAAGCTTGATGACGAAATGATTCCAAATATTTTCAAGAAAAATGTCCCTCATATTGTTATAAATCTATTTATTACGAATATTTTTTGTTTATGATTTCATTCTACATACATTACAACTGACACTGCAACTGTTGAGCTTGGAGAGTAAGACACTGCAAGTAAAGCCTTACAACTTACTTAACATTGGTATGGCAATATCCCGTTTCTAAATGCATTCCCCAAGACTTAGCTATTGTTTTGCCAACTATAAAAGACTATTTGTTCCATCTCCTGTAGAATAGAAGGCGCTAGATGATTCCTTGGCAATAGTGTTGCTTTGTAGCAGTTTCTTGATCATAATAGCTATATTACGGATAATGTGAGATCAGACCAATGATTGTAGTAATGTATTAAAATATTTGGGTCAAACGTTTGTAAATCCTGTTATTGGTGATAAGGGCTTTAGACTAAATATAGAGATATGTGAACTGATAAAATGAAATCTATTGAATTTTTGTTATTTTTTAATATTATTATTACTTGAAAATAATTTAGAGATTTAATAATGCAAATATATTTGTTGGAATATTCAGAAATAAGATTAAAATACTGCAATGATTCTGTTATTCTACTTGCACTTGAGGCTCTTTTTCCGTGGTAGGTTGCAAGCGTCATGTTCATATAACCCTCGCGATGTGACCGAATGAAAGTGATGAAATGTAAATAAGCTTCAAATAGAAGCTGTTTAGAATGACGTTGAAATTTCAGTTGACATCTCGCTTCCCGGAAATCTGGTACTCTTGTTGGGCAATGGTCAAAAAGATCATTAATAGATGTGTAGCAATTCCAGAAATATAATTACTAGAAACAGAAGGATAATTTGAAATATATTTGTTTCTTAGTGTCCAATAGGAGTTCAAAAATTACTGGTTCAAAGAAGTTAAGATCTTTTAGTGACTTTACCACATTGTCTAGGTCGCAAATAGGTAATGTACGATTTGAATACATATTGTCGTAACTCCTCATCCTAGTCTAAATCGCTAACTAGCTGCATAATACGAAAACCCATTACTAAACTTTGAAGACTAGAAAGTCTTGAGGCATCTGCATTCACGTGAAAATTAAGAAAGTCATTACGCTGCAAGCTCATTAAAACGTGCCTTGGCTTCCACATTTGCACTTTACTTTAGCATCTCGAGGCGATTCATTTGAAAAGGTCGCAATGCAAGTAATGCAGGGTGAAGCATGTAATGACTACACGCCGGGGGCTACTCTGTCACGAGAGCTTCGCGGGCTGCATAATCCTTATTTACTCAGCGAGCGTCTTCTCCGGCCGGCCCCGCCCCGGGGCGCCGGTGTCCAAAGAGACTGTACGCGCTCTTCGATAAACCAGAGCGCGTTAAAGGTGTCCCCTTTCCCACCCCCCCACGACGTTCGCGTGACCCAAAGCGACGCCGCGTCGACGCGTTGGAAATTTGCCCAAATTATTGCGATGCTCCTCGGGTGAGCCGGAGTCGGGTCGGCTCATCTCCCCGAGGGCGTCCCGTTCCCTCTCACTCTCCTCACCCGGGTCACCTGCTTTCCACCCACCCACCTCCTCTGCGCGATCGCCGTTGGCTGAGTCAGCCACCCCTCCCCCTGCTGCTGACCCCACACCGCTGGCTCTTCGCTTACCTTTGCCATGGCCCGCCGTATTCCTGAGTGTTGGTGCGGATGAGCCGGCGGTCGAGGGAACTGTGCATGTCTGGGAAGATGCGCCACGGGCTTATATATAGCGACGAGTGGGGGTCCCTGCCGGTTAGCGGCGCTAGCGCGTCGCGGGGCGAAGACAATTCTTACGTCAGCGTTGGGTAACTTTGGGGGCCGGGGGCGCGGGGGCGGCGGCGGCCCGGCGGGGGATGAGTGCCCTTGGGCACGGTCGCACTACACACACCGGCCCACCGGGGAAGGGGAAGAAGAAGCTCCGGCAGCCAATGTGCGCTTTCGCGGCCCGCGCGTCGGGCGTGCGTGCGTGTGTTGACGCAGGGCGTGCGCGTGCCTCCCGAAACCGTGGTAATGATAGGGCCGCATCCGTGTGGGTGAGGACGCGCGCATCATCGACCGAAAGCTGCGGTGCGGGGCGAGGACGCGGCAGGGTGCGCCGGGCGAGACGTGTGTCGCTTTGGAAAGAGATCAGGACGTGACGACGTTCGAGTCAGCGAAAACTGGCAGTGGGATAACATGCATTGCTGCTGCTCATTGCAGTGTGATTCGCAGCCCTTTAAACGAGTGCGTGTTCAAGAGGGGTTTTGATTCTAGATCCTCTGAGTTTTAATACTTACGCTTTATATTAATACTACGTACATGGACTCTTCCTCATCGTTTTGTTCTAACCCACAATATCAAATGCCATCCGGTAATATCGATATATTGTCACCAGTTACAATTTTTCTGATTTAAAAAATAGTGACATTCAATTTTTCTGTAGGTATTCTGTTCAATTACTTTTGTACTTGGATTTACAGGACACTGCTCTTTCAGTGAAGAATTACAACTCAGGTGTGAATTGATATTCAGTTTTTTTAATGCAGCACAGTCTAGATTAGGCAATCTTCTCGAGAGTCCAGCTTCAGTTCTTTTGCAATTCGTCTGTTTTATTCCCCACAGTTACAATAACGAAAGTCAGAATAAAAATCAATATTACTACATACATTTCTGATAATTTTGACCCAATTTTAATTAAATATTTTTTTCTAAGTGAAATTATTTCGATCGGAGATTCTAATATGGAATTTTGAATTTTTGTACTTATTTTTCTTCTTTTAGACTTAAATTCATTGCCTCAGATGAAACGTTGATTCTGTACTGAATCTATTTTCTGAATTAGCTCTTCTTTGAAGGGAATTAATGTTAATCCCTCGGTGTCGAAATACAACTGCACAAAATGCTTTTCTTCAATACTTTTGTGGTATTGATTTTGCATTCCTGAAGATGTGTATTGTAAGAATTTGACTCCTATTTTATATTACATTTTTTTATTTCAATGAAGTTTCAAAGACACATCAAACATTTTTTTAAAATTTATGTTGACGAGGATGTTTTATTTTAGCCGACATAGCTGTTTTAAATGAATGAACCTCTTTAGACTTTTATGATGTCACATTTCACAATTTGACTGGTTTAAAAGAGGTGGCTTGTTCTCAGAAGTGTTTGACTGTCTGTTTCTGGGTACAACCTCAAAAGTTCATTTATAATGCACATCGCGGCGCCTTTGCAAGTACACGTGTCGTGAAGACGAAGGTTAATGTTTGAAGTGGGGTTGTTCAGTGTTAATTGTTGACCTTAGAGATTGCCTGGCGCGGGTGATTTCACACGAGGCGTTGCGAATATGTAGATGTAGAACTTCTGTCATATGAGGATGTTACGGCCCACCATGTGTCATATGCCAACAGTGCGTTCCTCGCACAGTACCTTAAACGCTTTTGCATGGCAAGTGCAAACAGGAGCGGCGTCGCTCGCCGCTCTTGTCAACCTGACAACATTTGGAGCTGAAGAAACGCTACCGTTGTTTTACATTCGTGCTAAGATTGCTCGAGAACTCCAAATTAGCATGTACACGCAATGTATGCATTAGTTTTATATGAGTTTAAGCAAATTACTCCGCCAATTTCTTGTTTTAACGTACTTAAAAATATTATATATTTGTAGATAATTATTTTTGCACATACAATTATTTCGGTGTGTGCGTTGTTTTTGGTTCCTGTAATGAGGACTGTTTTAATACTTAAATTATTTAAATAAATGTATACATGCATTTCTGTGGATCATTATGTGTATATGATATTTGAAAGTTGAAATTTTTATAAGAACTTTCTAAAATTTGCCAATATAATATTTTCAAAACTGTAGGTTTTTTATTAAATGCAACAACAATTTTGATTAAAATTAGGAGGGCATATTTGATATGAGTGTGAAATAAATCAGTGTGTAGTGTAATCGATTGAATAAATTGATTGGCTACGTGCTTGTTTCAAAATATTGCACTTATGTATCCTACTGGGAGTTCCTAAATAATAATATTCATATTTTTATAATTAGTTGTTTCTCTACACTTTGCAAAATATAATGATTTACTACGGTGACGCATTTGTTAAACGGCATAAACATTATTGATTACGATACATTACCGCGAACTTACCAGCTCTAAAGAAATGTTATAAACACATTTTAGTGTAATTTAACTCTCTTCCCACAAGATCCAACATTCCACTCCGCACCTGGAGATTCTCGGAATTAGCCAATATCATGTTCACGCGATGTGTAGGATATCCACTTAAACTCGATGCGCAATTTGCAAAGCCTTAACCGAAATACCTGTGGGTGACCGGAGAAATCGCTGTGTTCGGGGGAGGCTGTGTACATATCAAGGGATTACGGCGTGGCTTGGCTTGTTTGTCCACAGCCTGGAGGGCCGGTGAGGCAGTTTCCCTGGCGGGCCATGAGGCCGCAGTTTTCGGCTCAAAAGGATGGATGAATTCCGGGACTGCCGCCTAACAGCCAGCTTCTGTACCCAAACGAAACCCTACCCAGTTGTTTGAATATTCGGTAACCACGCGATTTCTGACTTCTGACTCGTGAGTTGTCAATAAAAAGGGTTTAAACATTTCCCATAGATAAATCAATTACATAAATTACTAATAGAAGCGATGTTCTCGAGAAGGTGAGTTTGAAGACGTAGTTTTCGTCGCAAAAGGAAAGGTGAATTCTTCGACTGGCACCTAGCAGCGTGTATACACCCTAACAAGCTCGTACCAGTTGACTATGAAGTAACTTTCTCAAAATTTATAACTTCTGACTCATAAGATGTGAATCAAAAAGGTTTAAAAAATTCTCCCATTTCAACTAATTAACCGAATTACCTATTTCTCGTTTGAATTTAATGTCAAGACATTGTCCAACACGCCAGAAGCGGTAGTTTTTGTAGCGAATAGCGGTAGTCTTCAGTACAAGACGGTTACTATTTACTTTCACGTAGACTGTTCCTTTCAAGAAATATGAAAATTAATTAAAACATTTCTCCACACTGAGTGAATTAGCGGTAAATTATACGTATGATTTCGTCATGGGGAAATTACTCGTTTTGTTTTACCACATTGGCACTATTTGGTATTACTTTTTTATTGCGGTAAAAATGGTGTTACCCAACAACAAAAATAACGTATTTGTAATATTTTCAGGTTTAATTATTGGTGTTATTGAATCTATAGAGTTAAAATGGAAACAGTATACAGACTGTGCTATATATATAGATGCACTGCAAGAAACAATTTCATCCATCCAAAAATATCTTCGTTAAAATCATGTATGGTTTAAAAAATGCTTCAGCTTAAGTATCCAATTTGCTCTGAGTTGCGAGCCTATAAGCTCTTACATAATACTATTTACATTTTATTGTTTACAAAATACTGATACCAATTAATATATTTATTTAATTATTTCACTCCAGTAAACTATTTCATAATAAAATTGATTGAAGATATATCTATTCCAATGATGCGGTAGAGAAATTGCACGTGTATTTGATGCGATATTGTATCCACCTTGTTATTAGAATATATTGGCCAAAAGAAGTAGATTCGTTTATTTGCTAATATATTAGAATATTGATGTTCCCATGTTCTTATAATTTCTACTGTTCGTGAGTGACCATCGACATTTATGTAGGTTATAAGTGGCTAACCATGAGGTGTTACGGAGTAGAGGTAAGAAGACTTAAACATATGAGATTTCATGGAGTATGAGAGGGCTTTTGACACATGATCGATAGGACGGGACAGGTGCTGTGAGAGGTGTTAAAAGTCCGTCTGACTATCTGCACCATCTTGAAATACACGTCACTCTAACTTAGCAGTGCTCTTGCTACCATCATATTTTCTGCTCGTACATCTCAATTTATCACCTTATATTTACTTTTCGAAAATGTAATGTTCTTTATTTTCGTTTGATTTCAAAATATGGTACCTCTGATTTGAAACGTTATATTTAAAGTACATATTCTGATTTATACTACCACCTACATCATACTTATTTGGTGCGGCTTTAACTTATGTTTCCTATTCTTCATGCTGAACTTTGTAGATTTGCATAGAGATGAATAAGCTCTTTTTGTTTTTTGCTTTCTCTCTCTCTCTCTCTCTCTCTCTCTCTCTCTCTCTCTCTCTCACACCCATCTCTCTCTCTTTCTTCCCCCCTCTCTCTGTTGGGAAAGCTGACATAACTAATTGCACTTGCAACGTATCTACAACTAAATGCGCTTCCTTGTAACAAGTACGAAGATAAGTGGACAAGAGAAATTATATAAAAACATGCACAACATTTTACAACTAGGTAATACATAATTAGAAAAATAAGAATTGAAGATTTAAAACAAACTTTCAAACTAGCTGAACGAGTGCCTTATACCCTCTAACTGAGGGATTTAGAACGAAGATTGTTTATTCATTTTCTTTTCTTTTGTATGAAAAAATTAGGTAGAAATACTTTATCAATATTGACAATACGATAATATAACATGATCTTTTTTGCTCTTAATAAAATAACGTCTTCAGGGTGTAGAAAATCGAGAGACCATGTCTGGGTCATTGTCTGAAGATTCCAGTAGTTTGCAATTTTCAAGTTGTCACTAGATGGGTCAAAATTTGAGTTTGAAAATAAATTTATTTGAATACAATATTTTTCAGACCATTTTCGACGAGACCAATTTAGTCAAGACCATTTTAGACAATACCATTTGAGACAAGACCATTTTAAACAAGATGATTTTCACAAGAGATATATTCAGAAACACTCCTGTGTTAATAGTCTGTTGAGTTTTACATATTGAATTTAGTACTGTAACCTAAGAATCTGAAGAATGCTACGAAAATATATCTCAAAGTGCTTTTACTAATTGCTGTTAATATGTTGAATTCCAGCAAATCTGTAACATGAATGTCTAGTCCATACGAAATGATTATTTACCTATATGTATATTCGTTACGTATATGGCTTTCAAGTAAAAAAAAATCAATTGTGAGAACTGAACATTAATTTGCTCTACTAATATATAAATAAGATATGTAAGGCGATTAGATTCATTCTTTGATTTCAGATGTATGCATACTTCAATTATTAAATGGATATTGTGCTTGTTCAACCTCTAAAAGTTTAAGGTACAGTTTAAGTTTAAGTTACAGATGGTACAGTGGTACCATCCACATTGATAATTTTTAATTAGATAAAGAAACACTAAAAATTAATAAAAATGGTATCATGACTGAAAGTTTGCTCATTACATTTCTCTGAATAAATTGTTGTGTGGATTAATAAATTATCAGCATCATTAGTGTCTACTTCACTACAGAAGAGATGAGTTCAGGGTGTGAATAGAGAATTACGTTTGATGTACGTAAGGTCAGCTATGTAGTGATTGTATGCCATATGTCCTTTGTGGAGAAACGAGTTTGTCTAGAATTTCCTTTCAGATTCTGACAGAGCAGAAATGTCAATTAATGCGCACATCCAACCTTTCCTTATTGTATTAACAATACAATGTGAATGTAACATATATTTAAGTAAATGTATGGCGAGATACCACAATATTTTGGATTGTGAAACAAATTAAAAAAAGAATTAACGTAACTAATTTAAAATTGGAAAAAATTTAAAACACCTATAAACAGACAGTTTGATAGAAACAAGTGTCTTTAATGATATTAGGTAAATCAATTTCCAAAAACACTTTTCGTAATTTTGTCATTTTTTATTTTCGATGGATTCAGAATATCTCAGTTAAACTTTATTTAGTTAAATTGGCTTCAGAAACGTGTAGTTTAAATTATTTTTCCAAGAGTAAAACTCGAAGGACGCACCACTTCGTAGAAGTGCGTTTCTCTATGAAGCCTTTCCATAATAATTCTTTCAGCCTTTTGTAGATTTATTTTTGTCAAAAAATAGTGAATACTGAATTTGTACATGATTGGGGAAAGTTTAATCAGCGCGTTTTCTTCAGCTTCAGAATACCTACTCCACATATTTTCTATCTACAGTTAAATGATGAATACGAGTACCAACAAAGCGAGAAGGGAATCATTTGAAAACCAGGCACTTTCGCTCCCATGTAAAAAGAACTTATTTCTATAGGCAAACGAACTATAGGTTTGATTGTACAGGAGAAGGAAAACAGATCCTCGGTAACGAAACTTGCGCAGGTAATATACTATCTTCTCCCCTATATCGCGCAATAAATATTTGTGTCTCGCATTTAGTTAGTTTTAATTATAAGAAAGCTCATTATATCAAGACGTCTCGGCTGCGGATACTATAATATGTAATGTTTCCAATTATTATACGAAAAAAGACCCTTTTTAATATAGTAAGATCAACAACTAAGTGAAGTTATAAACTTATGGTTTTCCGTACTTATCTAGTGATAATGGTTTTGCAAAAGGCATTACAAATGCACTTTATAGGGACTTCATGTTTTATATAGAGGAAGGTACGTATACTTTTTTATTGTGAGTGAGTATTTGCCTTGTGAGTACATTTACAGTAAATCATTGACATCAAAGAAGAATAAATGTTGAAATTTGTCCGCTTCTTTTCTAACCACTGACAGATACCTTCTCGACGTCAAAAAAGCGCCTTTCACAACGGCGCATGTAGCGTAGGCTTCTCCATAGACCGTGTGCGTCGGTTTCTGCACGACTTGGTCTGTGGGAGAGGCACTGCGCTGTGTAGGTGACGAAGGGAGCGAAGGTGACGTTGGCACCGTCGACGGAGGTGGTGGTGCCGTCAGCTTCGGCGGGGGCAGCGGCACCTCTGCTCCTACCCCTTCACCTCCCCCTGCTCCCGCACCATCCCACCGCGCCACCGTCTCTGCCTCCTCCCTTCCCCCGTCTTCCTCCCCCCATTCGTTGCCCCCCACCCTCCCCCCACCACCCCCTCTGCCACTTGCTATTGCTTCATCGGGCCTCTCCTCTCCACCTCTTACTTTGCCGGCCCTTCCCCGCCGCCACCTCCAACTCAGCAGTGCAGGCATTGCTTCTACCGCTGCCACCATCGCCGCCTTCACATCCCCCCCGTTGCCATCGCCCCCCCCTTTCCCTCCACCTCTCCCCCGGCCCACACCACTCTGCCACTTGCATTGCTTCAACGGTGCCCCTCGCTGCCTCCTCTTCCTTCGCCGCCGCCAACTTCTCCGTCTGCGCCCCGCTACCTCTGCCGTCGTCTCCGACTCCGCGCTTTCCACCTCATTTTCCTACTCCGCCTCCACCATCCTGCCGCTGCTGTCGTTGCTTCTAACGCTGCCACCCTCGCCACCTGCTTCACCGCCATTGTCCACTTGGTCGCTACCGCCTCCACCCCCCTCGCCCTCTACATCCGCTTCCACCCCTGTCACCACCATCCCGCCAGTATTGCCATTGCTCTAACGCTGCCCCCTCTCCACCTCCGTCTCCGCGCCGCCTGGCCTGTGAAGTTGCGGGGGCGTGCGAGCCCACACACGACCGCGCGGTGTCGCGATGCTCGCCAACGGCGTTGCCTCAGCGCCGCCCCGCGCCGGGCTGTTTGCTCTTTGGGAACAATCCGGTCGCCCGCGGGATCAAAGAGGCTCCTTACCGACGCGCGACCAAAGAAACGGTCGGTCGGTTTCATAACGGGGAACCGAACGCGGATCGCAGCTCCTGGCGTGACCACCTCTTGGGCAACGCGACGGGGGTCGAACGGAGACGTGTGTGAAGAAGGAAGTATAGCAGAGTACGGCCCGCTCTTTGCCAATGGGGACACTATTTGCTCCGACCGAATGCGTACGCGCTCGCTCAATTGAGAAAGATGAGTACGCTGCTTTGTGCCTGCTTCGTTACATTTCCTGGTAATGGGTTTTCGGTCTTTACACACTTGAGGGATGCACTTCTCAAACTCATTTTCATATTTCGTAATTCATGGCTATTTTAAGACTAGCTACTTATGTGACCGTGGTTACGAGTCAAATGGAGACAGAAATGCAAATGTAAAAGTCGCAGGCAGTCAGTGGTGTGTAGCAAATAAGAGATGCCTTCGTGTTCTCGTAATGGAAAACTTCCTCTATTTTACAACCTCCTTAATATTATTTTTTCTCTCGCTTTTATCTAGTTCATTTCATTCTTTTATCATTGCACACTGTCGATAAACAATATATAGTCGTATAAACATTTTGGGGAATTGTGTGCCGTTCACGCAACGTTATCTTTTGAAGTATGCTTTTTATTTATTTTTCTCGGGTGACGAATGAGTTTGGACATATTTTTTTATACATTTAAATAGTATAATTTATACTTTTGATCGGTAGGGTACGTAGAGAAGCAGAGTCATTTCGAGGAGTATTGGCTTTCATCAAGCCGTTAGTTCGAAAATTTGCTTAGAGCCATCACGTGTAATATATGAAGATAAATGAATGATCTCATCAATGCTGTTGAATGTGTTTGATAACTGGCTTACTAATGCATAGACTTGTAAAATGACAGTAAAATATTTCTATGGAAACATTTTTTTTTTCCTTTTTTTGTGTGAATTAATGTGTGTATAATACAAATATTAACAAATTGCGTATTAAATACAGTGTTCGAGTTTGAAATTTGCATTATTTTCTTTATATATTCTCACAATCAATATTGAACTCTAATGGTGAATTGGAATAATAATGCTATTCATAGTTTTAAATAGAATGGTATCAATATAAACTCGTTAGCTCATTTATATCGTTGAATCTGAAGGGGGTTTAATGATCATAACAATAACTATTCATCAATTTCATGATGCAATGTTTTAAAAAAATTATTTCTAATTGGTCTATTCAAAACTGAGCATTCTGGAATAGACTATAATTAGAAATTTTCTCAATTCTTTTTCAGTTTCTTTGGAGATTAGAGGAAGAAAGTTAAAACATTTGAGTGAGCTCTCTTTAATATTCTTTTCATAATGTTTTGTTCGCTGAACTAATGCAGATTAAGAAATTAAGTATAATTTTCAAATTAAGTTAGTTACTTGTTGCATAATACTATCGTGTGGTAAACTCAGAAAAATACATTAAGATAAACGAGAAAATGTGAATCTTGGTAGAGAGTGGAAGTCGTGAGAGAAGATGCCGGAAGAATTAACGATAGGTGACAATTGCAAAACTTTAGTGTCGCAAGAAACGTAACTAGATCGTGGAATCGTGCTGTCGTGAGCTGCTTCCTGCCACTTCTAATTAGTGAATATCTTCTCTCCGAAGGGTGGAATAATCCTGAACAGTTCTTGGTAAGGCAGGGTTATTGAGTACTTATGTGAAAACGGCAATATTGAAATTCAAATTTGTATTATATTATAAATTGTAATATTATTTTTTCATTCAAATTAAACTTTTACATTAAAACATTTAGGAAAATGTTTACTATATAATTACCGACAATTACATAAAATTTACATTAAGTGTAAAACTTAAACTAAGTGAGAACGAGGAATTAATTAATGTAACTAAGTGTAAACAAGGAATTAATTTATTGGTTAAAATTTGGGGAAAGAACATTTGACAATTGCCTGCAAGCACTTTAGCTGCTATAACTGAAACTCTAAATAATGTGAAAAATTCAACTCTCTCTATATATATCTTCTCTCTATCTCTCTCTCACTCTATCTCTCTATCTATCTATCTCTACCTCTATCTCTCCCACTCTCACTCACTTTCTCTCTTTTTCATGCATATACATTCACTTGAAAAATAATGTACTGTTGTTGAGTTCAATAACTCAAGAACTCAATGCTATAAATTTCCGGCATAAGCGAGGGCATCACTCCTGAGAGAAGCCATCAATACAGAAATGTTCAACAGACGTTAATTATGTAAATCACATGTCAAAACGTCATTTTCTTTCATTTCAGTACTCCAATTGATACATTATGAACTGTAATTTTTACGAATCTTTTCTGAATACTTGTTATCATCTTCACTGTGACGCAGCCTCTTTCAAAATTATCGATGTGCAGACTGAAATGAACACATCAAGTAAACAATCAGCAACATACGAAAAGATACTTTATTGCGGCGGATAAATACAAGCATAGCAGCATGAGGGGCGGGCGAGGGCGCAGAAGGGGGAGGGGGAAAAGGGTCAACGGAAGGGCAGGGGCAGGGGTATCCTGGCGACGGGCTCGTAGCGCACCACGGGCCGGTAGCCGTCGTCGTCCGCCTCGTACTCCACGATCTGCGTGCGGCCGTCGGGCAGCAGCACGCGGTACTCGCCGCGCGTCAGCTGCGCGCGCCGGTTCTCGCGGTGGCCGAAGTCCTGGCCCGACGCCGCGTCCAGCACGTCGTAGCGGAACGCGTAGCTGAAGGACGCGTCCGGCAGCGGCGCCGACAGCGTGAACGGGGCGACTCGAACGCCGCGTCCGCCGACAGCCGTCGGATCCTGCGGCAACGCCCACAGGCACTCTTATAGGGGGGTTCGTGAAGACAGAGAATTCAGACGCTGTCTGGAGGAGAATTGTAGCGGCGGGATGGGTTCATCAGTTGTTTTACATGGTTTCTCCGATCAACACCAAGCGAATGCCGGGACGGAGCAGCTCTCTAACAAATGTGTCGTGGACCGCGTGCAATCTTTCTTTCCTATTTCTTCCTCTCTTCTCCTCTTATAGACAGACCCACAAACCATGCTCCACGCTACCAGGCTGGGTGATTAGTCGGACGGCTACAAGGTTAGAGCTTATCGTGGTGGGCGCGAAGCTCCATTGGGGCACAGCAGGAGATGCAGGGAAATCCCTCGCATGCCGACGTGCAGGTCGGTGCCGGATCTCAACATTTACTGGAGGAGGAACACCACCACCTACCGAGACAAAATATTCACTATTCTATCGGGACTAATAACGGACAATCAATTTGGATGGGATGGGATAGGAAGAAGGACGATGTATGAAGGAGACGGGGGTGAATTCGTCAAAACTAAGGTCATTAGCTGTAGTGCAGTTTGAATGGAGGGAGAGGGGTGACGCTTTCACGCTGGAACATGAGGTTCGGCGCCGACCTAAATGTCGGGTTGTGGAAATTTATCCGTTCTGATATCTCCCGCGGCAGATCACTGCTCCAGCCGAGACAAACTTTAAGCTACCATCCGGTATCCCAACATGTGAGATAGTGGAATGCCTTAAGAGTGTGTGTGTGTGTGTGTGTGTGTGTGTGTGTGTGTGTGTGTGTGTGTGTGTTTTGAGAAGAAACCAAGAGGAATATTTTCGAAAAGCGTACCTCCATAGCCATTCGCCAACTGCAGCCGCATAATAACGAATAGTCTAAAATCTATTTTAACAGTAAAAATATAACTATTCTTTCAAGAAAAGATTCAAAAAAATCCACAGAAGTTTAATTCAGTCACAACGGGTCTATTAATACGAGAATTTAATTTTACGTGAATTTCGCTCGTTTCTGTCATGTATACCATGAGAATTTTCAAAAATATTACTTTTAAAATTATTATTTTGATGACTTAAAATCATTGTTTTTAAAGTGAAAATAACTTCATTCTGAATCCAACTTTCAGCTTTTCTGGCAACGGGGTGAGGGAACTTTTCAAAAGTGTAAAAAAATGTACAAAAGATCTCGTTTTTTATGTTATACTATAAAAAACAAACCTTGGATCGATTTAAACCACCGTAATCTGATTTAAGGCTATAGAACACAGCGTTTTAGAGTTATGTACGATAGTGTGTGATGTGTTGCAGCGTAATATGTGTTGAAGATTGCATGTTCACATTGTATTAAAAAATTAAATTACTAAATATATGAAGGGTTGTCGTAATATAATTTGTATGTATTTATAGTAGAATAATTTTAATTACCTTTTGAACTATATCTTGTTTTCTTCTATATAGTTCTGTACTTTGGGTGAAAAAGGGATCTCTCCAAGAGAAAACATAAAACGATAGTGTAGTGACTGCCAGAAAGGAAAACTGAGATGCTGTTTAATCTCCTGTTCAACTTTCATTTTTTCTAGTATATTGCAGGCTTCTAAAAGAAATTATGTGCCTGATTTCTATTTCATAAATTTATGAATACCATTTTATTTACAAAGTAGAAATTCTACCGACAACAAAAAATATTAGCGACGAAAGTTGCTAACGTGGTCTCAGTTGCAGGTAAATGAAAAATACAGTCTCATATTTCTCACAGAAAGAGAGGTTCAAGAACCTGTCACAACTGACCTGGCGGGCTGTATTTCTCACCTGTCAATTTCAGATTAGGTCTCATACCTGCGAGGTTCATAAAAAAACACAAATCATGTCCAATAATTTTGATTCCATTTGATTTGGAAATATCTTGGTGTTCAGCTCACTTTCTTCACATTACATCAGATAATTAATCGATATCGCTGTATACCCTTCAAAGAGTAGTATAGATGTGAATCTACTTATTACACCTTCACCCCAACATATTACTTTTCAAAACTGTAATTCTAACTTGCAATTACATGAAATTGCTTAACCAAATAAAGACAGTTATGTTTGCAGCTGTCTGTAGATGATGACATCAGCGCATACGTAACTACGTTGCTCGTTCTGCCGGGAGCATCCACAACTTGGTCCAGTAATAACATAGGTCTTCAAGGGGACTCGGTCAGCAAAATAAATGATATGGTATCGTAACTTCATTATCTCCAAAATCATTTCTTTCCCACATGTAAACACTAAATAAATGTATGTGTACTCAACTATGTTAGGAATTGCAACGATTCTTTGAGAGTACCAACAATGTATCCTCATTCTTAGGAGATATTGCAAGAATTCTCTCTCTCTCTCTCTCTCTCTCTCTCTCTCTCTCTCTCTCTCTCACACACACACACACACACACACACACAAACACACACACACACACACACACACACACACACATATATATATATATATATATATATATATATATATATATATATATATATATACATATATATAGGACAGGGGGAAGGAATGTAGGGCACATTCGTAACGTACGTTACGCTCCGAACACCTTTGTTCTTTGTTGTTTGAAACTCAGAAACGATGTGTTTTAGGCCATTAAAACAGGTTTTTTCATGTCTCAAAATGGCCACAAGGGGCTCTTATATTTTTATCTTATTACGACATATTTTTGGACATTTTATTACATTACATATACTCATAGTTCGTTGCAACGGGTTATCGATATTTTCAGTTTTAAAACAGAAATTCACCTAGTGTGTAACGATCATACTTGTTCAACTAATAATATTTATTTCATAATATGATGTATTGTAATTTTGTTATGATCAGCAACACTTTGTGGCCTCTTTGAAAATATTACGCACTTTGAATATTTAGGGACCTGTCTGAAAAAAATTTAATCACATTGCCGTGGTTACTATGAAGAAAATGCACTTTAAATATCTCTCTTCTTGTGCATGGCATTTCATGCAGTGCAAATTGAATAATGTAATGATTTATGAGAAATTACAAAATCTACATAAGAATTTTGAAAATCATGTAGTGCAGTTTTGATATAGTTCAATTAAAATTATTAATAAGAGATAGTAATCCACTTCTCTGAGGATTGGCTTATAATTTTTATTTAAAAACGTCTTCTTTATTTATATATATTTTTATTTCATATTTTTTAGTATGAGTATATATTATTTATTACAGTTTTAGTATTTGCTATAGTTTTAGTATTTACTATAGTTTTCACGAGCTCTAGGTACCTACAATATATACTCTAGATATTATTCTCAGGCCTGTGTAAATAAGGGAAAAGATTTTTTAGTTTGAGAAATAGTAGATATGATTAAAGTCTCCATTCACCAATTTAAAAAAAGAGAATTCTTTAAATCTTGAAAATAAAATGTGTTAAATAAATGTGTTAAAATGATGGTCGCCGTTTATATTAGTAATGAAGTATTTATATACATTTCCCTCCCCCTCGGAAGACACACAATAGAAGTCCTTGTTTCCCACAGTACAGAAATCAATCACATTATGTAATAACATGAGAGAATAGGTAAAGAAAACAAGGAATAGGAAGAAGAAAACAAGGAAAAAAGAAAGAAAATGAAATTCAAGAATGAAAAAGTTTAATTTCCATAAAAACGTTCCAGAAGAGAAATTTCAAGAAACGCTAGTTCACCAGTGGCGCGGGAGAAGCAGGCAGACCTCCGCTCAGAAGAACCGGATGAAGGCTGGCCGGAACGGAGGCCTACTCACCGCGAACACGTTCTGCGCCGGCGCAAAGAAAGGCTCCAGTACGGGCTGTTGCTCGGAGAAGGCGCCGGTGTTGGCGCCGGCGTTAGACCCTGCGCTGGAGCCAGCGCTCGACCCTGCACTGGAGCCCGCCCCGGCATTCGACCCGGACCCCGCACCAGCTCCCGCCTGGGCTCCGGACGTGGACTGCGCCTGGGATTGGGCGGATGCTGCTGTTGGATTGACGTTGGCTTGTGCGTTGGCATTGGCATTAGCGTTGGCGTTAGCGTTAGCGTTTGCATTGGCGTTCGCGTTAGCGTTTGCGTTCGCATTAGCATTAGCGTTCGCGTTTGCGTTCGCATTGCTTGCGTTCGCGTTGCATTTGCGTTGGCGTTGGCATTTGCGTTAGCATTAGCATTTGCATTTGCGTTTGCATTTGCGTTAGCGTTCGCGTTGGCATTGGCGCCGTTGGCATTCGCATTGGCGTTGTTGGTGTTGGCGTTGGCGTTCACCGCGTTGCCGACGTTGGCACCCGCGTTGGCGCCAGCACCCGTAGGTGCTCCGGTGCCAGCAGTCGTGCCAGTGGTGGGTCCGTTGGTGGTGGTGGATAGCAGCCCCGCGTTGAGGCCGCTGAGGGTGTTGAAGGAGTCCTGTGTGGTGGAAGTGCTGACGGTGGTGAGGGCGGAAGTGGTGGACGACGGCGAGGTGGAGGTACCAAAGGAGGCGGTGGACGGCGTGCTGGGGGTGGAGGTGGAGGTGGTGGTGGTGCTGGGGATGGTGGTGGCGATGCGTACGGCGCCGGTGTGTTGTAGACTGGGTAGACGTGGTGGCGTGGAGGCGGCGGGAGGTACGGGTAGCCCTGCGGCCAGGCCAGTGCTCGCGGCGCCAGGAGCAGCAGCACGGAGGCCGCCGCCAGCAGCAGCGTCTGCAACACACACGCACTCTGTGAGATTGATAAAATTGACAAATGTGGAATTCCTCCACACCAGGTACTTTCCCCAGTCGGGCACCGTCTCAGTCAGGGCAAGCTCAAACCTCCTGACTGGTCTCCCGACATGGGTAGGTGGGAGGGAAGTGAATGTAAATGGAGTTCGACCTGGATGGATGAGGTAGATAGAGCGTGGTCGGACTCAGCGCCTCGGTCAGAAGGCTTGCGTTTCGAGTCCAGACGTGGGCATGGTTTTTGTCCCTTGTCTTTCATGTATGTGTGTAGTCGCGGACGTCCTTGTGAGTCTGCTGACCACAGATCGTGGAGCCCGTATGTTTGTCTAGTATAAATATATTTCCCTATAAATATATGTCCAGTAAAAATGTGTTTCTTCATGTGGGATGTAGTGGATACCCAACGCGTATAGCCGAAATTGGCATTCCCTAAAGCTGGAAAAAGTCTCAGAAAAAATATAAGAGTAAGAATGTGTAAGTATGGTGCACGAATAAGGCAAGGCAGTAGGAGAAAAGATTGGACGGGGTTCGTGGCGTTTGTTGGGGGTACTCCTCCAGTATTCGCCTGGTTTATACGCACGTCGTGCGAGGAGAAGCAGTGGGGAAATGGCCTTCTAAATCACAAAAAACTTTGTTTGTGCTTAAATTAAACTGAACATGGATAAGATATTTTAGTTACCTGTTAGTGGATTCCCTTTCAGAAAGTCAAACCGTATTGAATTACTAAATTATACCCGAACAAAACTTCTGTACCAGAAATTTCATACGTGAAGCTCATTGGATTGCGACTGTACTAAAAATTGCTGTTCAAGACTAGGATTGTCATTTAGCTGTCTTTTAAAAGCTTAAAAATAACGCGCAGCTGAGAATTCTTGTTTTCAAACAAATCAAAGTAATTCTTTTATTACACTATAAAAGTGAATTACCACTGCATTTGACACCTGTAGATGTATAGACGAATGTATTCATGTTTACAATTTTACTGCTAATTCTCGAAGACTGAATGCAAATAAAGCTATCTTGATCTTGTCAGTTATGAAATAACACATGCGTTTGATATATACTTGGCTTATTACTAACAAGGAAGATGAGTATGTGCCGAACAATGCGAAGTTTCGTACGTTAATATTTCCGCAACATTAATCATGCCTCGTCGGCACGACCATAACTTTTCGCACTTCACATGCCGTTTTCAAAGTACTTTCTTCTCGTAACCCTTTTAACACCACGCGACCTAGAAAGCACATCCCATCTCTCTTTCGCGCGACGCACTCATAACTCTTCGCCGCATTACGACACTCTGAACCGGGAACTTAATAAATGGAATCATGTTGATGAAGACACTGCCTTTGAGATACAGCAACAACCTTTTTACTATGGATGTGTTCACGTCATTCTAGGTCGTCGTGGGTGTATTCACGCACCGTGCGTGACAGCATTAAAACAAGCCATTGCCTGTGCTTTATCTGCGCTCTCAGCAAATGCGCTACGTGTTATATAGAGAGGTTAGCAGGACAGGGAGGGTATGGTTTGAGGCAATGGGTGGGGAGGCATCAGGCGAGAAGAGAATTTGAGCGGGAAGTGGTAATGGAGCTGGAAGAAGGAATGGACACTTCACTGTAGCTGAGGAGGATAGGAAGCATAACTACGGCTCAGAATGTGATATAAAGGAATTAAACCTGACAGGAACGGGAGAAGGAACACGACGAGAGTGGGAGAGGGAGACGGAAGTGGAAAAGAGGAATCGGCAGCAAAAGCGAGAGCAGGTGGGAGAGAAGTGGCGAAAACAAGTGCGGGAGCAAGTGCGGATGTAGGGATAGGAAGAAGAGAAAAGGGGGGGGGAGGGAAAAAGGGAAAAGAAAAAGGGGAAAGTACCAGAACAAGAGCGGAACGAGTATGAAAGCTAGAGTTGGAGGAAGAGTGGGCGAAAGAGTGGGAACACGTGTGGGAGCAAGAACGGAGCCAATCGCGGGTAGAATTATAAAGCGGTTGGGCGAGCGGTTGGGCGAGCGGTTGGGCGAGCGGTTGGGCGAGCGGTTGGGCGAGCGGTTGGGCGAGCGGTTGGGCGAGCGGTTGGGCGAGCGGTTGGGCGAGCGGTTGGGCGAGCGGTTGGGCGAGCGGTTGGGCGAGCGGTTGGGCGAGCGGTTGGGCGAGCGGTTGGGCGAGCGGTTGGGCGAGCGGGGGGGGGTTGGGCGAGCGGTTGGGCGTGCCGCGGGGCGCAGTGGCGAAATGGAAGAACGCTTCGCTCCGCAACGGAACAATGGAAGGAATTCGGCTGGCGCGGGAAAGTAATGGGGGCTGTTACGGCGGCGATTTTCTGACTCAAGAGGCCGCGGGCAGCACGCACCGCAGCCAACACGTAGGCGGCAAACGTCTCTCTGCGCTCTCTCGTAATACCTCTTCCACCTATGGAGCTATATTGAGTTCGCTCTTCAAAATAATTTGTCTTAAAGTGAGATCCACCAGCCAGAAAAGTCTTCAAGAATTCCGTCTAAGGTAAGGAAAAGGACGAAACTTAATAGAACGTAACCGTAATTCTCTCGAAATTTTATGAAATAATTAATTCATCACCTATTTCGCAACCATTCAAGCAGCGTCCCAGCGGTTCATTTTCTCATGATCACCGATGTTCGGATCTAGGTCGCATGATCGCGTGATGCCAGTGTGTAACTGCAGAATCCTAACCTTAACCCAGTTCTTCATTTTGATGTAACCTTGGAATTGAAAAAACAATCTGCAAATAATGCCAAAGATAGAATATACCACACACTCTAGAATTGTTCGCGAACAGTTGAAGTGAAGTGGCATATTTGACTTAAAGACTTCGTCACAAAATATCTGGTGAAATTCAATTCTTAACTTTTTAATATAATTCAGATGTATGGCATAGAGGAGAATTGACATATCTGGAGAATGATGCGTTTTTGTCTTCCCTACAAATATCCGAAAACATTTCTAATAATCGTATTTCCCCATTCTTTCAAAAATTTATTGAGTTTTGAATGAAATTAATTCAAGATTTATTTGTTTGAAAATATTAACTTTCGCTTCTCTTGACTAATATAGTAAACCTAAAATGTTATATACAGTTTGTTTACCGTATACATATCGGACATTCTTGAATATCGGAAATACATTCATTTGATGATAATAAATAAAGCAGTATGGGTTTCAAATTAGAAAAGGTGCTACCTCAAAGAGTGTTGAAAAGTTACGAGTTCAGCAATAGAAAATGCTAATAGCCTCCAGCAGCAAAATGCTGCGGGACAAAACCACTAATACTGATTTTCCAAAACCCAAAAGTTAGCACCCATACGGCTGAAGAATATCAAATAATATACTCTTGTATAACACTGCAATAAAATATATAGTTTAAAAACAGTCTTTAAAAATTCTGCGATAACTTAGTATAGTAAATATATATTGCAACAGTTCATTACGTATTATTAGGAACATCAAAAATGTTGGTGTTCCACAAAGCAACATGTGAGTAGCAAATATTTTAAAAAAGAAGGCTCTTTTTGCTGTCGCGTGACGGCATGTGTGTTGTAAGCAGTGATGCACTGAGTAACATAATTCATATGGTGCGCGCAGTATGAGAACAGGTGGGATAATATAATAAGGTATTTTCACTTTTGAAAATCAAATGTGCCTTTTTGTTTCTGAATTTTCCCAGCGATCCTGTGTTTTCCCAACGAAACAATTGACACCTCCCATGTGCCCATATGCTATTTAGTTTCGTCTCAAGTTCTGCGCGCATTTGAAATTAATAGTACGGATTTCAACAGCTCATTTCAAAATTCTCACAGGTCTGGCGCCCTCAACAAAGCACACTGAATCGTAATCTTTATTTGTATCGACAGATGATAGCACCATTTTGAGATACGTTTGTGTTTAATGAATAACATCATCTTTAAATGAGATATGCGATAAAGTGGGTGTGGCACCATTTGTTTCGAACCTCATAATTTGAGGGAGATGATGTGCTCGTAGGTCAGATACCAATGGTGAAAGTGCTTGGAACGCTCACGATTATGTCCCATGATCACACATGTGATCTTGTAATCACACGATACTTGCTATTTCTCATAGATGTATTCTTTCTCACGGCGAAACCTCAAATACTTCTCATCTTTTCAGATTTAAAAGATTATTACACATACCTTGATTATTTGACATTTTTGTATCAGATTGTAGCCATCCATGCCTTAATGTGTAAGGTGATCATTTCTGCCTTCTAAAATTGTGTAATAAATGTTCGGTTATGTTAAGAATTAGGGAAGCAAATAAAATATGAATGTCATAAGAAAATAAATTTATTTTATATTTAAAATGAACGAAAAGTATTAAATCAATTTCAATCTACGCTACTACCGAAACGAAATATATTATCCATCCGTTAGTACAATGTGTCGTAGCAATTCCGAAACTCTTCCTAAGTAATTTAATAGGCGATTAGTTCCAAACAAATCGAGATATCAGGCTTAAACAATGATGAATTACAAATCAAATGATATTGTTTATAAAGAAATTTTTCCATACGAATTATATGGAACTTAAAATATAAATGTTAGATCACAGTGAGCATAAGAGAAAATTCGTAAACAATGTATTTTGATGGAAATATTAAGTTTATTTTAACATGAGAAGCTAAGAAAGGAAATCAAATAAGATAATAATTAGAATGTGTAATGAATTCATCAAAAAATTTTACTGAGTAAAGCAAATGTATATCTTAACCTCTTCGGAAAACGCAATACTGACATCAGTAGTCATAAATAATAATTATAAATATGTGAGAGATCACAACGTATGTTTATGGATTCCCTAACGATGAACACTACCAAGAATTTTCATAATTGCCTTTGACATAATCGATATTTCTGGCAATATTTAAAAGATGGAAATTCCAACAACGAAAGTGAGAGTTCATTCTTAATCAGAATTTTATGAAATCTTTAATAACTACTTCTCTCGGAGCTCCCTTTTCTGCGTATCATTGCGTGTGAGCTCAATTCAAGGTTGCTAACGTGTAATTTTTTCTGATTTATTCCAACGTTATGTTTAAATTAATTTCAAGAAGAGACTTCGACTCTCTTTTACATCTGTCTTAACTTGTTTTACATTACAAACGTATTACTTTTAAATTTGATAAATACGATTATGACATTAAACTTTTTCACGATTACATTTGTTAATAATAGCTAAAGTTCTTGCATTTTTTGCATTGCAGTATACAATGAATTACATGTTTATCTCCTCGACGATTAGTTTAATTATTTTAATGCTGTAATAAGTGTTGTAACATTACTAAAATGAAAAATACTTTTATTAAAATCTAAATAACTAGTACATAACCTATTAAATCGTATTTCAAAATAAATAAAAACTTCAAAAGCTTGATATATTTTAAAGTTAATGAATCATCGTTAATAATTCATATTATTAGTGCTTACGATCGACTGAGTTAGCTCAGGGCCAGACTTACTGTTGTCTCTGCAGCAACTCTCTCCGAGAGGTACTATAGTTCGAGTCGCGATGGTGTCGGATTTTCCACTTGCTAAAAGTATATAGGTAGGTCAAATTTAGCCGCTGGCTTCAGAGGCCGCTGGCAGCTGAATTCAGCTAGAAGAAACTACTTGCGGTGGGCTATTCCGGTCGTTAGTTTTCCCTGGTTGCTTCATTCAATATCAGGCGAGTGCCAGAGCAGTACCCTAACAAACGGGCCACAGGCCGCGCGCGATATTTTCTTCCTCTCCCTCATCCCTCACCCGTTACAATTTTGTACCACAAACGTCAGCAGACTACTGGGGAACTTAGAGCATGCCCAGCTGAGGCAAAGCCCCGCTGAGGGTAGATATCTCGTGGTGAAAACCCCGATTAGCACGGAAAACTCCGACAAGTCCGTAGATGCCGAATTTGCTCATCAGGATGGGAGGAACACCGCCACCTCCCGAGAATACACTCACTTCACTAATGAGCCCGGAAAAAACAATCTATCTATGATAAGTGTTTACGAATACACGTTACAAATGATTGCCTTTTACTAATGATAATTTTCTTTCAATTTCATTTCCGTTCTGTTCTGCACGCCTACCACGTAAACTTACCATCAATGTGGAGGGTTTGGCGTATGTGCAATGGGTAAATACATGCAACTGAGGTTATTTCAGAGGTAGGCGATGTTGTCTATGTGGTGCAACGAATCTGACTGGAAAAAAATAAAGTTTGAAAATATCGCGAGACATTTAATACAAAGAAATTACATATCCCATAATGAGCTTATAAACCAGTTGAAATGGTTGTGATTGGAATTGTAGTACTATTTCTCTGTACTATTGCAATGTTCGTGGTATTTAATTGCTGAACTTCAATTTTTTTTAGTTATATGTATTATATTTATTGCTGATGTTTCTGCACAAAATTTACATTTATTGATCTAATGATGTTGATACACCAAAATATGTAATATTTTTCGATATAGTATCCCAATATTCTGTATTCCCCTACGAGCACAAGAGACAAATAAAATTTGTACTTTCTTTCTTTTTCGGTAATATACTCGTTCAGAACCTATCTACTTCTGTAATCAAATCTGTGCGTATCAAAAATGTATTTGTAATGTTTTTCTTACCTCAAAATTTGCTATACGAGGTAGGTTTTTCTTACCTCAAAATTTGCTATACGAGGTAGTAATCCCACTCAGTATATTTCCTTAGTAATCCTACTCAAACATTTTGGGTCAAAGTAGTAGATTTATAAATCGGTAGTGTTGTATACTGAATCTAAAAGTTAAAAATACAACATAATTTGCATGCAAATATGAAGTTATTATACTACTTTGACAGATTTTTCGTTTCACAAAGTGATATTTTGAACACACCTTTCTTTTAATTTATTTAATTATAATTATAAGTTAAGTATAATAATGTATAATTATTACGTTGAGAAATTAATAAACTCATATTGAAAGTAAACGAAGTAAACAAAACCTTTGAACGATAAAATGTGACAAAAGGATTGTAATGTTTAGTATTGTGATAAATTTGCCATCCTGACAAACAACATTTTTAATATTTGATTATTTATAGTACTTTTGATACAATGATGAATAATTGATTATTAATTACCAGTTTCATTATCAATTTCAATTTCTGGAGACTGATTGTGTTGGTTGTACTTGTGATTCACTTATTGTATGTAACCAAACTAGAATGGTTAACACCAAATTTCAAAATTAGTTACCGAGATTGGAAAAGTAATCCTCGAGTTGGAAAGATAGACCAGAATTTTACGGGATGTCCCATATTTCACGCAAAAATGTTGCATCCCGAATTTTCTCACCTTGTTCAGCGTAGAGGTTCACAATAGCTACATTCGTATTATACTGTCATCAAAAGGACTGATACTAGAAACAAGTGTTCCGCGTCATTAGTAATGCACTGATGATGATATCAATAAACATGAACATGACGTGCAAAATGTTTCACAGAACTGTCAAATCTGACATTTTAAAAGCAACGAGGTCAAATTTCAAATGCTACACTGAACAAATGAATTTGTTTTTTATGGGCTCTTTGCCTGATTAAACATACCTTTAAATGAAAATATGCATTATAATTGAAGAAATCACTATTAATAGTAATACAAGAAATGCACCACTCCATATAAAAATAAAATAAATTAAATCAATAATTTAAAAAAAATAAAAGCTAATTTCTAAGCATTTAAATTATTTCAGATGATGTCCCTTATTTTTATAAAGCTTCTTATTTGCAAAATATTTTTGTGAAATGTTCTTAATTTCACCGCTGTAGAGGTGGCAATCTCACCCCCAGTGAGTGATCTGCATATGGCCCAGAAGCAGGTCGTGTGGTCGGGAGAGGCGCGTCGAATTCGCAGGCCTCGCGGGGCCCGGGGAGCATCCTGTTAGCGCTCGCGGTGACCTCGCGGCATACCGCCGTGCGGGGGCGCCCCGCCGCCGCCCGCGCTCACGTGTGCGCGGGAGGTTTGCGTCAATGAGCACCTAATTGCTCCTCGCGGCTCTTGGCCAACAGCCCCCGCTCCCGCACGCTTTGACAGAATCGGGCTGCCGCCGCCGTGGACCACGAAGTCCTCGGCGAGTTCCCGCTTCAGCCACTGCTGTGCAACATCCCCCTGCCTCCGACCTTCTACCTCGCGTGACGACATGTCCTCCTCGGGTCACCCACGTTGTCCGCTACGCGCATATTTATCAGGCTGACAGGCATTTATCATCCCACATTGCTTGTCTTCCATATATATTGTCCTTGCTGCCTTCATGTTCCATCTTTTCGTTATGTCTGCAATATCCCCTCCGTGCTTCACTTGCTCACGTGCTATCTTTGTATATTATATTCGAACCCGTTCTTACCTTTTATAATGCCATTTTTGTTATGAATATTATTATTTTTGCCATGATCTCCTGCGTGTATCCGCATTCTTAATAGCTGTCATTTTTGCCTGTTTCGATTTCTCTCCTTGCTTCCACTGCATTAAGATTTTACTCATTTCTCGTTTCAATCTTCTCAGCTTTCACCGTTGCTTGTCTTTCTCTAATCGAATGAAAATCTACAAACATTGCTAGCTCTAAGGTAATTCAGCATCTCGTTTTTCAACTTTTTTCTTAACAGATATTCAACTTCAATTTTTCGATGTCCTCTAACTTTTCTTTCTAAATATCCATATATTCCCTTTGCCCTCATTTTATTGATGCTTCTTATAAATGTTGTTATACAATGATTTATCTTCTTAAACCCATTGCCATTTTAGTACTTTCTTTGGTCGTTATTTCTATATTTTTCTTCATTTCTTCTCTTCTCTTCTATTATTCTCTTTTTTTTTCACAATAGTCATCATCGCTCAGTTTATACCCACAACTGCTAAACAAGCTAGACACCTCCCGTTTAATACTTCTCTGATCTGTCTGTTTCGTTACCTTCAGCCTCTTCGACCTCTTTTAAAACTCAAAATTCGTTGCTTCTCAAGATACCTAAGGCTCCCTTCAACGTCCCTACTATGGCTCGCCCAGAAATATATTTTGTTATGTAAGTTTTATGTTAAATGAGTTATTGAGCATATACCGAATGTGATTATAAATAAATTACTATCTTAAAATATTTTCGTCAAAACCTGACGCGACCTCCGTATATCATTCATAAGTTCCGAATTGCCAACTACGAAGGAAAACTTGGAATGAAATGGAAGACGTTTGATCTAATCCGTGCATCCCGCATCTCCTCTCTCTTTTGCCTCTGTCTGTCTGTCAGTCTCTTTCTCTTTACTGTCTTACAAATTTCATTTATCGCGGCGTCCCCGAACGTTTTGCTGACTCTGCCACTTCACCTGCCTCCGCGTGCCCGCCCCTGCCCATAGCCGGCAGATCGTGCTCTCCGAGAGCCCAGGGACAAGCTTCCCTTATTACGTGAAGGCTGCGTGAGTTCACACACGAATCTTTGGGACGTCCGTTGCGTCAGGGCGAGGGACAATTAGAAGGGTTGTTCTCGGCGCCGAGGTAAAGGTCAGTGAGCGTCGATCCGGGTCCGTGAGCCTTCTGGAGCGGCGAATCAGCGTTGCGGGCTAATTAACATTCTCGACGTACACCGCGCGCAGGTGTTGCAATTCGTCTTTTTCATCGACGCAGTTTGACTTTTTTTTGTTATTTAAGGTCACATCAGCATCTAGGTCATTAGCGACCACTATTGGAGTTAACGGTATTGTAACTATGAAGATGAACCGATATGGTGATAATCAGGGGTGAAAGAACGAATACAAATACAAATATGCCCGAGCTGGGACTCGAACCCGCAACCCTTCGGTCCGAGATCGTTACGACAGTACTGCCTTCGCGATCTCGTTCGCAGAATCGGCAATTTGACTTTACACGCCAGCCGTTTGCGAAAAAAAATTTAATATCTACTTTACGCAGTCAAAAATGGCAGTTGTTTCCCTTTCGGTGTAAGATTTCCGAAGAAGTATTAAACGCCCGAGGTTAATTATTTCCTATTTACGCTAAACCTTCCGAATTGCAATTCAACTTTTTGTCACCGCAGAAAGCTAGGTGCCACCCTTATGTACACCAAAACTAGTAACCAAATATTTGATTATTTCGTAGTAATGCATTGTTTACGGGATTGCATTGCACCATTGCTATTTTTGTCTGCAGCGATTGTGAAGGGGAGAATCGGATTGTATAAATGTATAGAAAAAATATGTGAAATAATAAAACTCCTTTCGCAAAGATAGAAATTAGAAAGAAAGAAGGAAAGAACATGCTTCTTTTTTTACTTTCAAGCAGGAGATAATTTAAAAAACAATTGTCTTATCCAGTTTTCATGTACCCATTAATGTATAGGGCGCGATAGTTGTTACTAACGTAATCGACAATTAGCATTCAGGCATGTTTCATGAAGCAAATCGTCTCAATAACAAATTGCAACCCTACAAAGATAGTACATCATATTACAATTATTTTCCTAATAATTTTTCTGAAAATGTTACTTATTCACTGTCGGTTCAATTGTTTCTATTTCTACATCTACCAGTGAGCAATATGTACACGTATATTGCTTTCGAAAGTACATATCAAACTGATCTTTCAATTTAATCGTAGCAGTCATCAAAATTATATTCGTTACACTTAAGAATAATACCCGACACAGATAAAAATAATACATGATCACAATTTAGCCACCCCACAGACGAACACGCAATCTAACGTCAACAAATTAATCACTGATAAAAACACATCACTGCACAACGCATCACCACATGTCTCGCAGTCACAATTTACCTTTTTCATGTTTCGAGCCGTGTCGTGGTCCTTATGGCTTCCCTGCGTGTCACTGGGCCTCTCGTGGTCCACTCTGGCCATTTATACGCCCCCGCAGAGGGAGGTGTGGCTGTCTGGGGCGTGCATCGCCTTCCCCGCCCCCCTCCCCTGCCCCCCCCCGCACGCTACACCCGTGCCGCGTTCTCGGGGAAACAACGGTTTTAGAAATCGTTTCCGACTGAGGTACACACTGTACTTGTACTACGTTGCTGCGGGGGAGCTTGTTGTTTTGGAAATCTGACGATGAGCGTGGAAATGAGGGAATATGCTTTTCGGGAGGACTACGTAACAAGTTATTCATAATTTTCTCGATTTCTTCATGTATTGAATAAATTGAAATGCGAGGTCACTGATGTGTGGTAGGTTTTGTATTTGTGTCATAGGAACATTCAAATTGGCACCAGTGAAAAACGTTTCATACAGTAGTTCTTATTGATGTTGAGTGGAACCTTGTAACATCTCGGGTTATTTGCAAGAGCGTCGAAGTGGTGACCTTCTAAAACTAGATTATGATGACAATTTAGCAAGGATTCGAACAATGGAATAAAAAGTACGAAGTACATTGAAATACCAAGTTCAGTGCCCTTAAAATTCGATACTTTTTCGTCGATTAAATATAAGTTAGCAATCTACTTTGTTCATTAATTATAGGTTCCTGGTATCTAATCGGCACTAATGTTATCTATATAATCTAGACATAAGTATATGAGTAACGTAAAAGTTAAGTGGTGTAAAATACTATCATTACTATTTGATCAAATAATATTCTGTACATAATGAACCCCAGAGCTATTGCATATTTCTTTGCCAGACAATGTTATTTACATATATTACACACACAAACATATATATATATATATATATATATATATATATATATATATTGTGTGTGTGTGTGTGTGTGTGTGTGTGTGTGTTGTGTGTGTGTGTAAAACTTGTAACATTTGACTTATTCCATTCGACATCGATTATTTCATAAATTCAGCTTTTGTTACTTAACCTCGACTTATGAACTTAACCTTGAGTTCTGTTATTTGAGGGTACTCTTCTTCAAGGAAATGGTCTGCCTCAAAAACCCTCACAGAGACCCGCAAACATATGACGCCGCGAAAACAACACCAAGATTATGCGAAATGTCCGTAGGAAGGTCTGTGACATCACTTCGAGCACTTGTGACCATATCTAACCCAGTTCATCCCCACTGCTTCCTCGCTCTTTAAACACGACATCACTCTTGAAAGATCTATTTGTACATGTATCTTAGCGCAGGAATGCATAGAAATTATATTCTACCTGCATATTATTTATAAGTACTATGTGCATCTAAAAAATGTGATTTTTGCCTTGTCAAATTTTGTAATTTTGCTGAACATCAGTCTTGCTGACAACTCCTCTCACTGAGTTTGTTACACCGCTGTACCCAGTAATTATTGCAGAGAGTACAGCCACGCAGGCGAGAAAAATGAATAATAAGCTACCTCATATGTCTATTAGCTCAGACTATTTCGTCATGATTTCATATATGTTTTGCATATTTCACAGTCTGTTATGAGTTGTGAAGAAAAACTAAACATGTTACTTAGAAACATCATTTGTTGCAATTTTTGATCTTAATAACTATTCTTATTTAAACCTTTAAAATACTCGTAATTATCAAAATTTATTATTTCTTCCTCATTGACAGGGTAGGTTTCCTGTAAAAAATCCGCGAATAATTGTTAAATGGTAAAAAACAACCCTGGATAACATATAGGTTTAAAACTATATTATTTTTAATAGTGCTTATTTATTATTAAAACCAATGATCTCCATGTGTATCAAGCGTTATTGGGTCGGTAGTCTGACTTCGCCGACCAGTTATCGGTATCCTCCATGCTTTGGCCTAGTTAAATTCCCATGCTTAGGGGTAAGAGCGACATGAGGCGAACATGACTTATTCTCTTCGCCGTAACTAGCAAGATCCTCCTGCTTGAGCTTTTCTTCGTCACACAAATACAGAAACTGGGACGACTTTAAAGGAAAGCTACAACTCTATTTTCCTCAAACCCGGGACCACAGCACGGGAAGCTTGTATGCTGCCCATGAGCCATACCAGAGGCTATAAAGCAATAATGATATTAATATTTTTTAACTTTCTCAGCTACCGAGAAGCTCCGCAGGAGCCACCTGGCTTTTTTAAGACTAATATGCCAGCAAACTCTGATGGACAAGGTCCTTTAGATCACTTAAAGCCATTATTATTATTATTATTATTATTATTATTATTATTATTATTATTATTATTATTATTATTCTACGAAATTGACCTGCAATATGTTGTTCACTCATATTCATATTTGAATAGATAGATGTGAATTCCCTGTACAATTTTTGTCTGTATCCCATTCGCATGGTTCCTAGGCAGGTAACTTTGAAGTAACAGCTCAAAAATCTTCATTTATAATTCTTGACCATTGTAAGCGCTTCTTTGCTTGTCCTGTAGCAATGGTTGCCAGCTGGGGTACCGGTAAAACATCAACATCAGAGGTAGCTGAGAGGTTTGGAGGCTACTCACATTTCTGTATTCAGGAATAGCTTCTTTAGAGACCGGCACTTGCTTATCCAACAACCGGCCATTGGCTGTCTGCTCACTGTCCTGCCCAGCGGCAACTCCAGGCATACCCTGGCGCTCCCCAGGCAGCGACTCTTTTTCCGAGGCCTTCCGATTTCTTAGACGACTCTCCATCATTGGTTTTCTATTCGGAGTGTCCTTCTAGCATATTAATCCTACTGCCACGTATCCTTGTCATCCATCCTCCCCCGGGTCAGGTGAGGTCTGGGAGAAGGTTTAAGGAAGAAATGAAGGGCAGAATTACTTAGGATTGGTACCAGGAGCCTCGGAGCCACTCAGCCTACCCGTTTGCTCCTGGGGGAGGGAAGGGTTGTAAGACACGGAAGGAATAATTCGGGTAAGGAGTTAGTCGCCTCTTACGACAGGGGGGATTACCTACGGGTAATGTGCTATTCTACAACAACCCCGGAAACCACACGGGGATTATTATTATTATTATTATTATTATTATTATTATTACTATCATTATTACTACTGTTATTTCAATTATTATTCCTTATATTCATGACTAAAATGTTAGAAGAAGTTTAAATATCTAGTGAGCAGATCTAGTGATTGTGGCTGCCTCTACAACACTACGCAAAATATATTTAGCTGACGTCTGGTGGACTGTGTAGAGTAATGTGCGAACAACCAATCCAACAAGTTGCACAATAGCAGCAGGAAAACAGAATTTTGTTTCCAAATTTGGGAAAAAACGTGTTTTTCTAAAATACAAGAGTTTGAGAGAGAGAAAGACATATTAGATCTTCGAATGGTGTTTCTACGTTCCACATTCGGCTGGTCCCTTATTAACGAACTCTTGTATTTTAAACGCTTCTCTGCCTTCTTTTTTATGGAGTTCTGATTGCCTGGCGCCGCAGCACCTTCAAGAACATCTGATTTTTTTCCAATCCTGGAAACAGTACTCAGTGGTTTTGCTGATATTTTACGATCTGTTTGGATTTGTTGGTTACCCATTATTGAATTCAGTCCAACATACGTCACAGATTTTCTTCAGAATTCATTCCACAATTTGTTTAGGAATTTGAGGGCATTGCAGATCCACTAGTGACCGCAGTTTACTAGAATTGAACAATCGGAGACGTTACGATTAATGTTTCAACTTGTTCCAGACAAATACGGCATTGATTTTTGTGGGTAATTTTAAGAACCGCATGATCGTGCTACTCCCACTTGCCCAATGTCTGATATTGCTCATCTGAGAAGCAAACATTCAAAAGGTGAAATGTCCATTTGGCAAAACTTGAATTATTCTGTTGGTTTACCTATAACCTTGTTTCTAGAGAAAAACATGAGATGTCGTACACTACATTTAGTAGTACTCTATTCATTGAGTTCAAGACAATGTTGAAAAGTGTAAAATTTGTGCTAAATTTTTCATAATTGTTGGAAAAGAGTGAAGTGGACATATCACCTTTTGAATGTTTGCTCCTCATCTATATTTAAATTGCTTCCAATTTCGGCTTTATAATCACATAAATTGACCCTATTAAGTCACATAAATGATTGATTCTTCTTGATCTGTATCTATCTCATTCATTTTAGGATTTGTCCATCGAGTTGTTGCGTAACTACCAATTGTGAAAATGTTATTTGTCGAATTTAGAATAAACTGCAGAACGAGTTTTACAGTTCTATAATAATCTTTGCAAATTCTCTCTTTCATTGTGTTGTTTCAGATGTCACATTCATAAATGCCTGGATATTTCAGGTTTTGGATGGTTCAAGTTCTTCATGCACAATGTGCTTATCACTGTGAATACTCTCTGACGATAAAATTTTTTTCAATTTAACTTTGGCACATTTGTCGAGCCAGAATTTCTTTGCCGATTTTATTTACTAACAGCTAGCATTTTAGAGAGAATTGCTTCTTGTATCAAACAATTTAACATCATCCATGTGAAGCAAGTATGTTACTGGACTTTCATCACCATGTCTTCTATGAAAAAGTAATCAGACACTCCATTGTATAATCTGATTTTTGCTTTTGTTTTTGAGTCTCAAACAGCCGATTCTGCCCATGGATATCTAGTTTAAGTTCGTATCATTGCACCCATTCACCCATGTCTGGATTTTTTGCTTTAGTTTATTAGTCACAGTTTGATTCGTTGTTCCATATTTTTGTTCTACATGGAGTATTTATCGTTGAACTTTTGTGGATGAGCTATATATTGGAGGACGGGTCAGATAAAAATGATATTTTGCCCCGAGTGACAGATATCTACTTGATATTTCTGTTTTTCAACGGATTTCGTAATTATTTTTTATCATCAGTTGTCCGTCTGTGTTCGTAATTGATCTCACAATAATCAGAGATTCCAGAGATACGTTAGCATGCGGGATATTAGTATGCAGGAATATCCACATCGCTACCTGGAGTATCTACAACATCTCTACTAGGGAATACTCATCTAAGACATTTGCAAAGTGTTTCACTTTATTTTCATATATTCTTCTCAATGGTTTACGAGGATCTAAAGAAAGAGGAAGAACTTGTTCTATCTCCTGTGGAAGGAGATTTTGGATAATGTTTACATTGTGTAATTCTTATTCAGAAGAATTTTCAGTACTGACGGAAGTTTCAGTGAGAAGGAATGTGCATTCAACATTTTGAAGGGTATGTCTTTCATGTTAATAATTTGTTAAGAACACATTTCCTTAAGTGTCAACACGTTGCTCTTCAGCTAAGTATTTCCTGTTGCTGAGTATGGATCGTAAACGGCTGGCTAACTTCTTTGAATCTAGAGAACGACTTGGGCTTTCATGTTCCGTTCTTTCCATTATTTTGAAAAGTTCTATTTCTGCGCCACCGCTTTTCTCTTTTATATAGTAAAAACACCATATCATGTTTCTCAGTTCATCTTCTGACCATAACTGACGATGGTTTTGGACTACTGCGGGCTCTGGGTTCCTTGAACCAGCATCTCATTAATTGCCACGTGTCTAAAATTTGATGTTAGTTCGGTATATGAGTAGGTACGGGATGTTGGTAGAACAAGGCGCATTCAAGTTTTTTGTATTTTGTGTTCTACCCATTTTGATCACTGGTTTCAAGTGAAGTTTCGCAGCCACCCAGTTCGAGTTCACAGATCACACTTAACGTTTAAGTACTGTCAAATTTTAGACACTGCGACGAAAGGCGGCCTCAGGACATCCTTCACAGTACCCGGATATTGTCCTTCATATTGCCAGTCAGTTTACTAAAGTGGTTTATAAACGTTTCGGAACTTTAAAATTTCATATTTAAAGCTATGAATAAATCACCGTGTAATCTAATACTTCCAATATAAAACTAAAAGTGATCAGTAGATCTAAAATGCTTTCATTTGCAGATTATACTATCATAGAAGTATACGCATTTCATAATATGTGTACTAAAGCATCGTAAAATTGTCATGTAAAACATAAACACACGCCATCATCTGATTAATAATAAAACAAGGTATGCTTCATCATGCACCAAGCTAAGTAAAGATAAGCGCATTTCACAAAAAAAATTAACATCATTGTTCATTTCTTGAAGTTCAACTCTAGATCCGTAATCCTATTCAAGACGTAAATATGATTAACACTGTACAATCGTAATTTCAATGTTATATTATTCCAGAAATTAAGGTTGTATTTTTCAGTGTTGTTGGTTCTAATATTTCTACTGGATAGTTCTATTGGATATTTTTATTTTTTCAAGAATATTAATGGTTAATAATTTACATTTGAATAATTGATTGTTTAGTTATTCCGGGCATGTCAATGCTTAAGTCCCGTAAGTGTAGTGGACGTTTTTCTCAGAAATTGGCGGTCATCTTCTGATGGATACTGAGAATCGACAACGAACTCCTTATCGGCTAGCGGTGTTTTCCTCAACCAGATATCTCTCACCAGTCGGACACCGCCTCATCTGGAACAAGCTCTAAGTTCCCGATGAGTCTTCCGGCATGTGTGTTAGTGTAATGCATGTAAGTGTAAGTGCGTGTAAGTAACGGGTGAGGATAGTACAAACGAAGGGAAGGAAAGATAGCGCGCGTTCCGTGGGCCGTTTATTATGGTACTGCTTCGGCATTCATTTGGTATTGATCGGAGAAATCACGAAAGACTACCGATCAGAGCATCCGGCCTTTAGAATTATCTTCCAGAGAGCGACTAAATTCGACCTAGCTAATTAGCTAGTGTCGAAAATCCTGCCACCGTCGAGACTCGAACCAGGGACCTCACGGTCAGAGCTGCTGCTGTGACATAAGTTGATGCCCTGAACCACCTCTTCCGGTTTCGTAGCTGATAGAATTCGTTGTTAGTGTTTCTTCCAAACACTGCCATAACGACTGAGCTCGTCATTCTCCTCTGTATCGGTTAGTAGTGGAAGGGGAGCCATTTTCGGAGCAGGGTGTACATAACGAGCGGCACTGCGGGGCTGTGCGCGGCTGGGTTGCCGGGAACGTGCGGGGGTAGATGTTGCAGGTGTGGATAGCGGGGAGGTGGTTGTGGGTGGGGGGCGCGTCCTGGCTTGACAACCTTTCCAGCCCCAACCACTCAACCTCCTCTTCACCCACGCCATCCACACCCGCCCCCAACCTCCGCGCCTTGCGCCACAACCTGCGCGACGGCGGGTCGCGTCAACTTGCATACGCGACCATCGCTCCCAGCGGAATTCGCTATTGCAGCCTTCGCCCTGCTCCACTTGCACGCCTTTCTTTTCTGCGGAATTTCTTAACCTTTGTGGAAGGCAGGTTCTCACCTTTTGGAAGGTTTTGGGTTGGGAGATTTGATAGTCTATGGAGTTGCATCGGTGGTTACAAACGCTTATTGGCCAAGTCACCTTTTCCAGGTTCTTGCATGTTTTCAACTATTCATTAGTTTTTTCAAGTTATTCATGTAGTAGCATCTTCCTCTTTCCTTTGATTAACGTGTAGTCTTTCTGACCGTATATTACGGCAATAGTATGAGGACACCTACATTTCCAATCCAACATTCTACCTTTAGTTTTACCAAGTTTCATAAGTGTAACTGATGTAATACTACAAAAATTATCGATGGCGGAGGAGCTGCAATTCAACTCTTATAAAGTGAGTTATTTTATTTATGAAGTTTGACGAGGAGGTATCTTGGGAATTGTATTTTCGTTCTGTTGTGGTAGGTTCGTATCTTTTCAGCCTTCCTTTACGCTCGTGTGAAAGAATATTTTGAAGTATTTGGTTAAAGCTAATTCGTGTACTTCATCCTTGCTTCACCTAGAAGAAGATTCCGTATTTACTCGAGTTCGTCAGAATTCTTACGTAAGATGCAGACGAAGACAAAAAGGACCATTTAAACTGTGACTTCCTGGACGAATATTTACTTTTCGGCTAATTCTCGCCTTCCGCATCGTTTCTCTTGCTTTCCTTGCCACTGGTTCCGGGCTGCAAATCCAGCGGCGCTAATTTAAATAATGTTTGGTTTCAAACAAAACATTTTAGAACAAATCGTTGTTTCCGTTAGTTGCATGAGAGAAGGCGAGCTAGTTACCTCTTCTTCGAAGGTCTTTTGCGCTAGGATCTCTGCCAGACAGTGTGTCAGTTGTGCGTTCGTTGTTCGAGGTGGAGCCAAGGAGCTTGGCAGAGAAGCGCTCCAGGCGCGGTCGTGCGTCCGGACGCCATTTTCTGGCGTAATGGGTGACGACGGGGAAAATAAGTACCTGGCACTGCAGACCGAAATGTGGGCGTTTGTCGATAATAGCCCCATGAAATGTAGGTCGCGCATTCTTGTGCTGTTCGGTGAAATGACTTTTGGGCATTTCCGGCTCTCCGGTTCGTTTGGCACATCGTCCATCAGATTATGTATTACACATTGATGGTTATGAGACGTTAGCATTAGTTATTGCAAGGAGCAAGTTGTTGAATGCTATCCCTTTATTACGTGATCTTGTTAGTAAATTGTATGAGAAACTTTAATAAGGAATAATCTTACCAAATAACTACAAATAATACTTTAAATAGATTACATATTAATTTAACCAATTATACATTATTGTGACGGCAGACATTGCATACTATTATTCAACTAAGACATCTTCATATATAATTTATACCTAGGATGTGCCACTCTCATTATTACTTCTTGAAATATTGTATTGATTAGATTGCAAACCACAAAACAAATTCACGAATATTATAATTTGAAAGCTGTTTCATTTAAATTATTTATTTAATAAAAATTATCTTCAAGTGGATCCTTATATGGTGAAGTGTGCAGATATAACAAACATAATGCGCCGTCATGGGTTCCTGAATGAACCTCACAGTTGCTATATGTGAAGTAATCGTAACGACAGAAAAGGAAACCACTATAAAACACTGTATCAATATATTATTTGTTTAACCAATGGAAGAAGGAATAACTGGAGACAATAATGTGTCAAAATTTAGATAATAAGTTTGTTCCTCGATGTATAAACAAAACACGTGCTACTCTAGTACACAATTAGATCAGAAGACTTGATAAGTGTGAATTCAAATTTGTATTATTTGATTTTTATAACTCAAAACCAAGATTATGATCTGAAAAATATTTACAAATGATTGAAAAAATCTCAGAAAAAACTTTTTTAGACGAAATATGCGCCCATGTTCCATTCCTTTAAGAGAACTGAAAAATATGTGAATTGAAGGAATGAGAAATAAAAAATAAAATAGAATGAAGCTGGGTTCTTAATTGAAACAAATAAGATAATCTAAAATAACATAGAATACATAACCTCCAAATGAAAAAAAATATAAAATCAAATAATTTATTAATTTAAAAAATATGCAAATTAATGAGACATGAGACAGAAAGATCGTAATTCACTTACACTTGTCAAAGTGAAGTCACGATCTGCCACACTACAATCATATTTGACCTCCGTTCCTTAACATTGTGTATCTATACATCATTTATTAAAATCTTTGAATTTATTTTTATTGAAGGCAAGTGCACGAACTGGACACTGTAGAGTGCAACTCGATCATTACGTTTTCGAGTACATAAAAACCTACAAATAGTAGCCTTGATAATGGCGGCCTTGATTATCCACATAACATTGCACACGTTGTTTCAGGGAATTTTCGTGTAATTGGTTTAACACGATTTTAATACGCTGTTCGTACGGAAGATAATCGTCCGCCCGGTTATTAATTGAGGCAATCCCTGCATCGAAAGGCAAGCCACAGAAGACATGGGAGTTAATGACTGGCAAAGAGCAGGGGCACACGTGAAATTAACCCCAAGGAGCTACTAATGCCGGCCTGTCTCTGGAGGAGACGCCTCAGTTGCATCATCTGACATACACAGTTAATTCCACCTCTGCACTGGAATAGATATCTTGATGCTATGAAGGTTTGGTGAGAGAACAATGATATTGATCAAACAAAGAAAGTTATGTTAGTCAGTGATGTGGTTTTTATAGTATGCAATTCGTAATATGATTAAGACACAGCCACATTATAAATTAACTCACGCGCTGAACTCAAGTAAGAAAGTAATCACTAAAATTTCATGATATTACTAGGTATGTATAAGTTTATAAAACCTGCAAGAATGTCATCTTGTTGAACGTATTCGTTTCGTTGCTCCGTAGCAACTGATCAAAGATGATGGCATGCTGATGAATAACTCAAGGAACGAATTAGTATAAAAAATAATGAAGCTACTGAAAATCTGAAGAACATACAGTAATAATAAACCCTAAAAAATAGTGTGTTTTTTCTCTCAGGGTTCAGGAGACCCAGGGAAGCAACGGAAGGTTAGTGCATCACTAAAGTTTCAAGATATAATTAGATCATACAAGTTTAGAAAATATGCAAGAATTACATCTTGTTGAATGTATACGTTTATTTGATCCGTAGCAGCTGGTCAAAGTTGATGGCAATTTTGTTTTATGTGTGTGTCTGTTGTTACAACATGGTTTAAACTTTCTAACATCTCGTACATAGAGTGCCCTCTATAAAAGATCGTGAAAGCAGAAAGACACACATTTAACACCCGAACTTCCAAAAATTTATTTTCTTCAATCAATCTGAAATGTTCGAAGGCGAGTAGTAGGTGCTAAGAAATAGATCGATTCTATCCGATAAGTACACTTTCAGGGACGACACGTTTTACCCTTTTGTTAGTGTAAAATTGCATTGATTTTAATAAAAAAAAGCTAGTAGTACTTCTCATTCACGTTGTCCGTAATCAGAAAATAGTTAATGGTATGATATGAATTTTTGGATCATATTCTTATTACGCGGTGTATATCTCAGTCTAGGTAATCCCAAGCAGATTTTAAGACTAAACAGAAATTCATTACCTGTCATCTGAATATTAATGGTTGCAAACGGAGATAGTCCCTGCATATACATAAATATATCATACTTCTGAAGAAAACTAATTGGAATAACATTTCCAGATTTTTTAGTTATACAAAATCGTGCGCTCGGAACGATATCGTAAATCAATATTATAAACCGCTGTATAAATTAGATTTATTTCCAAATCTAAAATTTAAAAGAAGCTGCGCACACGATCTACCGATATGGTCATGTTTTTGCTTCATAAACTAATGGTAATAAATCGGAGAGTTAAAGAGTGCTGATATCTTAAAGTTAGTTCTTCATTGATATTTTATTAACTAGTTGTTTTAGAGATTATTATTCCCGCTATATTATGCATGATAATAAAACTCGTATTAAAATCCGCATTCATATACGCACTTAATATACACTTATGCTAATAAAATGCCCAAGATTGTTATTATTATTATTATATTATTATTTTACTATTACAACAGTCGCTAGTGGCGACTTTTGCTGAACGGACGGACGTAGTTTTCGAGCTTTCCTACTACCCTTGTGCGTGCCTTGCTTAACGCATCCCTAAATTGTAATATACAATTTCATTAAACTTGATCCCATTTTACGTGTTTCTACGCACTCTAATTTTGTTCCATCTTCTTTGGGGCACAAGTAGGATGTGATGCTAGTTCTTATCACACATCGCGCCTTCGTGAAAAAAGTGTGGTACATAAAATTATTTAATGCCGGCCCGGTGGCCGAGGTCGCTAAGGCAGTAGTGTCGTAGTGATCACGGATCGAAGAGTCGCAGGTTTGAGTCCCGTCTCGGACATGATTGTATTCGCCCTTTCACCCTTTATCGTCACAATTTCGTTTCATCTTCATAGTTAACATAACGTTAACTCCAATAGGGGTTTCTAATGACCTAGATGTTGTGTTAAAAAATATTTATTACAGAACATAATTTATAAAAGGAACCAAAAATATAGCTATTGAATGAAATATCTAAATGAGATTGAAAAATTCATAATAATCAAAAATAAAATTAGGTAACTGGAGAGGGGGAGTGCGGCACAACTCGATGTTAAACTCAGGTTTGTACTAGATTAGAATTTTGAAAAAAAATATGATTCTATTCACAATAATTCGAGAACTGTGTAGGTTCTGAGAGTAGCGAAATGTCGAGAGCGTTTCACCTCTTCTCAATTCTCTCGGGCCCAGATTTCCCAGCTACCATGACCACATGTTCGGATGGCATCACGGGACAGCTCCGCGTAGTACCAACACTCCTGTAATTGTACCTCTTTGCGCTGCCCTCTGCCCTACAGAGCCCGGCGTGTGGCAACGGCGCGGGCCGCTCTCCGCGCCGTGCGAGCGTGCGGACGCGTTGGTGCGCCGGTGCGTGCGCGCGCCGCTGAAGATGAGCTCCGTGCGTGATCGATACATTTGAAGCGGACACTTTCGTGCGCGGAATACTCAGGCGGGTGGGCGCTCGCGCGCCGACTTAATAGCCCCCAGCGCTTTGGCGGGCAGCCGTCCGCCGCAGGCTGCCCGCGTGCTTGGCATGCTCAGCGGCGGGCGCTTCGCGGCGAGCTGGAGACTGCGACGACGACAAGCGACGAACTGGGGAAGGAGCAGTGGATGAATGTAGACAACCAGTATCGTCATTATTGCTGTTATGATACATACATTTTATTGTCACTTTCATAAATATCCATGACACATACACAACAAAAAGTAAAACACTTCACATCGAAAGACTTATTCTCATACATAACTACCATCTCTATTTAGGAGGTAACCATTTGTATTTAGATAGAATGGGAAAAGTAGGTTAAATCTTTTCAAAACGGCACTTTAATCGGCTGCGATATCTCAGCGATAATACAGTTGCCTCTGTGCCTGTGTGGGCAGAGGCGGTTCTAAGGTTCGAGTCTCGACGGTCGCTGATTATTGACACTAGTTATAACCTGAGTCCAATTCAACTAATGTCTGCAAGAGAATTCTAACCTCTGACTGGAAAGCACATTCACACACATAGACTTACATCCACTATATTAAGAAACTTTTCGAACAATTAGAACATGTCCCGGGCTGTGGCGAGCTGTCAGGAAACATCCATAGCGATGTGTATGTCTATACCGGAGTTCACTTTTCAGCGGGGGAAGCACTCAGCGATTACCTGGGAAATAACAGGAATTGCAATTGCGGGGCTATGACCTGTGTAAATGATCCGCCCGGAATCAATACCCACTTACTTACTCACTCGACATTTTCGAGGGGTCTTGTACCGGACACGGTTTAAGGTAATCCATATTACAGATCATCGACAAGAAAACCAGAATACCTGAGATACTTTTCTTCCTTCATTCTTCATGGAAGTGTGAGAGAGTGCATTAAGTCACTTTAAAGAACTGTTCTTTTGCATTACAAGTTCTGGATTTATGGGCTAAATCTAATGTATAAATATCAACCTTAGAAAATCAATGTAAAATGTTGGATCTAAAAATATGTATGAAATTCTAAATATTAATTTAGATTTAAAGATCAATCTTCATATTCAACAACATGCCTGTGAGTAATATCCATGATTCTTTTGGCACCCGGCTAGTATAAGCGGGTCGACAGTTAAGTATGCCGAACAGCGCGAGTGACACCAATGACCAAGTAAACGAGAAACCAGGAGATTATTTGCGTTTCTTTTCGCCGACGAAAGTATTAGAGTTAATGAATTTTAAAAAACTAGTGGCTTATCTTTGGATTTAAAAGAGTGACTCGAAAAAAGCATACGGAAAGTTTTCTAAAATGTAAAAAAATAGAAGCACTTTCCCTTTGCTGGTTCTTTGACAGCGTGCACATACTACAAACTTCATTCAGATAAGCCACGTATAATATAGACTCCAAATTCTGCTAGAAGGAAATGAGAGAGCATAGTCACTATTTGTTTTTGCTTTGCATTGATACCAAAAACTCAATCATTTTTGAAAATACTGCGTACAGCAATTCGAGGTGTACAGAATTCATACACTTTCGAAAGACAGTACAACATCGATAAGACTAGGATTGATAGGCGAAATACAACGTGTAAATGGGATTTTACTACGCATCTCAGTCGCATAGAACCCCTTTCGAAAATAATAATCATAGAGTGGATGATGAAAATGATAATAATAATAATTATTATTATTATAATGATATAGCCTCTGGGATGACTCATGGGTCATGGGGAGCATACTAGCTTCCCGTTATGTGGTCCCCTGGTTCGACTCCCGGTCGAAGCAAAAATAAAGTTGTTGCTTTTCTTCAAAATCGTCTCAGTTTCTGTAGCTGTGTGCCAAAGAAAAGCTCAAGCAGGCGGATCTTGCTAGCAACGGTGAGGAGAATACGTCATGTTCGTCTTATGCCGGTCTTACCCCCAAGTATGTGAATTTAACTAGTCCCAGGCAAAGGAACACTTCATTGCGTTGAAGCTTCCTCATTGTGTTGAAGAAACCATTTGTGAGTGCGAATTCCAGATTGGAATATTCACTTTTACATGATATTCTCGTTCTTATCAGAAGTTTCAATTTATGTAATGATTTTTTTAGATTTCAATAGAATGAAAATTTCTGAATAGATCTGTACGCATAGCAAAGCAATTGGCGATGGTAGTACATAGGTGGTAGGCGCGCCCTTGTTATAGTTGAAGCATGGCGAGAAGGGAGGTGGATGAGAAAAAGAGGGTGAAAAGGAGGAAAAGGCGAGGGTGAGGGGGGGAGGGGGGAGGGGGAGAGTGGAGGAGAGGAGCGGAGAGGGGGGGGGAGGAGGGTGCAGGAGAGGGGGGGAGGGGGTCGTGGTGAGGAATGCTGCGAAATGGTGCGGAGAGGGTGGAGTTTGCGTAGATGCTAGGCTTGCAGGATCGGGGCGGTGGCCGGGAGAATCGTAGCGAAGCGGGGGCAGCGGGAGGATATGTAAGATAACTTTAACTTTAATCCACAGATAGAATGGGCTATAACATTAATTCTGTTGTCGGAGTGTAAAAGTTCTTAGGTAAAGTTTTGGCCCAATTCAGTTTAATAAAATAACTCTGGGTTAAAAACCTGTGTTTTCGTTTCGAAAAATGACAAAAGATATGTCTATAGGAAGCATCAGAATAAATTATGTCAAATTTCATTTCTTTGCAATCTGGTAAAACTACTTAAGTCACATAAGAAGTACTTCAAATTTTAAATACTGGGTAAATATTCTTAGGAAAAAATAATAATTTTTCCCCAGTCACATCCATAAAATGATTTTGCTGATGGCAACACTTCACTTTGAATTATGATTCAGTGTTGAAGTAGCTTGTTGAGGTGTTTTGTAGTTTCAATCATTTTCTGTGGAGATGTGCGATGATTTGTTGCTATGTGAAGTTTTAAGCAGTCCGCATCAAATAGGAGAAGACAAAGAAGAAGAAGAAAAAGAAAGGGAAGAAGCAAAAAAGAAATCAAAAGAAGAAAGAGAATAAGAAAGAAGAAAAAGAAAGTAATAAATAAGGAGTAGAAGAAGGAGAAGAAGAATAATGTGATGATAAGAAAGTGAAGAGAAGAAAATGAAAGAGGAGAAAAAGGAGAAGAAGGTTAAATAAATGAAAAAAGAAAAAAGAAAATGTTATTTTCTTTGATGACATGTCTAAGAAATCACCAAATGGCCCTTTATGGGGTCGGAATAGTAGTTTATGCAATTAGTTTATAATGTTAAGCTTTATTGCATGAGTACATGTTTGAAAACGAGCGACGTTAGGAGCGAGTTTTCAAATGGTACGAATGCAATAAAGCAACATTATAAACGAGTTCATACGCTATTTTTGTATAACAGCATTATAAATTTACAAGAGAATCAAACTTAATTTCGCGAAACAACTTTCTTCTGACGTCTCGGTGCTTGACATCCAACGCCCTCTGGAAATGAAATTCAAGATGGCATTGTTGACATCCGTGCGAGAAAACGGTGGTCGGCTGTTCCGTCTTCTTCTACCTCCCACGATTCTCTCGCTACTATTGGCTGAATGTGTGATGACGCAATCATTCGTGCCGTAAAACCTAATACGTCATCATTTGTGCTGTAAAGGCCCTTTTATGAACGATTTCTTGCAACAGAAAACCTCGTTTATAATGCTGGTATACAAAAATATATTTAACAATTATTCATTTTACCATTTATCTGATAATACTAGGATTAGCATTTTAAAATCACATGTGAATTTATGTTGAATAAAATCTCATGGTTTACGAAACAAATTTAACGTGTCTGTCTTCCTTAACCCTATTAATGTTCGAGCTAGAAGTAAGAAACACATTCTTTGCCGGTTCCTTGCTTGTGCGAACATTGAATTCACTTTGTCTTCAGGAGGCACCGTTGAACACGCACGAGCGAGATGCAAAACGGCATGACTATTAAAACGCAAATACGTTAAATATTGAGATGAAATTTAAAACACTAATTTACAATATGAAAATAACAAATTTTAGTAATTAGTTTGTTGGTTACATCACATGTTAATTAATAATATAGAACAATAATACTAATTGAAATACCTGCCGTATCCTGTATATTTTGAAATTATCTACTAAACGGGAAACGAAAGTGAAAATATTCTGTGGCCACAAAGTTCAAGGTCAAGTCATAAATCTTAGTTTGGAGAAAACAGGAAGTATTAGTCAGATGTTTCTGATCAGAGGTATCTTGTTTGTGGTCTTAATTTTTTTTTGTAAAATAGTCTTTAAATACAACATATACTGAAAATGTTGCTTACTGTAACAAAATCGGTATAAAATATAATAAAAATAGTGATGCGACAATAACATATACTTTCTCGTATATATATACAATTTTTGCATCTTTTGCAATTTTCGAAAACCCAGAGACTTCATAATAAAAGTGACTTGCGTCGTTTTCTTAAGTGCACTTTGCTCTTTCGGTAAAAAAACAAAGAAAAAAATTAGAGCAATTATGAAAGTTAAAAAAAATATCTTACCTTAATTTCAAGCAGAAATTAAGAGAAAACTACTCGTTTTTTTCAAATACTATTTCGGCATTCGTCTGTTATTGTTCAGAGATACCACGGAAAACTACCAGAGGAGCCGGCCATTACAATTCTCCTCCAGACTGCAGCTGAATTCGTCCTAGCAATGGAACTAGTGTCGAAAATTCTGCCATCGTCGGGAGTCGAACCCTAGGTCTACGCGGTCAGAACCACTTCCAAAACTCAATTAATCCCCTGAGCCACCTAAGCCGGTCCCGTAATTCGAGATTTTTAGTAGAAAATCTAGGTTTTCCTCTGCAGCATTACAATACTTTCTCTGTAAACGTAATCGTACGCGAGGAAGTAAAAATTAAACTACATAAAAACCACGGAAAAAATTCAACACCGGAAATGTTACCTACGTTTACGCCAACCTTCCTTTACATCCCAATTAAAGTTACTCTCAGAACCTGTCCGTCTCCTGACAGCCAAGTAGGCCACGACTTCATCCACAGAAGCCGGATATCGACGCACAAAGAGAGCAAAGGTTACGAAAGCTCTCAACTGCCGGCGAGAACCTTGCTTCTTACGCCGGCCCCTCTGCTCTTGGCTGCTATCGCAACGCGCGGCGCCGTGGCGCCTTGACCGAGCCGCGAAACAATTGCCCATCATGCGAGGGCCGCGTGATTTATACGCACGGAGCGTCGCTTGACACATCCCCGGGAGCTTAACCCGGGCTTGGTACGGCTCAGCTCAGCTCAAGTCAGCTCGCTTCTGGCGTGACGTCACCGCCGGCCACGCCGTGTCGAATTACGCCTCTTTCGATGCGACCTGGATTTGTGGCCGAGCTTCGAAGGGAAAACGTTGATGTGATTATTGATTATACAGGCTGTGCGGTCGAAGCTGTGATAAAGATTTAGTAGCAGAGTGAAGAAGTTTTGTACGTTCACCTGCCCCTGTTTCGTACGTTACAAATTAATTTCAGTAAACGTCCCAACCGTACTCTTACGTGTCTGATATTTTGCTCAACTTCGTGAGTAATGTAATGACTTTTTGTGTTTTTGAGGACGTGTCTTAATATTTCTTGCACGTTGTACTGTCAAATTTTGAATGTAGGTATTATATAGTAATTAAATGAACATGTATATATAATACAATGTAAATACAATGTACATGTGTGCAATGTATAACGTAATGTAATGAGAAGATATACGTATTTTTTATGACAATCTAGTACACGATTTCAATTTGGATCACCATTTTCAAGATTTATGACACAATCATTTAGAGTACTGAGAATGTTTGCATCTAAATATAAACGGCAACTGTTTTTGAATAAACAATAATAATATATTCAAAGAAATATTTCTGAATTTTTCTTGAATTAGAACTGATAATATACTATTCTATAACAGATTTGAAAAAAAATATTCCGAGAATTTTATTGTAATCACCTTGGAAAAATTTAAAGGTTTCATTTTTAATTAGTGCCACAATTTGCTACAAGATGCAGTGCGGCAAGGAATGGACTAAAGTAGACAATGGCTCATTGAATTGTCGTTCCAGCACGCAGATTTCTGTTGGTGGTAAAGCTGAATTGTAACTCACTGTCTCTTTAGAAAGATCTCGAAATAATTCCTTCCCTTTCCACCTGCTGTCTTCTGTGACTTTTCGCGGAAAAGGGAACGCGTGCGAACTTTGTTTCTCTCAATTACATCGAGTGCAACAGACCTTGGGTTCGACACCTGGGGTAGGCGAAAGGGAAACTCGAGCAGCAACCGCCAAGTGGGAGACAAAATGACGGCTAAGGACGCTGAATTGTAGGGTTTTGGAGAGATGATAGGTGCAGCGTATGCATGCCTGGCGGGGACTTGTACTTAGGATTCAGAGGTCACGAATGAAACAACGGTTGCTAATTGTATCTTTCCAAACACTCCTGTGTGATGGGGGATACGCCCTTATTCTCTGCGAAAGTAAAATAATTAACTCAATGAGGTGGTAAAGTAATCATCTTTGAAATAACTGTTTCTTTCCACTCTTGTTACTGAATGACATATCTATTCTTTACGCTGCCAATGCTTGAATAAATTTTGTTAGGTTAAATTCTCTGAACTCATAGAACTCCTTTTAAGGTCATTTTCATTTACAAAAGCTGTCAACACGGCTCGGAAACAATTTATTCTGACAAAGAAAAATCAGAAATATTTGCTGTACATCTACAGAACACCTTCAAAACGCATCCCTTTTCCGATGTACAATTTAATACGGAGATAGTAAATTACCCAAGTACTAATATCCCCACTGCGGCACTTCCCATAAAATTCATTTCCCCATCGGAAACCATCTCAGTCATTAAACTTCTAAAATTACGAAAATCCCCAGGAATCGACGGTATTAACCATGTCTGCATCAAAATGCTGAGCAAACCGACTATAACGGCTTTAACTGCAATATTTAATGCATCATTACGATGCAATTATTTTCCTACCGCTTGGAAAAGAGCTGTCATTTTACCAGTCTGCAAACAGGGAAAACCAAGGATAGCTGAAAACTTTAGACCCATCAGTCTGCTTCCAATTTTATCAAAAAACTACGAACATACAAGACTACGAACAATCCATACAAGACTAATAAAATTCATCAACAATATAAAAGCAATCCCATCGGAACAATTCGGATTCAAACCAAATAATTCCACCACCCATCAATTATTGCGTATCACTGAAGCCATAGCTAACGGTTTTCATCAAAAGAAACACACAGTGACAGTTTTCCTTGACGTAAGTCAGGCATATGACCGAGTTTGGCATCAAGGCCTCCTATACAAAATGCGCACTTTAGGTATACCCGAATACCTACTGAAGATCACGGAAAGTTTCCTCACGAACAGATCGTTTGTAGTTAAAGTCAACACAGAGATATCTGACCCTCACACTATTGCCGCAGGAGTACCACAGGGTTCAGTAATCTCTCTCCCTTATTATTTAACATTTTCAGACACGACATTCCAATCCAAGGCGACTCCAACACTGATGATATTTCACTATTCACCTCTCATAGCGATATTATAATAGCGAAGGAGAATATTCAAAACGATATAAACAGCTATATTAAATGGACTCAGAAATGGAGAATAAAACTAAATCACACCAAATGCCAAGCAAAAATATTTACTTTACGCCGACCAAAAAGCTCCCCGAACTTAGCATCAAGGGAAATCTCATTCCGTGGACCTCTTCACCGATGAAATACTTAGGAGTATTATTTGACAAAAGACTAACGTGGAAACCCCACATCCACGCAACCGCTAATAAAGTCTTGGCCAAAACATCAAAAATGTTCCCTTTAACTAACTCTCGATCTGCCACTAGTATCGAAAGCCGAATTTTACTATACAAATCAATCATTCAACCCACTCTAACCTATGCATGTCTAGTATGGGGTGGCGTAGCACCCAGTAACCTCCAAAAGTTAGTTGCATTCCAAAATAAGTTCCTAAGAAAGACCCTCAAGGCTCCATGGTTTATTCCAAACTCCCAAATTCATCGCGAGCTCAATATATTGCCACTAAACGAACACATAAGTAAAATAGCCGACCATTTCTTTAAAAATCTTTACTCTTCACCCTGTTCCATAATATTTAATCTGGGTCGTCGTGCTTCATGGCCCCGAATCAAATCAAGGTTCCCTAAGGATAGACTCAGACCATCGTAACTTGTACTTTCTACACCTTCCTAGCGCCACCCTAACTTCCAACACGACACCTCAGACAAAACCTTAAAGCCTGAACACCCTTCAAAAATATATCATGTTCACGAGTAGGAATGAATACTCCTTGCTATGGATGGCCATATCCAAAATGTTATATGTACAATTATCAAACTCCTCGAGAGACAGAAATGTTGAACGTGAAAAAAAGCTGTCAACACCTGAAGAACGACGTGAAATGAGCGAATTAAGTATTGGAAGGTTTCTTTATATCACTCGACATTATTATGTTGTTTATTTTGTCTGTGATCCGCAAAGGTTATTCAGTGCATCAAATGATGTTACTACAGAGCCTTTTATAGGGAAGTCCTAGTGATCAAGTCCGGACAGTGGTAGGATTTTCGATCCTAGCTGGTCAGCTAGGTCAAATTCAGCCACTGTCTTAAGGATAATTAACCGGGAAAATTTTTTTAACTTCTATCTGTCCGTCCCTCTCTTCATCTGTGAAAAGTACTAGCATCTAAACCGTCAACGAGATTTTGACGAAAATGTATATTCCCTGATCTGATTTATATTCTTAGTGAGCTAATGTAGCGGTCCCTCAAGATTGAAATGAAATTTTTTTCTTTATTTTAAGTATACTTTACATGAAGTTCCAACATTTTCATTTTTTTAAATACGCCATTTTTTTCATTAAATTATTTACTTAATTAGAATAGAGTACGCATATAAACATGATGCAGGTTCTGTTATACTTTTTTAATTTTCGAAAATTGCAAAAACTTTTAATTGTTTTGCAAATCTACATTATTAAAGACAGAGATGTTTTTTAGTGAAATCTGATCTTCAAAGTTAGATATATAAATTTCATGTATAATTTGTTTGGAAAATATAAAATGTTTTCACTTAACATAGTGTGAAATATTGACAATTTTAAAAATATTTCTCGGGTTTTATATCATTACCCAATCCAGCCATAACCCTTCTTGACCGGGAGCTGTGTGTAAGAGTTATGTGCAATATGATTACCTCGGGGTGTAATTGATAAAATAATTCCCCACAACTCAGACAATGGTATAGAACCGAGATAATATCAGAGGTTACCTTTGTTTAAACGTAATTGTACAGGATAGAAGTAACCTAAGAGTTAACACAGTCATCGTTTGTTGTATTTTTAGTTTTTGCTGCTTTTTAGAGAAGCAGGAGGGAGTTCTTTTCTGAGAATAGTGCCCCTATATCTCCGGAGTTACCGCGGAAGGCCCTAGGAAGACCCTTAGACGGTAACAGAAGGCAGTCGGGAAGGGAGTGAGACAAAAGCGAAAATGTACCCTTCTGAAATAACTAGTACGAAAAAGTTGTGGTATTCTACAATAGTACGAAAAAGGCTGAGCAGTTTTCTACCACCACTAGTTTACCTTAATAACAAGCAGGAATAAAAAATATGATTATTATAATGGAAAATAGAGTTGTAGCTTTCCTTTAAATTGCCCCAGTTTTTGTAGCTGTGTATAATAGAAAAGTTTAGACAGGCAGAGTCTGCTAGTTACGGTAAAGGAAAATCATGTTCGCCGCATGTCTCTCTTTCTCGTTCTCTCCCAAGCATAGGAATTGAAATATCCTCAGCCATGGGGTACTCCGTTAACTGACCAGCAAAATCGGCAACCCGACACAAAATGTCAAATGCGTACATTATTTTAATGAAATCGAGACTGCAGGTAGCTTTTCAGGACACAGATCGAAATGATAGGGAACGGGCAACGATATTTAATCGCGTCTTCGTCAAGAAGTTTTAGTATCATAATATTCTTGAAACTACTATAAAATATTACTCACATCTAAGTGTTATCTACTCGTTGAACACTACTTGATATTGCATTAACATACCAATTATGATTACATGTTGAGTACATGGTGAGGAAACAATTTCTGAGCGAAATGTTAGTGGCATATTATTCTCAACTTCTTTACTAAATTTTATTTGAATGACGTGCTGGTGTAATGTTTGCTGCTTCACATGATTATTAACGCTGTCATGAACTGTGGAAGAATAAAGTAAAGTTAAGAGTATGACCTCGTCACAAAGGTTAACGAAAGAGAAGTACAACAACTTTTTAATTTTACAGAACAAAGTTTTATTTAAAAGTATTTACAAAACTTGTGAACAGAAGTGCAAGAGGCAGGGCGGTAACTTCATTTCTGATTGCAAGTGAGATCATGTATTTTAAGCGAACGTTTAGAACGGTCATATGCAAAGTAAAATAAATAAATATATTTAGAAGAGTTTATTCAGCTATGTTGTATCTCAGTGTCCGCAGTTGACATTACGAAGGTGGAAAAGAGGCAAAAGCAAAGGGTTCTTTAAAGCAGAAAAACAAAAAATTACAATATTCAAACATTAACAGCTTAACGCCAGGGATATTTAAGACACGTAAATGTGTTAGGAAAATTTGTTAACAATGTTGCGACCTTGTGCAGGGCTTATATACAGACGCCACAAAATATGTCGTGTAGTTATTAAACAATTTTTACGTCGAGTGCTTGATATATTAAACAAGTGGAAAAGAACTAATATTAAATTACGATTAAAAAAGGAAAAAATAAATAATTAAGTTTTTCCTAACGTCTCGCAGAACATTTTATGCCTTCGTTCTGCACTTCTTTCCTGGACTAAGAACATTCGGTAGGTTCAGTTCGATTATGTACAGGTATCATTTTTACAGATCTTTGTGACTATATAAATAAGCATTGTTTTTCGATTTGCTTGTGACCAGTGGGGGAGTGCTGGCGAACGTTGTTAGTAGGGGCCTTCCTCGCCGCTCTGCTCGTAGCGAGCGTTGGAACTGTAGCCACCTTGTCCTGCGTCGTAGTCCTCGGATCCTCCCTCCAGGCGACCGAATTCACCCGTGCCCTGAGGGTTAATGTTGGACGGTTCCTGAAAGAAGAAAGAGAAAATAATTATTTCACCCGAAAAATACACAAAAAGTGAATATAACTCCTGTTGATAGTGGTATATGATTAGAAAGGATTGAATCTTAGCAAAATAACTTACCCGAAATTATTTAATAATTACATTGTCTCTTTTTTCCAATTGACATACATTTAAATAGAAACAATAATACTAGACATGATAGTAATACATTTTATATCCACATCAAGAGACATCTTTTTGCTTAGCAAAGCCGAGTCCTCAAAGACTCTTATAGAACGTACGACACTAAAACAAAAATTCAAAATAAACATTTTGTATTTATAACTTGAAAAAACGTACTCTTGGTGTTCCCTGGCAAACCATACTTTTGGGTTCTATGGTCAAACTGTTAAATGTGTTACTTGAGTATATGCAAAAATGGGGAATTTCAAAACAAATAAATTATAAAACTAAGTGGCCGTATTAGACGCTATTTTAAAGGAAGTACAAGTCGCAAGCTGTATTGAGATTCCTCTTAAATATAACAACGTTTACTATTAGGAAAATATATTTTTTCTGAACTACAATTTGTAAATTAAAAAATGTAGATAGCAATTTAAACGAGTGATCAACCCCAATGAAAAAACAACAAATAGGTGGTCTTATTTTAGCATGCCAAAATTGCATCAAATTATAGTTTAAATACCGGGATAATTTTAACCATTGACCTCCTAATTGTAACTCATCTGCGCGACTTGGACCCTCAGCCTCGCTCCCACTCACCTGAAGCTACTTAGCTAGGTCGAATTCAGGTCCTCTTTGGAGCAGAATTCTAGCGGTCGGCTGCTCTGATCGATAGTTACCCGTGTTTTCTCTAATCAAAACCAGGAAAATTCCGAAGCAGTACCCTAACGAACCGCCCACGAACTACGTGCGATGTTTCTTTCTTCTTCTTTTTTTTTGTCCTAACCACTCTCCTTACACACACACACACACACGTACTTAGATGTAGATACTACCACTCATGTTGGGAGACCTTTCGGAAGCTTAGGGCTTGGCTGCAGTTGTGACCCGCTGGTGGGAGATACTAGTGTGGGAAATTCCCTACAAGCCAACGTGTAAGTCGGTGCTGGATCTCACCATTCAGCAGCAGAGGAATACCGCCACTTGACGAGTTAAAACATTCTCTTCGCGAACAAAACAAATGACCATGGTAGTCCACGCGCCCGGAATCATCAATCGACCAACCCACTCACCGGAAGGTCAGCGGTGCCGAAGACCTCGACGGTGTCGGCGTCGGCGTCCCGGGCGCGGGCGGCGGGCCCCGGGCTCGTCCGCTGCGAGGCGCCACCGTCGGCGTCGTAGCCTTCGCCGCCGGCGCGCAGGCGTGCCGGGGCGCCGGCGCGGGCGTTGGCCGACCCCACGTCCGCGTCCAGTTCCTCCGCGGCGCCGTAGAGTGCGCCAGGCGTCCTCAGTGCGCCCGACCGCGAGTAGCCGCTGTCCCCGCCAGCTCCCAGGTCCTCAGGTGCGCCGTACTGGGACCGGGTGCGTTCAGCTGGCCCGAGCCGCTGGAGAACCCCCGTATTGGAAGACGGGGCGTTGAGCTGGCCGGATCTGGAATAACCGTTGCCTCCGGAGCTCAATCTCGAAGGGCCCGTACTGTGAGGACGGAGCATTGATTTCACCCGCTTGAGAATATCCGTTGTCCCCAGAGCTCAGTCTAGAGGGAGCCCCGTACTGCGAAGACGGAGCGTTGAGTTCACCAGATCGTGAATAACCGTTATTTCCGGTGTTGCGCTGGGCGGGTGCTCCGTACAGACCGGAGGGCGCGTTGAGTTGGCCGGAACGAGAGAAACCATTCCCGGAGGCGCTGTTGCGGGGGTTCCATTGAGAAGAAGGAGCTCTGAGCTGACCAGAGCGCGACGCACCTCCGTTGGCGCTGTTGAACTGGGCGGGGGCTCCGTACTGCGAGGCAGGTGCGTTGAGCTGACCGGAGCGGGAGTAACCGTTGGCGTTGTTCAGTTGGGAAGGCGCACCGTACCGCGAGGCAGGCGCGTTGAGCTGGCCAGAGCGCCGGCCGCGTTGAGCTGCGCGGGCGCACCGTACTCTGAGGCGGGCGCGTTGAGCTGGCCGCTGCGTTGAGAAGCGGAGTACCCGCCGGCGCCGGTCTGGCGCGCGGGGGCGCCGTAGGAGGCCGAGGGCGTGTTGAGCTGGCCGGAGGCGCCCTGGCTGCGAGAGTAGCCGCTTGAGGTAGATGAAGAGCGTGCGGGGGCGCCGTAGGTGGAAGAACGGCATTGTTGAGTTGGCCTGAGCGAGAGTAACCGCCACCGGCTTGCCGTTGAACGCCGAGTCGTCACCACTGGTGAAACGAGAGGGAGCACCATAACTGAAAAAAATCACATACCAAATGATTTATTTTGTTATTTTCAATGAATTTTTTATAGAACGGAGAGCATTCTAAGGCCCTGAGCTTGGTGGCCACTCGCGTTCGTGCCAACGTGTTGCTTGGTACAGTAAAAAGGAAGCTTGATAAAGACAGGTCTCGCAACTTTTGCATAAATAATGTTTAAAATCGTTTTGAAATGTAGCTGTAGACATTTTTTTTCTGACATTTCTGTTCTTGCCTCCTCACTCATGCTGCAAATTCATAATTTCGTTTTCCGCACAGAAGATGCAAGCTCTGATAATAATCTTACACGATTAAAAAGGCCTTACGTAATTAAAAGCCTTTATCCTTATGCAACTCTGATTTTTTAAATTTTTATTTTAAATATCGTAGGCCTGGTGTAGGTAAAAAACTAGGCTCTTAAAGTTTGTGATCTTCATACATAATTCATATATGTACATTAATTCAAACGTGATACGCACAACGTTGAGTGTAACCTCTAGATACGAAGGATAAAGAAGAAAAGAAAAATATCTCGCGGGCGTTTTGAATTCCTTACGCCTGCTACTAGCCCCCAAGAACGTTGTTCATAAATTCGATTTATTGAACTTAAAGTCGAAAATACAAGGTTTATGATCTGAATAAGAAAAATGTACTCGAACTTCATAACTCTAAACCCACTAACTCGAAACTCTCTAAATTGAGCCTCTCCATCTCGAATCGCTAAATCGAACATTTCCAACTCAAACATTTCAACTCGAATACACCAAGCTCTTTAAATTAAAACTTATCTTTGTCGAATCTCTCGAACACCAACTCTCTAATTCAAGCTTAGATGATTCTGTAAACTGTACACATCAGTCTCGAAATAGACACTAGTAATTAGTTGCTCGATTTGTTTTGTCTGACGTTATATTGGCAACTAACGATTGCGACGCGTCTTTGTACTTTGGATGCAGGATACACTTAAAGTCTCCGAATTCTTCTTTGATTCAGAGCCGAACCTCTATGACATGAAGTTGAATATACATCACGGACAATACTGGACATTTTCACCCCTCAAGTGACTTGCATCTCCTCGGGCTTGAGACCCTCTACATAACACCTTAGATACATATGAACCAACCTACGAAATATACCGGGTGTCCCACCAACTATGGGCCACGCCCATAACTTCTAAACGATTTACGGTATCGACATATAGTTTTATCTCCAAAATGTGGAACGATGAGGCAAGTAATATGCCGTAGAGGTATTATTTGAAATATTTTTAGTTTTCAAGAAATTTAATCACCTTTGGATTTTTAAATGGAACTTTATATTTTTCTCATGAGCAGTTGATAGACCATAAAAGAGGAATCCAATGATGTGTCATATATTAGTGTTTTTATATATAGCCTATTTTTAGTATAAAACTAGGATTTCTGATACGTCGTTTTAAAATAAACGGACATTGTTTCCTAGTAACCCTTGTAACTGTCGCCTTTGGGGAAGATGACCTTCTCTTCGCGGCGCCGCCGTCCGTAACATGCTCGGTACCGCGAAGACTTACCTTCCCCAAAGGCGACAGTTGCAAGGGGAAATATTGTCCGTTTAATTTAAAATCACGTCAGAAAGTCTATTTTTATACTAAAATTTCTAACAAAATACTAACATATGACACGTGATTGGATTCCTCATTTCATGATCTATCCATTGCTGGCGAGAAAAATATATCATTCCATTTAAAAAATAAAAAAGATTAAATTTCTCAAAAACAAAAAATATTACGAACAATGTCTTTATAGAATAGTACTAGACCCATGATTCTGCATTGTTGAGCGAAATCTATATTTCGATATCGCAAACCGTCAAGACGTTATGGGGGTGGCCTACAGTTGGTGGAACACCCGTACACATTTTTTCAATCCGAAACACCGTGATATGACCCGCCAGATTTCCCCGTGGAGCCTACTCATGGCGTCAAGCGGGATACCGGAGGGTGTAGCTCACCTAGCGGAGGGAGCGTTGAGCTGCTCGGCGCCCTGCGTCGCGGGGGCGGAGTAGCGGGCGGACGGGCCCGCGCTCTGGCGGCCGGCAGCACCGGAGTACCCACCGCTGCGTTGGGCCTGGGAGCCACCAGGAGGCAGGTACCTGCAACGGGTTCGTTATTTGACGTCAAGAAATAGTTAAAAACTAAGTTAGTACTACTATGTGAGAAGTGAAATATGTTTACTTTTCCTGGAATTCCTCCTCTAACTCATATTCTAAGTTAAATCATTAACTGCCAAGTAGGTCCCCAATTCGAAACCTTAGACCGCTTTTTATTGTTGCGTGATATTGTGTATTTTAACTCACGAATATTATTTCTTCAATAGAAACAAACATTATAAACGAAACCAATAGCAAGTTTTTGCCAGGTGTCGATTTAGCCGTGATCGCCAAAGCATAATACACTTCTGGTCAGGGTATACACATGACTTCCGTCAATTCATTTAAAACCGCGCTTAGCTGCAATAGGTAGCACACAAGAGAGTAATTTGTTACAGGTAGCAATGAGCTTTTTTGGCAAGATTTGATAGGATGTTTTCTTCGGTTCAATAAAACTTATTTGTAACCGCAAATGAGCTTTGGTTGTTATCCCTTGTCGTTCCCAACGTGAAAGAATTGGCTATAACGAGTCCGTGGAGAATGAATATACACTAAATAACTATATTTCCCTCTGATCTCAAGAAAAAGTTAACAAATAGTGATGGTATATTTATGTCCAGAAGCAAAATAAGGCGCCATCTCAGTATTTGCTCAATTGATCAACAAAAACTGGACGGGAAATCCCAAACTAGGTCATTGATCTAGAATATTTTATTTTGATCTACACGGTGAGAATAACCGTTCGGCATATATGATAGTTTTACTCGATCCGTTGTACCAGTTCAAACAAAAACAAGTGTTTTGGTCACAATCAGGGAGTGTAAAACTGTCGTAAAAGAAACCCATTAGCACCCCATACACGAACATTATGTCCTGCGGGAAAGGCTTACCGTTTAAGCAGAAGCAACGTCATTCATACTCTGACAGCCAATGATGAAGTTCTATCCTGTAGAACGCTACAACAGGAAAGAGAGCTGTCTAGTGTGATGGTTCTGGGAAATGTTTTCTTGAGGGGCACAAAAGTAAAGAAAGGCGCAATTTAGCACAACTACTGGCTGGATTTCAGAGACGCAATTTCTCGCAGTGAAAGAAATCATAGTGTTGCAACCATGGTGGAGTAAATTTGTATATAGTGAATTAACGCAGAAGTGTTTTAAAAAGGGGTTGAGGCCGGCGCTGAATAAGGAACCCAATACTACACGAAAGAAAAGAAATTAAATTAATTCTCAAAATGTACACGTCTTTTTTTCAAAATACACATTTCATTCTTTGTTTTACACATTGTGTTAATACTGCATCAAATATTAACCAAATTTTAACTAATTTTGATAATGGATTTTGGAATCTTGTTTAGTAATGGTACCTATGGTACCACCAATTGCAAGTGTTTACAAAACGGGACAGGGTAGTACTGAAATGAGTTTTGAAATCTTTAGGCACTTTTAGCCTCAAATCCTTTTAAGGCAGTAATTTTAATGACCGTCACACCTCCAAATATTTCTTCATTCATCGACCCTTTGCCTCAATATAGTCTCACTTGCAAACGCTAATACGGGTATGAATCGCTCTCGCCTACCTAAACGTGCTCACGAAGTAAGTTCTGATTCAGCATCAAGGAGAATCACTTGCGCAATACATAAAGGATGGGAAGAAGGTATGCTCCACTCAGCCAGATGGGAAATAAACCTAATTTTCCTGAGGAAGGCTTCAGCCACCACTTTTACTTTAGTGGGTCATGAGAAGTTTGTAGCCTTCTATAGGGTAAAATGGTGAGAAAGGTTCTAAGATAAATTTTTGAGTTAGTGGGCGACGTGATTGAACGCCATTCGGTTTCGAGACGATAGCACCTGACAGGAAAAAACAACGGGAATGAGTGGTCTTGTATGGGGCACTATTGGCTCCTGACTATCTTTTAGTGTTTGTGGTTCCCCTTATCCTAAAGGTCTGTAAGAGTGTTCTTATTCTGAGTACAGATCTCCGCAAGCCAGGTATCGACGCCCTTGCTCAGACAAATGTGACCTAATGCCTCAATGTTGAGTAGCTATAGTTGAAGGGGGCGGGAAAAGCCTTAATCTGCACACTCGATTCTTGTGAAAATAGATGAGAACAACTGGACATCTGTGGGCGCTTTGTGATACAGTGGAACATATGTCACAAAAATTTGCAAAATGAAAGTTGATATGCATTTCTTTAGTATTCACGATTAAAATTAAATTATTCCCGTCTCTAAACTTTTTGCCATGTAGACTTTTCCCTAGCCTTCTTGGTACTCATTCACATAATACGATAATATTACGTCCTGAGCAAATATACGACCAAATATCACATGTGAAGATAAATAAAATCATGTATAATGAGTATAAGTTATTGACAAAGGAACAATAAAATAAAACAGTCATGTGGCCATAGATAAATGACACAAAGGCACGTTTGTATAACATTACGAGCTCACTATTACTGAAAATAAATATTCTCTGAATGTATTTTAGTGGAAACAACGTAAAACAATAGTTATCTTTCTTCAACTGATTAATATAAAAATTATTTACAATTTAAGATCTTTCGAAAATATAATTACTATTGAGCATATAATTGGCATTTGCCGACCTCTGGAATATGTTTTATCTTTTCAAATCGGATTTTTAAAAAGGTTAACATATTTTCTATTTGTATGCCTACCTACATGATTAATGAAATTATATAGGCCTGAGCAAATTAAGAATTGAATGGTAGGCTGCACTTGGGCAAAATATTTAGCAACAGGCACAAAGAATATATATTTTCACGAAATTCAGGAAACAACTCTTGAGTTAATTAGAAATTAAGACGGTAAGCCTGTAAAGATATTAATGACTAGTGCTCACTGAAAAGGTGACAATAAGATACGAGCATTTTAAAAAGTGAATGAAGGAAAAGACAATTTGCAGTATATGCGAAGGTGTTGACCTATTTTTTTCAAAAAGTAGAGCCATAATTCCACATGTTGAACTTGAGAGTAGAAATCATTCAAGAGAAAATCAATCAACAAAAGAAATTGCGAAATAAATGTCCATTTTATTGAGACAAAACAATTAAATATAGTGTACGTTTATCATACGTAATACCACGAGTGCTTTGGTAATTGTCGATTAACCCCGACTCGCGAAGCGAGGAGGTGATGGGTTTTTATAGGAATATCCCACTAAAGCCCAACAGAGTTCCAAAATGTGTCAAATTTTGAAAATAACTGAAACCATGTTAAAATCAAAGCAGTTATAGTACATACGCAGTTTATTGCACATCAACACTGCGATGGATATATTCCACCGGTTTCGATGGGGATTAGTCGCAGGTTTTTATTGGCCAGTAGGGAGGAGCGGTAAGAAAAATCGGAGACAAAAAATTATAAATGTTTTGAGATACACCGCCCTGATTGGGGCATTTTATATTTATAGTTAAAAACTATTGGTTTTAATTTCACGAGAGAAATACTCTTTATAAATTATTCAATACTGATGGAAATTTATGTTGGACCATTATGTAAACTTGTCAACAAAATAATGTAAATATATATTTAATTAAAAAATTTTATAGAAAAATGATTTCGGATAATTGTTATTTGTTTAATTGTATTTTGTCAAAGAACAGTAAAAACTGTATGTGACGTATGGGTTAGAAGTAATCCAAATCATCATTCAACAAGGAGGAATACACAAAAACAAGAATACTAACATCTATTGCCTATTATATCCAGACCTCTGTTAGAAGTCATGATTTCAGGCGTTGAGATACGAAATCCTCGTTTTGAACACAGATTTGATTCATCGCTAATTGAATGACAGTGCACTGTACCCGCAACGAAGACATGAGTGTGAACATTAGTAATGGATTTTTGTATTAAAATATTTAGATCGCCCCTAGGAACAATTACGAGCGATATTAAAGAAATAATTGCGAAGAACAAACTCCATTTGAAGAAAAATTCCTCATCTTCAATAATACAGTTGCACGAGGGAATAAAAAAATGTACTTAACAAGTTTCAGGCAATTCTCAAAAGCATTTTTTCGCAGCTTTACATTACTTTCTCTATAAGACATATTACGTAATATATGAGAAAATAAAAGGGAACATATTGTAGAAAATAAACGTATAGAAAATAAGACTTCAAAAACGAATGAAATAAAGAAGAGAAGCGATCAAACGGATAGGAAGACGAATAGTAGGAATCACCTGCGCGAGGCGGCGAGGCCGCCAGCCCGGTTCAGCTGGCCGGCTCCCGAGGTGGAGTACGCCATGCGGGAGGGGGGGCTCCCAGACCCTCTTAGCGTGATGGACACGGAGGAGCGTCCGTTCGGCCGGCGGGGGCGCCGACGCGGGGCGGGCCGTCCAGCTCCTCCGGGCCGCGCGCGGGGGCTGAGCGCCGTAGCGCGCCGCCGGCGCCCGCCCGAACCCTCCGGCGCGGCGGCCGGCCTCGGCGTCCTCCAGCGCGTTGAACTCGGACGCCCCGGCGGCGCCCTGTCTCGAGGCGGGGTACCCGCCGCCGCCGGTGAGGGCGTTGCTGGGAGGCAGGTAGCGGCGGTCCGCAGGGGGCTCGGCCAGCGTGCCGCAGAACAGCGCCGCCGCCGCCAGCAGCACCAACGTCTACCAGGGCACGCGCAGGGGGTTGGATTATTGAAGGGGTCAGGGAGAGATACTGCACTCCCATAACAATTTCATTTTATTTTATTATTAGTAGTAGTAGTAGCGGTTCCTCTACAATATTTTGCGCGAAATTTGGGCTGTTCCAAATAAAGCAATTCTTGCACTTCCCAGTCTTTTGAATGACCTAAAAGTTAACCCAAGTTCTTACATAAATGTATTTATTGTTACAAAATTATTATTATTACTATTATTAATATTATTGTTACTATTAATATCGCTACAAATGATATTTAACTTTCAGGGAAATTTTAGAGAAACTTTCCATAAAATTACTTTGTACGTTTCAGTAGTGCTTCTTCGAGAGATAATGAGTAAATTTTATATACCTTTACCATTGTCAACAATTGTTCAAGACTTCCTAATGTATAAACATTCCTTGTGGTAAGTGCTTATGGAATCGCAACGGTAGTAGGCATCTGCGAAGAAGGAAACTCATTTCCATGTAATTGTTATAATTACTTATTGTTAACTGTAGCCAGATTGTGAAAAGTAAATTATTATTATTGTTGTTATTATTAATAATCAACATCTCTGAATTTTTTGTCAGTTCGATAAAGACAGTGTTTTGAAAATTGCGACGTAGTTTCTGAATAGACTTTTTCCTGCTTTTTACCCACTTAGTGTTGTTCTAGAATGAACACGCTAGTACAGTGTTTCGTTCATAATATTTGTTTTTGCGAGATATTCTTAAGACAATTAATTATGATCTGTGAGGTTTAGAACTATTTTCTTCCAATCCCTTCAATTTGTAGGGTCCATATCAACTTAACGCAACCTAACAGAGATACCAAATGCCGCTCTTAAAACTAGCGTTATTTAACCCTAAACTAGAGGGAAGCTGATGAGGTGTTCTTGACAATGTCAGGCGCATCTTCACCACATATACAGTAACTAGACAGATGATGATGGCAAAGTCGCCGAAAGCCAACTCTCTTAATAAATCTAAGTTCACAAAGATAATTTCCATTATTTCATCCTTTCATTCTAACCCTAGAATATTAACATCGAGTAAATTTCCTTAACCTTTTTGCCTTTTACTCTCGGACCCATCCCAAGACACCTCAGCCACTATTCTATTTAAGCCAATTAGCCATTGTGTCCCTTTCAGAGAAAGTGTCCTGAAGCGGACCTTTGGTCCGCTTAAGTGACGAATTTCAGAGAGGCAGTGAGTAAATTTTATTTATCTTTACAGTTGCAATGTATTTCCAGGCAGCGGTATTGTTGATGTGAAAAAGCAACTGGATAATTTCTTAATGCATGATGAAGCTTCTTTTTAACAATTTCCGAGAAATCGTATACAATTTTAATGGTAAACGAAATGAATACCAACATTGGATCTAACGTGCCAAAGCAATTAACCGATTATTTGTTCTGAAACATACCTCTAACTGCTACAATTATTGGGCGATTCGTCGTAACCCGTTTCCGAATTTCTAATAACATGGGCGCCAGGAAAAAGGTTACGATAATATTTTAACTATTATTACTCTGATAAAAACTAAATATTATCCCGCTAGCTGGGTCGATGGGTCACGTCAGAAATAATCCCTATTATCTATTAATAGCCGATTACCCGATCTGTCATCTATACAGAATGGCGAGGAATCTGAAAACAAAGATTATTTCTCTAACTAATTATTAGCTTGAATTGGCCAATGAAAATCAATTATCTTTCCCTTAATCTTATACGGTGATTCTGGTCTTCGCGTGATCTTGATTGATGCCACCTCGAAGAAACGCCTTCCCTTCTTTCTTGAGGTTCCGAAGTCCCGAAGTCCAATTACCACGAATCTACTGCTCTTCTTTAAATACGAACACTGCCGATTCACCGTTTCGCACCACTCAAATATTTGTTCCAGCTCCACTAAGTTATGTCTGATGCCCGTTCTCTCCGTATCCAGTGCTTTTATAATTACACAGCCAAAACATTTCTCAGTTCTATCTTCCGTTTATAGCAAGAAAATATGCAAAGTCCGGTATCGTTCGTGAACCGCATACATCTATAAGTTCAAGAATGATTAGAGTTCACTCGCGAAAAATTTCCAAGTCTTATTTTTGATGCACAGCAAAATATTCAGAACTCAACACGTTCCCCAAATCTTAGAAGTATCACGAGTTCATTTCTGGTTCTGCCACGAAAATATTCAGAGTCCGAATATGTCCCTCAAGACCGATTTTGCTCTACCACACGAAAATATTTTGAAGTCTGAACACGTACTGTAGACCCCAGAAATTTTTACAAGTCCTAACATGCACAAATTAATCTAGTCGCGAGCGAACTGCTCACCTCAGACATGCGACAGAATGAATTTGATCGCCCTTTTAAAACCCACAATGCCTCCTTTTTTTAAAGCCCCAAACTTCCGTTTTAATAATCATTCGACGCTTCTTTAACCAATCCACAAATCTCTTATATTTCCTCCTACTCACGCCGTCACCTCCCCGGTCAGATGAATGTTTGTTTTTCCTGACAACAACCACGTTGTTACTAATGCGCCATCTTTCTTATTATTAGCCCTAATCATTTCGCCCATTTACGACAAATATTATGTAATAAAACATGTCCCCATATTGGTATGTCACAGTACAGGGAAAGAATTTCTTTTCCAAGGTTAACTAAAATTACTTATTTGAAGTACACCGTTTTCTTCTAACCAAAGAAATCTCGCTTTATCCACCACATTACACGTAAAGTTTCCGATACCATTCATCGTTGTCCTTTTAAAGTCTACTTGTAGAGAACATAAAAATAAACTATTTATTAACACTTTATTAGTAGGATTTCTTTTAGATTGCTTAGTTTTGGAAACTCTAAATTTATAATTTTTTTTATATTTTTGGTTAACCAAGTATGATTTTCGAAAATATAAATGGTCCACAAAAATTATCTTCGAATTTTAGTTTCCGTAATAAATATATATCATTTATAATATGTTATAAAATATTATAAACATAATATTTAATGTTAATATTTCGTACAAACAAATAGAAAAACATATAATCATAAAATGAATTCACTAGATATATTTCTTAGGTTTTAAACGTGAATGAAAGTGAGTAAATTTGACTCATGCTTAAGGATTAAGGAACTTAGAGTTCCCGTACGTCAAGAACAATTGAAGCAAATACGTTGTAAAGCATGGTGGCATATAAGTGCTAATATTCAAATAAAAAGAATCTAGTTTTTACATTTCTCTCTAGGGCGTTTGTCTAGCCGTCAGCCGGTAACTCCTTAAGTCCATACTCTAGCCGGTAACTTTTTAAGTCCCCATATTCCCCAATACACCAGACACCAACACACGTGCGGGCTACTCTGATCTAGGGTCAGCAGTACGCGAGGCCCTCCGCGATAACACACACATAAAAGAGAAGGGACAAACAAACATGCTCAAAGCGGGAGTCGAACACACGACCCTTCAGATCGAAGCGCTGAGTCGGTACACGCCCTTTGCCACCTCGGTCATCAAGGTCGATTGTTTTTTACATGATTTTTTTTTAAAAGAAGGTGATATGACAAACTATTTTGAATGACATTTTGCCGATATCAGAAATAACGGACTTTGTTCGTTATTACCCTCGGCTATCGTCTCAATTTACAGGCTTCAACCCGGTCCATTACTTCCTATATTCTGACATAATGCCGATAATAACTATAATTGTTTTATTTTTTTTCTTTTCATTTCAGGCCTAATACAATTACTGATTATAAATTAATGCAATAACGAAAGTGATGTTGTATAACGCATGATAGCATTTGCTTCCATAAGTATTCAAAAACTTTGAAGACAATGTAATGTTGAACACAGATAAAAAAAATATCTATACCAGTGTTCACCGGTCACGAGGGCTTATATAGAAAAAATGGACATAAGTGATAGATGTCTTTGTATCTTATTCAGCAAGCAAGGTCTCTTTCAAGCAGCGAAAACGGACACTAACTCTAATCGAATTTTTTTATATAAGAAAAGTAATAAATATTTAACATGAAACTACACACTTTCACACAGAGGCACGTTTTTCTAATGATGACAAAATCATTTGTTCCACACTATTTTCTTCTAGTTCGAGTAATATTACTTTGAAACGTTGAATAAACGTGGTTCCATTATTCAGAACGGAGTGTTTCATTATGAAGATGAGTAAATGGTAAATTGTAAAACTTTTACTAGTAATACTAGTGTGCGATCGCTTGATGATTTAATTAATTGATTTAGTGCCTTCGGCTAATGAAAACTATCCAAAATCATTCTCATGACCTTCGACCGCTTGGTCTGCCATGTGTTCCCCCCCTCCCCCCAGTTCACTTTTGGTGACGAAAGTGACGGAATGCAATTGGAAATCGGTTTGAACGAATTAAAATGTACAATGAACCAATTTAAATTATACTACTTTTACTCTTCCCTAATGAATATTTTCAATAACACCCTATAACTATTATTTCAATAACTACTATTTCATATACACCCAATAACACCCTATAACTTATATTTTGATTATTCACATTTGTCGATATTTTGTGGGTAATCCTTTCTGAATTACTCAGGAAATTAATGTTTTACTGCACTTTTAGTTGTAAAATATTGTGATTCAATAACTATTAATTTATTAAAACGTTACTGTTTTTTTGAATGCAAGCTGTAAGATCATTACATTAATTGGAGAGTATTTTACATCAGAAATAGACCTTGTCAATTTTCATTTTGTAATAGTGCAAATTATTATTACCGTGTCTCTTTGATAGCTGCTGCAAGCTTTCAGAAAAAATATATGGTTTCGTACGATTTTGAGAGTGATGTATTTCTCTGACCACCGACGACTTGTAGATGCTGACAGTCCTCGTTAATATGTTTGTAGTTGTTTAACATTAATCATATTTCTTTATAGTTTTCTTTAATTTACTTAAAATAAAAAATGTCGAAGCTCTTTGCTAACAACAGACCGGAAGACAGGTGTAATATTCCGTTCGTAATATCGATCTTTTTCTTTAAATATTTCGACATATTTTAGTCGAAGATTTGTTTTCGTAATAAAACATTTCCCAGAATCAATTCTTAAATTAAAGCAATTGAAAGTTAAAAGTCAAAGACACGGCTGGCAATGTTATAAAATCCTGGTCAGGGAAACTATTGTTTACTGTTTCTTTAACTTCCTTCTCTTTCCGTTTTTTCTTCTTCGTAGAAAATCAGTATAACGAAATACTGATGTATTTTATACAACATAGTATACTGGTATTAGTGTTAAATATTTGAAAAAAAAACAACAAACAACTAACACTCCAATTCTTATTCACTTCTCATTATCAAATATTCAGAACTTTATGACACCCCACGATGTTGATTTAGGGTAGATGTATTAGGCAGTGAGAAGTTCGTAAGCGTAAGCTAAAGTAAAAGAGTGAATAGAAATTCTAGAAAAACAATGTTCAGAAGTAAATATTTTTTGTTGTTGTTTTCATTGTTAACCTACGTAGAGTTGTGCGGACACCGTTGTACAAATTGAATGGGTGAGTAGGAAAACAGTACTCGTCCAAAGTTGGTCATTTTGTTTGTCTTTTACACAAAACTTGCAGTAGGCATGGAACGACTTACTGAGACTGAAAACAGTTCAATATAAACTCATTTCACTTAAAATCAGGCAGATCGATCTCTTAGATGAGTCCTCTGATGATATCTATCCTGAACAGGTTCTGATTTCTCACTCAGGACTCGAGCTGCTCGCAGCCGATGGTTCACATTTGATATTTGCCAGTGGTACGGGGCTGAGGTAATTTACTTTTTTGTTACTGATCGAGAGTGTACCTGTAATGAGCTGAAGAGCGAGAGGTGAGGGGAAGAAAGCGAAGAGTCATTTTTCGTTATTTTTCGTTATTTTGCTTTGAAATAATGTGTTGTCATTAAAGTTTGTAAACAAGCATTTGCGAGCTTAAATAGAGTATCACAATTTTCAAGTTCAACGACAGACAGGAATTCTTTTGTCACTTCTGTCTCCAAAAGATGGAAGAGGAAAGCATAATAAGAAACCTCATGCTATCAAGTACGAAAATCTTGGTTGTCAAAACCCATGTTTCGTGGGTCCTTTTATTGATAAATAGATTGACGGCAAAATGTATGTCTGTTTGTCCGTTCGTCTGTGATCAACTCTTGCCTCAAAACCGTTCAGACGAGTTTCTCCAAAATTTATATTTCCCTATCGATGTAAAGGAACTCGAAGTCCTATGAGTTTCAAAATGATATTTTGACTTTTGGGAGTATTTTACATGAAGTCTCAGCAACATTTTCAAAACTTTCACAAAATGTCTCGAAATTTTATGATAAAGTTTTGTTTCGGAAAAAGTAAAGGACGCTGCAAAATTGACGCAGGTCTCATTTTCGTTTCGGTTCTAATTTTTCTTCTCTTTTGTATCAAGGGACGGAATAAAAAACGGTGCTAGTCTTACTTTAGGTGAACTTTTAAATATGTCATGTACAATTATTTGAAAAGCGAGTAGTTTTCGCGTAATTTTTACTGAAATAATTGCAATTTCTAAAAGAAACATTTTCTCAATAACCTCTAGAAATTTTTTCTTCAATTTTTTTCCCACGGAGAGAACAAGATATCTTTAAAAAATGGCTCAGGTCTTATTTTCGTTGAACAACCTGAATTTCTGAAAATTGCAACGTTAGAAATAATGCGAAGAAGTATGTGATGTTTGAGCACTACTAGATCTTCATTTTTACGAACATTCCATTATTAGAACGAAACTTTTCATTATTCCAATTAAAGATTTATGAAAAAATTAATGTATACCTAAATTCGATGTTTTTAATTGAACTAAACTACACTATCATATTGCTTTACACTATCAAAAAATGTTATTATAAATTTGATATGATAAAAGACGGTAGAATAAATAGTACAACTTTAAAAAGCTTCTTAGCGTTTACAAGTATTGAGAAACGATGCCGTTTTAGTTTTCAAGAGTCCCCAATCGCTAATAAACTGTTGAAAGCTGCAAGCAAGTTATAGACGGATATTTTATTTCGGTCTGTAGGTCGACTAGTTCGTGAAGATACCTTCGTAGGCGAAAGTGATGGCCTAGTCTTTTGTAAGCCTATGCGATTACACCTTACGAAACGTCAAGATGTGTATCTACAAATCTCGGTACGTACATATTGAGAAAGACTAATCCTGCATATCACGGTGTATTTTTGCAAGATTTGTACTTGATGTGACTTACCTAAGTTCAATTAAGAGGAATAACGTACTTAATTTTAATCTGAGGATACAAACTGTGAAAAAGTATTTGAAATGCATTGTATCTCTCGTAATTCCCCTTAATCCTGTTCCGAAAATCAACGAACGAAATAACTAACAGCAGTATCTAATAGTGCAAGATACTTGATTGAAAATCCTTAATAACGTTAAACTATTCAGAAAAGGTTATTCCTTGCAACTTCCAATTTGTTAGTATGGAAATGATTTCTTTAGAGCCAATTAGAGAGTTATCTAGTTTAATAATTTAAAAGTAAGTGTAAAAGATTTGCAATGAAACAAATTATTTTGTAAGAACATAATACACTAGAGTATTATGTATTTGCTATCCATCTATTTGCATGAATTGCTATCATGCTCAGAAAACAATTAATTGCTCTTTCATTCATCTATTGATATTCATTTACTTCATTATTCTTCATTTTATCCCCTAAAATTATCCCCTAAATACTTCCCCATTTTGATTTCTAAACAGGAAAGGTTCTCTATTTGAGCCGTAGATATGTTGTAGGAATGTTACCCATTTTCTTGGTTGCCCTTCAATTGTTTTTGATGATTTTTCTTTGGTTTGAAAGCAGGTCATTTCTCAGTGGTCCCATTGAAAATATTCCTAATTTTTTTACCCAAACTTAGTACCAAAAAGTACATAAGTCCTCCTTCACTACTTAAAAATATTTAATTGCCCATAAACCAATGTAACGTCGACGCATAGTAAAAGCAATTTTTTATATTTATTTGTAAATATTATTTATTTATCAATATATTTATAAATTTTTAGTATTTTTATTTTTAAATGTATTTTTAAATTTGTATTAATTTTTCTAGTAGATTTTACTCAGAATACAAAAGTATCAAATAATTTATAGAACATAAAATTAAGTCCTAATAAAAATGCAATGTGTCTTTATAATAATGAATGAATCTGAGTTGGAAGTACAAAATTACGTACGAACGAAGTAAATAAAACTCTAAAGAGCACTTGTAGGTTTGAATTACTTTTAATTCTAAATTAACAATTCGATGAGTACAGTTCAAATATTTCATAAATAAGATAATGTGTTCTTTTAGACTTTCAGCGCGGCGTTGAAATCGATTAAAAAATGTGTAATTTTTTACAAATTTATTGTCGTAATTCCTTACTTTATTAAATTTTTAACATCTTACGATACATAAAACATTAGCAAATAGGATCTCTGAAAAATTAGCAAGCAATACCAATTATAAGTTTGAAATATTATAACTATCTAAAATACTTGAATAACGGATTGAAAGTCAATCACTTCCGGAGAGCAAGTCCTGCTTCTCCGTTCCAGCTCCTAACATACGCGCGTGAACTCAATAGTTATAGTCAGTGCATAGTAATGGCTTGTAATGAGTGTTAATAAATGCCGTTCCCGCTGCACCAGCACGTGCCGCTCTGCTTCTCTCTCTTACCTTGCCCATGTCCGTTTCCTTGGCCAGGCTGTGCCGGTGGTGGGTGCTAAAGAAGGAGTGCGCTGGGAGGTTCCGATGACACGAGAATTTATACACTCCTTTGGGAAGCCACGAGTATTGCGGCAGGGGGAGAGAAAAACAAACAGGAAAAAAAGCGAACAAATTGCGAGCCGTTCGGACGGAGGGAACGGGGGCGGCGCTGCGAACGGAGAGGCAGGGGCGGGGGCGGGAACTCACCTCCCGCCCGCGGAGCGTCCGTCTCTCTCGCCCTCTCGACCGGTTTAAGTCTTGCGAAAGAGAGCGTGTGAGATCGGCCTTGTTTTCGGAGTGCCGGCGTTGCTCTGCTTCTGACCGCCCCGCCCCGCTCCTCAGCGCGAGGGTGGGGGTGCGAGGGATGGAGTGCGGGTGGTGGGAGGCGTGGCGCACGAATGTCTACTGCGGGTGGGTGGGTGGATCCCCGTGACGAGCAGCCGTTGCATCCGGAGCGGCCCAGCAGACGCTGAGGGTCACGTGTGAGGAGGATTGCAACGGCGTAGTGACGGGTCGTGAATGTCCACTTACTCATGAGAGGCCGGCCATGATATTTGCTTGGATTTCGCATGAAATTAAATTAATTTGAGCAACTTGTGAAATTATCTGCGTTTGATTTATTTTTCGTGGATGTATGAAATTGCGCAAAATTGAAATGAACAAGACTTGTTTTTATAAAAATTACGAGATGCAAGGAACTAGTTATTTTTATGGCATTGCTATGCAATTTCATTCTGTCGTTTGCTACTTTTTTTTCAAAGAAAAGGTAAACTAGGAACACATGAAATTTACACATATAATAATCAAATATTTTTAATTCCGTCAAAAAAGTATCTTTTAATAAGTAATTGAAATGATTGAAGGCGTTGTCATTGTCAACAATACAATAGTATTGCTGACAATGACAACGCCTTCAACAATTTCAATTATGTAAATGTCTACTATAACTCACCAGTAAACCAATATTTTAATAAGTAACTGTAAAAACGTGTTTTGAATTTGATATAAAAAATTTCGAAAATGAATTGTGTTGTATAGTTTTGAAGGCTTTAATCGAATCTCGCCAGTTTTTGGAATTATTTTGGGATTCTGCCATTCTTGAAACAAAAGAGGGTTGGTAGTTCAGACATAAAAAGCTTCAAGTTCTTCGAGATATTGGATACTGCGAGCACCTTCAAATCAAACCGTTGAAAATGATTCATTCTGATTTACATGTTTGATCATACTATGTTTCCTAATTATTGGAGTTTTTAAGTATTAAAATCATACGCATGTATTTGATTTGGTAAACACTATTACTATTCATTCTCCTCTCCAATGTAAATCTAAGAAATATAATTTTTATTCCTTGTTCTCACTAACTACTAATTTTAGGCTCAAAGTGTGTAAAAAGTATGTTAAAAGAAAAGCTAAAATAGGGAATGAAATACGATGGCTAATATAATTTCCTGCATCTCTGTGGTTGTATCGTAAACTTCGAGCAACTGAAGCTAAATAGACAAGTGAGTTGTTTAATGTCATTTCTTAGCGTTTAAAGATATTATGTCAAAAATGATTTTTGAAATACGACGTCTCTATAAGCATTAAAAAATTAAAAACCGAGTGCATCGTTACAAAATGATGGTAGAATTTGCTGTTATTGGCTGTTCATCTTTCGGTCTAATTAGGTAATTTTAGCGGCGTGCAATTTAGAGTTGGAGTGTGTTTGCGATTAGGGGGCGGGTGATAAAATCAGTTTGGGAACTGCGGGATTTTCAAAATAAAGCAACACCAGTGCGCTTCCCTAAACGTATTTCGATTGACGACTCTCTTGACTTTGTATGGAGGGGCCAATTCTTCGATAAATGTATGTTTTAAAAACAATTCCACTTTGCAGATGGACCACATAATATAATCCTCTCCAGATTAAAATAATATTTGTTAATGTTTCTCGGAGAAATTTGATGGAGAAAAGTTAACCAGGGGAGGCTTTTGATGACCTAAAATTGCCAAAAATGATCAATAAAATGCTCGTAAAATGCTTTTAAAATGCCCTAAAAGCAAAGAATAATGAGGTAATTTTTTTATCGAAAGCATTTGGGATGAACAACCACTTTAGCTGTTGGATACGTTACTGACGTAATCGAGGATTCTCATATTCGTTCAAGTCAATTCAGCATTCAAACTTTTGAAAACTGTTCAAAACTTTTGATTTTAGTCTGGGTTTTTGTCTTGTTACTTCTGTTATAAGAATAAATCAATACAATATTAAAATACATTTTCATTTTACCACGTGAAAACATATGAAATTGTGTAGTACATGCTGCAACCTACAAGTTTTAGTGTGGTTTGCTCAAACCATTCCTATTTTTTTAGAGGTAAGTGAGAAATTATGCCAGAGTTTTTAAACGACTTTCAATGGAGAGAAACTACTGAGATGTATTGAAAATGTACATCAATTATTGTGATGTACGCGTGTAACATATTTCCCAAATGCCTTCGCTGCCACTCAGCATCAAACTTTGACATTAAAGAGCTTTCGAGCTCTCTGAACTGTCATCCTTGGCCCCAACGGATAGGGGCAGCAGTGAATAGCAAATGCGCTCCGACCTCCAACGTAACGCGTCCGCTTGGCGCATCCCGATCGTCATTTTTTTCCTCATTCGCGTCCACCACCCACTTCGCCAGCAGGGCAGCGTTGGACACGAAAGCGGATTCCTTCCACATCGCTCTTAATTTCACGCCCGTTGCCCGGATGTTGTACTCCGGCCCGCGTGAGTCTCGACCCACCACTAAGGCCGGCCCAAGGCCGCGGTGTGGGGCGGCAGCCCCAATTTGAAGCGCGAGGTGCGTGGCGTGTCCCTCTAATGCGGGGCGGGGCGCGGGGACGGAGGGACTCGGTTTCGCTCGAGCTCTGATGAAGGTAATTTTCCTAATGGCGCGACGATCTGTAAATTATATCGATATTTAGGAGTATATCGAAACACGCATCTAACGAAGGGAAATTAGAGAGCGGGCTCAGAGTTCCTCGTGCCTTCTGGGAATATCTGTGAGGATTACGGGAATGCGGAATATTTTTTCGAGAAGATGACTCAGTATTCTGAGGATTTTTCCTCGATGAACGTGCTGAGTATTTTGGTAAAATGTGAGCGAAAGTGTAAACGTTAGATCATGTAATCGAGTTACATTATATTAAAAGATGGTATTGAGATACATCTTAAGAGAACTGCGGACCCTCAGATACCCCATATTTAATTATATATTCTGCTTTTGAATGTTCTTTCATTTATATTCAGCTTCTGTACTGAAACAAAGAGAACGTCACTTATTTTTTGATAAAATATGTTCCTGTAACCTCGTTCCAGAGAATGAAATATTTGTAGTTTTCTACAAAAATGTACAAAATCAAATTTGTAAAGTCGACGAAATAAAGAAACAAATGCTTCCGTTAACTTAATACAAGTCACTTCAAAAATTCTTTAAAGCACGAATTAAACAATGATTATTATTAATGTTGCTATTTACGCAATTTCTTAAGAACCCCTTATCAAATATCTCGTAAGTTAACTGGGAAAAATGAAGAAATGAAACAAACGAATTTATTCACTGAAATTATTTACACAGGAGTATGCACTTGTTTGTAATTAAGATGTAGGAATGTTTACTTAATGTCAACAATACTCTTCTTGTAAAAAAAAGCATGTTTTCAGACGTTAAACGTACAATATTTGCTAGTGGTTTGTTCAGCATATACACGTGTTAGAGAATCCAGCTGTGATGCCCTTGTCTTCAACCTTCATGGTTATTCCAACCTTCTTACATTTATTGCGAAATACACACACAAAATTTGTTAATATGAAAGGAAATGGTACAAGGACGAAAAAAACGTCCAGTGTCGAAATTAAATGAGGAACTTCAAAATCGGAGCAATATGGCCGAGCCAAACATGTTCCTACTTTCCAACGGAGACGCGATTCTTTCGCAACGCACCCCTGCGCTGGCGTTCAATCGCAGAGGATTCACTTTCGAAGACGCTGTCAAGCACGAAATAATTACAGCCGGGGCGAACTAGATCGAGTTGAACGGGAGCTATTAGTGGTGATGCGTGGCGAGCGTCGAGCCGCGTCGGAGATCCCCGATAGCCCGCCATCCAGGTGCCATCCATCAAGGCGCCGCATTGATGAATGGAGCACGCGTGCCGGCGCGACAGCCGCCCCGTGTGGGAACACGCCGCCGCGCGGACTCGGGAAGCTGGGCACAATGGGGAAGAGAGTGTTGCTCTGCTGAGGAAATGGGCACTTACCAGTGCATCAACTGATGTCACTGAGCGCCTCTGACCGGGAGGTCCTAGGTTCGAGTCCTGACGGCGGCAGGATTTTCGACACTAGCTTTTCAGCTAGGTCGATACGGCCACCCCACCGCCACCACCACTGCCCTCGCCAACGTCACAGCCCTCATCCTCGTCCTCGCTATCGCTACCGTCTCCGCCACCTCCATCTCAATCGCCACCTCCATTGCCGTTGCCGCAGCCTTCGTTCTCACCACTTCCACCGCTACCTCCATCGCCACCGCCACCTTCATATCCGCAACCACCTCGCTACCCCACCACCGCCACCGCCGCTGCCACCGCTATCGCTGCCGCCACCCCATGATGGCCGCCTCAGCCACCATGATGCCGCTTTATGACTTCAATATATCTTTCTGCGTCTGTTGTAACTTAATCTGTTTTTCTGTTAATTTCAGTTCATTCATCTTCTCAATACCATGTATTACCGCTTTAATTATCTTTCCTCCTTCGTTCGAACCTGCTTCCGATTTGGCCTCCGACCTGAGAGCCACTTAACTCCCTTCTCTTCCATCCTCGTTTCACGTCTGATATTTCAACATCATTTTTGCTATTGTATTTGTTTTCTCTTCGCCCCAGCCTTTCTGGATTGCCTCATTGAACTGTCTCAGTACCAATTACTAAAATCACTCAATACCAATATTCAGTTCTACTTACGTTTCCGTTCTGCAATTCGTCGCTAACAATCTGTGGTTGTAATATATGCGCTCAGTTTCAAAATACTATTGAAAATAGATAACTCTAAGTTTTAGTTTTTTCCTTTCTTTTATTTTTCAAAAAAATTTAAAATATTTGTGTCAGTCAACTCTATTTATCGTTCGAGTATTCTGTTTGTATTTTACTCCTTTTCGTCATCTATAATATTTTATTCATATTGTATGACTTTATTGCGTGAAATATTTCTCGTAATTACTGAACAAGTAATTTTCTGAATTTACTCTCCCTTTATTTATTGCATTATTTTTTTACTATTATTTCTTACTTATCCCAGCTGTCTCCACGGCAGTTCTTTTCCATGAGCAAAAAGGTTCATCGTTTGCCGCACGCCCCGTTCACAGCTGAAGGGAAATGACAACTTTATCTCGGAGCAGAGGCTAACTGCGCCATTAATCCCGCAGGCAGGCGGAAACAGATAGCGTCCACTTAACATCTGCGTCGGTGGATTAGACCGTGGAAGGAGGATATTTAAGAAGATGTTGCACAAGTAGTAGGCCCTCACGCTGTCAATTAGGCTAGAACGGTACAATTCTCTTCCATACATACGATTGGCAGTATTACTCGAAAATATTCAAACTTATGTTTGGTTAATATTTGGAGTTTTATATTTATTTGAGCGTAACTAAACTAATATTAATCGATGTTTCATTTAAATTATATTGTTTATATTAATTAAAACATTTCCGTCTCATTCAAACTTGGTTTTTTGAACGACTGAGTTGACCAATACGTTTATTGTGAATATATAACCTTTGAGAGTAAAACCGTATTAGTAGTAAGTTTTGCACTTATAGCAGCTTCAATAGAAACAAAAATAACAAATTGGCAGAAAGTTAGTAGATTACTCAGGATGCTGTATTAGCTATTTATTGATACGTTAAAGACTACAAAATTCAAAAGGAATACACCTAACTCCGTATGGGGTAAGAAATTATAATTATCAAAATTGAAATAGTGATTATCCCTAATTGACTTATATCATGATGACAACCAATATCATACCATAGTATGCACAGCCTTACGCACGATAGATGCATATAGACTGTGAGTGTAACGTCCGTTATGATTATTAATTGCCTTTTAAGACTTAAAATACGATTTCAATAAAAAAAAAGTGTGAATAAATAATATTTACGGAGGGTACATTTTCGGAATGCCTCTACAATTCTAGAGATTTTTTCTTTGATTTATGAGCAAATCTTTATTAGAGGAACCTCCTCATCATTGGTCAACAAATCTCCTTTGAGCTAAGAAACTTGCGAAGTAAAAACCATAATTCCTATATGCGAAATCTAGGTCAAGGTCATTCTGATTTTGGGTAAGGGTAAAAAACCGTCATCACGCGAGAAGTATTTTCAACACAACAGGCTACTTTCGCAATGGTTGCAAAAATGGTAGAAGTTTGCGAAGTTCTCCGAGAAGAGGGCCCGTCGTGGTCACGCCGACTAGTCGAGACGGAATTAAATGTAAGGTATCATTTGAAACGTCAACAGCACATATGTACGTTTGCCCAACTTTCGTAACGTTTCGTGTACCGTTTCTTGGACGAAACGTAATTAAGTATGCACGTGAGGGGCGCTCTATGCATAAGTTTCAAAACAATTAGCATCACGCTGTCACGACTTCATAATGGAACTCTTCCTTTAGCTCATCTGCCTGGCTGTCGAGGTGTTATGAAAGTCATGCGCATTTGCATAATGGAATGCATACAGGAATCACTATTTACTGACGGCACTAGTCGCCCCAAATCAGTAGAGCTGCGAAAGTTTTATGTAGATTTTTTTCTTGCTAACTGGAGATGTGCCTGTTCCGAGATCTGAATTATCGTTGGCACAGGTATTTTTCATCTCAGAGACATCTCATGACACGTGTCACGTGAATCGCCTTCGTGATGGAATATGAAAAACGTGCAAGTTAGTACACGGGTATCTGGGCGCTTTTGTTTTGTGAGCAGGCAAACGAGATGTGACAAGCATGAATAAAACAAGAGGAGCTTAAGAACTTTGTAAATATTTGCTAACCAAAATAATTATTCTTTACGCGATATTCCTGGCAAAACAAGTGAGACTTTAAAGATGATAAAGGATGAAACAAGGAAGTTCTCCGCTCGGTATTGTGTAGAATTATATTTGTAATGTAATTCTTTTTGCAAAACAAGAATCCAAACAATTTTCATATTTTTCTGTTCTGCAGATTTTACTACTATTCACCCTGACATTGTCTTTGCCACCATTAATTCTTTTCAGACTTTCTTACATATTTTAACCTATAACTACTGTTTTTCAGAAGTGAACTAGCCTTTTATCACATACAACCTAGCAGCTTTTTTCCTGTAATAAACTTATCATTTCACCATCCCAGTGTAGAAATTCCCAAGTTGTTAAAAACGAACTGCTTGTAAAGAACTCACCTGAGTCTTGTCTGAAGTTTTATTCCCCATCCTGGGAAATGGCCGTGAATCTAAGCCCAGAGGTGTTTATTAAACACGATATAATGTCTTGGAACATGAAAATATTAGTTATGTTTGTGTTTTTTCCTTTTAGAAACATTATACCCGATTATCAAATCATCATATCCATTAAATATGATTAACAGTACATATTTTTGCAGGTCAAGTACGTAAAATGCGCAAGTGAATGATTACACTAATTTATGACTTATTGAAAGTATAATTTCTTATTAATTTATAATTTATACTATCATTGTCTTTGTGTAGGATTTCTATATCAAATGAATAGTAACTACATACTCTTTACTATCTAATTTAATTAACATTTTCGTTAGATACTTCCTAATTTAAAAACAAGGCACAAGAATGCTAGCTAAGTGCATTGAATGACGGCACATCTAAAACATAATATATCTACATGTTTGGCAGAATATTTGTCCTTTCTTTTCTTTCCGTTATTTTTGCTTTTAGAATACTTTAATTACAGAAGAACGTTCTGCGTAGAAAAATAACACTTCCATCAATTAATCAACAATAACAGAAAATACATTATTGTGTTGGTTGCCTCCATCTTGCTAGGATATCTGAAGTTGTTATGTTGACATAAAGGACCGTCCAAGGAAAAATCCCTCTGAGATTAGTTTATCTCGCTGATGATCGCCACATTAAGTAAATGAAGCTCGCTCCTGGCCTATTGAAGTCTCCGGTGCGCACTGGACTTAAAGGCATTGCCTAATACTCGCTGCTCACACATAATGAGAGTCGATTACAATTTACTTGGGAGACTCGTACCCTCCCCCTCTGTCCACCTTTGGGTATCTAGGTTCAAATCCCACGTGACCTTTAGTGGTCGATGCTATTTTAAAGGAGGTCCATAATGACCAAGCGGACGTTTGGACGTCGAGAGGCTATGTATACTATCCACTCATCTGTGTAATCAAGATGTCATGTATTACAAAAAGTATATAAGTTGACAGGTATTTGTTTTCTGATATTTATTATTCGGTTTCTTATATTTACATCTAATAATAAACTGCATTTTTTCCTTTTTTTGGAATTGAACGACAGTCAATGAACGAATATCAAACTTTGGTCAAATTAGAATCTGTGAATTTAGTTCTGAGAACTTATTTATATTTGGAAAATTAAAAAAGATAATCGTAAAAAATAAAAAAAATAATATTTTTCAAAATGTTCAAGTTGTTTTGCGCAATTCTCTTTAAGTAATTTAAGTGTAATTATTTGTGATGTAAATATGATATGTGCTGTATACGACATGATGAGTGCTGTATTCGTATTATAGATAAATACTTACGGAGGTCTATGAAGCAAACCATTCTTTTAAAACGGGTCGATGACAGAAAAAGGTTGGTTATCCATCGTATAGACTTTGTGGAGCACAAAGCGAAATCTCTAGAGCTTTTCCTGGAGTTTCCTTCATTCCCCGGAGTTTCCTTCATACCTGTCATTGCGCGATTGTACCATCATAATTTAAAACAAAATATCATAATCACTAAGTCATCAAACCGACTTTCATTCATAGCTATGAACTATAGAACAGAAGGAAGGAAACATTGACCGAGAAAAAATAGTGCCGGAAGAGATCTCATGACACTATTGTGAAGAAGAAGAAGAAGAAGAAGAAGAAGAAATTATTCGTCCATTCCAGGCACGTTTACAAGGGTTAGTAAGTAGGATCGTAATGAAGAAAAACAAGCTGGACCCGTGAGAACATTCCCCACTTTATAAATCATTGTTTTTAAAATGAACATAGCTTCGTACTGGATTTATATTTGGAACACCCATCTGAATTGAATTTTGCTTTACCTCCTGTATTGTGAAGAAGTTAATATTATAATATTGCTGAGAGTTGTGATTAAATTTCACAGAACATCAAATGGTCCCCTAAATTTTATCATATAAGTTATTCCCATCTCTATTTCTCCTTTTTTAATTTTTTCATACATGCCAAGGTATTGTTCATATCTGACCACCCATGCTTCGGAGAAAAAAGTTCCCAAATTAGCTCAATCAAAACAAGAATAGAAGGTTCAAAAAGGTCTCTTTTCTTAGAATACTGCATAAGAAACCTAGTTCTCTGGTACCATCTCTCCCCCGCCTGCCCCCAGCATACGCGTCCCTATTTCGTGCTCGAATTGACCCTAGCTATTTCCCCATCTGTCCCCCAAAACTGTTCCCAATCTGTCTTCACAAAACTCACTTGCCTCATCAAAACTCCTATACCAGGAAAACCTGAAGAAAAAAAGGACACACGGTTTCCGAGTTATGTGCAATTGTTGCTGAAATCTGTTCCCTACTTTCAAATCTACAAAATTATAGTTTTTCCTCTGAAATGAGATGCAGAACTGGAAAATAATTCCACATGCAGCAGTAGCATACTTGTAGGATTTTCTGCCGATGGTTTCTTATTGTTTCTATCCTTAGACCCGATTTACGCACTTCCTTTTGGCAAAAGGATTTCAGAATTGTAGCACACGCCTGCAAGCGCCCAGTGGCACTGCCTTCTCTGAAACCGCTCAGCGCATGTGAGCGTTCGCTTAAACGTCCGACATCTTCCGTCAAAAAGAAAGAGAGTTTTTTGAAATTATATTTATTGTTGGAATTATTAGTACATGGCTCAGTAGTTATTACTTTTTCACATGTATTTTGAATGGATTATAGCTAACCTATTCTAAAACTAATCCTAATCTAACTATAACATTGGTTTATGATACTCATTGAGCACCTTCGCTTAGTTTACAACAGAAAATATTTGTAGAAAGGGATGTAGCGAATGTCTATTTCGGATTCGAGTCGGGAAATCGTTGAGTGAGGCTAGGTTGTAGTGAACTATTTGATTTATCGAGGATATTTTGGAGTAGAAATTGTTGGAGAGATGAGTGATGTGATGATTGATGTATGGTAAATGTAATTCTCTGTGAAGTTGATAATTAGAAATGAACCATGGGGCGTGAGTGGCTAATCTTAAGTATTTTTATTGCATTGTTTGCATTTCATAGAGGTTTGTCTGTGAAGCATTCGTCCAAATGGGGCAGGCATACAGCTTTCAAGAGGCCTGATTATTGTCTTGTATAGTGTTGGAAGCGTGTCGGTTATTGTTGTTTCTCAACGGCTGGAATCTTTGACCTCTTAATGTAGTGAACGTTTATCTCAGGAGGTGACGGTGACCCTTTCCAGCTGGTTGGTAAGATTCGGCGCCGATCCTATACGTCAGATTCCAGGAAGCCTTAGGATACGTACCCCCAGCAGGACACCACTCCCGACGTACGTGGTAGTGAAGCAGTGTGATTGCTTAAGGAAGGGAGAGAATAGGATATATAAGAAGAAGAAATAATTGCGCACCGTCCGTGGCCCGTCCAGGAACCGTTCCGGCATGCGTCTGATATTGAGCAGAATGCTACAAAAATCTACCGATCAGAGCAGCCAGCCGCTAGAATTCTCCTCCAGACAGTGATTGAATTCGACCTAGTATCTAGCCAGTGACTAAAACCCGCAACCGTCGGGACTCAATAGACCTCGCCGATTTGACCTCGCGGTCAAAGTCACTGCAACGGCAGCAACAATGTTCACTAGAAGCTTAACTCATCCGGTGAATAAGTCGGGTGTTAGAACATTTAACAGGATCGAATTCCAATCCACTGTGCCCTCAACCGAAAGCAGCGACCTGCGAGTTACGTGAGCTTGTGGGCGGGCTCTTCTCACGAGCGTCTGCTAGCGCGAACTGTTTCAAGGCTTTCCCAACGCGGCGGACGACAAAGGCTCGCCGCGGCGACGGGTGCCGCTACTCGTCCAGCGGCCGCCCGTGTTGACTCTGGGCCGCGGCGGCGGTTTCCCCCCCGCCGCCGGCCCCCGCGCCGCGCACCGCCGCGCCCCCGCACAGGCCTCCAGGCGCAGTGGGTCAACGCGCGCACCGTCTGTGCTTTTTACTTTCTCGCATAGCGCATTCGAAGTTTAGAAAATGTTATGTAATGCTGCAGCGAAAAATTACTGTTTTCAGCAGAAAAATTTGCGAGAGCATAGGCTTCCGCGGCCGGAGGACTGCAGCGCCTCTGATCGGGAGGTCCTAGGTTCGAGTGCCGACGGCGCGGCAGGATTTTTCGACCCTAGCTTTTCAGCTAGGACAAATTCAGTCGCTGTCTGGAGGAGAATTGTAGCGGCCGGCTGCTCTGATCGGTAGTTTTCCGTGGTTTCTCATATCAACACTAGGTGAATGCCGGAGTAATACTCTCACAAACGGGCACGGACCGTACGCGAACTCTCCTTCCTCTTTCTTGTTTTATCCTCACCCCTTACGCATACTTACACTAACATGTACTATTCTACCACACATGCCGGGAGACCAGTCGGGGACTTAGAATTTGGCCTGGCTGGGGCGGTGTCCCGCTGGTAGGAGATACCTGGTTGAAGAAAATCCCGTTATCCGACGACAGGTCGGCGCCCGATCTGGCCATTCAGCGAGGGAAGACCGCCGTCACCTCCCGAGCACTACACTTACGGGAATAATAACCATAGTAGTTGACGCGCCCGGAATCACTAACAATCGATCAATCAGCGGCCGGGGTCAGTATATACGAAATCCATTTCGAGGCATAGTTATTTCGCCCTGAGGAAGGTCGCAGAATGATGGCTGAAACGTTGGCACCTGTGCCTAGGACGTAGTGTCTCTCAGACAGACAAGTAAATAGAAAAATTCGTATTCTAGTTACGCGATAGCGACTGAAGCAGCATTTCGAGCAAAACTTATGATCCCCGACCGATTTGGCACCTTGAAGTTGCCAAGGATATTTTAATGCTTAGGGGTACTTTACATAAAGGACATTTTCAATTTTTTTCAAAAACCGCCCCAATATTTTGTAAATTTTTTGTCAGATACAGGAAGGTAAGTACCTTATAAAATGGAGCAGGTCCGATGTATTTAGAATTATATGAATATTCAAAAACTGCAAAAGTTCAATTTTTTTCGGCGTCTTCCTGCAACTCGAAATTGAAGACATTGTTTTTCTAAATGAAACCTGTGTTTCAAAATTTGTTTTCTAAATGATATCATGTACACTTTTTTAACAAAAATGTTGTTTTTGCGTAATTTTGCATGAAGTCAATTAAAAATTATTTTCTCAAAACAGCTCATTTTTTTCTTTAAACTATTTGTACGGATTATGTGCAATAAATAACAAGACACCAACATAAATTGGATGTATTATTTTTATTTTTCAAAAAACTTATAAAAACAAGTTCTTTTAAAAGCGTGTTGGAGCACGATGAAACGAGCACAGGTAGTGAAGATACATTTATGCCTAGAAGCAAAACAGGGAGAAAATCTGAATTTACTTAAAGGATCAGGGAAACTGGACCAAAATCCTGATCGAGATTGACGCAGAAGCTGAGGAAAAATACTTGTTACAGAAATATTTAACCTTTTAAAATTATACAGCTCAAAATGCTAAATAATATACTAAATATCACTGTTAAAATCAATATAATTTCATGGTTAGTGGAACAGTTGTACCGTTGGATCTGCGAGTTAAAACCCGATCAAAGTTCATAGACTGAGTGACAACATCGTTGACCTGAAGATTCTAGGGTTCGGATTCAGAATGTGACGGATTTGTAGCACTAGCTGCAATGCAGTGTCAAATTCCACCAATTAGAGAAAGAGAATTTTAACAAGATTCTTATCGGTAGTTTGAGTAAAAGATAATGGAAAAAGAAGTTGTGGGTCCTATTGGTCTACGGGAGGCTCTTGTCACCTGATGCGGGCGGCACTGAAAGCAAGTTGTGTCAATTTATAATAATAAATTATATATTTTTCATTATCAACTCTTGCTTTTCTCCTCTTGACTACCTCCACCAGTGAGTTTACTTACCCTTTCCTTTTATTTATCCCTGTCAACTTTGATGCATCTTGTACTTAATGTTCGGCCTTAAGCCGCCATCCTGATGGAGTTTTCTTCTGGGTTTACTTATTCGCTTAAAGCGTATGCCTGAATGGTCCCTGGTGTTACATCCCAAACGTAAATATAAAATATACGCTCCTTTTATTCATTGTTCACAATTGAGGAACTTGGGGTATGCCATCTGGTATTTTGGGCGAAATTAGAATAATTGGTTTTTAGTGGGATAAGTAGTAGCTCTCTTTTATCGCATTTTTAAGAATGTTCTTTGCATCATGATTTCTATTTTTCCAAATTTCTAGAATAAACCAAAACTTACCATGAATTTACATGTCACGCACATATAGTTTCATGTGGATGGTAGTCTCAAAAACCTTTTTTTTCTGTAAAATGAAATATCAGTTAATATTACAAACGACCGAACGCCTCAACTGTAATTCTTGAAATTCTCAATTCATTAAAGGAGTTAGGCGGAACAGGAGCTTTAAGCCCTAAGCCTCTCCAAAAAAGGCAATTTTATTATTATTATTATTATTATTATTATTATTATTATTATTATTATTATCATCTTTTCAAAAAACATTTGAAATATTTCTTTAAACTATTAAATGTATTTTATTACAATTTTGAATATTCAAAAAATAAAGATACTACTTATATATCCAAATTTTCCGCTCTGCGTTTGGTAAAAAGATCAGTTAAATACGTAGCTGAAGTATTAGTAGGAAACAAGTTGCAATAATATAATATTGAATAACTGTTACAAGTGTACAGAAAGTAACTGTTGTTGTTGCCCATTAGTTTTAGAAATTTTAGGAATGGACGTACTACCTTTCGCCTTTTATACCTTAAATCACTCATTTTCGGAATGATTTAAGGCAAATTGAGAGAGGGAAAAGGTGGTACACAGGGGGATTATAACGGTATAAAACATCCATTTGGTCAGGTTTTCAAGAGTTGTGAGATGTGTTAATGTATTACAAATTTCAATACCATGATATTACGTAGAGTTTACGAATAAAATGAGTAGTTAACCCCCCTAGTTAATTTTTCGACTACAAATACTAATCTTATCCCACGTCAGCTCTTCCGCGTCATACCGAACGATCGCCGGAGTTGAAGAATGATCTCATTGTGCGGTGCTCGCAACGAACGGAGCACGCGCGCGCGTGTGTGTGTGTGTGTGTGTTTGAATGATATACAGCCCAATCCCACGCCGCTAGGATTGAAAGGCGGCGCTGGAGCTTCAGGACGAAGGCAATGGGAAAGTGACAGACGGCTGAAGGCAAAGAGGAGGCTATTTATGAAACGTCCGCTAAACGGACTCTTTCAGAACGTCTGTTCACGAAAAGATTATTCCTTTTTTAGTTGATATGTTTTCTGTTTGTAGTTTGCTATAGTGACTGACTTGGTTGACGTTTGCACTGTCTCTACTAAGTCGTGGAGAGTAGGGATTCATAAATATCCATGAAATTCGGCTTCTTTGAGTTTGCTCTGTAATTTTTAGAGATATTTGGAAATGCTGAGAGATTTTTTATTTTTCTAAAAGGATTTTAAAAGACAGCTGATAATGAATAGTTAATTAAGCACTAATATTGATTTACAACAATCAACCTAAATATTTTTTCTTCAGAATAATGTTAGTTTTCTTTTTGCATTTTGTTATTACTGTGTTTTCATAATAATTATTTTACTTCCTGGAAGAATCGCACTCGAAAATTCAAGTGGATTTGGTCTAGAGGGCCCTGGTCCAAAATTGAAAACAAAGTTTGAAACAACACAATACATTGTAAGGAAAAAAATAAGAAATGAATATGGAATGCATAAAGAAAATTGAAATGCTTAAAAAACTGTTAATTTTCAGATATGAAGTATATTGAATTTAAATTAGAATTTTTAAGGTAGATTTGAAGAATTATGTGACATAGATTTTCTCTCTTTACTGTTTCTTATTCTTCGATGTCGAAACCTACTTTAGATCCTCAAGTGCAGTACAAATATGTTAAACAAAACAAATTCAAAGCTTACAATACGAGAGAGTATTTTCTGCTCGAAAAGTATGTCAGGAACTGAGGTGCTGAACACTCAGGGTTAAACTGAAGAGTGAGTTCTTCTGAATGTTTCCTCAGCATGGGACAGAAACATTTCAGTTGCATCTTCAAGACTCATTCTCTCTGCTTTCTGCTTGTTTAAAGAACCAGTAATAACACCCCCTTCTCTTGATGTTTGCATTGTCTTAGTTAAAGACTAAAGAGCCAGAGCACTACAGATAGCCCAAAAAGTGATTCAGAAAATACTGAGAATGGATATCAAACATATATCAACACTATGGATACTATGGATATCAACACTAAATATAAAAGGAATACAGAAAATAATACGAAACAATGTTATTGAATGAAAATACATATCGTAATCAACTCCACTACTATACAATATTCTTGTTAGCGTGCAACACGTAAAGGGTAAGTGATGTGTAATTATTTCAATTGTGTTTCTCTTTTTATTTTCATAACATCGCATTTTAGTTAGTACCTACCGTGCTAAAGACGTTCTGTAATACTCCGTCGTATTGTGAATGTGGTACACTCAAATTGTGAGTGTGCCACATTGGCTTGTGTTGAGTTAAAACAGTTGAAGAGCAATCATATTTCAATGTAATATAAAACAGAAGTAAGAAGTCGTTTATGACATATTAACAAGTGGATAATTGGTAATTTTGAAAAAAAATGTTATATTTATTTAAATATTTAACAACAACAATAATAATAATAATAATAATAATAAAATTATTATTATTATTATTATTATTTTATGTCGAAATTCTATCTCATACACATTGTATTTGATTCCGTATGTACGTAGATAATGTTGTATATTTTTCGGAGTATTCTGCAGTGCATTAACTGTTGTCACTGCAGCGCCTCTGACCGGGAGGTCCTAGGTTCGAGTCCTAACGGCGCACACTGGTTGAATCGGGCCAAGAACCTGGCCATAATCGCGAAATTCAAAGTGCGCGTTCGGGATTCAGACCTATCAAAGTTCGTTTGGAAGACATTGGAGCACACTGCTTTAGCTCCAGAACGTTATTTCAATCATTTTTGTCGTCCTTACGGTCTCGTAAAGTTACCGTTGCTCGAAACGCGAATTCATTGCTTCTTGTCGACTTCTTTTGTTAAATTAAAAAAGTGTTTAAATTATTTTTCTATGGATTTTTTCGTATTTCCGAATAGAAGATACTTTTGACTATAAGTTAGGTACATTTTTAAGAAAAGGTGTCTAATTATTTTATTATAATACGGCTGAATTCTCACCCGTGTAGCGTAACAATGTTAGTCATGTTCATTTTGGATTATATTTTTTGTCCTGCGTATTCTGCCTCAATAATTTTTTATTTATCAATAGAATTCCTTAATCAGAATAACACACATTTAGCTGCATATATCTGCAACTTTTTATTTTATAGCCGCTTTACTGCAATGCTACATAGCCAGACTTAACACTAGATATCCCGGAAGTGTCTCTGACGCCATGGGAATTTATTTTCTCGGTATATTTTTTTCGATTTCTTCTTCTGATATTACTTTTAATAAGAAAATTACTGTTACAAATTTTTGGAATGATTAAACAATATTAATACGTGCCACCGAGCACTTTCAGATTTTTAGTGTACTTGAATGATTCTCATTTTCTTGATGTAGAAACCAAGACTAAGGGTTCTACGGGTGTAAAAGTGAGCTTAATGATGTTATGTAAAACTACTGTTGACCGTTCTTTCAGTAACATATAATATTTTTCAATAAGTAAGTTCTGACGAAATTAGGTCTGTACAGCGTTGATTTCCGACAGATGGGTGACAATTAACACAAAGTACACAGTAACACATAAATATACACATATAATTTATAATATTGATTATAATATAATTATACTATTGTAAATGTATCTAGCTCCAAATTCCGCATTTTCAGAAACGCTCAAATGCAATTTTCTCGAAAATGGCTCCAGATTTTGGCTTTAAAGTTTTTAAACGGATAGTTCTAAATGGACTTAATAACACGACATAAATGCCATTGTGGTGTATTGTGCTGTTGTTGTTTTTTAAATTAATCAAAAATATTTTTTTGAAATATTTCTTATATCGTGAATATGTACTTTACGGGCATTTCTTATACATTATCGTATTTGTGAGTATAGTTACCGCTAATAATTTGATGTAAATAATTGTTCGCCATGTCATACAAGGAAATGTGTGTTAGCTGTATTTTCGATTGCCCTTTTGACCTTGAATGACGGCATGTTTTCATAAGCATCTCCTTTCTTGAGCATCTGACTTGCAGTGACGCATCGAAGTGATCTTTGTCGCCGGTGTCATGATCTTCATGCTCAGTTTGGATCTCCCAGGAGTCTTCAGTCGTTAGTAAATGCACTTCCTACGTTATGTGTCTCTTTTCACTGCCTCTTTTCCTTTATGTTAAATGAATGAAAGATATATAAATGCCCAATGATAGTTAGGATTTGCACAGCTATTCTAAAATCACCACGATTTTGGGCACGATATTCCGTCAATAACGGTGTATTTAGGATAAGACGTGAAATCATAAATTACCATAATAGTGTCTCTAATGCAATTAAGTTATAGTGTGAATGTCACATTGTAGAGGTTTCTTTTCAAAGAAGAGAACAGTAGTAGAATTAATATGATCAGTTAATACATCAAATGTTACCAAAAGCCCCCTTTTTTTCATAATTCAATTAAAAAAATAGTGTAGGAAAAGGAAGAGGGTATAGATTCCAGAGCACAGAAAAAGGTGCTCAGATGCTACTTTACGAGCATAACGATTGTTCACTTTTTATACGTTAAGTAAATCAATGAACCAAGGAAGTCAAAAACTCTCTTAAATCACATTTCCCTCTAAAAACATTCTTTACCCTTAAAATCCGATATACCTTTTTAAAGCAGCGGTTTTGAATTTCGTTGCAATATTTGTATTCAGCAACTTTACGTATAACATATTTCTACGTACAATCCCTTCACTTTCAAGCTTCAAATTTTAATGTTGATATTTAATTTCGATATTCGTCATCAGCGACCGCGAGAACCATTCTATCAATCTTTTTACACACATTGGGTTCATTTTTATGAGTCAATTAGCCGCTTCGAACCCGCCATTTTGAATTTTGAAATTTTATTTCATGATATTCAAATTTAGCGACCTCAAAAACCCATTGATACCAATTTTTACGCAAATCCACTGGCATTTGCAATTATGATCACATTTTAGGCCCGATTCAACCAGTGTGCGGCGGCAGGATTTTCGACACTCGCTTTTCAGCTAGGTCGAATTCAGTCGCTATCGGGAAGAGAATTCTAGCGGTCGGCTGCTCTTATCGGTAGTTTTCCGTGGTTTCTCCGATCAACACCAGGCGAATGCCGGAGCAGTACCCTACAAAACGGGCCACGGACCGCGCGCGATCTGTCCTTCCTCTTCCTTGTCCTATTCTCCCCCTTACACACACACACACACACTAACATGCACTACACTACCACATATTCCGGGAGACCGGTCGGGAGCTTAGAGCTTGTCCCGGCTGGGGCGCGCCACCGCCCGGGCGGTGCCCCGCTGGTGGGAGAGTCTTGGTTAGGGGGAAACCCTTCTAGCTGACGATAGGTCGGCGCCGGACCTCTCCATCCAGCGGGGGAATATCACCGCCATCTCCCGAGAAAAACATGCACTACACTAACGGGACTAATGACCAAAGCAGTTGACGCGCCCGGAAACACGAAAAAATCAATCAATCAATCAATCAATTCGGAGTATTCTCACTCACCTCACCTGAACTTCGCCTACTTTTCTCCTTTCGCACGCTACGTATGACTCGCTCGTTAACGATTGGCGACGTACCGCGAAACGCCCTGAAGTTGTAATAGTGAGAAAGTTATTGTTAATTACCGCCTATAGCAACCTCTCGTTATGCGATGTCAGAAGAGGGCACTAACGACCTCCGCTGAGTGGTCTAAACTGCTGCCATGTCAACCATCATGGGGAATTGAGTTTTGCATCCTTCATTTTCCTGACTTCCCTGTAGCTTTTGGAGCAGTTTTACAATATTTTCTTAAATTTGCATACTGCTAAGACTTGTCAAAAAAGAATGATTATGAATAGAGTATTGTTAGTAGAACTGTGTTTTATTTTCAAAAATGATTATACATTGAATATAACATAATGAAACTTCTGTTGAATTTATCGTGGACACGTCTCTAAAAACGATTCTTTTTTCGAGGAACCAAAGTTCAATTTATTGAATATTCTTTGTTGTAGGAATAGTAAAAGTATTAATAAAAAAATCATCAAACTGCTAAGATTTGCATTCACGGCCGTCTGTAAGCTTGTGTTACAATTGTTACAATTATCAATGTTAACTCTGAGTTACATTTTTAATATTACATTTGTCAGAGCAATAAAGAATAAAATGCACCGACATAAACCGCAAAATATTAGCTCAAATATTATGATTCTGACGGTAGCATTGTTAAAAATGTTAAAAAAATAGCTATCGATAGTTCTGCTATTAGAACTACTATATTTCAAAATGTATACACACTCACCAAATACGGAAGGATTCAACAAACACCTGTTCATTTTGTGTCGATCTTCCTCGCCGACGTTATTCCCGTCATTGCCGCTAGAGGTCGGCAGTAGTAACTCTCTCGTTCTGGCGCATTACCCTATACCTTTACTGGACTGCAATGTATTTTCGCCCGTGGGCTTGAGCTTTAAGGTGCACTTCTTCATCATCTCGACACATCGCATACGGAACATAGTAAAACCATTGGATGTTGTATTTCCCAGACAATTATTAGTCAACTTCTCGCTGATCGGCATGAAGTTGAGAGAAATACAATGATACGTACCTTACTAACTCGCTGAGTGAAAATACTATTACCTAACGCGAGTTTCAACCTGAGATCTCTGGAATGTTGTTATCCCTGAAGTCATTTTTTGTAATGTACTTCTCTTAGCTACCACCTTTTATTTGGCAACGCTTTTAATTTGCCACCATTTTAATCGTCCGTCACGAGTTTCAGCCGATGGCTGACGAACCTGTGCGACATGACGGAAGAAAGACTCAAGACGGAAGAAACAAAATAAAATCGAAGAGTACTTTAGTGATTTTATATATATTTAAATATACAGTATTCTATTATGCTGAAAATGTAATTTACATAACATCAAATTTAATAAGGCCTATTACATACGATCGGGAGAGGTGGCTCAGTACATCAACTATTGTCACTGCAGAGCCTCTGACCGGGAGGTCCTAGGTTCAAGTTCCGACGATGGCAGGATTTTGACCTTTGGGAGGTGACCGTTGATATGATTTGAGTTCTTTGTATGTGAGGTCAACATTTTATGTCTTTGATTCACAGCTCATTTACTGTCTAAAGAACTTTCTTCGTGCCGATCCGGTGGCCGAGATAACTAAGGCATTAGTGTCGTAGTGATCTCGGACCAAACGGTCGCGGGTTCCAGTCCCGCCTCGGGCATAACTGTTTTTGTGTTCGTCCTTTCACCCCTTATCATCACCATGTCGTTACATCTTCACAGTTCCCATAACGTTAACACCCATAGTGGTCGCTAATGATCTAGATGTTGATGCAATCTTAAATAAAAAAGAAAAAAACCCTCTTCGTGCTGTTCGCGATCCAAACCCTAATTATTTGCCACACGAAATCAACAATTTCATTCAGCAACCACTAGCTTTTGCTTCATGTTAAAAAATTCTGATATTTTGCCTAAATATTGTTTTTCCCAAACTTCTGCCTATGATTGTCGTAATTACAGAATTACTATGCTGAGAGTTTTACAATTTTACCTTGAGTTTTCACTGTATATTTGCACCCACTTCTACTCGGTCTCTCCCAGAATTGCTACTAGCTGATGCCTAATACACTCATAACATAAACTGGGAGAGATGGCTCAGGGCAGGTGATTTTACTACAATGCCTCTGGTCTGCCTTCTGGGTTTTCAGTCCCGACGGTGGCAGGATTTGCGATAGTAGTCAGATAGCTATTTCGAGTTCTGTCGCTGTCTGGAGGAGAATTCCAGCGGCCGACTGCTCTGATCGGTAGTTTCTCGTAGTTTCTCCGATCAACACCAACCGAATGCCGGATCAGTACTCTACCAAACGGGTCACGGAGTGCGCGGAAATTTTACTTCCCATTCCTTGTTCTATCCTTCCCCCGCACACACATACTTACATGCACTACATTACTACACATGCCGTGAGACCTGTCGGGGGCTTGGAGCTTGTTCTGGCTGGGGCGGTGCCATGCTCTGAGATACGTGGTTGGGGAAAACCCTGCTAGCCGACTGTAGGCCGGCACCGGATCACGTCATTCAGCGGAGGAAGATCTCCGCCACTTCCCAGGCACAAACATGCACTACACATACGGGAATAATTATTTTAGCCGATGGCACGCCCGGAATAGCTAGTAATCAATCAATCACTCTGACATCATAGACAGTGTTGGCATAGACTTCTCGATATCTGATGCTCCGGGCCCGATACCTCGCCTCAGCGCGGCCGCCTTGCCTCGCCTAGCGCGCTCTTCGTGTTGGCGTTGGTTGCGTGACGTCTAATGGCTACCCAACACCCCGCACTTTCGAATTCTTGCCATTTGCCGATTCCACGCAACGTCCGCTCCGCACAGTTGTAATGTATACTTCTGTGACAATATAATTTGGTCGACGCGGCGCTATTAAATGTATTAGACCATTATTCGGGGATGGATATCAGCGTGTCCGGGTCAGTTATGTTGTATAGTCTTGTCTCAGAAGCGTTTGATTGTTTCTTCCTTGAAGGAGGCGAAGGATTATTTCTTTATTTGGTACATGGTCAACCTTGTAAAGTCTTGAGAGCGAATTTGCTGATTTCAGAATAACTCATCAGGATGATATAATTGGATTCCAGAACAGAACTTCGGAATGTGTTAATGATGTGCTTCTACGAAACGATAGTCTCGTATTTTAATGGTTTTTACTCCTGAAAAATACTTGACTATTATTCGGGAGGAACTTGAGAAGAGCAAACAATGTAGAAACATTTATAGAAGGTAACATGGTACGCACCCCGTACGGCTGATGTCCCAGGAACAAACCACTACAAAGTATAAACCGAACCTTTTTCATTGAAACAAATTAATTTCATAGCTTGAGACCAATGAGTTCTATTTAGACTTTACACCTGTAATTGAATAATTTTGTATATGACAGATACGTTTACAGCCGACACGTGATCTTTTTTTGAGGTGATTCTACATAAACCAAAAGAGCGGCACCACAACCTCAATTTATTACTATAATGTTCACAAACTTCAAAATAAAAAAAATACAATAACAAAAATGAAAATAAAAACTTTACACAACTGGAAACTGAAAAGAAAAACAATCACAATCCTAAAACTTTTTTGAATTTGTCGACAATCCGTTTAAGCTTTAGAACATACACCTTGCTTAAACTCACAGGACGTCGAAACATCGTCTATATTCCGAGATCTTCAAATTTCTTGAACATTCTAACACACATTCCTTGTCAATACTTCAAGAAATTTGATTTTTCTCCATGTTTCAACACATATTCCATCTTTTACGACATAAAACCGTCATCTACCTTTGATGACTGCAAACTTCTCTGTTCAGGGAGACGTCTACCTTTGTTCAAATTGTTGATTCGATATTTCAATGTATGTTGTCCGCTCCATAGTGTACAACCTTGCCAACCTGTACTTTCCCAATTAGGTCGTGTTAACAAAAGCTTCTTGTGTTACATCTTGCCTCGTTACATTGCACTAAATTTTATTATGTGATTACGAATGTTACACATGACGTCTCGAATCAGAGCGTGTGTGTTGAGCGTGTTGTGAATGTTAGATGTGTGTGAGAGAGAAAATCCTCCACTTACCGAGATACGATCCCGAAAGGGACACTTCAACTATCAAGAGAGTGATTGTTTTACATAGAAAATCAGGATGAAATCAAGATGGTGAATTGATTGATTTAGGAACCTGGTGAGATGTGGTGAGACCAATAGTGATTGACTCATTTCAGTAAAACGTGATCCGGAGGATGGTGATATACTTAATTCAGCAGCCTGTGGTAGATCATTGAGTAATTTGCTCTTTTAGTAAACCAGCTTTTAAAGGGAGGAGGATGCGGTCAAAAACCCTTGAACATCTAGAGGAGAGTATCCATTTAAAAGCCTATTAAATCCCACAGTCTTCCGCGACGTATTTATAGTCGCGGAGACAGCCAGTCCTCACGTTTAAACGAACAGCAAATTATTTTGCCACTTCAAAAATGGCCTATATCTCCTACGTTTTTGATAGGCATTTTTTCAATTTGTTGAAATTTCAGAATAGTCAAATATTACTTGATTTTCTTCACTCTATAATATTTTTATTTTCCAAACACACACAGAGATTGAATGACGTCCCGCTGTCTCCTAATTTCCTACGTAAAAAAATATCCATTAACACTAATTTTCTTTAATTTTGTGTTCTATTTGATTTGTATTTGGCTGTGTTCTTATCATAATTTGCTGACCGAAAGCTGACGACTCTGATTTACTTATAATGTATGATAAATTTATTATTTTTCCTAATTTGGATAATGATGTTTACTATGCAATGAACAAAGCAAAGAAGCCAATGATGACTTTGTCCATAGAGCGCATACATGCCTGCTTAGTACGGGGAACATAGTGTTTTCCTAAAACTGGAGGTACCTGCTGAGATGGTTCAAGGGAACAACTGTTACACTAGAATGCCACTGACCAGAAGGTCCTAGCTTTTGAATTTTCCAGCAACAGATATTTGACATTAATTGAATTGCTGTGTCGAATTCGACAACGTTTTAGAAGAGAATTGGAAATAATTTGTAAATTTAATTATGTTGATGCCGAAACTCGCGTGTAATTTGAGACCGCTTTACGATATACATCTTAATATTTAACTCTAAGGGTTTTCGTTTAGAAATGAATTCGAATTTTCTATTCAACCAACTTTCGTGAGTTTTACTTTAAATGAAAAGTAATAGTCTAATGAGCTACGGATTATTTTTTCACAGATGTTATACTGTAAAAATAAATTTTAATAGCATTTAACGGACGCTTCTCTGCCGTCATTTTTTCGTTATTTTGTTCTGCGAGTTCCAATCGATCGTAGTTTTGTCTCATAGAGTAGGCAAGACTGTTGGTGTGATGTTTATAAAGGCCATGACTGTGCAAACATGATCATCACAACAAGAAATCGATTTTTTATTCACAATAAGATCACTATTTTTTTTTAACACTAGGTATGTGAGTCCATGTGAAACTTTGCTATCAAAACTTCGACAACAAATGTCTGAACAATCACGCTGCGTGATACGCTTATAAGTTTGTTTACCACAAATGTATTTTACTGAAGATAATGCATCTGATCCATTGCTTCAAGAACAGTGAAAATGCACAGAACTCAATTATAGAATTTATTTAATAAAATATATTGAAACCAAAACTGTTTTCATTTACCTGGACATTCCCGTTCATTATGTTGGGGACAAAAGCAATAGAGGTTGAAAGTCAAGGTAGCTATTTAAGTTCCTGGATTTTACTACTACAATTCTCTGGATTTTTTCTTGCCAATAAATTATGGCGCATATGTACAAGTTTTTTAATAATCTTTGAATATTTACAACACATTTAAATGTACTTGGAATTAGGGTGTGATTCAGTACAATATTCTCTGAATAATTCATTAAAAACCACTCATTGTATTTAGGTTATTTTACTTCTTGTATTTCACTGTCCTGCTAGTGGTTTGGTATCAAGAAAGGAAAGATACATTATTTTTTAAGGATGAAACCGGGAAAAAAAAATAGAAACAAAAAAAATAATTATCCTCACTTCTAAAATAGAACATCAACTGAATGCCAAAGATTTACAAAGAAGGCTATAATCAGTGTCAAAATGAGACGAATTAGGCAATGTTATACTTTGTGGAAGCTCTGTATAAGGTTTTGCACAATGCTGGGATAACGGCAGGAATAGGCCACCGACTTGCACGTTTGGTAGAGGAAATTAAAAGAAGTATTCTCTAAATCTTTTCAACCTGAAAGTAACACTAATCATATTAAAATTGAGGCATAAGAAAGAAATTAAAAATCACATTTCGTCTGAATTTTGCTATTAAAATTGCGAATAATGAAGTCAAATTAAGATCGAGCGAAGAAATAAGAAGGAAAGGAGGAAAGAGAAGAACAAGGTCAAGAAGGAGAGGAAGAAGAATGAAAGCAAAGGATGAAAAGACGCAGAAAGAGAAGAAGAAAAGAAAGAAGAAATAGAAGCAAGAGAAGAAGTTCAAATTTATAGTTGTTTTTTCAATGGTTCTGAAACGAATAAATTACCAAAGCTTTTTCTTTTTTATAATTTCTTATTCATCCTTTTTTATTTTCAATTTTAACGTGCTTGGCTTAATATTAAAATGTTTGTTCTCAATCTAAAAGTGTATGGGCTCAGTGCGGTTGTGATTGCTTTCAATTTGAATGTAATTGGCCTCAATTAGAAGTTGATAAGGTGTAGATAACCTATTTCGCGATTCAACTGATGCGAATTTTCGCAGAGAAACTTTAATGTGGTTGCCATGTCCCGTTTGACCTGCCTCGTTCCGTTCGTTGACCTGCCTCGCGTTTGTTCGTGCCTTGCCGTGCCTGCCGTCCGTTCGTGCCTTCTCGTGCCTTGCCGTGCCTTGTTCCGTGCCTTGCCGTGCCTTGCCGTGCCTTGCCGTGCCTTGCCGTGCCTTGCCGTGCCTTGCCGTGCCTTGCCGTGCCTTGCCGTGCCTTGCCGTGCCTTGCCGTGCCTTGCCGTGCCTTGCCGTGCCTTGCCGTGCCTTGCCGTGCCTTGCCGTGCCTTGCCGTGCCTTGCCGTGCCTTGCCGTGCCTTGCCGTGCCTTGCCGTGCCTTGCCGTGCCTTGCCGTGCCTTGCCGTGCCTTGCCGTGCCTTGCCGTGCCTTGCCGTGCCTTGCCGTGCCTTGCCGTGCCTTGCTTGCCTTGCGGTTCCATGCCGAGCCGTGATATGCCGTGCAGTGGCTTTCCGTACCATGCCATGCAATGCCATGCGATCCATGCATTGGGATTGTTACAGGAGCTATGTAAGAACGATGAAAAAATATTGTGAAATAAAAAGAATCTACTTAACATTACCACAAGGTCTTTTTTTATCCTTCATGAAAATAATCTGATTCTTGGGTTTTTTGGAATACAAGTATAATTCATACGTAATACTAGAGTGGTGAACTTACTTTCGTCATCGCGCTCTCCGAGTTCAATTGAAACTGTACGGTTGAACGAAGTTGCAACGAAGCTGTGAGCGCCCGTTGCAAATGGACGAGTGAGCGCGCTTGCCATATGTGCCGCCGGCGCGCGTCAATGAAGTAACAGCCTCGTCCGTCTTCGCAGGCGTAGCTCCAGCTGCTGCGCTCTGCAGCGCGTCGACTCCGGGCGCGCTGCGTCCCCGCCCGCGGGCGGCGAGCGCGCCCCCTCGACGCGACGGCGCGGCGGAGACGCGTGAATGGGCAGGTTGCGGGTTCGCGCGCTCTCACGCCCACGGCGACTCAATACGCAACGGCAAACACAGCCAGTGAAGCGGTTCGGCCGGGTGGCGGCCCGGCGCGGATGAAAAGGCCGGGCGTGGAGGCGGCGGCGTTCTGTGTGCAGCGGTTACTTACCACTCGGCCACTTTCGTTGTGCATTCATCTGGATATGTGCAACTGGAGGACGCTGATGTGAGGTTGTGTGGCTTTGAATGATTCTCGATATTTTTGCTTTAATGAATATTATGCACAAAGGATATGGTATACATCATTCAATGATTAGGAAGATTTGAAATATTCAAATAGCAAATGTCTTAATTTATATTAATATTTTGAATACTTAGTTACTGGCAATAATTTTTTCAATCATTTTCTTCCTATATGTTTCTAGTCTAGATTAATGAGATAGTGGAAAATTAAGGTTGAAACAAACGTTGATATATAAAAATATGTAGGTTAATAGTGTATGTAAGAGGTCGTCAGAAAACATGAATGAGCAGCATATCCTTGTAACACGTTTCACAGACTAAGCTTTCGAAAAAATTCGGTGGTAAATATTTATATTACAAAAAAATTAAAATTTAATCGAAATGACACATCAGTTATAAGTCTTAAAGTAAATTTTTATGTTTTTAATAGCTGTACATTTTTTGTTATTTTCTCCGCATTAACATTGTATCAAACTATATTAGTTTCTATGAACTTCATATATGCAAATTCAATAAATTGTTAAAATATGTTGACTTTAATAACAGAATGACTAACGTAAATACATATTTATACTTCCAAAATCTTTTGTAGTTACAAAAAATGGTCGTGTCTACAATTTGATGGTCTTTTGACATATTTACTAATATCTCAAAAATAATTTTTCTTATTAGTTAAATTAATTATATTAACTTATTAAAAATTAAAAATACTTCGTAGAACTAATGTTGAAAACTTGAATGTACAATATCAATATCGAGTAAAATTGCACAAATGAAACGAGTGTGAAACTATCAGAGAAATGCAAATGAAAACAAAATGAAAAAAAAATCCTAGTATTTTCATTGCTGTCTTTGTACACCTTTCGGTATCCTTTGTATTAACCTGAATATTTGCAGAAAGTCAAGAAGATTCTCTGAAGTGGCAAGTTCAATAAAATCCTTCATTATATTTTCCTACTACGAAATTTGTGAGCAGAACTCTGTTAATCACCTACAATTTACTGCAGTATAACTTTATGGCAGTCCGCGACGGTTGGAAACTAGCGAATCCGTAGGTGGTGGGGAGACGTGCTTCTCCTTTTGTGGGTTTCACTGTTCTAAAAACAGTATACCAGTGTTCATTCTGCTTCCTCCCATAGTTAACAATCATTATTATTTAATTCAAACTGCGAGAGTCATAAAAGTTTTGAAACTCAACCTTTTGTCTCTTCGCCATTTAAAGATTTTCTCAATTCCTTTTGCCCAAGCCTTGCTAAAATACAGTGTTGTAGTTCTTACATAGTATTTCATAATAAGATTGCTTCCGTTCTCGTGTATGTGTGTTTACTTAAACTGCTGTCTTTTTCAATTGACGTTGTTTACATAAGGGTCTACTTGACTATTGCGGATAGACTACGTATGCAATCTTGGGAACTCTTAAGATTACTAAAGTAATTACCGATTTGCGAATTGAAGGGTATGGACAATGGAGGACGCGTACCATGGACTCGAATCTCCGAGTGCTTACATGCTTTTTGACGGTTTGGCGTACATCAGTTCTAACGTAACCCATGAAAAGTTTTATCTCTATGAATTAACTCATGATATTATTTCATTCTGTAGTCTTTTTATCTTATAATGAATTAGTCACGCATAGAAAAGTCGTATGCTCGAATTTCGAAGCCCTTGTTATTTAGCCCTGGTACTGGGTACGTCATGGAACTCACTTTGATTTCAGAAGGTATAATCGAACGAGTTGTCTGGTATCGTACCAAACTCTCATTACTGTTGTGGAGCTGGCGGGAAAAAGAACCCCGAACCCCACTTGGAGCCTTCATTCTAATACTTCAAGAAGAAGTAAAAATTTCATCGTAATAGAATCAATCAATGAAGTTTTTTCTTATCTTAAATGTAATTAAAGAGCGAGAAATGAGAAATTGAATGTTTGAAAATAATTTATAACAACGTGCAAAAGAAAGAAATGAGGAAGGTGAGGACCCTCCGTGTATTAAATACAACCGAAATATTAACGCAAACCCCATTAACACTCTCGAATAGATTAACATGAGATTATTTCATTGCTATAGAAACATTGAGGTTGAGTTTACATAATGTAACAGTTAATTAATGTCGATAATGAATGTGTTTATCATTCGAATTTTTTTCTCAAGTGATAAAATAAATTCAAAGAATGACTACTAAAGAAACTTAGTAGATATAAAAAGGAGACACTTTCTCATATATCAGACGAGATCCATCAATAGCAGAGAAGAAGAGAGGTGATTGCAATTGACTATTCGCAGTGAGCCATTGATAGGGTCTCCCGCTCACTGGGACAATGGGGACCACTTCTGCTTCGATTTCCCCGGTCTCCATGTCTGGAACGAATCCCAAGTTCACGGGTACTTGACCTTCTTTTGTGCACGGATACGTCTTCCAGCCGTCAGCCTGCGAGAGAGCTGGCCGCGTCAAGTGGGTGGCAAAAGCCAGGTTGGCTGCAGCGTTGCGCAATCGTAGCGTTCGTCGGCGGTGATAGATGAACTTCATTAGGGCCACGCACGAAGCTCTATTTTGGCCTGCGCGCGCCCCAAGGACGCATGCCTTGCATCAGAGGATGTTGCTCTTCCTTGCGCCTTAGCAGGTGCTGCTGCTGCAGGTTTGCGGAGCGTCGAGTAACTTGTGAGCCCGACAGGGTAAAAATGGGAGGCTTGAATAGAATGAAATATTGCACCGACGAAATGGTTCGAAAGTGTCTGAAAGTTTTCGGTTGACTGATTAACCGAAGACATGACCTCGTGCCCAGAAGACAACTTGTCCCACGTTTACGAGTGCACATTGTAGCTTAGATGTTGCTTCATTCAGGTTAAAAATAACGTTATAACGCTTAAGTATATCATTATAGAGTATTAGTTTTTAAATTGCAATTAATTTTTGTTTGTAAACGTTAAAATGTATTTTCTCTGTTGGGATACATTTGCGACAACTAGTACCTTTGGAGGAGTTCGAAACTTCCTCATAAGTTAATGTATGCACGCAATGAACACATGAGCTATTACACACATGAAACGAAAGGGATTTTTCAGACAACATAGAGTAAATTGATTTTCTTGAAAAAAGTCGGTTTTATTTTCACCGCCATCTAAAGAATGTCCTTGGAGCAACCATTAGGATTTTGGTACGTGATTTTTGTTTATTGCGTGAATTATTGTTTATTGGCTACAATACTCGCAAACCCCTAAAAACTTCTTAAGATAAATATGTTTGAAGTATTTGTTGGTGATTGAAATGCAGGAATTATACGATTACGACATCTGTAAATAGTTTTCTTCTTTCTTTCTAGGGTTTTTATCCTGCCGACAGCCGGTTACCCTTTACGTCCCGGTGGGACGCATATTCGACCATACACTAGACACCAACACACTTGCAGGCTCCTCTGATCTGCGGTCAGCAGAACGCGAGGCCCTCCGCGACAACACATACATACAAAGACAAGGGACAAACAACCATGCCCAAGGCGGGACTCGAACCCGCGACCCTTCGGACCGAAGCGCTGAGTCGGTACTCGCTCTTAGCCACCTCGGCCATCCAGGTCGGCTCTGTATATAATTGATGTAATATTCGTATTTTTCAAACATTGCCAATGTTGCAGCCATAAATTATATTGCCAACCTTTTCGTTTCGCACATATTTGGTTTGAAAATGATGATATGGTGGTAGAGAGTGAGGTGTATCATTTCGTAAGGTCCATCTTTCTACCTTTACTTCTTCCTTTGATGTAAATATTTTCTTAGTGATATCTCTCTTTTTTACGATTATGAACACATAATTTATGCAAATGCTTTCAAAAATAACTTTGTTTGAAAGCAGTATATGAAATGAATCATTAAAATGTCTGAAAACTTTAGTTCAAACTGCCCATACATCGAATTTTTTTTACAATGTGAATTGTTTAGGAAGTAAATCGCTATTGCTAATGAGTATATCAGAAAGAAATCGTTTGAAGTAACATTCGTAAGTAAACTAGAATGACAGTCCGTATGTCCATATAGGCTAATAATTAGATGTATTAAATATGCAGCAAAACAGTATGAAAGATAAAGTGGGAGCATTCAAAGTGTTTGAGACGAAATTGAAAGAAATCAAATTATGAAAAAAATCATTTCCACAATACTTATACACCTCGAGTTTCTCTTTCAGTTAACTATCAAAAAAGTAAAAAAATGTAAATGAAATTCTATAGAATGTATATTTTCTAAATATATTTAACTTTTAAACCAGGAAGTTCAGAGACAAGAGAAAATAGATGAGTGAGAAATATTATGAAATGTTACTGAGAAATATTTTAGTAAAATGTAATATTTGGGGAAATCATTTTTTAGTTCGCAACATAAAAATAAACATATAATTAATAAATAAGCGCCCAAAAGAATGCATAGTTTGTTTACATATTGTATGATATTGAAACGTAATATCGCAGACTTTTTCGCCACATCCGCTGTTAACCTCTACTTCGATCGGGTTTCTATTGACCAAAATCTTTGATTGTTAAGTTTCTGGACAGTAGGCATGACGTTAAACAAATAAATAACTCTACCCCACAATGCATGGCCATTTTAATAAATTAAGTTTTCCTCATAAAATCTTCATGAATTGAACATTTCACAAACGAAGGACATGGCTATTTCACGTTTCCAAATATCCAAGGAATATGGATGATTATATTATATACTAGTTATGTTGTTTGTCAGTTAATAAACTCTGTTATCTTTCAGTATCTTTTGTTTTCAGACAATCTGTGGAACGTAACCAGTGAATTGTACTTCATACGATTTTAATTATTGCAATATAAATTATTGAAATATAAAACATGTTATTTCAATATTTAAAAGTATATTAAATACAATTAACTTGTTACGTATTAATTAATTGAACTGATTGTCTTAAAACAAACAAAAGATACTGAAAATAACAGAATACAGAAGATGTGTTTACAGCGCGAACGTAGCATGCTTCCGACTCCTTTCCGTTCATGACGTCACCCCGGGCGAAGCGTCTCCCACCGTCCCACCGGCGTCCTCGCGTGAGAGGTTAGGTCCGTCTCGGCGACCGCCCGCTGGATTGGCGTCTTGGCGGTCGCGGCCGCGTCCGCGCCGATGCCGCGGCATTTGACGCGTTTAAAGGCGACGCGGGAACGCGGGTGATCGCGTGACGAGTCAAGGGCTGCCCTCCCCCCTCTCACACCAAATTGTGGATCACACGGATACATATTTGTGGAGTAAGGTCGCCGCGGCGGGAAAGGTTGGGCAATTAATTTACGGTGCGAGGGAAAGTGATATTTGCGAGGCGTTAACGCGGAATTTTAACAAGCTTGGCGGAAGGGCATGTTTGCTAGCTTCGGAGGTGTCTTTGGCTCTGAGCGGAAGTTGTTATTATTAGTATCTGCCCGGAGGTAAATGGGACTATGTCCAATTTCGCTAAAATGAGATGTTTTAACACATTTGTTCCAATTGCGTTGCTCTTCCTAGAGATATTGAGAACTATGGTCAATCACTTTAATAATGAACTAGTCAAAAACCAGCATGTGCACTTTCACTCAGTGCATAAAAATATCCCCAAGCGGATAATTTTTCGTACGTAGGAAATTGGATATTTTAACATCGTTGTTCTTGGATGTATGGAGCGATATAGCCGAAATATATTTTAATGAAATTAGAAGCATTCAAAACCACGTGATGTCCGTAAAACAATTCTATCAAATTATACAAATATACAGAAAAATATTTCTAAAATAATGGGCTCATGTTTAAGAAAAATACACTTACACTGTCGCTTCTGTTGGCTTTATGTTCGATGAAGCTATTTTATAACGCTTTCATTATTGCTTCGATGTGTTTTCATGAAAACAAAAGTGATTGTGTGAAGGCATGATACTTTTTTCTCGAATAACAGTCAAAATCGTCAAATTCCTTGTCAGTAAAAAGTGCCATGTGTCAATGATGTATTTTGACTAATACACTTTGGAAATTGGAATAGTGTTGATTAAATTCAGAATAAATTAATTTTAGAGATAGTTTATGGACTATATGACTAATGCTTCTCACATTTATTCCACAGACACTTTATCAATGAGCTAAAACTATGGATGAAAATACAATGAACTAAAAAGGAAAAAGAAAGGATATTTTTTTGTAATTGAAAGACGGATTGAGACACAAATTCTCGTATTTTTAGAATATAAAACAATACAGTATAGCATATACATTGCTGGTAAATAAATCATATCTTCTTCCAGTTTTGGGAAGAAAGATACATCCCCACGAGAAAGATTAATCATGCGAACTGTATATTCAGCAGTTTATTTTGCAATGCACTGAGATATGCTTTGAGGTCCCAAAACAGTTAAGAACTGCTACTAAATCATGAAAACAACATTCTAAAAGTGTAATTATCAACAAATGTAAATATAAATAAATGTTTCAATATATCAGAGTGAATTGCAAACGCATCGTATATTTCCTCGCAGGGATGGATTGAAAGTAAACAGATGTACAGAAAGTTAACATGAACATGACATTCGTCAAAACAATTTGATATCAACAAAACTCTATTCGAATGGGACTGAGGCCTGATGTGAAGGATTCTGAATAGTTCATTACTCGATTTTCAACACGAATAATCGGAAGCCATTCACATGATTACACAGATATCTTCTACCCTTCTGTAATAAACGTAATGTAATGGAAGATAACAAATAGATCAGAGCACACATTGGGCGGAGTCACACAAACTTTGACGCAGCAATGAATTCAAATTCTCCAACAGCACATTGCAAATGTACCCGTGATTCTCACTAACCGGTGAAGGCTTTACGAGGTAAGATGTACAAGTCCCCCAACGAACCGATTCCGTGCCATCGAGAAACGAACCGCGGTCGTCGGAGGCCTTCATCCGCGCTTGCCTCCGGGGGTGTAGCTGCCGGAGGAGCTGGAGGTACCGGAGGTGAAGATGGCTGGAGGCTGGTCGCCGTAGCGCACCACGGGCTTGTAGCCGTCCTGGCCGGCTTCGTACTCCACCACCTGGGTGCGGCCGTCGGGCAGCAGCACGAAGTACTCGCCCTGCGCCTGCTCGCCCACGCTGCGCTCGTGGTGGCCGAAGTCCACGGCCCGCGGGGGGTCCTCCACGCGGTACTGGAACTCGTACTGCGCCTCCTCCTGCAACATCACATGCACCCGTTGAGCTTAACTGAGTAGGCTTCCGCGACGGAGTTTGTATGCCTACGATGTCCGGGACAAGTCGCGTCTCTGTCGTGCTGGCTGACGTTTCGGCCATGTTGTGGCCTTCCTCACAGCACAATGCTGTACGCTCTGCCCGGGACGACCACCGTCCCTGTCCTGGTGGCTGGTTTGGCCAAATGTGGCCTTCCTCCCGGGACCCGCGTCTCTGTCGTGATGGCTCACGTTTCGGCCAACATGTTGTGTCCGTCCTCAGAGCGTACTACTTGTGCATTCTATTAAAATTTGATCAGATAACGTCCGTATTTCTGGTTCTTCTGATAACTAATTATTAGTAATGTTTTCGATTCCTCCCTGATGAATTAAACATTCAACATTTAGAATCCAGATATGATTTTAAATTTGTAGATGAAACCCTTGCTAAATGAATGTTGAACAAAATTTAAAATTATATAGCTATTAGATAGTGTAGTACATTTATTATTCAAGAAAAACAGCAATATATGCGCGGTAATAAGTTGATAAATTAATATCATACAAAATGAATTGACGATCAACAGGTAATCTTCAATTAATGACTGCACTTAAGTGACGCAATGTATTAATAATGGTCGAGAAAAACTGTTGATATTTTTCACTATCACACTCATATCAATTCACTTCACATCAATTTAAAAAAATCATAATTAAATGAAAAAGCACACTGTGTTTTAGAGACTCGAAAGCTTCTATTATACAGTGTGAGTAATTTTGGGACATACCAATGTAACAAAGGTTAACAAAAATGTTTTATTCAATTTGGTTAATAGTCTGTTTTTTCGCTTTTTTTATGCATAGTCTTCTAGCACTGATTTCAAAGAGTAAATTCGGTAATAAACGATAAGTACACCCTCGAGAAAATCTACTTTTCTGGGATAGAAACGATAAAAAACACAACTGATATAGCCCATGGTTGCTCTTTAGAATGAGATAGTGACAAAATTTTAATGTTTGTTTTTAATCCTGAAATGCCTCAGTTTCGCAACTGCAATGTAGGAGATGGCCTCAAATATGATCAGCTCATCAGATAATAGCAGTGCTAAGCGAATATATTCACAAAATAAGACTGAATGTGTATAACCAAGTCGTTATGAGAAAAATATCCCATCTGTCTTCTTCATTGTTTGAAACACATATCGATACGGAAATACAAGAAGAACATGACAATTTGACCGAGGGATACATTCTCAAGAAATTGCTTTTTTTAAAAATATCTTACTGAACGATCTGTGCGTTACTGAACGATCTTACTGTGCGATCATCAATAAAGGAAATGTATAATAATAACTTTTTAACTTTAATACGTGTGTGTATATGTGTAATATGAAATAACTTTAGAGAAAGTGAAAATGAAATATGTGTAAATTGTGAAATAAACAAGTGAAGACAAGCGATATTAAAATAAGAGTACCAGAACTGCAAGGAGTGTATGAGTAAATGACTAAACGTTTCAAAAATAAAGAACAGAGAGAAATGTGAAGGTGTGTATTGATGTAATAACTCTTTCATGAGCACTCTATAGCAATACGACCTATTTAATTTAGAATCTATTATTAAGTGTATTGAAGCAACATCCATTACGTCCCTAAAATTTGTGAAAGACTAGAAAACGAGTATCTTCATAAGTATTGACATTTAAAATCAGCTACAGAGAAAAAGAGACCTGAGATTATGTAATACATACTTCTATAATAATAATTCGTTGCAACACGCGGTCAACAGATAAAAACTTTAAAGGAATAAAATGCAAAAAATCTCAAAGACCTGGAATGAGATTACATACAGTTCAGACAGACTACAGGACTAGTCAATAATTCAAGACCTTTACAGATCTGTCGACTTTGAGAACCTCTCGGTTAAATTGAACAATTATACTTCTCATATTTCAATACATGTTCATCATGTTTTATATATAAAATAGATGAATAAAATTGAACGTTTATTAAGTAATATACATCAGAACTTCAACATATTATTTACAGAAGTGTAGTGACTACTTTTGAAAGAAAGCATTTCTTCAAATTTCAATCAATATGGAAATTTCACGTTTCGGTTCGTTTTATTTCTATTAGAAACCTTAATATTGAATATGTTGAAGAATATGTAAATTGTTTCCGAACACGTAAACAACACCTAACATAAGAATCTGACATTTATTGATATATGCACTCTGAATTTGTGTTTAGAAAGCTGTTAATATGTGATATAATAATACTACTTCTCCCAATATATAGCAGGTATATTATCAGGTTATATAAACAAATAAGAGCCCAATTTTCAATTCATTGTGCAAGAATATTCTGTTAGAATAAGAATTTTTTCGTACAGCAAAATCCAGGAACTTCAACAGTGGATTGTAATGGTTAACATGTACCTACATATTCAACCCCAAATAATATATCATAACGAAGACTTTGTACTATGCTGACATTACTTTTTGCTCTTTTGCAACAACTTTTGTATTACCGCTGAAAAACTTTTTACGATACTTTTATGATTCGAAAATTTGAAAAAAACAACTTGAGAAATTATGTGTTACTTATGTGTTAATTATGTTTTAAAAGTAGAGTTGGACACAATTGTACAATGTACAATGTTTAGGAACAGATTCGCTTTTTAGCAAATATGATATCTCTGTAATAATGGTGTGTATTCCTGGTTATTCCAATTAAATTCTGGATCCTTCGACAAAAGTATATTTACAGGCTTATGGGTCACCTCACGTAACACATTATTACTATCAAAATTACACTTATCATTTTCAGGATGCATGGAAATATAATATTATTGGCCAATTAAAGAATTTTTGTTTATTAACGAGACGATGTCTAAAGACACTAAACATCGCTTTCTGTATTGCAGGTCTCTGATTGTTCAGATAGGAAATGAAAAAAGGCAATTTCGCAAGTGTTGCATCATGGCGTGCTGAGCCCTCACGCTCATTAACACTGAATTTTCGATTAATTGAACGGTTACGTCACAATAAGAAACTTACTCGTTATTCGTTTCTTCACGTGGAATGAAGTCCGGCTCACTGACTTGCGTGTTCCCCATTGTTGTACTTTGTTTAATGAATAGAATTGAGAATATGAAGATTTCGTAATATTTAATGCAAAATATCATCCAATGTGATATGTTCTTTCAGTGATTACAATTGTGAAATAATTGTATAGAACATGTACTAGTTCTGTTATCTGGAGAGAAAAACATTTAGTGATCCTTCCGCCAACAGCTATTTTCGTAATAAGGCGTGCCCCACTTATGTTTACTATTTGTCAGTTTCAAAGTAAATAAAACAGATGTTGCCTGGTATCAATTTGATAATTGAAATTGAAAATTGATACCAATTTGAAAAATTGATACCAGACAACATCTGTTTTATTTACTTTGAATTAACAAGGTATCTACATCACCAACAGTCTAATTAATAAAGTTGTCAGTTTCATTCAAAGACTTCCAAGTTTGACAGTGAAGTCATACTTCCGCAGTATGTGGCTGTTTTGAAACGGCCAAAGTATTTTAATCGCTCTTGACACGCAATCTACATCCCGGACTTGATCCAAACATACCGTATCCGGATTGGCAGCACGACTGTTCTAGCTGCCATCGGAACACGCAGGGCAGCGATTTGCATTCTGCAGCGGTACGCGTGAATCCTCGCCAGCGTAGTGACAGCGCGTGATTGAAAGGTCTTGCATTAGTAGCAATTAGCAACTTACATATTTGACGTCGCCGTCGCCGCCTCCCACCGCCGCCGCCGCAGCCGTGCCGCCTCTCGCCGGCTGGCGTTGCTGCTGGAAGGCGCCACTGCCGGGGGCTGTTCCTGAAGGTCGCCCACTGCCACCGGAGCCAGGTCGCAGGCCGGACGACGCGGAGGGCTAGGGTCCAAATATTGTTCAATTATACAAAAGTGAAGTTTGTTTATTGATAGAGGACCGGGAAAGGTGGCTCAGGGCATCAACGAATGTCAGTGCAGTGCCTCTGAGCGGGAGGTCCTAGGTTTGACTCCCGACGATGGCAGGATTTTTCGAATCTACCTACCTAGGTCGTGTTCCGTCATTGTCTCGAAGAGAATTCTAGAGACTGGGTGCTCCGATCGGTAGTTTTCCGTGATTTCGTCGATCATCACCAGGCGAATCCCGGAACAGTATCCAAACAAGCGGGACACTGACCGCGCGCGATGTTTCCGTCCATTCCTTGTCTTATCCTATCCCTTACACAAGCTTACAGTACCACACATTCCAGAAAACCGGTCGGGACCTTAGAGCTTGTCTCGGCTGCGGCGGTACTGGCTGGACCCGTTAACAGTAGATCGGCGCGGGATATCACCATCTAACGGGAGAAGACCACCGCCACCTCCCGCCATTAAACATGCACTACACTTACGGGACATTAGACGCTCCCGGAATCATTATTCAACCAACTAACCAATTTATTCATAGATTATCTCGTAATTCCAGACGCGTTAATTGCTACAGTCATTAGTCCCGTAAGGTAGTGCATGTTAAATCACAAAGGTGAGAGGACAGGTTCCACCTCCGCTAAAACGTGAGATGCGGCGCTGACCTATACGTCGTTCTTTCTTCAGGCGCCACCGCCCGCAGGGCACCACCCCGCCAGGACAAGATATAAGCCCACGACTTGCCTTCCGATACGAGTTGTTAGTGCATGTAATAAGTTTAATAATATGTAAGGGGAGAGGAAATAACAACGATGAGGAAGGGAAGATTGCGCGCAAATTGTGACCCGTTTGCGAAAGTATTGCGCCAGCAATTGCTTGGTATTGATCACTAAAACTACGGAAAAATACGTATTAGCCTACCCGGTCGCCAGAGTTCTTCTCCAGATAGCGATGTAGCGATTGAACTCGCTCCAGCTATCTAGCCAGTGTCAAAAATCTTCCATCTCGAACCCTAAGGTCCTCCCCATCAAAGTTGGTGGATTTGCAACAGTTGTTGCCCTCAGACAACTCAGTTGGTGCGGTCGAATTAAAGTGCATTTAGAAGAAATTAGATTTTGGTTTTCTGGAGTCTTCGAATATTATCTGTACGTTCGATGAATGTATTAAAGTATGAAAAAGAAATAATAGAAATCAGTAGATTATAAGGAAACGAACGAGAAGAGTAAGAAATGAATTACCCTTTTTTATATTTTTATTTTTAATCGAGCGGATGAAGGAAGATAAACGGTTTTTTGTCAAAATTACTACACTTTAGAGTCATACTCATTTTGCGTGATGAACTTCGTGATTATGAAGAAAATAAAAAAGTGATGCTAAACTAGATGACGCACCTCTTTTAATATTATAAAAATAGAGTAACTTCTGGACGTGGCCGTAAATGTATATGTTTATAATGGTTGGGGAAACCTTTATAACTCGGGTCAGCTTGATTTTGAAACAAAAACTGGCAGAGAAAAAATATACATTGAAAGTGAGATGGTAATAACCCTGTTACTTTCATTTGTAACTTGTTTATGTGCATACACGTTTATTTTTACAGTTATGTAACTGAAATATTTTCATAATGTTAAAAGTAAAATTTCCAAAAATAGCAATATTAGTTTTCTACGGAATCTTGAACTAAACTTGAAGTCAACTCTATATTAACTATAACTCATAGGTTTGTCTCACACTATTATTTAAGTGCAATAAGTGCATTTTCTAGAATTCTAGAAACTTTTCACTTTTATTCTCTGATGCTTAGAAATTTCACTTTGGTATTCTGTACAAATACTTTTTTTTAATTCTGTCAAATTCACTAATGATCCTGTTAGAATATATGTAATATTTGATTCCATTATTATTACAGTTAAGTCCTGGATTAAGTCCCGCTCAGGCATTAATTTTACCTAAAATAGTCAAAAACACATTTATTTTTACTCAAATAGGAATGAAAAAAGACATTTTATCTAGATGAAATGTGGGTGCAAAACGGTATTTAAACAATGGAAATAATTTGACAGGAAATATTGGAAACAATTAGTAATTCAAATTATTAACATTTTTGTTTTACCTATAAAAGTTACATTAGCATTTACGAGGAAGGAAACAATCATTTCTTTGTAATATTGATTGCACATGTCCACCTAGCGTAATGACTCCAAATATGTTTTTCTCACGAGGCTGTCTCTACGAAATTTAATTGATGACTCTTGTTTGAATCTTCTAATGACATCAATGAAAACGGAATTGTAGTTTTCGTTCTTTACACTCGTGCAATCTCCAGAACCGAGAAGGGAACATCACATACATAGAGATCTGCTTTCAAAAGTGATCATATGGCATACTGAAACGTAGGAATGGATTCCTTGTGAGAGAACAAAGCCAAATGGCATAAATATAAAAATATCAGAAATCTTTACAGGTAGGTATGATCTTCATCTCACTAGATTTTTAACTTTACCTGATCCTAGAGTCTCTGCTTTCGATGAATGACAAAACATGACTGAGCCTTCGTATTGTTCAGATTTGAAGATATGTTTTAAACTTGATCGAGATTGAGACCAAGATGAAACAAGGAAAATAATGACAAAACGAAAGAAGTAAATGGTAAAAATAAGGGAAAATACCAAAAATAGTCATCATAATCAAAAATATACTAAAATACACAGAACATTCATTAAACCAATTCCAAACGAATAATTAAATGAGTCCTAGTATTAAAATCATAAAAATAAAAGGGTTTTTTGCCAAGCATTCGGGGTCTAATTATTATTCCTCGCAATTATTGGGCTTATTGCTTCTGTTCACAACAAACATTTCCTACTTTTCATTTGCGTTCAACCCCATCTAGAACTGATATTCTATAAACGTTAACTATGCTCTTAATTTCGTCCAAAAGATAGTCTAAACAATTTTTGAATTTTCGACCGTGTAATCAAAGAACTTTATTAACCTAAGAAAAATTTAATCAGTGTTATCTGTATTTATCAGTATATTGATACATGTGTATAAATAGTTCATGAAAACAGATAGATAAATCTGGGGCTGGCCTACCTGAGAATTTCCTAGTTGAGATCCAGGTCGACCAGAAAAGCTTCCTTGACCAGGAGTCGAACCTCCAGGTCGATTGTAAGCCCCGTTAGACTCCTTTTGACTCGGCCCACTGCCTGCAGCAAGAGATCCCGCTCCACCGCGCTGATTGGGAAAACTGGAAGAACTCTGTTGTCCAGAGGGACTTCCGGAACCCTGTTGCCCGGAAGGATAACCGCTTGTGCCGCTCGGTGACGTTTGTTGTCCGGCGGGTGATCCTCCAGGCCTGCTCTGAGATCCTTGCTGATTGGCAGGGTATCCCCCAGAACCCCCGGAGGACCCGTCTCAGCCCCGATTTGACGTTGGGGTAGTCTCCAGGTCCACTTGCGGAGCCTTGTTGACCTGTAGGAGAACCACTAGGTCTCACTGATCCTGGAGAAGACTTATTGAATTCGTCGGCATATTGCTGACTGCGGTCAGGCGCACTTCCTAAGGTCTGGACGAATTGAGGATACTCCTGACCTCCTTGACTTCCGCTTGGACCTGCGTTACTACCGGGCCCGTAAGATGGACGGTCATTACCGTACGCGGTTCCCGTACCGTAGGGACTAGACACTGAGCTACCAGAAGATGAGTCGGGATAATAAGAATCTTTGTTGCTGAAAGGATCGTTGTTTGAATCTCCATAACCAGGCCTGTTTCCTGATCCAGTGCCTCCCTGCAATTCCAACGTTTCCGAAGGAATATCATATTTGTAGGGTCCTTCAATTCCTGGAGAACCAGCGACATTTGGTCTGGCTGTGCTTGAAGGATTTCCAGTTCCTCCTGGTCGTGCCCCCGGACCTGATTCGCCACTCTGGGATTGAGAAGGATAGCCCTGGTTTTGATCCTGCGGTCTGCTACTTCCAGTTGGTCTGCCGGCATTTTCAAATTCTCTGTTTCCAGAACCCGGGGAGTAACTAGATGCTCCTGAAGGAGAGTAACCAGCGCTTCCAGGCCTCGCGGTGTTGCTATCAGGGATGGCATTGTCACCGGGTCTGCCACTGAATGGAGAAGCCGGTGAATATCCTGGTGTTCCAGTTGACACTTCATTGCCATAAGCCGGAGTTGTTCCGGCTGTACTTCCAGGTCCGTAACCAGACGGTCGCGGTGAAGATCCATCGTAGCTGCCTGGTTCAGATCCTGGATATTGAGAACTGCCGGTATCTGGATTGTATCTATCTCCATCAGATCCAGTTCCAGAAGGAGAATCTGGACGGCCTGAAGTTGGTCTACCAGAAGTAGACTGCGTTGAACCAGGTCTTGCTGAACTAAATTCGTCGAACGAGGAAGCAGGCCTATCGTAATTGTAGCCTTCTGGGCCCTGAGGTTTGCCTGCCGCAGAGGCGTCTCCAGTTTGCCCTGGACGCTGAGAGGAGTCACCAGGTCTCTTGAACGGTGATTCATTCGAAGACGGTCCACTTCCAGGCGCAGAAGGAGCATTGTAACCAGGAAGATTATCTTGTGGAGAATAACCAGGACCACCGGGGACATTTCCATAGCTACCAGGACCCGACGGCTCTACGTTATTAAATTCGTTACCGGGATATCCCACATTTCCACTTCCAGCCGCGGATGGACGTGAACTGGGCGAAGAAGACCCTGAGTCACCGAAAGAGGGCGATGGTCTGTCATATCCGTAAGGTCCTTCTGGGCCCTGTGTGCCTGGACGGCTGTCAGGTCTTGACGGTTGAGATCCACTGTGTCCAGGGTAGGATCCAGATCCGGTTGGTCTGCCTCCGAGATCATCCAATTCAGATCCACTTTCGCCTGGCTGTTGTCACCAGGTCGGGGTCTGTCGGTGCTGGAAGGATACGGTTTTTGGCCAGACGAAGGATAGCTGCCCGGGCGTCTGTCTCCACCTGGTCTACTGGAACCAGATACAGGGAATTCATCATTGTTTCCGTATCCACTGCCAGACTGTCCCGGTCGCCTATTATCTCCGCTTGAGGGGAATTCTTCTGATCCTGCTCCAGGACGACCTCCATGTGAAGATGGGTATCCAGGGCTACTTCCTGGTCCTTGATTTCCTGTGCCTGGACGACCAGTTCCTGACCCAGAAGATGGGTACTGCGATCCAGATCCCTGTCCAGTAGTTGATCCAGGATATCTGTCGCCTGATGGAGACGAAGGGTAACCAGGAAGTCCAGATGAAGGACGATCGTACTTGTAGGGACCTTCCAGATCAATGGACGGGTAGTTAACATTCGAACCAGGTCGATCATCTGGCACTCCCGTTGCAGGACGTGTGTTGTCGCTTCCAGGATAATTAACATTCCCTCCAGGGCGATCGGATGGTCGACTATCTTCAGGACGCCTGTTGCCTCCGAGCGAACTATCATCTCCGGGATATCTGTTAGAAACTCCAGAAGTACCAGGGCGATTGTCAAAACTGTCTACTTCGTTGGAAGGAGCGTTGCCATAGCCTGGCTGACTTCCGCTAGTGGGATAATTCGGACCTGCAGTAGAAGGGTAACTTCCAGGACCAGATGGTCGCCTGTCTACATCAGGAACTGGACCAGAAGGTCCTACGGGCCGCCCGCTGGGGCCTCCCACTCCACTTCCAGGGTAGTTTTGTTCTCTGGGAGGGCCGTTCTCCGATGTTGGCCGCCTATTAGATACTCCTCCAGGCGGTGAATATGAATCTGGAGGAAGTCCCTGAGAACTGTCTCTGTCCGTACCTGGGTAAGAGCTGCCAGAGCCGCTAGAAGGGCCAAAATCTTCACTGGGGCGACTTCCAGGACCTCGAGTCGGCCCATAAGGACCTTGAGGGCGTCCTTCAGAACCACGTGAGGGGGCGTATGTACCATCAGGATCTCCATCGGGACGACGAGATGGCCCAAATTCATCCCCAGATTGGCCTCCAGGGCCACGAGTTGGAGCAAAATCTTCGGAAGGTCGGCTGCTGGGACCACGAGATGAACCGTAACTGCCACCGGGTTGGCCTCCAGAGGACAAGCCAAATTCTTCCCCTGGTCGGCTTCCAGTGCCAGGCGAAGGTCCGTAATCTTGCCCCGGACGACCTCCCGGTCCACCAGACTGCCCGAAATCTTCTGCAGGTCGCCCGCCAGAGCCTCGAGGGGGAGCGTAATCGCCTCCAGGACGACCTCCAGAGCCACGCGAAGGAGCAAAACTCTCGCCAGGCCGGCCTCCGGGGGGGGCCCGGGCTCCGGGTCGGGCTCCTCCTCCAGGCCGCCCTCCGGACGTCGGGAACCTCGCTCCCTCTCCCTGGGCGGGGCCATCGATCGGAGGGAGGTAGGCGGGGCCCTGGGTGGGTGAGCCGGCCGGACGGCCGCGTGCGGCGGCAGGGTCCTGCAGGCGCGACGGGGGCGGGGTGTAGGCGGTGGCCGGGGTCACCTCCTCGGGGCCGCTGCGGTCGTCGCCTTGCGGCCCCAGGCGGCCACCGCCGACCGCGCCACCGTCGCTCGCCAGTGGCTCCTCGCCCACGAGCTCTACCTGCGCGTCCCGCCGGAAGCTGTCTTCCTCGGTGAGGAAGGGCGGCAAGGCGTCGCCAACGCGCCGCCGCGGCGGAAGCCGTCCTGAGGCCCCACCAAGTTGTCGGCGTCCGGGTCGCGCCCGCTGCCCGCCCGGGTGCCCGGAGGCGGCAGGTAGCTCCGGTCAGTGGCTGTCTGGCGCTGCGGCCGCCCTTGCGCGCCCCAGGCGCATAGCGTCACCGCCAGGAAGATCAGCGACCACTGCGACACATCGGGCGCGTTCACACAAGGGACACGGCATCGATGCCGACGTTTTCAAAACATCGATGTACTTAACTTCAATTTTTTGAAGCCGATTGTTTTTAACATCGTTGTTTTTACATGTTCGATGTTTTTACTTGGCCGATATTTTTGAAATGAACAAAAGTACATTGTAACAATATTATATTATGATTTTCAGTTATCACAAATTGAATAATTTTCAGGCGAAAGTGATCGAGAGCGAAAAATAAAATCCAGTCTTCGTCAATATTTTTTGAATTTTTGAATCAGATATTCCAAGTTTTTACTGAAACATTTTTGACATCTATTTGTGAGTAAAGTCTCAATTAAAATATTAATAAACGATACCATTTTCAAATTAATTCTCCCTGTGCAATGGTTACTAATCCAGTTTTAAACACATCGATGTTAATAACATCCATGGTTTTGGGTCGATGTTTTATTAACATCCATGTTTTAATTTTGGGAATCGGTGTATAGAAAGATCGATGTTTTTTGGCGATATTGCATCCCTAGTTCATACTCTCCCGCTCTGCCAAATTCGCGTGCTCAACGCGAAAAACACACTTCTTTGTATCAAAACACTCTTCTCGTAAGCAATTTCATTAGTGGTTTGAAACTTATCGATTCGAGCAGGCTTATATGAGAAGTTTCACGAATGGAATTCGATTAGACTATTTGCCGACCTGGAAGGTCCAGGTAGCTAGAGCGTGTGCAGACTGAGGGCCACGGTCAGAAAGATCGCGGGTTCGAGTCTCGTTGTGCGCGTGACTGTTTGTTCCTTGTCTTTCATGTATGTGTATTGTCTGGGAGGTTCTTACCGAGATGCCCGTAAGTGTGTCAGTATCAAGTGTAAAAAATATGAAATGACGGACATAGAGAATGCCTCGTGCGGATAGTCGAAAATTGGCATTCACTGATGGTGGAAAAAGCCTCTAGGAGAAATAAAAATCGATTAGACTATTTCACGAATAAATGTTACACAAATAAATCGATTGAACAGTATGACCACTAGTTAAAATTAGCAAAAAGTATTTCCTGGTGGGTTGTTTCAGTCTCTATGCTCATTACTGCAGTTTCTATCATGAAAGGAATATTTATTTTACAAAACAGTTAAACGTCATTTGCGGCAAGACGGTAGCGAAAAGATTTTTGGCACCCGCGATTGGTTTATAACCAACATTTTATAAAACTCTATTAGCCGAATTGAAACTAATAACTCATGAGTGAAAAAGTGAAAATAACACAACAATAACAGAAAATATTAGTGTAGTTGATGAGGTAAAGTGGGCGCATGGGTTTTTATCTGCCATTGGTACGTCCGTCCACTGCCAACCAAGCAAAAATTGAGCGCAGAAAGCTCTCACATGTCAAACTGCATAATAACTTCACGGAATCTAAATAGCATGATCTCAATAAAAATACCCTTTCCTAAACAATAAACATTTAACTTTTATCTCAGAAAAAAAAATATCTTCAACGTATCTTCACTCAATTACATATTTAGTAATACTGTTTGTATGATTTACGCAAGTAAAGTTTACTTACACAATTTTCCAAATTTTTCGTTCTACTTCAATGAAAGGCCGGTGCCCAGTATTTAGCATGATTTTGATTATTCCTTCAGCTTTATTCTTAATATACCGTACGGTAATTATTATAGTCTAGCATATGGTCTAAATACTTTACTTCTTCCTCAGAATATCTAATAAAAAATATTCCAATAAAGGCCGAATCAATTTTTTTGTTTGTACCTTCAGCCAAAACAACAACAATTAAATCTGTTTTAGGATACACAATGATGAAGTCATTCCATACGCCACGAAATTTATGTTTTAATACATTTCTATTCGAAAAAAGACTATCTGATCACTATTGATGTCATAAATAATTTGGAAACACTGAAGTAAATATGATTTAAAACCATCACTCTCATTATATTACAAGTTTGATAACATCTCCAAATATGGGGAGAAACATTTGGCAAGATTTGTTTCATTTCACTTGAATTTATTACACTAGTTAAGACATTCCCGTTTATAATAAATGTGAAAATCAATAACATAACAAATAAAATTTTTTTTTTAATTGTGAAAATGTAATGAATGATATTTTTGACAATTTCTGTGAACTTATTTCTATATTTTATGTGCTTCTTCATAAATACACTCTTGTAGAATTGTTGGTAGAATGTGCCAAGGTACTTACACAATGAATTTTCTTCTCAAGACGAAGAATGTTTAAATGGCTCATATTTAAGAGTACAAACGTAATAAAACCGAAGTAATCTCAATTTTGAAACTTACCAATTTTTTCTCCAGTGAAAACCTTTGGATACAATTAGACAGCAATAATTTCATTTTTATAGATTTTTCTTAATTAATTTAATTCTAAACGTAATTAAAATTTTTGAAGAGTTTGTCTGTAAAACCCCTTGAGTAATCGCACGCGGTGATGAGACCTTTGAGAAAAAATCGAAACGACACCTGATAGAAAAATCTCTTCAACTCTTCTTAAAGAATTTATTGGGGGATGTGCAAACTTCCGTGGGGCTTTGTGGGACCTCTAATCAAATTAATTAGAAATAATATATTAAAATTAAAATACACAAACCAAAAAACTAAAGGGTTAAATCTCTTTAGAGACGTGCTCATTATCAGTGAAGCAAACTGAATGAACGGAACTAATGTGATAGTCCTACCTAATGTCATTTTTCGACTCAAACGTCCTATCAACAATTAAGATACTTAAAAATGTTACACTTTCAACATTTTGCAACTCTACATACTATAAAGATAACATTTTAAATGCTAGTACACATTGTAAATGACTTTCAACTAAAATTATTATGCTTTTGGCCGAGAAAATTTTCATATATTGAGCTAATACTAACGTAATGAAGATCATAAACGATCACTTTCTCTGTATAGCACTATGGCCTACTTTTGAAGAGAGCAAAGTACTTCACAACATTTCGCGGAAGGTGATTATAACCTTTGGAAAACCAAATGTGTAATGGAAAAAATAATAGCTTTCGGGGAAAAAGACTCAGTAGTTAAGAGCCAGGTTAAGATGAGTGTTGCGTCAAATAATCGAATATGAGATCCCGTTTGTAATCTGAACGTAACTTGGGATAAAATATAGGTAAAATTTGAACTAAAGAATATTTGTTTACTATAATAACACTATGTGAAAACAAATTAATACGTATATTAAAATAGCAATCAATTAAACTAAAATAAGTCATTTTTATTTGAAAAAATAGACTCCTAATATGAAATCGTTCCATAAAACTTATTTCGTTCTGAAATTTATTTTGTTACAATCAATACGTATATGTTTGTACTTTTATTTATGTCAACTAAAGGGTTGTCACAAATTTTATCACTCGAAAAATAATTCATGGCTTTCATATTTTTTGTTCATTTGCTTAGTCTTAGTGCAATGTGAGCAATAAATATATCATATGCTCCGCAATCATGTGCTCATCTGCAGCCCTTCATACATTGTTGCCACTGTGCACCATGTTTCCTTGCTCCAACCCCCAGGTCCACACTTCATATTATGAGCCAACACTTGCTTGAATTCCAAGCAAATATTTCAGGTTATATCGATTGTAAACTGTATTGTGAATAGTACGTATGTCTACATTTAAACGTATAGGCTATCGTATAATCATGAAAAAGTCAATGTTATCACAAAACCTACCTGAAATCTTGCACAACACTCACACAACTCGCTGACTGCAAAGATCAGTATGATCTTTAGTTACAAGGGTATCTGTCGTTCTGCATAACTCATTAGACTGTACAGCCTGGGGTCTCATATTAGAAAAGCCAGGGCCTCTCTTATTAGAGGTCATATTAAGATCCTGCCCCATATCATCTATCTTTTGAAAAAACTTCTAAGGAATTTTTACTTCAAGTATATTTTTTGCTACAATACATTCTCTTCCTCTAAAAACATTTGAAAATTGAAACACAATACGGAAGATTTTTTCATGTTTTGTAGAAACATTTAAAATAAACTTTTATTCTTTGAGAAAGTACTTTTGAATAATTATTAAATATTGCATCGAGACGGAAGATGGTATCTGAAATGCGACGGTCTCCGTGAAGGGGGAATTAACAATATTTAGTTTCTGAGAGTTGTAATTGTATGATTTACCAAAACAGAATGTTAATATTATCTTTCTGCGATAAAACTTCAAAATTATAAAATTTTGAGAAAAAACAAGTGAAAATGCAAAACAAACAATTCCATTTCTTAATATGTTTACTCAACAACTACTCTTAAAGAAAGGACATGGCTTAATTTAAAAATGTAAAATTGAGGGATAAATTGCGTTGAGAAATAATTTTCTGATTATATTATCGAAGGTGTAGGACAGGTTTGAAAATAAATTTTAACTTCCATATTTGAAACATTTCACACATTTTAATGAAAATAGGAAGTGTACCATTTTATAAATGCACTTATTTCTATTCAGCAAAACTTTTGAAGAAAACATTTCTAGCCATTTTTCTTAAAATTTTGAAAATGTGACTGTGGCTTCATGTAAAATGAGACCAAAAATTTTATAGTGTTAACGATCTCTGGTAGAGCATAAGACGTATTTACCAAGTTTCCGCTCAAAAGCATCTAATATGACAGAGTTATGCGTGACACATACACACATGCAAACGTACAGACATACGAACATAAATACTTTCACCCATTCCTATTTTCAGGTTCAAAATTGCCCAAGGTCCCTAATTACTCGAGTACCTAAAGTTAAATATCGTATTATTGAGGTGATTCCAATACTTTGCCACTTTATTCTACAGTGCAGGGGAAAAAATAAAAATATTAAAATAGTATTCCTCTTTACAAATAAATATAAATTCAAACGAATAAACATCCAAGAGCTTTCATGCAAACACAAATTCGTTTATTTTTTAGATACAAGAAACCTTTTATTTGTAAATAAATTGGAAAAACTTTTAAATTATTTATTGGTAAAAACAAAACAGAAAGAATGCAATATTACAATACTTTCCGTTTAGAGCGAGATATTGCTCTCGCTATTCCGATTGTGTTTTTCGACATTTTATTTGAATGATTTGTGGCAAATTCAACCCGTCACTATGGTAAAATATTGTTAGAAAATCGAAAATTAACTTTCAATGTGCCCTCGTTTAGCGTAACTTGAAATCTATTAGCTTATTTGCATATGTTTACATTTTAGTTTAGTTTATAAGAAGAAACATTATTCATATATGTGTAAAATACATGTTGTTTACTTGAGATGAATTAAAGTCTTATATCCCATTGCAGGACGATACTTCCCACTCAAAACTTAGGAGAGGGTTCATCATTCACAACTTCCCCACCATTTGTGACATATTTGAAGAGAATTTTCGACTTTTGAAAGTTCCAGAGTGAATTGTAGAAGTAACACTACTGCACAACTATACTATGCATGAATGATTTCAAATAAATTCCTATAATGTGTGGAATGTGAAATAATATTTGCCTTTTATAAATAACACATTAAAGAAAATATCAATTTAATTCAAATTTTTTTTTAATTTATAAGATTAATATTGTATATTCTTTTCGTTTCTATAGAATCAATATCTCACGTTATTGAGATAAAATGCGCTATGAAATAGATATTAAAAAATATATTTTGAGATAAAAATAAATTTGCTTCACATATAATTATTATATTGAAATTAATGCTGTTTTCGGTATTAAAATATTTAATTCCGTTAGTCGCACTCAAAACATTTACTAGATATAACACGGTATGATTATTACATGTTTTAAAATTATTTTATCAACACGCGACTAAAGTTTCAACAGTTCAAGAAAATGTTTAGTAGCGTATACTTCGTAGGATATCAGAACAGTCACGTTCTTTCACTAAAACACTCGAAATTTCGATCCTTCTGGCAGGGCAAACGGTGAAGAGCACAACCAATAATCCAGTACGCAGCACACAGAATCGCGTTGTCCCCATCGATCACGGCACTCGAACCGGCGTCCTCCCACGCACCAAGCGCGGTGCGTCACCACCCCACTCGCCGGCCGGCAGGCAGGCTGCACGCTCGCACCCGGCGCCACTCACCTTCTTCATGACCAGTTGCGTACGGTAGTCGTCCGTCACCTCTGCCGGACCCCAGCCCCGGTGCCGCATATATACCTTCCTGTTGACCCTGCGTGGCGTGGAGAGGGGCAGCGGCGATGCCTACAATGCTTTCGATTTTTTGGGCGAAAGACCACGGCTGAGGCAGTGGTGGAGGACCCCTTCTCGCTTGCCGCCCCCCCGCCCCCACTCGCCTCTCTTCCACCCCGGTCCCCCTCCCCGCCCCGCAGCCCAGCCCCCGCCCCGCCGCCGCGTCTTGCGTGGCGCCTCCGAGGGTCCGGGCGCCAGCGACCGCGGTCGGTTGGTCGGGCGGTCGGACGGTCGGGCGGTCGGTGGGTCGTTTCTCAAGAAGATAGCCGCTGTATCGTAATTAGGCCCCCATACGTTTATCGCGGGCTGTGTTTGCTTTCGGGGCCTCAGTGACGACGCTGGCATTTTGGTTCCTTACGTTTCCTCATTTCGCGGATGGGGGGCTATTGGTGCGTCGACTCGTCCAGCCTCCGACCGCCTGGAGCCAGAAGCCCGCATCTCCACACTCCGTACCACCGCGTCTCGCCTCTCCGCACCGCAGCTCTCCACGGATTTGGTAAGACTCGCGTAAAAGACATTAATTAAAAGAGATTGCACCTTCACGACCGACGCGTGCTACGATAATTCTTCGGGAAGTACTCTTCCTTGTGGGAAGACAATGCAGATTCACTGAAATACCCTATCGCCAACACCATCTCCGAGAGTGCAGTTGCAGCGATGCAGCGGCTTGGGAACGGCGAATTCTTGCGGAGTAGAGCCGCAATAAACGCTATATTTGCGATAACCATTCGCCCGACCTTTGCATGGAAGGGTAACGAATCGCTTAGCAACGCGATTCTATCTAGGTCATGACCTGGTACAGAATTCTGTAAAAAATCTGACGGTTCTTATTTTGAAACAATGAGTCTTGTGGGGGCCACGTAATTATTTCACCATAGGTTCTTCGAAGGGTTTCGACACTCTTGTATATCTCTATTAATTATACACTACATTTCGGTAATTGCGTATAAGGTTTTCTCCAGACACGTGAAACCTTAGTTCAAGACGCGGACAAAAACTTTGAAAAAGTGCACGATTCTTTAGCGTATGCACGTAACGTACAAGAAATAAATCAATAATCCCTGACCCTTCAAGCGGCTAATGACTTATACAACGTGTTGCATAATTCGTCTCGCTAAAAAAAAAGCCCCAAGACCATCATAAAGTTTGCATGTTACTGGTCATGACATACACTCTGGATAACGAACTACGAAAGTATCGGTTAACATATCGTGGACGCCGGTCCACACATATCACCCTACGCGGCGGTGAATCTTATTCCTTGTCTTCTCGCCTGCATTCAATATTAAACTCCCGTATTCCGTGGGACGATCCGTCATTTATACGAGGAGCATCTTGCAACGGGTGCAGCGTCCGAGTCGAGATGCAGCGGTGGAGGCGGTGCGCGGCCGATTGCAGTTATTTTCGTTCCGTTCGGAAGCCATTAATGGGCGTGCGATAGAGCGCTAATTGCAGAGAGTGCGACGGGAGCCGTGATGCGTGAGGCACGCGCGGACGCCGCGCCCTCCCGCACGCCGCGGCACGCCCACCCTCGTGGCGATGCCCCGGGCCTGCCAGCACACGCGGGTGGCAAGGCGCACAATGATACAGAACACTTCTCTAAAAGAATCATACTTTTTTAGATAGCCAGTAGTAAAACAATTACTTTTAGAGCATGCACAGCGATCAAACAGTTTAATGTTTAGCATTAGAGCTGAGTGAGATGATGCTCAAATGCGCAATTGAAACTGAAATGCAACGAAGTAAAAACACATGTTTAGACTCCTAATTTAATTTTTAATTGGAGATGATGTCAAATGCAAAATTAAAACTGAAATCCAACGAAGTAAAACGCTTTTTTAGAGTGCCTCTAATAAAAGCGGTTACTTTTATAGTTTTTACATCCGCATACCGCTCAAATATTCAGATATAACTGTGAACGCAACGAAGGAAACAAAATACTTTCGTCCAATCAGCTGCAATGAATTATGGTGTAACAAGGAATCTAATTAAATGATTTGTATTTTTGAATTAAATAAAAGGAAAGTTTTACCTGGTTTACGTGGGTTTCTCGTAGGAAAAACTAACTCGTAGAATTGCGCCTATCGGTCTCATATCGTAACATTTCCTGCTCGCAAAATGAAATTTCTTTTCCAGTTGTGTCTTAAATATCTATTATCTCAAAACATTGGCCGACCTGTATGGTAGAGGTGGGTAACAGCGTGAACAGACTAAGCGTTTCGATCCGAAGTCGAGGGTTAAAGACTAGCCTTGAGCATTGTTGTTCGTCCCGTATCTCTCCTGTATGTGTTGTCGCGGGGGGCCTCGCGTTTACTGATCACAGATCAGAGGAGCCCGCGTCTTGGTGTCTAGTTTTTGGTCGAATGTGCGTTCCATTTGGACGAAAATGGTAACTGGTTGTTGGCTGGATAAAAGTCCTAGGAAACTAGTAGTGCTCAAACAGCACGAACTTTCTTTGCCCGTATTTTCAGGCAAGATTACGTGAAAATTCTCAAATTTTCGAAAATTTGTACATGACTTTATTTCAAAATCTATCTTCGAGAAACATATTTCATTATGGTAAAATGTCAGTCTTCATAATTGTAGTTGTAAGAAGATGCCAAAAAATTGGCTTTTTGCAATTCACGAAAAATGAGATCTGCACCATTCTCTTAAACATCCTTTGTACTATCCATCAACAAAATTTAATAAAAAAATTGGAGCAATTTTTTGAAAATTTCAAAGAGGTCCCAGGGACATTATGCAAAGTACCCCCAGAATTCAAATATCGGCCGGCGACATCACTCAGATCGATTGGGGAATATCAATTTTGGAGAAAATCAGCCGAGTTTAGCCGCTAGCATTGTTTCCAGACGGACAGACATATAGACAGACGTTTTGCCCTCAATCGATATTTCAGTGTGAAGAACCCATAAAACAGGGGTTCTGGCTACACTTGTATTAGACACTGTACTTGTATTAGAGAATGATTGTTCTAAATTTAGCTACTGGATTTATACACATTTTCGTTACCATTGTCCTGTAATAACCGTTTTTCGCGCAGCATTACAGAACTTTCTCTCTACTGCAAAAGTGGTATCAAGAAATAAAAAAAATTATCGTGATATTTCTAGGGGAAAATGGTGAGATAAATTGAGACGTTGGGTGGAAGAAAAGCATAACTCGCATTATGGCGTTTATCCGTAAAACGTTTCAATGCGTTCTTTAGGTGACTTTCTACCACCCCTCCAAATATTACTCTGCTAACCCCAATTTTGCAAGCGTTTAGGAGACTTTTGAAATACTGAATTTCGCCCTTTTCCGTAAAGTCATTACTTCTATGAGCTTCAATCATTTCGATTCCCGGTGTTTAGAACATCAATAGGATGACTGTGAATACTGAAGATGTGAATTTGTCGGATATATCTGATTTATTCAACGGATGATAGGAAGTTTTAGCATCCAGATGATAGTGATATATCTTCTGATGCTTATTTACATTGTGTTAAAGATGAAAATAAAGAACGAAAAAGGAAAGATTTTCGGAAATCGAAAACAAGAATTCAAGAAAAGACACCGAAATAGCTGTAAAAATTTAATCATTGGTTCAGGAAAATTCATAAGTACATTAGAATGATTTGTCTCTGTACGATTAATAAGACGAATGTTTATGTTAAGATATATTTAACACCGCATTAGTGACAACGATTGCTATACAATGTTGAGGTTATGGGAAATGAAACCTCTACTAAATTACCTCTACGAGCTGTATTTCTGAAATTAATAAATACACGCAGACTTTCATAGAAGGGAAACATTTATTTTAAAATAAGCTTGTTCAATGGAATAAGGGTGCAATTAAACATTTTAAAATTAGTGTTAATCCACATATTTGAGCCTTTTAGTTCATTTTATTACCTTAATTAGTTGGTAGTATGTTTCTTCATGTGATATGTAAGACTTTTGTAGTTTATGTGAGAAATACAGCGTGTACACAGTTCTTCTTGTTTATCTCAAAACTATGTTTTCTGAATTACGCCCTTCTTCCATCCAACTCCTCAATTGACTCGCCAGATATCACCAACTCTCTAATTATTTTAGAAGGTAAGAAGAAAGAAAGAAATGTTCCTCAGAAATGTAGGAATTTATAATATTTTAGCTTCAAATCTTAACCAGCCGAGCTTCAGGAATTATTTTTCCATCATCAGTGGTAAATCTTTATATAAAATTAAAAATTTAAGTAAATAGTTAAAATGCGATAATAGAAATTAAAATATACAAAAAAAAGTTTTGTAGATTTTTTTTCAAAACAAAGACAATTACCACAACCTAGGAAAAAATTAATAGAAGAAATAAAACCTCTAAGTTTATTCAACTTTCATTGGTAACAATACGAAACTTTCGGTCATGACCAGTCTCAAACCTTATATTGCAGTACCCATCTTCGCATGCTCTTGACCGATGTCGCCGCGTTTTAGCTAGAATTATGTTAGCTTAGTTAATATTAGCTTTTTATTTACCTCTCCCTTAGCTGCTTAAGCCGCAAGGCAGCAGCACAATTTGTACACAATTAAATAAAATAAATTCCCGCCTCCTCAGGGTTACTGTGGAGGGGAAACATGTAAAAAAGATGTCGCCGCGTAGAACCATTTTCAATCTTTCCCGGTGTCGATGGCTCCAGGTCCAAATACCATATTCTTTTCTTCCGTTCTGGCACAAGTGTATTCAAGTCACTGATCCTCACCGCCTCGTAAGTTGATAAGACTTAATTAATTTTTCTTTTACAAGTTCCCAGTTCTTTCTACGCGTATACTTAAAATAATTAAGTTTAGCAAACTATTATCTGCATCAAGTCCTGTTGCCGACAAATTCACTTAAGTTCACAATTCTAGCTGCTGCACCCACAAAGTCCAATCCCTTCATCAACGCATAAGTCGGAATGTGTCCATACTCCCCTCTTTCAGCTCTTCAAAACTCGGTCCATACATTCTACTGTTTCTTGTCAGAAAAATTCCATGCCTATCCAATCCCTCAATTACTTACAAATTCAACTAGCCGCGCCCCAGACTGTCATTGCTTTCTCAGCCAATCCCCAAACAGTTTACTTTATCAACTAGCCGCGGCCCGTGGTTCAAAGCAATGAAGTTTGTTGATCTTGACGACAACTCGTCTACCGTTGCTATGCCGCCATATTTACAAATTGTCTATCCTTACAATTCACCCTGTTTACAATAAATGTAACGCAATACAAGGTCCCACATATTGGTAGGTCACAATATGTTTATGTCTTAAAAATACATGAGCATATTGAAGCTATATTTATGTCTAGAAGCAAAAAATGGCTGTCTCAACATTTGCTCAATGGTTCAACGGAACTCAACGAGTCTGAACGAGGTGGTCATTCAGAAGTGAAGAACAATACTTGTTACAGGATTCTTAAATGTTCATAGTTAAACAGTGCATTAGTAACTAATATTTTTATAATATTTGAACTAGTATATTCGTTTTGATGGTCAGTATAATATATAGATGTACGGAAACAGTAATACAGCAGGAGGTTTTACATGGGACTTAAACTTGTATATTGCTTTCAATAATTTAATGACATCTAGCAAGAAAGAAGATAGTAACGTAGTATGCGTAAATGTGTAAGTGAATTTCTGTAGTGAGCTCTTGATACTGACACCCAATGGATATGTTTCTTAGAGCATGTGCTTTATCAATAAATATTTGTATTCCATGAAAGTTCTCACCCCTAAGTCAGTTCGTTTTGACAATACAATTGATTTGTAAATCAATAGCCAAGGTAGAGGTAGAATTCGTACTATAAAGAACTGAATTAAGTGTTCATTTCATTTCTATGGGTATTCCATTTGAGGTTTGACGGACTTAAGAAACCCAGAAATGTTTTTAATGTATCATCAGCCATTTTGTTATTGTTAATTATCAATAGCACATGTAATTGTCTGAAATCTGAAAGTGCTCTGAAACGGTTTTTCCTTCTTCAGATAAAGTGCCTTTGAATCGATTGGGGAATATTGATTTTGGAGAATATCGGCAGAACACTTCAAACACTAGCTTTGGCCACGCACGAAGAAGAACGGACAGACGAATGGCCGGACTGACGGCCGGACGGATGGACAGTCCGACCGTCAGACAGATGACCGACGGATGGACAGACGAAGAGATGGACAGACAGATGGACAGAGGACAGATGGACGGAAAGACGGACATATTTGTTCGTCAAACGATTTTTCGGCAACAAGGACCCTCAAACATGGATTCTGACAACACAGGAGAATTACAGGAAGCAATTTACACTACACAAAAACAAGATTTAATCACATTTTCATTACCAGGGCCAGGCAATAAGAGTATTTGGCTGGAAAATTTGCCGTTTTCCGGCGCACTTTCTCTCCTTTCGAAGTAAGGGCTGTTTGCAATTTTCGAAAAATAGGGAGACTTCGCCGGGAATGGGACTAGCACCAATTTTTTTTACCAAAACTAGATGTGCTCTAACCTTACATCATTATTCGCATTATTGGAAATAGTTGCGTAATATTGAAATTTCTGCCATACTCAAAAGTTCAATAACTTGAAAAAGTTCAATTCAAATAATTAAAACGAAGCGTCTGTGTTTATTTCGTTGATATTTATATTTTCAAAATATTTAACATGACTTCATTTCAAAATCTGTCTTTAAAGATCTGTCTGTTTCTGATTAACATATTTCATTCAGGAAAAATCATAATTGTAGTTGTAAGAGAACTCTCTAAGAAATGTAAATATTTGCTATTTTCGAAAAATCATGGATTTCAAACTATATGAGGCCTGTACTATTCATTTAAGTGTTCTTTACGCTATCTGAAGACAAAATTTAATCAAAAAATTAGTTGCAATTTTTGAAAATTTTGAAAATTTTCCAGGGGCTAAATGTAAAGTTACAATTATTACAATATCGGTTTCGAATTTAAGGGACCAGGAAATCGGTCAGATCGATTCGGGAATATTAGTTTTGCTGAAAATCCTGCTTGCGGCTTAGCCGCTAGCGTTGTTCACACTGACAGACAGACGTTATGCCGTCAATCAATTTTTCGGTACCAAGGACCCATAGAATATAAATTATGACTACACAATACGTTATAGAAATTAAGTTACTGTATAATTTATTAAATTAAGTTACTGCACGATTTATCCACTTTTTCGTTTTCTGGTGCCAGCAATAAGAATTTTTCTATCGAAAACCTGCCATTTTCCCGCAGTATTGCAATACATTCTCTATACTACGGAACCAGTAACGAGACAATAAATATTTTAACGGTATTTGAAATATTTTAATTTCATAAATTTCAAGCACATTTTACGGAAAAAATCTCATTTATTAAAATATTGTACTTGCGCTCTTTTTATGAGCTAATTGTTTCGATCAGTTTATATTTAAAGCAAAATTCTGTCTTTCAATTAGAACTGTGTTATGCATCAATTGAAAATATATCTGAATATTCCTTTGCATTAAAAACAATGAGCGAATTAATGTTTATATGTTTCATATTGTATTATATATATATATATATATATATATATATACATATACATATATATATATACATATACATATACATATACATATACATATATAGTGTGACATACCCAAAATGACGAACAATTTTGTTTAGGCAAATAAAGGTCAAAATGTATGTAGATATTGCAAAAGACGTAGGTTTCAATGGTGTAGATATGCAGATGACACCGTAGCAACGCGAGTTCGTCCTGAGACGTGGGATTCTATGGTGCAGATACACCATAGCAACGCCAAAACAACAAAAGAGAGAAAAACACAGTGAGCTCTGAAGGCTGGATCAGATTGGGAATTAGGGCATTCCGTCTCATGTCGTGGTGGTGAGCAGATCGCTTGTGCGGTTTTTCTTGAGGTTAATTATCAAATCGGGACTTGTAATATTTCGTGAGAAAAATTTCCGTGTGCAACGGGAATTGTAAAATTTACGTGTTGTACCATTGCAAACTCGGACTTATAATATTTTCATGAGTGAACTGAAAAGTGAGCTTAGAATGGCGCTTAAAATCGCGATGGAGTTAAAGATTTGACTTAGACATTTTACCACTGAATTGTGAATTGCCATATTATTCCGACCTGAGAAAGTAATCAGTTTGAAATAGGTGCCCACGTTAGACGCAAGATAAAGAGTATAGGCAGTGTTTGTGAAGTGGTTGGAGGAAGTTTCGAGTTGGTCGCTGATCATCGTGGACTTCGATAAGAAGGAAGGTTGGATTATTCTACGCGGCTACATCGAGCGACGTGCGCACGAAGAGGCAAGAAAGGATAAAAGGTTCTATAACGCTGTTATTGCAATAACGAGAAAAATGGTCATGACCTAACAATAACTTGTAATAATCAATGATAGTCTGATAACTTTTGGCATTCATAATAAATTATAATTCATAGTTTGAAAGAAAGCTGATTCTTATTTGCCATTACATGCAATCCTTGAGTAGACATTTTAGAATTATTTTCAGATTCATCGCCACTCCGTATGGATTGCAGATTGAGTAATTGGTTGCGGAGTAAGTAGAAACAATTATTTCATAAGAACCCGTCGACCCAGCTAGCGGGATTTACATTTATTTGTAATATATCCGAAGACAGTAATAGATACTCAGGAATTCAAGTGTAACCTTTTCCTGGTGCCCAAATTTTTTATAAATTCGGAAATTGGTTACTATTTACATTTATTTAGTAATTAATAAAAGAAACGTTTCAATATATATATATATATATATATATATATATATATATATATATATATATTGAATGTACAAAATGTATAATGTGCAGGCACACTAGTTGAATACAGACTGAAAATGTAACTAAACCAGCCGCATTTTTACGTTTTAGGTTACCGATTATTCTGACGATTTCATTTGAAGAAGTTTCAGAAATAATTATTGAGTTGAACATTTTTGGGAACGTCTGTTTCACATCACAATCAAACAATACAAACCACAAATAATTCTCGAAATCAGACTGATTATTTTTTCTGAAATGTTAACTTCTCTGCCATTACTCTTTAAAGCAACGTTCTCTACAGACTTTTGAGATGATGTTTCTGACTGTGATGCATGTTAATGCTAATGTTCACTCATCTATGTCTTCGTCAGCTATGGATTATTTTGCATTACTGCTCACTTTCAATCCTTACAGTATTACAACTGTTTTCCCTTCCCCTTTCTTCTCCCCTGCGTTCTCTTTATTACTCTTTGGTAAAGATATTCCACAATCATTCTCCCTTTACCCAAGCAAAACTTGGCAGATGAACACTTTTTGAATGCCAATTCTTGCCTGTGTACCATCGACCACATGTGCTAGTTGACCATCGAGGCACAATGAATTCCCCAGTTTATAATATAATTAATATTCGCCAGGTTGTAGTACAATTAATATTTGCCAGTATATAAATTAGCTATCCTGCACCATCGTTAGTTCTCTCATTTTAGTTTGTGACAATTTGAGTTAGGATACGCGAGAGAAAATGATTTGGTATATTAGAACTTTCCTACATAAATTACCCCAAATCTATCATATTAATGGTTGACAAATGTATCGCTGATTCCGTGTAGTAAAATGTTGGGTTATTGGGGACCTCACGATACATTCTCGTTTCCTCTTCCGTCTTTCCTGTAGTATTTATTGTCTTTGACTCAAATGGTAGATCATTACTTACCGGTAGTCACTTGCCATTTGCTGGCATAATCGTACTGGTTTATACGTATGTGGAAATAGATTTACAGATTCAGTGCTGAAATAATAAAATCTGTTAAGTTTTGCGTTATCCTTCCTCACTGAAAAAAAAGGCATTACAACTTACAAATTGTAATTAATTGAATTTCATTGTTAAATACTTTTGATTGCTTCCGTAAATTGGAACCTAGTAAATCAATATTTTCAATTTTTGAGAGAATTTCTACTGTTTTGTCAGTTAATTTGCAAGTTCTTAGGTCGCCTATTTTTAATGTAGAGACGACTGGTTCTCACAGACGTTGCGTATAATACTTAGAATTTTGACATGGTGAAATGCTTGATTGACTCTGCTTAATTTAGGTGTACATTCTATTCTCCTAGGTCGTTAACAGTATAAGGTGTGTAAAATATTATGGTTTTCTGCAATACACGAAGTATTATATACGTTTATTCATTGCAGCAAGATTCCATAAAGGCTAAGCCTAATTATTATCAGGGTTTTAGTGTTTATAGAGGCTTTAAAGACATACTTTCGTATTCCAAACCCCTTAGTTTCAAGTTCTTGTGTAGTAGTTAAGCAATTTAAGAGGACACTCAAAACACTTCAAGTTGTTGGATGTTGTAATAGCACCAGTGAAGAGGAAGTATCGAAATAAGTGAATTATATTGAAAACAGTTTACAGAATTAAATTCCTGGCATCAAAAATCTTTTGTTTATTTCAATTAATTTAACAATAAAACATTGAGAACTATTAACAAAACACAACTTTAGAAATAAAAAATGCATTTTATAGGTAAATTATGCGATTCCTCGCTTTAAAGAAATTATTCCCACTACGCGCAAAACATGACATTTTCATGTGCCAAGGTCAATCTCGCTGATACTATTTAATTCACAAAGTCGTCTTGGACAGTACAAATTCAAAGTATGCGTAATAAAAATACACACGACATGCACTGTACACAAAGCGACTTATCAAACGCCATAACAGCATTAAAAACATGAAATTCGTCTCAAACAAAATGTCGCCGTCTAATTAGCGACAAAGCTCAGAGGTAACAAACATTACTGAATATAACATTTTTAATACATTAATTTTGAATTAAAAGCTACATTTTTTCGATAATAAGTACTATATTTATAAAATGTTTAAGTTATAAACTGTGTGAAAAAATAGTGTGTGGTAGGCCATGTTAATGTTAAAGATTCGTTTTTCTCTTCAATTTAATTCAAAAGTACCAATCAAGTGAGAGAACCTGTGAAACGAGAAGAAACATAGTGCTACCCATGTATTCATATTACAGTTATGAAAATCAATGGAATGTGCATCTAGACACTACATTTGTATACTCATAACGGAGATCTGAAAATGGTATTCTGTACTAAAAATACTAGTAATGAAAAGGGAGGGAAAGAGAGCGTGAGAGGCTGAAGACAGATGGGAGAAGAGAGAGTTTTGTGGAGATCGCTTCCCAGAAGTCAAGTAACGGTCTTCGCAAAATCATGCCATCCTTGTAACTTTTCGTGTTCGCGGGAGCTTCGGAAAGCGAAAGGATAGGGTCCATTAATTATCCATAATTGATGCAGAAATTACTTTCACACATAACGGGTTACACGCCAGTGTGCTTCTTTTTATTCAATCATATCAAACGAACCCAGGCATGTTGTACATTTAGGGTTATTAGTGCTTTACAGTCCAAACTATTTAAGACCTTGAGGCCGGTTCCGGGTCACAGTCTTCTGCTCGTTACTAATATGCTTACGATTTGCTACGAAACCATTTTGAAAATCTAAAAAAGTTTAAATCAATTTTTATTTGTTGTATACCAAAAATAATTTGAATGCTTCAAAAAGAAAACAGTCAATTAGAACAATTATAAGGAACAAATGTAGCGTATTGGTATGCAAATATAAATGAAAAAAGTTATTATATTTCACTAATGCACGAATAACAATTGTGTTTATATACAAAAGTGCAGAGTAAAATCGTCGGTGGTCTTGTTTTTGAGGCGAAAATGCGGCCCACATGCCGGAAAATTACAAATAGTAGTGTTTTGAGATGGACATTTCCTATCTTTCTTGTTTTATTATACGTATGGGTGACAGATTAATTCAATTCTTTTATTAAAGAAAAGTACATACTGTGAGCAATCATACGGATTTCTGTATAAAATGACAAGGCTGTTTATTACCCTGTTTCAAAGTCTTGAATTCGCAAAATGGCATTACTGTACGTATTACCATGGTGATTTTTTCTTCAATAACAGCCGCCTTTTGAAAGAATTAGCTCGTTATAAACTCTCATTAGACGCGTATTCTATGTATTGCAATGTATTGAACTATTCACACGTATTCTATGTATGGATATCAGATTAGCTCTTTCAACGAGCGGTAATTTATTTGCAAATCGCTTAGAAAACTGGCAGAGCTAAGTGCACGACTTCTCTCGCGTAAGTATTCTCCTCTGAAAAGGAACTCCTTGAGCATTCAACGACCTGTTTCTAAAGCCTTTGAGTAGTTTTATTGGGCTGCTTTTGGTAATCTTCCTAAGAGTTCAGTAAGCATCTTCTATTGCCTTAACTGCAATTGTAAGAAAACTTTTGTTAAGAAGTTTTTAAAGTTTAAACATTGCACTAGGTGCTCAGACCAGGTGCTGTTCGTTAAGTACAATGATCTCCAAATGTCGCTCTTGTTTATTGGTACCGATCAGTATTTATTGCTACTATTTTGCTCCCCCGAATGACTATACGATTCTGGATCAGAATGTTTGCATGGCTCTAAACTAATAAAAGAGGAGTGTCGAGACAGGTTACACAGAGTTAAAAAGATCAAGGAAAAGATGGAATTTAAGTCTTTACTGTGCTAATTCTTATAAGCAAGGAAATACTTCGGTATCCGGGATGTCAAAATTGTTTTCAACGAGGAGGAACTTTTGAAAATTAATGGATAGTATATTATCATTATACGTTCTCTTTTGTGGCAGATTCCACACATTGACGTTCTAACTAAAACAATCAAATCAAACATTTCAGTCACAATATTTTTTGTTGCGAATTGGGATCAACTGTAAACAAATATATATTACTAGCTTAAGAAACTCGGCATTCCTTAGGAATTTATTTCAATTTTATTGGAGAGATGGCGCTTATGAGGCTGCAAATGTTTTGGGCAAGATTCTTCACACTGACACCAATAGTATTGTTTCACATATGTTTAGGTAAAAGATATAAAGAGTAATGAAATTTATCATTAATTGAAGATATATTTTAATCTATTAATACCAAAATTTAAGTGCCTTGAGTTACTTCAGTATTATTTTTTTACAATCTATTTGATAGGACATCTGGACATCTAGTTAGTTGGTTGTTAGCGATTCCGGGCTCGTCAAAACTGGTCATTAGCCCCGTATGTGTAGTGTATGTTTTTCATCGGGAGGTGGCGGTGATCTTACACCTGCTGAGTGGAGAGATCCGGCGCCGGTCTACTGTCGGCTGGCGGGTTCCCCCCACCTGGTATCTCCCACCAGCAAGATACCCCCCCTGCCGAACAAGCTCTAAGCTCCCGAACGGTCTCTCGGTATGTGTGTCAGTGTAGTGCATGCAAGTGTCTAAGAGGTGAGGATAGGACAAGGAAGAGGAAGGAAAGATTTTGCGCGGTCCGTTTGTTAGGGTATTGCTCCCGCATTCGCCTAGTGTTGATCAGCGAAACCACGGAAAACTACCGATCAGAGCAGCCGGCCTCTAGCACAGGGACTGAATTCCTGCCACAGGCGGGACTCGAACTGAGGACCTCTCGGTCAGAGGCACTACAGTGACAGTTGATACCCTGAGCCACTCTCCAGTCTTCAGGGGCACATTTTCAAATAATATAATCCAGTATAATGCTCCCCGTGGTATTGTAAGAAAGACCCGTGGTAGACGTTAATGATGATAACGTTGTGTGGCGAATAGAAGACCTAATAGTCGGGGTTTAGCTTATATATATATATTAATAATATTTATTATTATTATTATATAATTATTATTAAACTTTTGTACTTTGTGTTTTTAAGGTCATAGTGAGCACACAAATTCAAAATGTAATTTTGTTTTTTGTACAATGAGCATTATGCCTCAAAATAAATGTCACGTTTCCCAGTATCGTTTCAGTATTTCATTTTCGTTGACGTTGCCTTATTTCAAAATGCACAAAGTGGTCGTTTTCATTCTTGTAGGCTAAACACATCTTTTTACTCTTCTTGCGTGTTGATCCTTTGAACTCTAGATCGTCGCAGTAAATCTCTTTTGAAAAGACAAGTATTCACTGGCTTTGAACATTATACACGAACACCTCACACTCAGTAAAGCACCATGACAAAACATGTTGGGTTTCAAAGCGAGTTATCTTTCTGAGTGACTGCTGGTAACCAAATTTGGAAGATGCGCGTCGGAAAGTCTTTTAATGATGAAGTGAATAGATGATATACAAAGAGATTTGGTGCACTTGAACTTTTCGATTGTTCTGTATTGCATTTCAATGGATATGGCTCAAGAGTATTTATCTGTAAAAGCGTTATTGAAACATCATGTTTAGGGACGTTAACTTCTGCAGCAGAACAATACACTTGCTTCACGAGTATTAAAAAACAGGCATTAATCAGGCAAGAACGTGTTTTAAATAATAATTTTATTATTTAAAAAGAAGAACTGAACGAACTCAAAATATTACAATCATGTACTTCTGCTGAATATGTATTAGAAGAAGAGTAAAAAATATGATATTTAAAGAAGTAATCAGTTTATTTTCTTTTAAGTCGAAGGAAAAAACTTGATGAAGGGTAACATCTTCCAGCTGAAATAGTAGCAGTCAGCAACTTCAATAGAAGAAATACCGGAAAATCCCATTCGTCATTTGAACCTACCTCATTTTTATACGCATTCTATTGCAAACCCCTCTCAAATTAATTTGAGAAGTGTTCAAGAATAAGAGCTCAAAAGGTGGAGGAAATTAAGTTGTACAGTATATCCTCGTTCGCATGTACTCGCTTATTACGAATTTCGCCGTAAATCGAACAAAATTTGACTCCTGTCACGTAAACATAATGTATGACAAATTGAAAAAATGTACACTCCCTATTGCTTCCCATTGTTTACAATAAGTCAAAATTCTAACAAAAAAACTTTAATTTTTGTAATAATATACTGTTATTGTAGCTTAACGTAACCATAAATACGAAAAACCATTCTTAACACCGGATTACGTTCAGGATTTAATAATTCGCGGCATTAACGGTCAAAACAAATGAGTTTAACAGAAGAATGAGTAACTAAAGATTGTAAACGGGTACACTTATTCTTATAAATGATTGTTTGCATGATTTTTTTCTTATTGGAATATGATATTACAAAAACTATTGAACAACACATGGCCGATAACATCGGTTTCACACCTCTTCTATCGTCTCGGTTTACAAATTTCAAGAGCTTCTGTTATTTGCTTTTTATCGGCTTTACCTATTTGGAGTAGAATATAAATCATTAAAAATGAAGATAACATATTCCATAAATTGTATAAGGTCATGCGATTCGGAATGATGTGAGCTGCAATGATATCTAATTAAACAAAAATATAATATAAAATTTCGATTCTACAAATGGATTAAAAACCGACGACACTGGCGAAAACAATTTGATTGATCGTGAACCACCCCTCGGGTCATCCGCGAGCAGTCCGCCGAGCGCAGAGCGCATGGAATGAAGGCGGTCGTGACGAAAAGTTGACCGTGGACCTCCCACGCGCTCCGGGGAAGCGGCACGTGTTGTAAGGCCCGTAAGGCTCCCTGCCGTGGAAGGGCGCTAATTACGAGTGGCATTTGTGGCCCGAGAGGTGGCAGCGGGGGTCGTGCGCGTTGGAGGAGGCGAAGGCGCGAGAAATTTGGGGCTGCTGGAGGTGGCGGCCTACGGCGGCGGCGGCGGTGGCGGTGGCGGTGGCGGGCGGTGGCGGTGCGGCGGTGGCGGTGGCGGTGGCGGTGGCGGTGGCGGTGGCGGTGGCGGTGGCGGTGGCGGTGGCGGTGGCGGTGGCGGTGGCGGTGGCGGTGGCGGCGGCGGTGGCGGTGGCGGTGGCGGTGGCGGTGGCGGTGGTGGTGGCGGTGGCGGTGGCGGTGGCGGTGGCGGTGGCGGTGGCGGGGGCAGGGGCGGTGGCGGTGGCGGGGGCGGGGGCGGGGGCGGGGGCGGCGGTGGTGCTAACGAACAGAACTTTTCGCGTAAGGAAAAACATCGCGATGGAATACCACACGATAACTACCTCGATCCACTCACTGAAAGAGTGGTAAAGTAAATTACTGTATTTCATTTTTAGCACAGTGTCCTTGGAAAGTTATTTGCGTAGAGATGCGCTTCTATTTAAAATCGAAGTATATCACCCGTACCGTTACTCACTCCGACGATAACTGCAGTTTCGTATTTTCTTTGCACACTACTATGGCTTCTTTTAGGTATTGGCCGAGTACTTTCCATACAAATGCAGTTTAACTTAATAGAAGAGAAAATTCTCATCAGTATATGAAGCGGGGCAAATGTTCATGTGCTGTATAGATCTTCAGCACATAAACAGTTTAAATTAGCAAATTTAAACACATGATTCTGATTTACCTTCCAATTTTTATATAATAAATATTTAAAAAGAATAGTTTCCGTATTTTAGAATGCAAATCAAAACAAAATGTTTATTAAATGGTTACTGATACTTATCCTAAAAATATATGTAATTTTATGTAGGTTTGCCTCTCTATTAATGTATGTAACTTCTATATTCCTCTAAATTATTTTATGATAGGAATTTGTAAATTTTTATCCACTATTTTTTATCTTTGGTAAGTAACAGTATCAGAATATGGTAACAAAAGAATGTTACCAAAATTTGGTATCGTGATGTTATTTGATTAGAACATGTTATTTCATAACAATAATAAATATATACTGAAAATGTATCTTTTAAATCTTGGTAAATTACTACATAATCTAATACTTAAGGAATATATTTTTGAGTTTTCAAGGGCAAAATTGAGATGTTCTTTTAAAAATGTATAAATTATTTGAAATAACAGTTGTATTAAATGAAGAATATATAAATGAGTACAAAAGACAGTTACTAAAAGCGCATGTAATCTAAATCTGCATTTAATGTCGTTCCGGAAGCCGCTTAGAAGTTGGAGTGGTTACACAATAATTTCTGACACTTCCAAATTGTCATTATGGCCGCGATGATCAAAAGATCTAAGATGTTTTATTGCATACAAAGTTCTGCGCCTTGCTCAGTTAAGTTAAACAGCGAAAATTTCTTTCAGTTTGAGGAATGTTATACTGATTGAGATAATTCTTTTAACTTCTAGTTCTCGTGTAGATTGTAATATTTGAGAAATAAACCAACCCGGGTCTATGTTATTATCTCGTTTGAAACTTATTAATTCACGAATACATTTTTATTTTAGTCTTTTTATTACACACTACTAAAGTAACATGTTATTGTCTATTCATATAAAATCACCTTAGTTTCTGCATTGGCTACATTGACGAATCAACTACACGCTGTGAATTTCACTTCAGTCGCTATTAGCACGTCCTTGCGTGTCAATTCGAGATTCGATGGGGGCGCTCTTTCGCACTATTGAAGAGTTCACCCATCTGATCAGTCGATATAATTGTAGGGTTTAAATGCCAAATTCCTACCTCCCAAGTCGTCCCTCCACATCAATCTAAAATCCACCTGCCAACGACAAGGCGAATGGCACCGACGAAGTGGGCCATGTCGCGTTCCGCACATGATATTCCCTGACTGGTTCGATCGAATGGACATAATGACGATAATGGAAACCGACATAACACGTCAAACCTGCCCTATTATAACAGGTTGAAACTTCAATTATATTATTAACTGCACACTATCGGCTGAGGTGGAACGGAGCGTCCGATGATCTCATTGCAGTGCTTCTCACTGGGAGGTCGTAGGGTATGAGTTCCGACGGTGGCAGGGTTTGCGATAGTAGCTAGGTCGAATTCAGTCACTGACGGGAGGGGTATTCTAGCGGCCGGCTGCTCTTAACGGTAGTTTCCAGTTGTTTCTCCGAACCACACTGGCTGAATGCTTAAGAAAAGGACTTCCTCGACCTGTTCTCACCCCTTTCTTACATCCACTATACTATCGGGAGGCCAGAGCTTGTCCCGGCCGGAGCGGTGCCCCACTGGTCAGAGATACCTGGATGAGAAAATCACCGCAAACCAGAGTGAAGGTCGGTGCCGGATCTCACAATTCAGTGAGAGGCGGATGAACGCTGCTCTCTCCCAACACAAAAACACGCTTAAAGCTCTAATGACCATAACACTTGAGTCACCGGGAAACAAGAAATAATCAATCAATGAAATAACTACCTACACGTCCTTACATAATGTCAGTTTATGTACACAAAATCTTTACGAGTGAAAATCAACAAAAAAATGGAGCTTTGCGAGTCTTGGTGAGTGTGCATGAGCTCTTCACTTTGCTACTTATTCATTTTATTAGAAATTGACTATAATTACAAATTTTAAACGGTACGAACTGTACGTACTTCCGCACTCAAATCTCAGCTCCAAATTTTTGCTCTGAGACTTGAGTGCGGAAGTCGAGCGACAAGGCGAAACCCTCCCAACGGTGCGCGCGCCGCCTCCCGCACGCGGTCCAGCGGTCCCCCTTCGCTCGGCTCTGCGCGATAATTGCGCTTGTTACGAGCGGATATAATTCGGCAGAGCCGCGGCCGTAGCTTCGGCGGTTCCACCACCGCGTTGCTCGCCGGCCGCCGCCATTTTTTTCTCCAAGGTCGTCGTCGACCGAGGCTCTCGGAGCGCTGTTCTGACTCCCACGATTTCGGAGGTCGCGCGGAGGAGCGGGGCGCCTGGAAACGCGCCCGCGCCGCGCCGCGCCGCAACGCGCTCCGTCACGCAAAAGGCGCCTCACGCGGCTCCAGATGCGGAGTAATTGGGGGTGTAAGGGAGGGGAGCGCTTAGATTCCTGAGATGTGAGTCAGTAAGTGTTGATTCCGGCAGAGGCAATTACTCAGGTCATTACTGTCGTAAGTGTAGTGTATGTTATATTCTGAGAGATAGCGGTTGGAAAAGAGGAATTGTGGGGGCGTTGGCGTGAGTTAGTAAGTTTGATCCCGAGAGAATCAATCCTGGAACTCTGACAGATGAGGAATTGGGGTCGGAGCGCTTAGATTCCGGAGATGTGAGTCAGTAATGTTGATTCCGGCAGAGGCAATTACTCAGGTCATTAGTGTCGTAAGTGTAGTGCATATTATATCCTGGGAGGTGGCGGTGTTCCTCCACTTCCGGAACTCTGACTGTGAGGAGCAATGAGGGGGTTGGCGTAGATTCTTGAGGTGTGAGTCAGTAAGCGTTGATTCCGAGAGAAACAATTGATGGAACTTGGACAGAGAGGAGAAATTGGGGCGGAGCGCTTAGTTCTTGAGGTGTGAGACAGTAGGTGTTGATTCCGAGAGCGTCCATTACTCAGAGAGAGAATCAATTGCCGAGAATTACCGAGAGAATCAATTGCTGAGGTTTTCCTCTTGTAAGTGTAGTGTATGTTATATCCTGGAAGGTGACTGTGTTCCTGCCCTACTAGATGTCTGGCCGGGAGATCCTAGAGTTCGAGTGCCGACAGTGGTGGATTCTGGATATGATCGGATTTTGGCTAGGTAGCTAGGTTGAATTCAGCCCCCTCCCCAGACGAATTCTAGTGGCCGGCTGCTCTAATAGTTGGGTTTTTCCCTTTGTTCCTCCGTTCAATATCAGACGAAACTCAGATCAGTGCCCTTATAAAAGAGCCATGGACCATTCGCCATCTTTCCTTTTTCTTTCTTGACCTATTCTCTCAACTTACAGACACATGAACACACTTAGTTGCTCTGGGCTAACGCACTTGTCGGAAGACGAATCGGGTGCTGAGAGCTTGTCCCGCTAGAGCAATACCCAAGGGGGAGATACCTCGAATTGGGAAATGACCACCACCAGTCATTAATATTAACTTCACAAGTCTATTTTATTCTTGAATGCATTTTCGAACGCAAATATTTCTAATGATCTCGTAATAAAAATCGAAGTCTCAAATGTGTATAAATGAGCTCAGAATTGCGCATTTTTAAGAACGCTCAAACGGCATTTTCTCGAACACCACTCCACATTTTCAACCGAGAAGTTGGTTTTGAAAAGATGTTTTGCTCATTACATTAAACAGTTAGGAGAGAGACAAATTGAAAAAGTGTACCCATTTTTTTAAGTTAATTTATTGTAGGTCGCTTTTCAACTTCTTGGACATTAGCGATCAACCCGTTAATTTATAAATCACATTTATTTATTTATTTAGTCAAAAACTGTATGTGACGTATGAGAGAGAAAATCATCTGCGCACGCTTTCTTGAATTTCAGAATCCCTTCCCAACAATTTAACTATTAATAGTTGAAAGATCAAAATAATAATAATAATAATAATAATAATAATAATAATAAATTAAAAAAGCGAGAGATTAACATTTCAAGATGTTATTGATTTGTTTTATCATTTAATATTTGTTTTATCATTTAACTAGATATTTTCGTTGCCGAATTATAAAAAACTTATTTGTAACGGTAAACAAACGAACAGATTTGATTTTTATGTAATGATAAAATAGAAACTCACCCTAAGCTCTACTTGCACTACAAGCGGAAGCTGAAGTACATTACTTGTTACAGACACTTAAGTCCTTTTTAAATTTATACAATGTAAATGTAAACTAATTCATTATACTATATCTTGGTTTTGTTAAAGTAAACATTATTTTTTATTTTGACGGTCAGTAGTCTCTAATTGTATACGAGAAACAGTATTGTATCGTAGAAACAGTGTTTCGTAGAAAAATTGTATCGTAGAAACAGTTTTGCAGCAGAAAAGATTTTACTTTTAACTTAAATTTGTGTACCAATATTAATAGTTTAATTTCATATGGCAATGCGTTGTAAAGTAACGTACATGTATTGTATGTGGATTTCTTGTCGTGAGCTGTTGATACTGACACTTGATGAAATGATTTCTACGTCGAGTGTTGTAACTATAAATATCAGTATTACATGCAAATGTGTTCCCACCGTTAAGTAAGTCAGTTTTGACAGATTCGTAAATAAATAGGCAAGGCAATGGTAAGATTCCAAGCTCAATGAAAAGAGGCTTGTAGGGATCATGTGGATGACATTTTTTCATTATTTCAATAAATACTATAGGTAATAAAAGGTAGGTAAGTGGTAGGTATAAAAGGTATGAGGTAAGTGGGCATTAATCCTGTGGGTTGGAAACCGACGCTAACTCTAAATATATTCAGTTCTTCTTCCAATATCTTTGTCTGATTCATAACCCTGAGTGAGATTTCCGTGTAATCAGCCTGTGTATAATTAAGGAATTGTATTCACGCTGAGAAACAAAGATTCAAATATCGACATGGGAGTTCGGGCAACCGTGTAATGGTTCTGGGTCGAGATGGGCCTAAGAGTTATGTCGGCGTGATGTTTGAGGAGCGCGAGGATCCTCTTCACTGAGAATTGTCTCTATGTAACGCAAAATATCCTTTTAGGTGAACAAGGTGCCAATAGATGGCAGCTGAAACGTGAGAGCGGCAAAATCATAAATCTAGTCCGATTAAAGAAAATAGTACCATTGTACTGTACAATTTTCCAGTGCCACAGCAATGTGAACGGAAAGGGAATTCTGCAATACGAACATACATTAAGGTCTAAATCTTGAAAAGAAAAAAATCTTTAGAAATTCGTCAGGTATTAGTGATCTGTATTCAAGAAAACCGCTTGCAATGTTGGAAATTGTAACTAATTTTCATTCGTGGAAAGTTTTTTTCATAGCACGTGATACCATGAAAGTGTTGCTCAGTGAATAACATGAATCGTACTTCTGTAATCGGAGAGGAATCACTTCCTTTATTGCAAATTCACTCTGTTTTAAAGAAAGTCTAATTGCTTTTGTTTGCTCTTTTTTATTTTTTAAAGTCACTTTCAACTGCTATATTCATAAAGCGATCACTGCAATTTAACATTGCTTTTATTGTTTAAATTACAGTAACACGCATACGGACACACGAACACCCATGCCCCGGTCGCAAACCCGCAACCCTTCAAGCCAAAGCAGCCATTGTGCTGCCCTTCAGCCTTAGTGACCTCGGGTATTCAGACCATCTCTAATTGGGTCTTGTTTCGGTCCCTGTCACTTAATACTGAAGGACTTCCAAGATTCAAGTCAATGCTATTTCAGACAATTAAGTTGCATCTCGCTTTCTTCACCTAAATCGTATTACTGTTTCAACTAGGCACAATAAATCTATGAAAACAAAGACCTACTGGACAAAAATGTTGACAATACGGTTGCTCATTATCCAAAGAGCCATTTTGCTCTGTTTACACTGTAACTAACTTCATAGTTCTACAACACTTTTTATGTAATAATTAGCATTCATTTAATGTCAAATTATCTTCAAAAATTGTATATTTCTTCAGTACTAGAATAAACTACGAGTAGTTTTCGTCGCAAAATACTAAAAATTTCTTTAATTTCTTGACTGAAGTTTATTTTGTTGATGTAGATTGATTGATTGATTTTTCGTGTTTCCGGGCGCGTCAACTGCTTTGGTCATTAGTCTCGTTAGTGTAGTGCTTGTTTTTTCTCGAGAAATGGCCGTGATGTTCTCCAGCTGGTGGCGAGATCCGGCCCGACCTACCGTGTCTATGGGGTTTCCCCCTAACCAGGACTCTCCCACCAGCGGGACGCCGCCCCAGCCGGGACTAGCTCTAAGCTCCCCTGGAATATGTGGTAGTGTAATGCATGTTAGTGTGTGTGTGTGTGTGTGTGTGTGTAAGAGAAGAGGATAGGACAAGGAAGAGGAAGGACAGATGGCGCGCGGTCCGTGGCCCGTTTGGTAGGGTACTGCTCCGGCATTCGCCTGGTGTTGATCGGAGAAACCACGGAAAACTACCGATCAGAGCAGCCGGCCGCTCAAATTCTCCTCCAGACAGCGACTGAATTCGACCTAGCTGAAAAGCTAGTGTCGAAAAGCTAGTGTCGAAAATCCCGCCGCCATCAGGACTCGAACCTAGGACCTCCCGGTCAGAGGCGCTGCAGTGACATCAGTTGATGCACTGAGCTACCGCTCCCGGTTTGTTGATGTAGAGCTGCAAGTCAATGTAAGTTTATATTATTTAAGTCAAGTATTTTTATTTTCCGTCTGGTCATACTTAAAAGACATTATAATGACTTGATGACAAATAATGTGTATTTTGTGGTAAGCTATTGCAGAATTTAATTAGAATTGTTATCATCACATTCCATTCAATAAATATATTTTGAACTCAACATTAATTTTCAATTAATGTATGCCCTATATTTCTTCTTGAATATCCAAAGGACATATGCGAATAAAATTTGCTAGAAGTAACTTTCTTCCTATTTTTATAGAAACAATGGCTAAAGATGTGTAAATTACTTCATATATGATAAGGTGACAGAAAACATTGTATCATCAAAACTGAGAATTGTGTCTTTAAAAACGTTAGAATAAAAATAATAGCTAATGACAATAATTTACTAGTTGGAAAACTTTGTACACATTCTCGTCCGTAAATCCCATGATATTAGATTGTCTCCCCAAATTATTCAAAAGGAAAATATCCACAGGGAAACGGCGGGAAAATAAGTTGAAACACATATTTTAAGAGGGTGGAGTTTCAAAAAAGACCAAAAAGGTATTTTTTAAAAGCATATATTATATACAGCAATAAATAAATACAAATATACACATATGTAGCCAAGCATCATCGTACTTTTATAAATAATTCAGCCCTTTCATCTCTGAGTGGATCCCTCTAGTAGACGTAACCTTGGTCGCCGCCCTGTCCCAACCTCTGCTGTCCCCCCCGCTGTCCGTTGCCCTGGTAGCCTCCCTGCTGGTAGCCGCCCTGCTGGCCGTTGCTGTAGCCCTGCTGGCCGCGGCCGTTGCTGTAGCCGTTGGCGCCCCCGGGGCCGCCGCTGGGGTAGCCGTTGCCGTTGCCGTTGCCGTCCAGGCCTCCCTCGGGCTCCTCGTAGCGGATGTTGGGGCGGAAACCTTCGTCATCGGCTTCGTATTCGACGATCTGGGTGCGGCCGTCGGGCAGCAGCACGCGGTACTCGCCCTGGGCGCTGTCCTCCTGGCGGTTCTCCTGGTGGCCGAAGTCGCTGCCGGTCTCCACGTCCTGGACCTCGTACTGGAACTCGTAGTTAGCGGGCTCCTGGCAGAAGAGGACATTGGAAATAATTTTCGGAGTAACTGGAAAAGTATTGTAGTAGTTTGTCGTGAGTAAGGGAGGTGGGCACAAATGTGATTTCTCAGGAATTTTCTCTGGAAGGAGGTGAGATCGAATCCGGTCAATGGAATGACTGTTTCCCTTTTTCTTTCTTGAGCCATGTAGAACCTCACTGGCCTTAAATCGGAAGGCTGCATAAATGTATAACTGTCTTGTGTATCGTAAGATCATTGTGATTCAAGATTATGGATCGTATGTCTGGTTTTGTTCCTAAATTTTAGTATGAATTTTCTCCGAGTAACATTTAGATAAAGGACGGCAAGCTATCTAAGAAATTACTTCCATTACTTTTTTCTTATTACTTCCATTTATCGAATAAACGTCCATAAGTAACCTTCAAATCAGAAGAAAGGTGGTAAGATGGCTCTTACAGAAGCTCACAAGTGTCTACTCCAAGTCACTTGTATTCCTCGTTCGACTTTCTTAAACATTTTGTGCTTCAAAACATAACGTTTTGAAAGATCGCAGAAAGTTTTAACGCAATAACGTTTTCAGTTAAAACGTATTAGAACAGGAATCGAACGCAATTATTTGAATTTTTAACGTAATGGTATCACTTATTTACCAAATTTAAGTGAGAATACCAATATTGTTTGTATTGCTATTAAACCTATTCTAAACAATGTATTATTAATGTTACAATTGACATAAAGAGTGAAGATGAAGGAAATAGAATGACAGATAACAGAAGCTTTCGGGTTCGGATCCCGGTGGAGTAAAGTATTTGCACTTCTTGACAATCCATTTTTAAATAATGCACTTTTAACCATGTAGATTGAAAATGCGCTGGTTCAAAAGTGTTGGTTAATCGAATACTAATTTTGCTGTGATTTTGAAGGTTCTCTTTGCAGCGTATCCCAAAGAGTCTCGCCTAAATCTTGCAAACATTTCCCAGGAGAGATTAGAATATGATTTTTAAAATGTATTGAATATATTACTATTGCAAGTTTGAAAACCACTGAACGAATATCTGGCATTAATGAACAAAATGCTACTCTGAAGTTTAATATTATTTCTAATCAATCCTAGATTATCACATTTCCATTCTTGCACAAGGTTTCGTTAAGGTATTATCTAGACAAAAGAGGAATTAAAAATAGAATGAACTTTTCAGAGCGAAAGTGTTACGAGACGATCACGTGTCAAGATTTGATAATGAGATAATTAGGATGATACGAGGAAGAATACTGTTAAGCAAGATGAGAGAGCGGCTGGAGGTGGAAAGCGAAGTGGTGGTCAACATTGCGAAAAGTTTGACCAGGAATTACTATGCGTTGGAAAAGAGGGGTCAAAGGACGTCTTTACACCACTGCCATGATGCCGTAAGGGATCATCAACAACATGAAATACTTTACCATTTTCTAATGTATTAAGAAATAGTTGGCTTATGTTCAGAGAGTTTTGCAATTAGCTAAACGCACGTTACGGGTTTTTAAGTATACAGTACTAACATAATATAAAGAAAGTACAGGAGCTATTTACTTTCGAAGAATAAAAAATCAAAATCAGCAAAAATAAATTAAACATCAGTGCAGGAGTAGGTGTTGTGAAGCAATGTTGTTTGAAGTTTAAATTTCTATATTCTTGCTATTTCAAAATGAATATACGAACTTTGATTGTTATTTCATAAAACTATTGAGTATAAATTGAAATGTACTCTCATTAAAGAAGTGGAGTGTATATACAAAAGAACAATATTAAATTTTTAGGCAAAATTGATGAGCTGTCTGGAAAGAAAAGTTTCTGGAAATCCATCAGAGTACTTACGGAGAGGTCGTCCTGCTCGAGACGGGCGCGCTCCTCATCGTAGCCTCCAAATCCGGGGGCGCCGTACACGGGAACAGGGCCGGCGGGGCGGGCGGGGGCGGCGGCGGCGTAGCTGGAGCCACCGAAGCCGTTGCCGTTACCGTTGCCGTTGCGGGAGCCGAAGCCGTTGCCGTTGCCGCGGCCGGCACCGGGAACGCCGTACACGGGGGAAGGAGCAGCACCGAAGCCGTTGCCTCCGTTGCGACCGGGCACGCCGTATTGGGTGGAAATAGCTGAGAAACCGTTGCCGTTACCGTTGCCATTGCGTCCAGGGACTCCGTACTGAGTGGAAGGAGCAGAGAATCCGTTTCCGTTGCGACCGGCACCGCCGAATCGGCTGGCACCACCGTTGGGAGCACCGTATTGGGTGGACGGGGCGTTGAAGTCTCCGCCGCCGGGCGCTCCGGGGGAAATTCCGGCCGGGGCCCCAACCGTACGGGGGAGGGGCGTTGCGGCCACCGGAGTAGCCACCATTGCCGTTGCCGTTGCCGTTGGTGTACCCTCCGTTCTGTCCGCGAGGGTACCCGCCGTTGCCGTTACCGTTACCGCCTGGAGGGAGGTATCTTCTGTCCAGAGGTGGCTGCGCCACAACGGCGACGAGTAGGCATACGGCAGCAACGAGGAACTGCGGCATGGATCAATTCAGTGATGAAATTTCTATTTACCCTTAACCCCTACACTACCGCAGACTCAGTTGAGTACTATGTTGAGTCGTATCTTTGAACTAACAGATTCGATCAAAAAATTTAGTACAAATAAAATTTTAACACAAGTGCAAATTTTTATACAAATTTTCTCTACGTCGTATATGATGCAGTACTTATGAATATTTTCCACTGTTTAGACTCTTTCCGTTACCTATTAGACAAAAGTGTTTCTGAGAAGATGAGTGAAATATGTTTCATCATATTATCCCTTTATGTAACAACAAAGTTCGTTAGGGTAGAAAAAAACTTCATTTGCACAAAACCAATATATTTTCTTATGAAAATATATTTTCGATATACCTAGTAAGTTCTTGAGTTTAAGCCGCAATGTTTAACACAACATTACCCTATCAAATTAAGATTTGGTAGCAAAAATATTTTATTTCACAAATACAAATTGTCGTGTTTGTGATCGTGGAAACTCAATGAGTAAAAGCATATCTGAAGTTTAATTTCCTTGTTCGATTCGAAGCAAAATGTTTAGAAAAAATCCATTCTATGGGAGAACATCTGTAGTGAGTTAGTTTTTAACTCTTACCACGTCAATGGAATTTATACATTCCTCTAACTAAACCTTACTCTTGTTTAGTATGGTATCAATGGTTTAGTATGCATCATATGCTACACCATATTAGAAGCAAAATAGCATCACGGACGTGTTATTAATTTTATATGTTTTGAATAATGAACATATAAAATATATTTTTCTGGCATTTACTCTCAATTAATGCTTTTGAAAGCGTCCGAAATTATTAGTCCAATATCTTGGATAAACGGGAGAGAAATTAAATGTATTTCTTTCACTGCCTCAGCGAAAAGATTATATTAAACTTTTCAATTTTTCATATAATTTCTTAAAATATATTTCAAATGTATTCCAATATATTTAAGTAATTTAAACACAGTAATTCTACAGAATTATTCAAAATATCTATTTATCAAGAATAATAAAACCTGGCAATTATCTACTACAAATGAACAGAACAGGTTCAAAAAATGCACAAATAAATATTACTCTCCTTCCTCTGAGTGAAACAAAAAAGTATCAAAGAAAGTATGAATTCAAAATACTTTTATGCGTCTAGTTACAGTGAATATAAAAGATCGTCGTCTCCATATCCAGCAGGGTAAAGAAACTCAAGTTGTCTTCACCAGATAATTACATAACTTCACCTCTATTCCCAAACTCTCCCTAGACCCGTATTCCCAGACCACCCACTCAAGCCCTTACCTTGGCCATGTTGCTGCTTGTAAGGAGCGGTGGGTGCGACTGATGATTCTCCCCGGTCTCAGTCTGTATATATACACGCAGCTCGGCGTCTACTCGCCCGATATTGCGAGCCTAAATCGGGAGCAGGCGGCGCGCGGCACAAAAACGAATTAAAAAAGCAGCGGGCGGCGCGGCGGCCTCCTCTTCCGCGCCCGCGTGTACGCGCGGGGGCGAGAGCGAGGGCGAGGGCGGCGGCGGGGGCGGGGCGGAGGGATGAGCCGGCCGGCTCCACCGCCGCTGGGGCGTGCGTTGCGCCACGCGCTTTCGCCCGCCCCCTCTCGCCCGCCCGCGCACCCACTTGCGAAAGCCCCGCCAGCGTTACAGTTCGCGGGACTGCGGCGGCGCTGTGTAATCCATTACCAATACGCGCTTCTCGGTGGTGTAGCCTGCGCCAGAGTGATGGAGGAGGTGGTAGGTATGGTAGCAGTGCTGGTGGCTCCTAGAGTTACTACGATCTGTAAGTTACTACGATCTGAGGTGGAAGAAGGAATAAGGGCAGGCGTTGAAGCGCAAACGGGTCAACAATTCATCAAGATTATGTTTGATAGTTTTTAATAATGAAATTCATCTAATGGCTATAATGAGGGAAAGCAGCATAGGAAGGGGAGTCACCAATTACAATATTGTGAACGTGGGAGATCTGTAATTCGGTCGCAAGGCAACGTACACGTCATGGGACACGAACATTTGGAATGACAAGAATAACATGAAAATATCAGTCGTTTTGAGTAAATTGACGTCACAGTTTTGTTAACTCTTGGTTTACGGATCCCTTCGCCAAAAGTAGTTTGCAGTAGCTACTTGTCCCAGATTGCAGCACGAGTATGTTATTTTCGTAGAATCTTGTCAAAATACGGTATGTGTGAGGTGATGAAGTAGGGGTAGGTATGGTGGCAGCGGTTGTGGCTCCTAGAGTTACTACGATCTATGAGATGGAGGAAGGCATATGGGCAGGCGTTGAAACGCAAACGGGTCAACAATTCATCAAGATTATGTTTGATAGTTCTTAATTGATGCAAAGTCATCTAAATACCTATAATGAGGGTTATTAAATTAGCGGAGGAAGGAGAGTTGCCAATTACAATTGTGAACGTGAGAGATCTCTAATTCGGTCGGAAGGCAACGTACACGTGAACATTTGTATTGACAATAATATAACAAAATTTCAGACTATCGAGTAAATTGATGTCACAGTTTTGTTAACTCTTTGTTTACGGATCTCTTCGCCGAAAGTAGTTTGCAGTAGCTTCTCGTCCCACAGATTGCAGCACGAGTATGTTATCTGGGCAGAATCTTGTTACGATACGGTATGTGTGAGGTAATGAAGTAGGTGGTAGTTTTGGTGGCAGCGGTGGTGGATCTTAGATCTAGTTAATACGATCTATGAGGTGGAGGAAGGAATATGGGTAGGCATTGAAGAGCAAACGAGTCAAAAAGTCATCAAGATTATGTTTGATAGTTTGTAAGTGCTGCAAAGTCGTATTTTATTACAAACTTTTAAAATAATGTTGTATTTTTATTGGATAATGATTTACTGTGTGTGCCTGAAGATGCAATCAATGTGATTTCCAAAAGTTGTGCAATATGAAATAAATTGTCCTTGTATTATTAGTTGTCTATAATTTGATTGAAGCCTGTTTACATCAAATGTGACTCATTAAGACAAATATATTTTCGTTTATTAAAAAATACTTTCTTCGATTTTGTCAGAACCTTGTCATTCCACAGGTTGGAAATTGTTGAGTAAGGAAAAAATACATTGTTTTCCGAAAGAGTTTGCAACTTAAGTGCAATCTATCAAGCAAAGAAGGACAAGCAACATGGAGAAAGTATATAGGAAAGTCAGAAATGAGAAAGGGAACGGCGATGCAGAAAGGGTGGCAGAAGTAAACAGGGAATGGCCGGCATAAATTGCGGGTGGATAGAAGATTGTCCTTGCAATGAACATCGGAGAGAATAAAAGGATATAAGTGTGGGATGCAGGGAAAGATGTGACGAAACGCGAAACCTTAAAACCGAAAATATATATATTTTCGTATATAGTGAATTCTAGCACAATAACGAAAATCGTCGGTAATAGAAAAATAATCGTGAAAAACATTGTTTGCATATTCATACCAAGTCGATAAGTCGATAAGTCGCGGAAAACTGTTGTAATGCAAAAACAAAGCGAAGACGTTTTCTACAAGATAGCACAACTTAAGATTCCGGAACTTTATTTTCTTCCCATTACTAGACGGTAAGTAATATTGCCTTGCAAGTTATATCATAAGATGGTTGCTGTTTTTTTAATTTATTAAAATGGATTTTCTAAAATCCTGACTTTTTGGGCAACATTATTCCATTAAAATGAATGACAATGACTGCCCATGAAATACCTATCCTTAAACCACCAAGTGATAATTGGTATGGTGCCAGAAATAAAGACTTACTCTACAAAAACGGTGTTTTTTGGTCGGATTAGCCTTAAACCTTTGATTTCCGCATTTTTGAGTTTAAACTATACTACGGTAAAGCGACGTCATGGAGAACAGTCCAATGCACAATTTCTCTCTTATAAATGTGAGTGGGAGCTCGCGTCGTCGGCGCCGAGGCCAGCAGCAGCAGCGGGGTCAGAGGGTTGCGCCGGGGATGGTCCAGAGCGGGACCGTAAATTCCGCGGTGCCCGCGGCGCGCGTGCGGCAGTGTGGTGCGGGGCGTGACGGGGAGGGCACCTTGGACCCGGTGCCCTCGTGGCCGCACGCGTGATGTGACCCGCTGGTCAGCCGGTTCCTCGCGTGACGCGAAATAAAGACGCGCGTTGTATAACGGCAGGTGGCGAGCATCTCCTCGCCCGGGGCGGCGGCGCGGGCATTGGGTGGGCGCGATTGCACAGCCAGCCGGGGCTACGCACCAATGATACAGGAGACGAGCTGGATAGCTACAGCGAAATTAACCACTGTCTGGGGGAGGATTTTGGTAGCTAGCAATCCGTAGTTTTCCGTGATCAAACCAAGGGGAATGCCGGAGTAGTTTCCTGACAAACGAGCCACAAACCGTCCAACATTACCTACATTATTCTTGTCCCTTCCTCTCCCCTTACGCATACGCACACATATAGACACACACTATTATAGTACTACATGAGCGTCAGGAGCTTGACCTGGATGGGGCGATGCTTCGATGGGGGAAAACTTGGTGATATAATGCCCTTCAAGTCCATGTGTAGGTCGGCGTCGGGCCTCTCGTTCCAGCGGGGAGGAACACCACAATCTTCGGGATATAAACACACACACACACACACACACACACGCACACACACACACATATATATATATATATAAGAAATGTAAACGTCTAAATAAACTGTGACACTAAATATTCAGGTGATTTTAAAACAAAGATAATCTTAATGTGTAAGTTTATTCGGCACACAACAACATCAGATTAACTGATCATGTTGGGTGATAAACTAATGTTGAAAATACTAATTAACTCATGTCAGATAAGAAATGTATGCTTTGCCTTTAATGTCTTGAGATTCTGTCATCAATATCCAAATATTGTCTGATTTCCTGAATGAATGTGTTTCTGTAATCTCGAGCATAATTCTTGTAATTTACCTCATTCCATGTCGTGACAGTTGGAAATGTTTTGTCGGCGTGTTTCTTCATAAAGTATTAAAAATATGTTATGAGCATCAGTTACAATAGGAACTATTATCAGCTTCTAAAATAACTCTATATATTTCACTTTCATTTTCAAAACAAAAAGTTTGGTTTAAATTTAATGTCAACCGTTTACATTTTAAATAGTAATAAGAAGTAAAAGGTAATCGGCTTTATTTTACATTTCTCCTAATTTTATACAATTAATGTAAGCATTTAATTTGAGTTATTACGATGAGCTATGTCTTCATAAATCAATTAAAAAATTAAAGGAATTTGGACGAAATGATCAATCATGTGAATTACCTGACATCTTTAATTTTATTCACCCCATTTACACAAGTCTCAGACATATGTAAGAAAGCTTCATCTCCATTATGTCAATAGACTATACAGAGTAAATTTTAATAAAACCAACAAACAGTTTTTCAAATGCCCCCAAAAAATTCGAGGAGAATTAAGTCCGGATATCTACTGTACCAGGCCGTGCAAAAGATCCTCCGCGTCCTATCCACCGTCTGGGAAAGTTTTTGAGGTGTTGGCGAACTGTAATGCGAAAATAATATCATTCCCCAGTACCATCTATCGATGCGTTTCGTCAATACCATCTACCGTGGCAACGATGCATTTTCAGACACACGTTCACAGAATCATTTTTTTCTCCATTTCCAATCAGGAATCGATCCCTGCAGTTTGTCGGTATTATAAAAATTCACATTCTCTATTATAACTCCATTTCCTTTTCCTTAATATTAGTGAAAACGAGTTTACCAGTCTATTGGTTCAAAATGTAAATAGGAAGAATCCATTAACTTTATTAACTGATGGATTGCTTTTAATATTTAATATTATCCGAGACAAGAAATTTTCAACCTCATATTGGCTGTGATATTGCTTCTGATAGCTCGTATACTAATGAATATATTTTAACACTTCACGAACACGAAGTAGAACTTAACATTCATAAACGCATGACAAATACTCGTACATTAACCAAATATATTTTTTAACTTTATAATACCTAAATATCATTAGTTCATCTCAAATCGTGAGCAACAATTAGAACGGTTTACCAAAAGTATTAATATATTGATAGTTAAAAATTATTACCTCTTATTTTCATCCTAGGCATTGAATTTGTATAAAATTCATTGACATACGAGTAAATCAGTTTTCTCTTCTCGGCAAACAAGAAAATATCTGGCAATAGCTTCCACTTTTCAACAATTAACTGAATTTTTGGTATGATGAAAAATAAATATTTTTGCACACCTACATAACTTGAAAAAAGTAAAAGATATATTTCGAAGAAATAAAATACTAATACGTTAATTACGAAATTAACCTCTTGCTAATTTATATTTGCTGAAGTCATTTACTCTTTCTTGATCTTTTTATAAATAATTTATTTCCATTTCAATATCTTTTGCTCTGTATTTGTTCAAACTTCTCCCAAAATATAACAGAAAATATTCTGCTCACGCACTGTTGAGAGAGTTTGAAGATCAAACTAGGCAGTTGGTAGAAAAGGAAAAGTGTCTTCTTCTGGAGAAAGGATGCGCGTGATTGAAGAAGCACGCGTGGCGCTGGTGACGTAGATGCGACGTGCACGAACCGCAAGGGAGTGGCACTTGCTCCATTCAGCTCTGGAGCATGGAGGTCACGCGCCGCCCCCGCCACCGCCTCCAACCATGCAACGGCCCAGCGCAAAAACGAAAGGCAGAATATCAATTACTTAAATATATTATCTAGATGCTATTGAGTATGGGGGATTGTTGCAAAATTATATAAAGTGAAAGTATAATTGCGCACTGACCTGGCATGAAATTTGGGTAGCAGAAAAAATAAAAAATGTAATGAATCTAAAATTCTAATTTTAATATTTATATCTCACAGTTGCTCCAGGAACGAAAGTTGTACTTTAAATACATGATAAATAAGAAAAGGTAGATGCTGCTTATTTAACTGCAACAATATTTAAGAATATGTCAAAGAGTGTTTAACATGCTGACAGTGTTCGTCGAAAAGAATTCATACATTTTTTAGATTTAAGACAATTCACTTCACGCTTCATGTGAATCCCGTGGAGGGGGGGTCATAAAAAACAATCAAAATATTTAGAAAACAAAATTTATGTTCACCTGCTAGTATTTAGTAATTTCAAAATATAAATAATATTTTCTTCGAAGCGAGTAATTATTAATATATTTATGATATTATTTTACTTAATATTCAAAGGCAGCCTCAGCACCCTTGAGAATCATAAGACGCAATTTTTTTGACACGAATATATTTTGAAGTTTTGCACCTCAGATTTGCTTTTATATACCGACTAGTTAACATATTTTACACCAGTATTCATGAGTGAACATTGTGAACATTTTGTTGAGTGTTGTTCGTTTAGATCTACTGTGTACTATCGCCGCCCCCACCACCGTCACCATCTCGGCCTCTCTCGTTTTTCCATCTATTCCTCGTTTCCTCCCGCATCGAGAACCAAACTGTCTGGGTTAGTGACTGGAACATACGCGTAACATTTAAAAGTTATGGAGGTCTAGTTAGAAATGGCGTACTTACATTGAAACTTGGGTTGATAAGTTTGACAAATATTTACTAAGCTAATTGTGACGTTTTCAGATATTCCAAATTTTTGGTGGTTGACGAAAGTATTTCATATATCCTCTTTTTTAAAAAAATACAAAAAAATTAAACTCACTAAATTCATTAATATTTTTATCACACGTATTTCATCCCCCATCAATAGACTGTATTTGAAGTTATTCTTACTAGTTAGTTTTCTATTTCTATCGATATTTTATTGTCTTATTCTCATGACTAATTATCGCGTGTTGTATTCCATTTCATCAGTAAGATGTATTTGATTGCGATAAGAAAAGTTCAAAATATGCTACGAGAAGAAATAAAAGAGGTCATCTTCGTCAACATATTATTTTTATTAAGATAGCCGGCTTTCGACAGCCTTGCCGTCATCCTTAGTCTACAAGGCACAGAAAAATATAACAAAATTAAAAATAAAATACAAAATAAGATAGAAAATTAAATAATTAATAGATACATTTAATTTTTAGTTACAGAGAGCAGATAAAATTGAAAAATTGAAATCAGCAGAGGATTAGTATCAGTTCAAATTAAAAATTATAAAATACCATAAAGAAAGACATATATGACTGCAAGATAGTATCTTTATTGTTGCATCTATACTCACGTGACTTAAGTTGGTGCGTTCCTCAAATGTGCAGAATCGCATGTCCCTATTATACGCTTATAACTCAATTATGCTTTTTTCGAAAACAGGAGTTTGATCGTTATCAGCACAGATGCCTTTTTCATCATTTAATAGTAATATATTACAACCACCCTAGCAACACCGTTTTCCATCACTGTGAAACTGCCCCCACTGGTATCTCGCTTTCGATCATTTTCTCTCCAACGGAAGTGCGAATCCCACGTGTGAATCCCGGAAGTTATTGGTCCTGCGATCACTGGGATTCACGATTGTGTGAGGAGCACGATCCAGGAAGGGTCAACTTCTGCAGCGGGTCAACATCCATTACGAATATAATTATACTAATCTTTTCACAAATGAGCGCTGCGTCAATTTTCGTAGTTGATTTCACCTTAGAAAACGAGGTGTTTTCTCATACGCATCGAGGGATATCATTGCAGAGGATGTAATGTAATTCAGCTAGAAGGCACATTTTGTAAATAGGTTTTCATGCAGTCCGCGACGATGGCAAGATTATGCAATTTAATTATGCGAATGGCAGTAAAGATATAGTCTCATTCAGTCATTCAATTCCATCTTTACATTCTGTTTCCATCTCATACTTTTCTATATTAATAAGATATTTATTTTTACAGATATGTTACGCTTGTTATTTCCTTCGATATGAAGCTCGATGTACACTGCATGATTCACCGCGATCGAGAGGATCGTGGTTGCGAGGTTACTATGAAAAGAGTTGAATAATACATGTTCTCTTATTGAGGAATTATTGAAGGTAATATGGGAGGGAAATATGAAAAGACACACGGAGACAAGTTAACATCTAGTGAATTAGTAAATGTGACTTATTAAAATTAGGTAAAAAAAATATTGTATGTATCACGGGTGTTAACTGGTTCTAATGATCTCGGGAAACAATGTTGTTGCCGCTCGAATATTAGAACCCTTATAACGCCCTTGGCGCATAAATAACTATTTTGTAAATGAAGAGTTTGATATCCTAATATGAGAGGCACCGATCAAAAATACCTTTGGTAAAATAAGGCAGGCTGTAATGTTTGTTTGTTTTTTAAGTTGTTGCGTCTACACCTTGACGCAACGCGTCTCCAAGCCCCTTAAGGGGCGTAATCCTCCATTAATGTGCTTTATTTCTGGAGTAATCCTCTGTTACTGTGTAATTATTACACTGAATAATTACTATATTTGTCAAGTCTCGTCACGTCGCAGTCAGTCAGTGCCTTTTATCCCTTCGGTCAGGGGCTCAACGACGTTAGATCCCAGGGTTCCTGGCCGGTCACCCAACCCGGAATCCGCGAGTCTCGAATTCGCTTAACCTTCGTGACTTCACGGAGCGTAGTAAACGTGTTGCGCTAGCGGCGCCGGCGCATGCCGCCATTGTATGTTTGTTTTGGTTGCGAGAAATAATTCCTAGTCTTAAGAGCGTTCTCTCCATTTGTTTTCTGTGGTTTCTCTATTAGAAATGGGATTACAGTTTACAAAACATTTAATGTTGTTGATCTATAGTGTGAGCAAATGTAATTCAGAAAAGGAAATTATCAGAAATATTGGAATTAGCTTCTTTAAAGTAATATGATCAATTTGAATTAATTTGAATTAACGTAATTTCGTTGAATTGATTGCATATATTTGTATATGTTTAATACTATATGTTTTTCCGGGCCGTTTAATACTATGTTTTTCCGGGTCTAGTCATTACACTACCACAGTGATTTTGACCCCAAATATTGGAGACATGTAGTCAAGTAGTCCTTGTAAGATAAACACATTTTAAATAAAGAAATAAGACATAGAATTGTTCTTAGTTGGGACAGATATGCTCTAGAATAACAAGATATTGTAAATTAAATCGTCACATACCAATCCGTAGGGTAGGGTCTTAACAACGGGCCACAAAGTTTTCCATCTATCTTCGTGTTTGTAAATGGTTATTATTTCATCATTTAGGAATTTTATTCTTAGAACCTTTCTGAATCCTTCGCAATGGTTTCGCCTTTCAACTTCTATTGGCAGTTTACATAAAAAAATTAAAGAAAAAAAATGGAAACCACCATGCGTAATAGCTTCATGGTAACTCCAGCGTTCTCTTACATCTAGTCTGCCCATTATCATATTGAAATCCTATTTTAGTATCAGTCAATGTTGTTAACAAGTACACACTCGATGAAGCATAGTGATGTTGAACTAATTCTTCAAAAATAGGACATGGGCATGCGAGTTTCTGCGAAAAGCACTTCAAGTAAATAAAATTTTCAAAATACACATGCCCTTGGATAGCTAAAACACTGACAATATTTTAACACAAACATTTAGGAAATAATAGTAATGTGTGGCTAAATACATGCGTTATTGTTTCTTAAATATACAAACTTTTCCTTCAATAATATTGTAATTTATTCAGGGATCACATTTCACCCCCTTCCAATTATTGTTTTCAGCTACCGTAATGCATTGGCACAGAATAGATACTACACAGAAAGGAAAGTAGAGGGCGGCTCCATTGATCTTCAGTGACCCACTACGCAGTGCGGACTGCCATCTTGAAACCGTGCAAAGGAACCGCAAGACTCAGCTCAAGCGCCATTTTCTCAAAAAACGGCTCCATTTTTTCTTCTAACATTTCCAACGGGTAGTGCTAATTGCACTGTTTATTATGACATAAAATTCGTTTTAGTGTAGTATTTTGCTTTTTCAAAAATTACACTAATGTATTTTTTTTAAATATCTCTCACGCTGTTAATACGCACATTTCCAGCAATTTCTAAACAGTATTGTATTTGCAAGCTTAAGAGCTCTAAATGAATTCAAATAAAGTTTTCCGAAAACTCACAAGTTTTTTGTGAAGAGCTTCAATTTCGCATTTTTAGTCACGATTAAACGATGTAAATGATCTTGACTGTCCAGGTGACGGCTGTGTTGCCGACGTTTCGACCATCTTATCGTGGTCTTCCTCAGGGCTGTTGTGCTGTGTTCCTAGGGCACAACAGCCCTGAGGAAGACCACGATAAGATGGTCGAAACGTCGGCAACACAGCCTTCGACGCGGCGTCACCTGGACAGCCAAGATCATTTACATGACTCTGGCCGCGGAAACCTACGACTTCACGATTAAACGATATTTTCATAGAAATTTTCTAATGAAAATTGTCATTTAGGATGAGATTTTACTCTGCTTTAATATTATTAAGCTAATATTTCGGTTTTGCTATTAGGAAACCGAAGAATTGAGGGAAAAAAATGTACTTTGGGTGGAGATAGATGGCTGCTGGTTAGAGTATGTTGCAAGTCCGATAAACTAGCCGAGACCAATGAAAATAGAAAACTATAACGAGAAAGTCTGTGCCATTCTGTAGCAATACTAGTTATTTATTTATAATTCTTTTATCTATTTACCTTTTATCTCAATTTTTTATTAGTATTTGCCTATGTTTGATATTAATACTTGCCTATACGAAGCAAATGTCCCCTCGCGTTACGTAATTTTTGCTAGTACACACATACACACACCACATACGAGTAAAACGGAAATAAAAGGCACCTTCACCTCCGTTTACTACACAACAAATGCCGGATCGTACACACTTTCAATATGACATTTTTTTTATATGACACTTTCAATATGACGACCATGCGCTTCATATCGGCGCACGGAATGCGGCTAGCTTTCCTTTCTGTGTAGTACCTATTCTATGGCATAGGTATGTTAATTTTAAGACATTTTGTAGTATTATGCTCTGACTGTTAGATCTCAGCTTTATCTGTCCAAAGTAAAGGGAAGGGCATACCTCAGAAGAAGGCGTCAAGTCGCTAGAGGGAAAGACGGGAAAGTTTGTGGTGACTTATTAAAGCAAAATGGCGACTTGTTTTAAGACTTCAATAGAAAATTCAGAAAAGATCCAGGATGCAGACAGCCAGGAAATTGTCTTTCTGGTGACGTCCAAAAAGTGTTGGGAAAGAGTGACCACGCCGCTTTTGCACAAATGCTTAGAAAATAAAATAATGTACACAAATATTGCACTGCTGAAACGCTTTAATAAGAAAGTGTGTTAAAATGTCTGTTTCACTTCCTGGACTGTTATGTCAACTGCTTTCTGATTTTTGATTTTTTGTAATAGAAAGCCTTTTTAACTCAGAAAATTTGTTGCAGTGACAGTTCTGCCTCTAACTTATTGGTATTAATGCTGCGTGCCTTGATTCACAATTTCCCAATCCGTTGAGTTTAGTTCAGAGCCAGCTTGGCGGCTCGCTCTTCATCTCCTGGCCGAGAGAACTCTGGTGCAGTTGGACCGGGAGCGGTGGCTCAGTGCATCAACTGATGTCACTACAGCGCCCCTGATCGGGAGGTCCTTGGTTGGAGTCCCAACGGCGGCGGCACTGGCTTTTCAGCTAGGTCGAATTCACTCGCTGTCTGGAGGAGAATTCTAGCGGCCGGTTGCTCTGATCAGTAGTTTTATGTGGTTTCTTCGATCAACACCAGGCGAATGCCGGAGGAGTACCCTAACAAATCGGGCCACGGATCGCGCGCGATCTTTCCTTCCTCTTCCTTGTTCTACCCTCACCTCTTACACACACGCACACACTTACACTAACATGCACTACACTACCACACAGCCGGGAGACCGGTCGGGGACTTAGAACTTGTTCTGCCTGGGGCGGGGTCCCGGTGGTGGGAGATACCTGGTTGGGGGAAAACCTGCTAGCCGACGATAGGTCGGCGCCAGATCTGGACATCCACCGGGGAAGACCATCACCACCACCACCTCCCGAACAAAAAAAAAACACTACACTTACGGGACTAATTACCACAGTAGTTGTCGCGGCCGAAATCACTAACAATCAACTTTTCAATCAAGTTGGACAACGGTGGCGTATTTTCGATATTAGCTTTATAGCTAGATCAAATTCAGCTGCTGTCTGGAGAATGCTCTGATCGGTAGTTTCACGTGGTTTTTCCTATCAATACCAGACGAATGCCGCAACAGCGCCTTAACAAACGGGCAGCATGCGGATCGCGATAGGGCCACTTGTAATCTTTTCTACCTCTTATTATCATATTGTCTTCTCTTACTTACACATTCTTACATGCACTACACTATCACACATAATAGAAGCTTAGAGCTTGCCCGGTTGGGGTGGGCCATTTGGCGGAAATAACTCTACGGGGTATTCCACTGCGAGTCGATGTGTAAGTCAGCGAAGGATCCCAACACTCAGCATGTGAGAAACACCGCTACCTCGAGACGTAAGAACATTCACAACACTAACGGACTTATGACCCTAGTAGTTGATCTCATCTAATCGCATTTCGCCCAAAGTTATTGAATATCTATGATATTACAAACTTCATATTTCTAAGGTTTCCTTACTATATCATGCAAATATGTGTTTTTACCACTCTAAAAGATTATTTTACCAAACTTACAAATCCAGTTATCTTAAAATGCAACAAATATATTGTTTTAAATGCTTTATTTTATATTTATCAGAGTTTATTTTACATTTATCAGCCAAAATTTATTTATCAGAGTTAAAAACGTTTTGTAGAATATTTAGTAAAATGACCAGCACATAGAGTTCAGTGAAAAGCAATCAGCGAAGAAAGCACATGTTTGAGTTTTAGCACGGTTAGCACTAAGTACTCGTTCCTCCCACGAGATGGCGCGCCTGTAATGTACATGGGACGTTTCCTACAAGCGATGTGAATGTTTTTGTTAGTGAGGCTGAATGCTTTCTGAAAATTAAATGTTCATGCAAAATCTCTTCAAGTTGACCATGACAATTAATACCACGGTCTTTCAAATTTGTTGTCGCACAATTATTGTCAGTGCACGTTTTCTTGTGCTAAGAAATTTCTAAGACATATTTGCATTGACAAACGAGATATGTTTTTGACTTCTAGTACTCCGATCGATGTAACATAACAACAATGAGAACCTAAGAAAATGCGCGGATTTACCTTCTTGATTTATTTATTTATATGATTTCTAAAGAGTATCTACAAAATATTACATGCATTGATCGCAATTTGATATTTCAGAACGTGATCTGTGATCAGAATGTATTGATTAACATTAAATTTTAATTTACAAAATTAACAATTTGATTAAGGTAACATTTACAGAATCTATATTAGCAATATTGTTACAGCAACTTATAATCAATAAATTTTGACCTACAAATGTAGTTATAACGCTTTGTGAAAAATTATACACTATTTAAAAATTGGATTATTTTGAAAAAACAAAACAATTTTGACATTAACACCCGTAACTCTTAAATTTCCAGTCTCACACGCCATTTTGTTTTCGAGAACATTTAAAGTTTGTATAATATTTTGAGTCAACAAACGCGAAAATCGAAGATTACGTATTTCGAGATTTTAGACTTAAAATGCTGAACTTTTGAATTCTGAAGTAAACCCATTGAAATAAAATGCAAATGATGTGAGGTTGAATGCAAAAAACCAAATGCTCAACAATTTTATTAATTTGGGGTATAAATAAAAGCAAGGTTATACATACGGACTAAATTAATGCTTCAGTTTTTTTACAGTACACCGAATAAGTCAAATATTTTTTTGGCCAATCGAAAGGGATCATGCTTTTTTTCGGACGATTTTACGTGGAATTACTCATATGTAATTTGTGGTGACTAAAATTAGCCTTTTGAACGAACTTAATTCTAAATTTAACTACTCAAGGACGCTAAGGAGTGCACTCGTCACACGGAACAGCGGGATTCAGAACGGATTCAGAGATGTTTTCCTTTACACCTGCATGTTTGGTTACTTACACTTGTGTAAACGCTGTTGGTAATGCAAATTTGCACCATCATTGCGATGAACAGACACAATTTACCTAATACGCGCAACGGTATTACTAACTTGACCCGTGACACCAAAGATCCAGTGCGATTTGTAAACCCACAAAATTAATACTTTTAAAATCCACGTTCTTGTGGCATAGGAATATATATTTCTTATGACGAAAGTCATGCAATTAATCTGCACAAATTAGTTTCTTAATACCCCTTGCTTAAATGTGCTACAACACTTAATGAGTAGTAATCTAAAGATAATCTAAAGATTACTATCTATACTAAGTAATCTAAAGATTACTATTTTTTTATACTAATGAAATACTTATATTATACATTTAAAATTGTGAACTTTATAAATTGCAGTGTACTGCGTGCATAGGCGGAGTATGAAACCAAATGTTGCGCGGAAAAATAACATTTTTTAGAAACGACATCGCTAAATTTTCTTTCTTTATGGTTCGATAAACATTGCTTGAAAATTTGCATTTTTATGAGAAAAGAGATACATATTTGTAAACTGTCAATAAAGCACATCATATTTATTACTCGTTATTAAACAAAGTAAACTTTAAGTGGGACGTCAGTTTTGGCCGAAATGTTCCGACTTCACACACAAAGACAATGCAACTTTTCAGCATGGAATTAGATTTATTTGGGTCGCGTGATATCAGTCTGTGTGGTTCTTAGGACTAGTTGGCCTACTGCATTATTGGTTGCGCAGTAACCAATAGGAACTGGTAACACGTGATCGTAGTGACGTAAGTACTCTTTGGCTCGTGTTTCAGTTCTGCGGGGGTTGTTGTACGAGACGGTGCGCGAGTGATTTTTGAAGCATTAAATTTGGTCAAAACAACTTCTTTGATAATGTATGGAATAATCAAAAAAACATCTCAAAAGTGAGTATTTATTTTTAATTTTTATACAAGATATATAAGACATTCACAGTAAGATTTCTAATTATGTATTTTTTAAAAAAAAAAAATAATATATATCATCCCCAATATATTCCCTTGTATAAGTTTAGATTTGTAGTCCTTATTTTTGTTCTAATTCAACGAAATAAAACAAACCTATGGAGGCAAAAATTATCCAATTCAAAAACACTTAAAATAGTAGTTATTAAAATATTGTCTCTTCAACTTACCGGTATGCAGTTAATATACAATGAAAGCATTATTGAACGCAACAGAATTTTGTTGTTTCCCAACAAAACGTCAATGTTGAGAATGCTGGTCCCAATACCAACATCAATAAATAAATTTGTAAAGGTTTCGCATATGTTATAAACTGAAACCAGCAGACTTGGACCAACTAACTCACAGACGCACACCCTCTATTTTAGCGGGCGACTTGAACGCTAAACTGACGAATTGGGGATGCAAGTACGACAACCAACCTGGACGAGACCTACACAACTATCTCCTAACCAGACCCACCTTAAACCTTCTCGCACCTCAGGAACCTACCCACATGATAAACGACGAAACAAACGACATCCTCGACCTTGTAATCCACTCCACATCCATCATCGTCATGAATCCCTACCCCCGGCACGAGTTAATATCGGATCATTTACCAATAATCTTCAGGGTTCATATAACGCCTTACTCTCTAGCCCCGCCCATTCACCCTCCTCGCACCATAGACTGGAAAAACTTCAAGCATCTCATATCGGAAAAGATAAAAACTCCTTAATCCCTCAGTACCTGCCAAGAAATAGATAAAGCCATAGACCACTTCAACCGTCAGATAAAATTCGCCATCCGCAAATCTACATTATATCCTTCGCCATATTTCTTCCAAAACTTTCCGAATGAACTCCTAGACCTCATCAGACAAAAAAGATGAGCACAAAGACGTTACTACCGAACTAGACAAAAAGAGGACAAGACCATTTACCAACAATTTAAACATGCACTCCACGACAAATTGACGCAACACCACGGAAATACTTGGGACAAGACTATACAAGACGCAAATTTAAAACACCCTGACCGACTATGGAAAATAATTAAAACCATGAGCAGCCCCACAACCTATCTCTCCCATAATGCTACGAGATAACACCCTCACATACGATCCCAATTGAACACCATCACCTATCCTTAATTTCTTCAAAACCCCGCCACTTCCAACTGCTCAGCAACAGTTGTGGACTTTCACTGACAACGAAATACGAGACGAAATTCGACTTCTTGACCCGACAAAAGCTGCAGGCCCCGATGGAGTTCAGACGGCGGCACTAAAACATCTAACTAACAATGCGACCCACCATTTGACTGTCATTTTCAACGCATGCATACGCCTCTCTCACTACCCCTCCATCTGGAAACATGCCACCGTCATCATGATCCAAAAACCAAACAAAGACCATAAACAACTTAGCAGCTACAGACCAATCAATCTCTTACCCACTTCCAGCAAACTATTTGAACGACTTTTACTCAGACGAATGACACCACTTCTGACTAACGTATTACGAAAAGCGGTACTACAGACTCTACGACTTGCCCTAGACGTTTCAACATCCCTACAATATCCATGCGACGTCCCTGCCTTATTTACAGATTTCAGCAGTGCCATTGACTCAGTCAACCACGAGATCCTCCTTCTCAAAATAAAACCATACATCCCAGAATTCCTTCAGTCTTTTTTGAGAAATTACCTTTCCCTCCGCTCCTTCCGCGTAAGACACCTTTCATGCTATTCCTCTACCTATCCCATCCAAGCCGGCGTCCCTCAGGGCGCTGTGCTATCTCCTACCCTATTCAACATCTTCATTAATGATATACCAGTACCTCACAATGTAAATAACTATCTATACGCAGACGACCTCGCATATACTGTGACCAACCACACGACTAAAATGGCATTATGGAAATTACGACAAGCCGCTAACCTTTAACAGTCTGGGCCAGAGAAAACCAAATAACAATTAAGGCATCCAAATGTCAAGCGATCATATTTCAATGGAAAAGAGCAAATCCAGCAATAGCCCCCATCCAAATTAATGACGTGGACATTCTATGAAAACGAAAAGTGACGTACCTTGGACTGACATTCAACTCTAAACTACTGTGGAGCGACACATCAAGGACAAGACCCAAAAAGCACACCGGACAATCAACGCCTTACTGCCCATCATGACAAAGAAGAACGTTAAACACAAAACCAAACTTTACATATACCATACGTACATCAAGCCAATATCCACATATGGCGCTGAAACATGGGCCTCGACTTTCCAATCAAACTGTAAATTTGCTGACCAGACTGGAAAACAGAATAATCAGACTGACTTACTGATCCGCACCTGACGACTGCTACCTCGACATTAAAACCCAGCACGACATTAAACCTCTTGCGACAGAAACCTACGAAACTGCACGGAAACGACTGCTAGAAGCAATGTACAAGCCTTCCTTCTCTGCTTTTGTCGAGCCTCATCGTCATATCATTAACAGAACCATCCCTCACAACAGGAAGCGCCACCCGCTTGACATATTCACCCTACCTCCACCTTCTCCCACAATATAGCTACGTAGACCATACGACCAGGCACCTGGCACCAGCACTTACATTCACGACTTTACAAAACTTTTAAATGACATACCTCTCTACTAAACGACATGAGTTCCCTAAAATCCAGAAATATCCTCCTTTTTCAACAATCTCCATACACCATATACAGTTTTACCAATACCTTAAAAAACAATCAATCGCGACGCAGTACCCTCAAATAAAATAACCCATCTAAAATCCCTTTAAAGAAATAACCCATCGGACATGTTCCCAGCCCTAAAATTACACCTGCATTAAAATAACCTGTGATCCCTCCTACACCTTAATTAAAAAACCTACCTCCTCCCACAATACCTCCCATTAACAAAATAACCTCTCTAAATCCTAGAACTAACAAATTAACCCGTCTTCTCATGTCAAAACACCACGCTTCCCATACGCCATTCTCTCGTATCCCCAGTTCATCTGGGGGATGGAGAGATAAGAAAAATTGTTTTTGCACCATGTTAAAATCACACACATGCTGAGGAGTACAATCTCTGTACAGGCAGCACGACTAAACACACACATATAATTGTTATAAAGGCAAAGCGCAGTGAGTCCGACAAACCAAGGGCTATTCTCATAACTTTTATACCGTTTACGATGTGAAAATGCAGTTTTTATCTAGCAATATTAAATCATGCGTTGAGTTGCTAATGGCATTTGCAGTAATATACTGTAGATATATCGTTCATAATATTTTTAGAGATTTAATAGTCTTTGATTTTTTTAAATGTAACTACAATTTTTTCGCCTGAAATACATTAATCTTAAAAAAAGGTATACCACGATACATCATTTGTTCGTTAGTGGTATTGAGAAAAAACTGTGGCTGATCTCGGGTTTAGGGTGCACCTCCTTATCCTAGGCTTCCTCGGTTGCTGTGCCTTGACGTGATCCGATTCTCTTCCAATCGGTGCGCAGGAATGTTATTATTTACCAGACATGAATCGTTTATATTATTTTGAGGAACATTTTAAATGAAATTCTTTTAAAAGTGAGTGTTCCCTTTAAAATAAATTTATTCGCGTATATGTCGAGAACATAAAGAACACACACACCCCAAATGATTTTTAAAGATTATTCGCATAAAATTCGTTGGGTAATGATGCGTTGGACAGACTCAAGTAAGTTTTATGTTATTGCGAGGGCCGAAGCCCGAACCTCGTTTTCAACTTGGACTCACGTAGTGCAACGTCACAATTCTGCACGCGTGAACAAAACGGGTCACAAACTGCATTTCTAAGAGAATTTTTCTAAAACTTGAGTTTAAACGTTCCGTATAAAGGATGAATTATTGAACTGTCATTCGCGACACAAGAATCAGAAGTGAACGATACATAAGGTTTCCGTGACAGCAAAGGCCTAGTACCGTAAACCCGGAATCAACCAAAACTGTCTCCTGCTTTGAACTTTTGCTCGTAATACGGACAATATTGTCATTATTCTCCACAAGCGCATACTGGTATCGCCTTCGATGGGAAATTGCCTTCGTGCCACCGTGACCATTTTTTCTGGGAGAGTAGAAAGATAGTGATGTTAACATTCTAACATGCATATATGAATTATGGAAACATACAAGAGTTGAGTTTTTCGAGAATTTTTATGTAATAACAAAATTCAAATATTATTAATATTGTTTTGTTAAATTTGTAAACTTCATTTACTTTAAATGTTATCGCGCAACTTTTGTTTTACACGCAAATGCTATCTGCCTCATATTAAATCCCACGAATTTTTTTTTGTGCGTGCTCCCGTAATATTTTGCAACTAAAATGTTTATTTGTTTGAGATTTTAAAACTTGTGAAGTACAACTAAGAAGTAATGAAAGTTAGAAGTAGCAAGTTCTTTGTAAAAGGAGGAAATACAGAATTAATATGAAATCAAATAAAGTTGCCTTCATGTAGAGGCTGATGAAATATCTTGTTTCTTTAATCTTCAGCCATTCATTTCCTTACCTTGTGCTTCAAATTGTTTGAAATACTGACTTGTTTGTATAACCGTTACAAATAAGGTTGGATTGTTGTAGTCTTAAAATTACCTTTATTATTATCTTCCTAATTTGCTAGTTTTCGACATCGTTTTTTCAAAATACAGACTTTAACACGAATATGTAATGGTCGACTTAACGGTATCTTATTTTGTCATGCAAAGTTATGCTCGTGTCAAGATCATGGATTTATTCACCGCCTTTGTAGCCCCCTTCCTCCTGTAGCCAACGGCAACTGTAATGCCTTTCGCCACAAGAGCAAAGGGTAAATTGTTTGTAATCCGTATAAATTTCAAACCACATCTCATTAATCGATTTTTTAACTCTATTCTGTTTTAAAACCCCTAAAAATGTTAAACATTGGAAACCCTTTTTGTGGGCAAAAATATACATAATTTCATGAAAAAATTAAAGACTTTTCTCCAAAATACGAAATAAAATGTTACAAACAACATATTTTCAGCTTATTATTTACCATATGAGTTAGTTGGTGAAAGTGGATATTTTCTATACTATCGGTGAAAGTGCATTATTTTTCTACACAATGGGTGAAAATGCATATTTTCTATACTATCATGAACGGTTTAGAACAGATGTGACAAATGCACTGGCACGAGCTACTCGCCCGCCTGGAAAGCCCGGTGCTCCTACGAGCACGGGCAGCTTCCCCTGACTCACATTTCTCCTCCAAATCCAGAAAGGAGAAAAACGTGCCGGCTGAAGCTGGGAATGTAAGAGCAATACCCGCTCAAAATATCACTACAAATGGCTGCTTCATACGAAAATATGTTTGTCAGATGTTTGACAACAGAGATAGGAATTTTGTTCATGTACTTTACTAGTTATTCCTTTTTCGAAGTTTTTTTAAGTTCTAACGTTTATAAACTTTGTTGCCAAAGGGAAGGTATATGTTTAAATGGCAATTTGTTTGTTTGCGTTTTGTATTTTTTTTATGAAATTATTCTGTTATGTGTTGTATATAATAAAATATGGAATAAATTAGTCTTTATAGATTATATCTTGTAGGTCCGAACATCCCTTTTAACTGTCAATTTTTTATCTGCTTAACCTCTTTATGTGAACGCAGAAAGCAAGTATTGTGCTGTTAAGAAAACGCGATGATGAAATCAAGATCCTTTGGAATAAAATGTTTAATTTTACTCCCAATTGACAATTTGAAATATGATTGATATAATTCATTTTAATGGATCATTTAGTTTCTTCGATAGAATTAATATCGGCTTGGAGGCAATAACTGTCAACAGACTTCTTCTAAAGTCATTCAAGGTCCTGGTGCCCTGTGACTCACCACCCCTTAGGGGCATTTTCTACAAACCTCAATGTAAATCTTGCGGCAGTTGATCTAGACGCAGTGTCCGCAAACTCTTGTGGGCTAGCTAACCTTGCCCGCGGCCTTGACTTATCTGATTTAGAAGTTATAGACGTTGTCAACATTTGGCGAGACTCACTGTATGTTACAATATGGAAATAAATGGATACTATGCATTCATGAAGTCGGAAAAGAAGGTTAAAGTGTAATATGAACTGCTATTTTATAGCAAAATATTCCATTTATTTACAAAAGTTGATACATATATACAGTCTCCAAAATATAAACATTATATACAAATATAATAGTACATACACATTCATATCCATCATCACATAGCGAGTGTCGTTTGACTTAGTGGACCGTACATTTATTGACTGGGTTTAGTAAGGGCCACCCTGGCTTCTCTGCGAAGCAGGGTAGGGTCCATCGGCCTCCTCATAGCGGATCTGGGGTCTGTAGCCTTCCTCGTCAGCTTCGTACTCCACGATCTGCGTGCGGCCGTCGGGCAGCAGCACGCGGTACTCGCCCTTGGCGCTCTCGTCCTGGCGGTCCTCCGGTGGCCGAAGTTGCTGCCAGATTCGTAGTCTTCAACGGCGTATTGGTATTCATAGTTGGCGGGCTCCTAGAGCGAAAAGTAACATTTTCATTATTGCATGAATATTATTAAGAATTTAAAAGACATTGAAGATATCCTGATATATGATTTTGCAGCTGCTACGAAACGATACTGCTCTTACAGGAGTACAATTCGCACAATGGACATGAATATACATTCACTCGTGCACTTAATGAAATGTTTCTAACTATACTAACTTGTTGATTTTGACACTACACTTTTTAGAAAGTATAAAAGAGAAACCTACGGATATTAAAAAAGATTTTGTTAAATTATTATATGAAAATATTTTTATATTGAATGATAGTGAAAAACGTTTCGTGTCATAAGGAATACACTTACGACATTTTATAAATTTCAATGAGCAAATTGTTCGTGTTTCGAAAGGAAAAGTCTTTTCGAATCCGAGAATAGTTATGTGACTTTAAATAAATTATTTAAATATATTCTTTGTTTATAATTATTGCCTTAAATAGTTATTCGACCTGTTCTTTTTGTTTGTTTCAACTAACGTCGAATTTATTGACAGGCCGGGAGATGGCAGGGTTCCTCCCTGCTGGAACGTTAGGTTCGGCGCAGACCTATACGTCGAATTGCAAAGATTTCTGCCTCTGGATATCAACCCCCAGCGGGACTCCACAAGCATTAAGCTTTCGACTGGTCTTCTGTCATGGGCGGTACGTGACTCATTTGTCTGCTGCTCCAGCATTCGTTTGGATTAATCTTAAATAATACGGAAAGCTAATTGATCGGAGCAAGAGGTCTCTAGAATTCTCGTCCAAACAGCGGCTGCATTCGGCCTAAGTGAGTAAATAGGGTCGAATATCGGTCATCGTGGGGACTGAAACCCTCAATCCCTAGGACCTTTCGGCCACAGCTGACTTGTGAGGGCGTGAAGTTCATACTTACTGCGAGAGGGTCCTCGGTGGAGGCGCTGTAGGCAGCTGGGGCTCCGTACACGGGGGCGGGGCGGGGGGGGCGCCGTACTGGCTAGAGGGTGCGGAAACGCGGGCGGGGGCACCGTACTGGCTGGAAGGAGCCGAGACGCGGGCGGGGGCACCGTACTGGCTGGAAGGAGCCGAGACGCGGGCGGGGGCACCGTACTGGCTGGAAGGAGCGAAGCGGGCGGGGGCACCGTACTGGCTGGAAGGAGCGAGACGCGGGCGGGGGCACCGTACTGGCTGGAAGGAGCGGAGAGCGCGCGGGAGCACCGTACTGGCTGGAAGGAGCGGAGATGCGGGCGGGGCCAGAGGCGGGGGCGCCGTACTGCTGGGAGGGGGCGGAGAAGCGGGCCTGCGGAGGCAGGTACCCTCTGTTGACTGGGGGCTCCGCCAGAGCGCAGCCCAGAAGGGCGAGAACGATCAAAGCCTGGAAAGGAAGAAAACGGCTCTTAACCTTCTAAAAAAGTTTGGGTAAGCGCGCGTGTCCGCTACCTTTGAGGTTGAAGGCTACGTTCGTTGTGCGTGAGAGGAAGGACCCATAATTAATGCTGAGAATTTGGAATCCGCAGTTAACCAATTAAATGTGTTTCATTTTCCAATTATTCAAATTGTAGTTTGGCAATGTTTCTTATCTTGAATAATATTAAGAAACTTAAATGGCAATTATATGTATTCATTTATGGTAGAATACATCATAGAAGCTGACAGTTAATATTAACGATAATGATGTCATGGAAGAATTAGTAGAGAATCATCAAGGATTTTTAGCAAATGTTGCCACATTCTATAAAAATGTTTTATTATTTTATAGATTTTATTATATTTTATATTAAAAATATAGTCAATTTTAATAGTGAAATAACATATTTCACATAGTGAAAAATTTTAAAGTTTTTTTTAAAAATATTGAAGATTATTATATTTATTAAAAAAAATTTAAAATCTAAATAATGTTACTAATAATTTCATTAAAAGATGACTCGAGGAAGGATTAATTACGCCAAAGAAATCTCCCGGCGCAAGTCAATCTCAGGAGTGCAAAGCACGTGGAAATCCCGTTGCCTGCCGCGCCTCTCACCTTGACCATGGTAGCTTCGCCTGGCGGTCCGTGAGTGAGCGATCAGCTGAGCTGAGCTGGGCTGGGCTGTGGCCGGAGGAGTTGTGTGACGGTCGAGGCGCCGCCCGCCGCTTATATACGCGCCCGCGACCCTGGGCGCCGCCCGCCACCCCCTCGAGTGGGTAAACTGGATTAGAGCGTCTGCGGGCGTCTCCGTTGCATCACGCCCCCGGGCCGAGACGAGACGAGGCGGGGCTGGGCTGGGGCGGGGCCTTGCGCCATGTGGGCCGCCAGCGCGAGCAGATGCATTCTCGGTCGGGGGGGGCGCTGGAGGTCGTGCCGGCGGGTGGGGGCGGGGCTGTCTCCCCCCTTCGATTGATTGTAAGTTTGCGGCTGTTTCGGTGTGTATCGTTAATACGATGCTAAGAGATTGCGTAGCTTCGATTTCAATGTATTTTCTTTCTCTCTCTTCTTCTTTTTCTTCAAATTTTATCCCTCTTGGCCAGCAGGACCTCAGTAGCCGGGTAGGTTTACATTATTTTTGCCATTTCATTTATTTGTAATAGTTATTCTGTAACAATTAATTTGTGTAAAAAGCCTCGTAGGGTGATTACCACTAATGGTGGTCAAAAACTGGCGTGGTTGTTTTCGTTTGAATCGTATTTTTTATTGATTTAATTTCTCTCATTGTTGCAGCGATATGTGCTGTGATGACGACACTCTCGATTACCTCCAAAGTACGCTGCTGATTCGGGATGGATCGTAAGTAGATTCTCAAGGGATAGTGGATTATAGATATTAATGATCATAATATTTTATCAATTCATTTCTTTCAATCATCTATGTATGGGCGCCTGTTTGAGCCCACATGACATTTTTATAGATCATTACAGATCACACACACACTGCTTGGTCGTCTTGCTGCTGTTTTCAGTTCCCCATGGATTAAGGAATGGATACTTCTTGATTCGATGTATTTTTATTAATAGTTATTTTCAGTATTTACTGGATCAGACTTAATTCCAACGTACGTACTTAAACGCCTTCCATTCACAGCCATTTTACATATAACATCAATATTTAATGCTTTTCTTGTCTGTCATACTTCCCTCGCAAATGGAAACACGCCCACATCATTCCCATTTTGAAACCAGACAAACCAAAAAACAACACGTCAAGCTATCGCCCAATTAGTCTTCTGCCCTCCTTAGGAAAACTGTTTGAAAAATGTATCCTCGCCAGATTAATCTCCCATCTCAGTTCAGTACAAGCCATACCTCCGCACCAATTCGGTTTTCAACCACTACTTTCCACAAATCACCAAATACTAAGACTAACCGAGGATATAATCAAAGGCTTCCATGAAAAGAAACACACAGTCACAATCTTCCTCGACATAGCTAAAGCTTTTGACACCATCTGGCATCCAGGACTGTTATATAAACTTATTCACATCGGAACCCTACCCACTCCTTCTTGATTCCCGCATTTATTCCCACACTATTTATTCTTTATACAGCTGATATACCATCCACCCCTCATACCTCCATTGCTCTGTTTGCTGATGACACCGCAATATATTCCTCAAACCGTGATATTGATACTGCACAAGAAGACCTGCAACACCACCTCTTTAAGCTCTCCGACTGGGCCAAGAAATGGCATATCCGGATAAACCCTGCGTAAAGCCAAGCCAAAATCTTCACGCTCCGTAGACCAAATAATCCTCCCCCTCTCAACTATCAAGGAGAAAATATAACTTGGCTCCCAAACAACAAGCCAGTTAAATATCTGGGAGTACTTTTTGATAGGCGGCTCACATGGAAATCAAATATTGTCCACAGGATAACCCTGGCAACCCGTAGAACTCACCAATTATATCCCATGCTCAAAAAGTCATCACCATTGCAACTCCATGTCGCTACTCACCTATACCAGTCAATGATCCGCCCAATTTTATCCTACGCTTCTCCTATCTGGGCCTCAGCCAGCAAATCGAACATCCAAAAAATGCAGATTTTCCAAAATAAATTCCTCCGAACCATCACTAAAGCTCCATGGTTTGTACCTAACTCCCAGCTACATAATGAACTCGGCATCATCGGCTAATGAACTCCTATCTCCGTCCATTTCTCCCTCCTATCCTCTCGCTTATATCCTAAAATTCCCCAGATTCCCTCAGCCGTACATTTCAAAATCGGAAAACAAAATCCTCACCACAATAGACTAAAGCGAAAACTACCGCGACAGTTCTTCGACCTTCCTTGATTATCATGTACCCGATGTGGCTTCTCACATTTAATTCACATGTACTCAATGTATTCAAGTCTATAAGTTTTCTCAATCAATGTTAATGTAATTCATGTAACATCACTGTATCGTAGGCGGATGCTGAGGGCCTTCGGGCCAAGCAGAAATAAATGAAAAAAAAGTATTTACTGATCTGTGGCAACTCCAGTGACTACATTCTCATTCGTAACAATGTTCACCACAAGCTTACTTTACATCAGTTGCAGATTCTAGAGGCCCAGCTGACACGGACATTTCAAGTATCATAAAATATGAACAAGTTTTCAATTATCGTACTTTTTTCAATATTTTCGCTAATATTGATCGTGGCAAAGGTGGAGGCAATAGCAGAGACGATGTGTATCAATATCGCCTTATATTGTGCATGTTGGTCTTGCAAAGGGAGCATTGCGATTAGATTGCATGACTAGAGTTTTCATTTCTCGTCTTGATTCTTACTGATCATTATTATGCGCTTCCGAGGCTGAGTCGGTGGTGTCAGCTCATTGCTCTCAAGGTTTCAAATTTTGCCGTTGGTTCGACATGCTATGGTTTAGTATCCCCATGTTATTACAAGGCTGGATATTTTAATAAATAACTAGTTACTGCACTTGCTATGGGGGCGGCAAAGGCAACAGGCTAGGCAATTATGGTGTCCCTGTTGATAACCTGTCTTAGATTTCTCCTGTACTTGTTGTTTCTTCGAACTGGCTAAGGTGCCTCAGGGAATCAATTGATGTTACCACAGTGTATCAAATCTGAAGATCCTAGTAATCGAATCTCGAGGGATTTTCGACACTAGGTAGATAACTAGATTGAGTACGCTGCTGTCTAGAGGAGAATTCTCGCGGCCGGCTGTTCTCATCGGTTGTTTTCCGTGAATTCTCCGATCAACATCAGGCGAATACCGGAGCAGTACCTTAACAAATGGGCCATGGACCGCGCGCGATCTATCCTTCCCATTCCCTGTCCTATCCTCATCCCTTACTAACGACCATGCTTACATGTATTACACTATCAGATATGTCGGTAGACCAGCCGGGAGTTTACAGTTTGCTCAGAAGATTGAAAATACTTGGTGGAGAAAAAAACCGCTTCTCAAAGTATAGGTTGGCACCAGATCTCGCCATCTATCTGGAAAAGATCACTGCTGCCTCCCGCAGTAAAAATATGCATTACACTAACGGGACTAATGATATTAGCAATTGAAGTCATGTCAAGTATGGGACTAATGATATTAGTAGTTGATTAGTCGGGAATACTTATCAGTCAAACAATCAATCAGTTCCTTGGTGGTTAATTCTTATGTGGTAGTTCTACTGGATTTTTCAAACATGTTATTATTTTTCTATCGTGACACTTGGCGCGATAACCCTCGTACTGGCTATGGTCTACCAGCCGCGTCCCGGCCTCGCAGCCATGGTATGCGTGGTTAGCAAGAAGTCTTCCCCACGCCGTATCCTGGTCTTCTCAACCTGAAAAGAGACTTTTCTCGTCACACAGCAACATATACTGGGGCATCGCAAGGAAAATGCACATTATTATTTACCCCGACAGGGAATCGAACCCGGTCGAATCGAATCGCATTGAGTCATGGTGTTATTATTGTACCGAGTCATAATTAACATCGTTTTTAGCACCGAGATTTTTACAGCCCCCCTCCCCCCCCATTGCCCGTAATTTTACCGCTTGCTCATCGCGTTGCTTCTGTAGATGCTCATGCAGTCAGCGCTACTGATTAATTAACTTAATTAACTAACAATTAACTTACTAACTAACTAACTAACTAAAACTAACTAACTATTTAACTTACAGTTATCTTTTTATTGATTATTCATTACTAACAACATTTACTACAGTGAAAAGGGTGATTATTGAGGAGGCGTTCCTTTCGATCTCCACAGAGCTCACTGCCGAAGCCGTCTCATTCTGGAATAATTGTCATGTGTTGCACCTTTGCAGTTTTTAATACTTACGGTTCATATATTAATTAGTCGCAATATTTGTTGGGTTGCGGTGGTGGTGGTATTGGATGATTGCGGTAGCGGGAATATAGATTCTAGTTGAAGCAACTGCGACGTCACTCTCATTCGACGTAAATTAATTATTGATTTCAACCTATCCGGAGGTGCAGATCTCCCGGTGGTGAGTGACAGAAAATTCCAATAGCCTTTTTTGTTTACTATTAACCTATTTCGATATAATTTGATACTCGGTGCGGTACAGGCAGCGACACGGATGGTAATAACCTTGACGACCTTTTGAATACTTAATTTTCCTGTTTGTTCCATTTCCATCGTAGATTTTGCTGAGGTTTCATGACTGGACATGAGAATGCTCATTATTTTTATATTTATTATTATGAAGAAGATTTTTGTGCCCTAAAAATATCTTGTAATCTGCTTTTTAAAATATGCATTTAAGAATTAACAATTGTGAGACATGAACTTTAATATGCATTTATGATTTAAAAATTCTGAAATATGCACTGTAATATGCAATTAAAATTAAATTTAAATTATAATATAATTCTTTTTATGAAAAATAATTGATGTAAATTTGCACCTCAGTGAAGTACATTGTATATCTTATTTCATTTTTTCTGCATGGTTTAAAAAATATATCAAGAAATACCTACATTCGCACAAGTATTTTATCATCTATAGAAAAGAATAAAAAACGCAAAATATGAGAAAAACGCAAGTTCTTTCTAATCAATAAACGTGCACAAATAAACAGATTCTAAAAAAACATGTAATGTTTTATAAATAAGTCTGTATTTTATCGAAGTATTCAACGTATGCTTCTATAGTTACACGAATATGCACTAACAGGGAAAATCGGCCAAATTTGGACAAATATGGACTAACATTTTAATCTTCATAGTAGCCAATTCTAACCAAATGTCAAGAAATTTCACTTAGCTATGCCCTGAAGCAACGACAAATATACGCAAAATCTTGATCCATATTTATTATTAATTAATCTCAATATTTTATCAGACCAGAGTCGATTGTTTGTTTGTCTGTCTGTCTGTGTCTCTGTCTCTGTCTGTCTTGTTTGTCTCTGTCTGTCTGTCTGTCTGTCTGTCTGTCTGTCTTCTCTCTCTCTCTCTCTCTCTCTCTCTCTCTCTCTCTTTCTATTGATTCTGACTTTACAAATTCGTCATGCTTGGAAGATTTTACATTTACTTGAGTTTTCAATTATTGATGACTAACTAGCACATAATTCTTTGAAGAATTTATTTGCATACAATTTTATGGTCAATTTTTTAATAAATATATAGAACGATAGAAGAAACAGACTTGAGCCTTAATATTCTGTAATTTGTTAGTTCCAAGGGCTCTAATGGTAAATTCAAATACACGTGATCACATTCAGCGTGAATTGGTGAATAAGAAATTACACGTCATTTTACATACATAATTTTCAAAGACTAAGTCATGTTTGTCGAGTGTTTTCATCGCTTCCCATGTTTTTGCTTTTCCGGCTTCACCAAGGCTACGTGGCCTCTAGTCTCCACATTCTTGAATTGATACATTCGTGATGTAACAAAAAAATAGAAATAAATAAGTATTATGATGAGTGTACGCCTGCTTCTTTTAACTTCAACCAAGAACTGCTTGACTAACATAAGAAAGTAAACTCAGAAATGTCCGTACGTGAAAACAGAAAAATTATATCCTTTTTTATAGCCACTCTAAACTAAGCATAGAATGTGAGAAAAATTTATTCAAATTAATTATTACATCATCTCTTATTTATGCTTGCCCTGTCTGGGGTGGGGCCGTCAAAAGTACGTAGGGAAAATTCAAATAGTTCAAAATAAATATTTAAGACGCATAATTTTAAAGCCACCATCGTATATGTCAAATAAGCAAATTAGATAAAACTGAAAATAGAAAACTTGAATACGTACATTAGAAGACTATCTGTAAACAATTTTTAGGACTTACCAAAGTCGGTTTGTATTAAAAACTTTAATGTAGGACGTTCAGCAAAAGACATTAAAATTATTTCAAGATACTTCAAGGCTAAACTACGTCCACGTAGGTCTGGTATTACGATACACCAATCTCTGTAAAATAAGTGGATGAACAGATAGAAAATAAAGATGTTAAAGAAAGAAGTGGACAATCGTGTAATATTGATTAGTGAATCAATTTAGCGTTTACTAATAAGTGTTTTCAATTATGTACAATGTTTATCGTTACAATATGTTGTTAACTTTCACAAACCTCGCAGCTCGTTTTGTTTCGCCCCTTAATACTTTCGTTAATCTAGGCAGGTGACGAGACGTGTTTCAAAGAACAAGTACATATGTAGGCAACTAATACCGTTAAATGCTCCTGCCCGCTACGTAAACAAATGAAAAATAAAGATTTCTGTTTTGAACACATCTTCATATAAAACATCACACACATTTTTTAAACCTACCCAAATTTTCAGGTTCATCCTACATCAACCAGATTTCACCACTTCTCAGAATCTCGCACACAGTATCGACCCCCTGTTCATATCTTTGTCAATAATTTGACGCAATTTAGCCAACGCAATCAATATTCTTCCCTGTATATTAGCTCAAACTTAAGTTATTTCTATTTAATTTTATTCGTCTAAAAAGGTTGTTTTTTTTTACATTAGCTAGATAGCTAGATAGAGTTAGCGAGATCTGGAGGAGAATTCTAGCAGCGTCTACTCAGATTGATAATATTCCTTAATTTTAACGATCAGTTGAAGTGAATGCCGGGGCAGTACCCTAACAAACGGGCCACGGACCGTATGTAATCTTTCCTTCCTCTTCCCAATCCTATCCTCACCCCTTACTTGCATATTCATTAGCATACATTATAATACCACATGTGTCGGGAGCTTAGTGCTTCTCCCGGCTGGTGCGGTGCCTGGCTGGTGCAAGATACCTGGATCAGAAAACTCTGTAAGCCGGCGTATATATCGGTGCTGGATCCCACCATTCAGCGGGGGTAGATCATCAACACCTACCATGATAAAAAACATGAGCTACACTTACGAGACTAATAACCATAGCAGTTGACGTAAATACGAATAAATCGATCGATCAATCAATCAATCAAAGAAGTTTTGATCTATCTATCTCTTTTGTATCACTTAAGGTGTCCAATTACGCTTCCAAAACTGAAGGGATGATCGTTGCATTCCTTGTCAAATTTTGCAATAATGTAGAAAAGTTTATCTTTTACATCCAAAGAAAATGTATGTATTACCTGAAACATTATTATAATTATTGTTATAAGATTATGAAATGTAATTTTAATTGCTTCTCTTGGTACATCTCAATTATTTTCTCATATGTAGTTTTTCAATTGGCGCAGTACGCAGCTTCATGATTTCAACATCTATCCCAAGGAAACTATATTTTTAAAGAAATATACAGAAAATTATTGTAAAACGAAATTTCTTCAAACGTAGACGAATTTTCTCAGCATTCATTTGATTTGTTACATTTTGAAATAGCATTAAGTCATCATATTATTCATATTGTTTATTTGAAAACTGAACTATTAATGGTTTTTCGTAGAACAAAAAAATCGATACTCTCTAAAATCTATACTAGCAACAAACTAATTGCCTGATTTTACTATGATGAAGATATCCAGGACTATTTTGATTGTCAGCAAATATGATTCTCAGAAAATATTTTTATACTTCACCTGAAGCCCTTCCTTATGAAATAAATATTATATGCAAAGTAGCTTATGATACTAGCAATTCATTCAATTTTTTTTAAAAAATTACAAGAAATGATCATAATATAATTGGGTCGAGTGATAAATTAGGTTTAGATTTTGATGACTTAGCATTCTTTCAAACGTAACTCAATGATATTGCGAACATTTTAAAATTAAAAGACTTGAAAACACGCGCAAGACATATGCTTTAAAGTGTTGTTTGTTTATAATTTTCCTACTTGGTTGCATTTAAGAATGTTACCACATGAAATAAAGACGGTTCTCATGCTGTAATTGTTTTTGTGATGTTCTCGAAAAATTTCAATCCCGCATGACGGCACTATTTTTTCTCCTACACTGACACGCATGTACCACATATGCGGCTATAAGGACCCTTTTCTGAAGCATGGCCCGCTTACCGCCTCAGCAAATATTTGATGTAGGGGACTTTCTTCTTAGACTCGCTATGAAACACTTGCGTAAAAAGAACTCCGTCAGAGAGACGATGGCGTCGTCCATGATGGATTGTGAGAATGTCGTGCAATGTTTGTGCCCCGCAAGCTGCAGTAAATATTCGGTATTTTTTCATAAATATTTCCTTATTGCGATTTACGCCGGGACTGACAATTCTTTTATTGTCTTTCGAGAATCCGTATATTTCAGTTTCATTACTCTTATTGTTTCTTACGTTTATTGATACGATATATTGTGCAATATAAGTAGTATGATATACAATTTGAAAAAAAAAGCATAGTTGACCACGCGAGAATATCAATACGTAACTTTGTACACAAACTTCTCATTCTTTTTTAATTTCTTTTTAACTACTTCTTTTAACGTGATAATTGTGAATTACACATTTTTAGTGATTATTTTTCTCGTATACATTACGTTAGGTAATTCTTCAAACTGGGAGTACTCATATTAATAGTAAATTGTTATAAGATGTGTTTGATTATTTACAAATCATACTTCTAAATTTGTCTCGCTTATTACACGTTTCCCGAAAAGTTTCTTTAACTTGTACTACGAATACTAAAGATGAAAATGGCTGGCACGTCCATTCAAAAATGTTCTGGTTATTTCTCCGCTTTACGTACTATACGCTGCATCTGCATTTAGAGTGCAAAACATGCGTACATCTTATTTTCATTTATGACAAAAATATTTCTCAGATGATATTGTTTACTGGGTCATTTTAAAAGCGTAGCACTGACAATGTGATTCAAAGTATTCTCTCTATCCATTTTGGGAGACATTTCATAGCTCCAGCAGCTCGTCCATTAACGTCTCCTGTAGAAAAGATAATACGTAAACCTGTATTAATTATTCAATCCAGCGAATAATATCTTCAAGCAATCAGATGGAAAATTAGTCAGTAATTTGGTCATTATTAGTTTTCCTATTTGCATTGTAATGAACCTGATGTTAGTAATTTTGAAACTTTTAGTACTAATTAACTTTACCCAGCCAGATATTACAGCTGTGCGTTTGCATTCCCTAGTCTGTAGCAATGAGATAACGTTCTGTGAACCGAGGACTACATTCTTGGCACTGAAACACTCCAGGTCGAAGAGTTATTGAACTTCCTTTACCTTGTAGTTTATTCTCTGCGTTTGCAATCCTTGAATCTTTAAGCAGCAGCTCCACTTCATTACTAATGCAATGTTATGATGAATGCTTGAAGAGTTGGTTGCAGAACCCATGAGGGGTCAAACGATGTCGAATCCTGACAAGTATTTGGACAGATCTTTCTTAATATTCTCTTGCAGTAAAGGAATCCACCCACTCTTCCTCTTTTGAGGGAGCGAGTAATGGACGGGTGCAGTGTATAGAGTCCTGCAACGATGAAAATTACAGGTCTTGTCACTCTACTCAACTGTTATTATTTCCTTCCCTCTTCTTCCATATCATTTCGCTCTTGACGCAACTTCTTTCCGCAACGTATTCTTTTAACCACATTCTTTTAACTCTGAACGCTCGTAGTGCTTCATTGAATGCGCAGATCTGGCAGCTCTCCAGATACGTGGCGCCGTTATAATGGAAACTGCGTGATATTGGCAAGCGATTGTTACTCTACTACTCATTTTATGTTGCTATTATCCGGGAAAAGATGCGTATTAGAGCTTCTGTCGTCATCTGAAAGAGCAATGATGCATTAAAATGTCACACTTACAAAATATTACCCTTCAATAATATTCCTTCAGTCGTCAGGGTTATAAATAATATTTGTCAGAAGACAAAGATAAGGAAAGCAACTTCAATGATGTAATATTGACCTAGAAAGGACAAAAAATGAACATTTAATAAATATTACAATGGATGGTCCGGATAGCTGAGGTCGCTCAGGCTGAAGAGCCGTAGTTGCCTCGTACCTGAAGGTTTGCGGCTTCGAGTTCCGCCCGGGGCGTGGATGTTTGAGTGTATTTGTGTTTGTAATTGTCCTTTCATCCTTCTTCAACATAATTATTATCATTACATATTCCCCAGGACTGACAACTCTGGAATGTAAAAATGGATTCAGTAGATAAGCTGATATCCACCCCCGAACAAGTCACTTGCACTTACCACGGGAAAATATGATTGGGCCTCGGTAAGTATAATGGCACGTTCGCGTGGTCCCAAGATGACCAACTCGCGACCCCCAAAAACATTACAGGCAACTAACTTTAAATGTTTTTCATCATTAATAAAGTACTTTCTCAAATATTAGTAACATTTCTAGAAATTCATTGCCGAGAAATAACTATCAATATATTTCTAAGGATTGACATCATTTGCCTCCTCAGGGCACTATAACCAACTATTCGGACTTTTTTGAGCAATATATAATCGTAATGAAGTGGCATTGCAACTTGAGAATTCAAGAACTGCTGGGAGGACTATCTGCGAATTGGCCAGGTAATCACGCCGGTTGTTCGTTGCGGTCCGGTCCAACTGCCCGGGGGCTCAATACTGCAAGACGGTCCCCATTACACCGCCGGGTCCTCGTTCTCTTGGAACTTTTCCTCCTTCGGTAATGGCTTCTGTGCAAGGTGCCAATGAACGTAGATAGCTTCAACGCTAGACTAAAGAACTTGAGCAACATTGGTCCTTGTAGAATTTCATTTTTTGGTTCGTTTCAGTTCGTAATGATTCGTTTTGATTTATTTCCGGTCGTATCGGTTTCATTTCGTAGTTTTTATATAATATTGCTAAAAAATTATTCAGCATATTCGTACTAAGAATGAAACAATTTGTTTTATTATTTAAATACAATGATGCATTTTGCGTTGGCAAGATGCTGCAGTCATAAAATTAAAAAATTCAGGTTCAAAGAAGCAATTAAACAAAATGTATTTGATTAGAATTAAATGATAATTTTGTTCGGGGGAACGTTTTTTACTACACTTTCACTGTTCAATTCAACATTTTGTTTCTCTTTTCATACAAGCCTGTGCAAGCAGTCGGAATGAACTATTAAAATAATGCAATTTGCGTTATTACGAAACAGCTCAGATTTTGCGGAAAAGTACCGAAGTAGAGGATCTGAATTCAGTTATATTAAAAGACAAAAACGAAAACATATTGAGCCCCATTTAGACAAGTATGGTTCGGTATTAATGCAGTATTAAATCCACGAAATATTGTACCTACACTTGCGAAATGCCTTATTTTACGTGGCGAGACTCGGGATTCAGGCCCACTCTTGTGTCTGACCACGCAAATTTCCCTACGCCCCTTTCACTATCTAGCGGAGAAACAAGGTATTATGTTGGGCGACGAAACAGGCGCCTTGAATTTACCTCAGAGGCTTCTTTTAGGCTTGAGAATCTTTTACACGCAGTAAATCTACTACATGGAACAGCCGACTTCACTTCCCCTCCGAAGGAAGTGAACTTTGGTGGGATTTTCGTGGTAGTCTGAGGACGAATGTGTGCCTGACGAGTGGGTCGTCTACCTGTAAACGATGATGTGATGGGCTCACAAGATGTACATTAACATATTCAACTAAAATATCCGTATGTATATGCAGGTACCCGCGGAGGAAACATCAAAAATTGAAAAATAAAGCTCTTAAGACATTTTAAGCATATTTTGTCTAATAAACTTCTTGGCTGAAGTTTCAATGAGCACCCAAAAGTTGATTATAAAATATGCGATCTTTGCAAAACTTTGCATTACAAAAATAAATTTTAATTTTTCAAAAACAATTAATATATTTGTTCAGAAAAAATTAACACAAATAAAAAACACTCAATTTACAAAATTCGATAGCTTTTTTTTCATTCCTTTTCTGTATATTTTTATGTTTATATTGTATTAAGAGCTTATTTTTCGATTTTAGACATTTGCTTCCCGGTTACCCTGAATGTGGACATGCGTTGGAAATAAATTGTTTCAGCAGGCCAGAGTCGCTGAATATACCGCTTTCAATTTTCGATTATGGATGCTCTAAAATTAAAAAAAAATTATAGACATCCAAAATTTCTTAAAAATTAACCCCATTTGTTCTGCATAGCAAAAATTTAAAATAGAGTTTGTCTATTACATAAGATCTTAACATGCTCTCATAAGAGAATGACATTTATTTGCGTCGCTACGGCACATTCTGAAATCAAAGCCATGATGACTCGAATAATAAAACCCAACACAAACTCCACACTGTATTCAATGTCGCAGTTCAACATAAGTGTACTATGAATTTTTGTGCCAACAAAAAAATTCCTTTTTTTTGTAATTATGAGGTTTTAAATTTATTTTATTATTTTTATTATATTGGTACTTTATTTTCTGTTTATTGTCATCATTTTCTTTTATGACATTTTTAACTTTTGTAAAATAAAGAAAGATGAACGTTTTCTTTAGTCTTAATTCTGATATGTTTCTCTAATACCTTTTTCACTTTCCAAATATGCTTTTGAAACAGTTTTCCATGTTAACGATTACTTTTTTAGTATCTGTAAGTAAAGTTCTGTTCTCTATCTTTGCTGTAAAATATAAAATAACACGTATATTCAACAGCTGGTTAAGCTCAAGACCAGATTTCATGATCTTTAAAATCGTTATCGTTCATGATCGTGATCATGATCATGATCGTTAAAATTATTATTATTATTATTATTATTATTATTATTATTATTAAAGGTAATTACAAAATGACTTCCATGTTGTTTCACATTTATAACCATTTCCCTTTAAGAAAAAGTCGTATATGCTTTAAAAAATTCCAGAATGTATAAATAAAACATTAAAAAGTTGCTTACTCTTCTATATAAATTATGTTATTCAATAATTAGTTTCATAGTCAGCGAATGTTCCGTACATCGTCACAGTGCACCATTAATTTTGCACACCAGGTTGCGAGTCCTCTTTGACCTTGCATAGCAAAGCTTCGTACATGGTGTTTACGGCGGAGCATTCAATTTCAATTACGCGGGAGCTTCTGCCACATCACACATTTCGATTCCATTCAACGTGAGTCCAATTGACTGGTTCTTGCGATTCGGATGTCCAGAAATCCAATTTATCTGTAGCATCTTAGGCGTAGCTCACGTAATGAGAGTTGAAATTGCTTCAGTGGCTTCTTGAAATCGCCACGATGAGATACTTTCAGCTCCTGCAGTTGCTTTACCTTGTGGTGAAAGTTGCTCAATTTCGCAATTTGATTGCAATTCTGAATTTGAATTAAACATACACGACAAATCCTGTTGTGTGGTATTGTAAAAGGAGTTTCACATTTTCATTGCGATAAAGACAATATCGCAAAATCCGCAGGCGGCATGTTAAACTAACAAAAGGTAGAGAGACAATGACTAAGAAGCCAAATTCTGTGAACAGTGTTTTATCGATAATGTTGTACTAACAAAATTAAGAACTTCTTAAATCCTTACACCATCAGTTAGTTTCCTGTAATATATAAACGACATTTCTGTCTTTCTTTCTTTCTGTCTGTCTTCCTTTCTTTCTTTCTGTCTTTCTTTCTTTCTTTCTTTCTTTCTTTCTTTCTTTCTTCTTTCTTTCTTTCTTTTTTTCTTTTTTCTTCTTTCTTCTTTTTCTTTCTTCTTTCCGTCTTTCCTCTTTTCTGTCTTTCCTTCTTTCTTTCTGTCTTTCTTCTTTCTTTCTGTCTTTCCTTCTTTCTTTCTGTCTTTCCTTCTTTCTTTCTGTCTTTCCGTCTTTCTTTCGTTCTTTCCGTCTTTATTTCTGTCTTTCTATTTCTTTTTTTATTTCTGTTTTGCTTTTTGTCTTTATTTCTTTCTTCGGTCAATGCATCTTGAGAGACAAATTAAATCAAGACAATCATAATATTCTATTATACCTATATATTAGATAGGTTTTTTTAATAACTATTGAATTTAGATGGAAAAATCACCACACATTTTTGAATATGTATTAATTTTTAGAATGTAGATTGCACCACAAATGTTGTATATTCTATCAGCATGTCTTCAAGTTCTTAGATTGCTGCTATACGCATTCCATCGTATTTTAGCATTCCATCGTCCGTTTTTAGCTTATCACGAAAGAACGTTAATGAATTATTTATCAAAAAAAAATTTAAAGAAAATTATATTTCTTAGTAAATTGTATTGTATGAAGCGACCTTATTTTTTAGCAAGAATTGTCAATCTATTGTTTTTTGTCATGGATTAGTATTATACGTTATTTAAAAGTATCCTTTGCAAATTTATCGTTTTCATTAATGTAACAAATAAGTAAATAGAATCCCTTAGTGTGCCTGGATGCACATCTCAAATACAAAAAAGGAATCATTTCTTATTTACTGCATCTACAATTCAAAAATGCAACGTAATGATGAGTAAAGCATTTTTGTGAGACGATGTGTGTACAAGTCTTCGTCAACGAACGTGTATACTTAAAAATAGTAGAATAGAAGAGGCGGCCTTGAAACTGACCCGGATTTAAGATGATATTCTTATTACTGTTACATTAAATAACTCCCAGTGAAAACATTTAATATGTCATTTCCCGATACATGATTAAGCACAAGTACAGTTCCCGGCCTTGGTTCGCATGATGTGAAAGCGATGATTGCCTGTGCTTGCAACTGAGGCACGTGTAACATGGCCACATTCATCTGTTACATTTATTTGTTCGGCGTAAGAGAATATGGTTGATTGATTGATTAATTGAAGTTTCTGGGGTCATCGACTGGTAATTAGTTCCTTTAGTGTAGTGAATGTAGCTGGCGATTCTTCCTCTCCCCTGAATGGTGAGATACATCACTGACCTATACGTCCGCTTGCCAGAGATTTCCCCCCAGAGGTATCACCCCCAGCTGGATACCGCCCCATATGTAAGCTCCCGTATGGCCTCCCGACATGTATAAATGTGTAGTGCATGTTAGTGTAAATATAAGTGTAAGTGTGGAGAGGCAGGAAAAGAAAGTGAAAGGAAGGATTACGCTTGATCAGTGGCCTGTTTTGTCAGGGTACTGCTCTGGCATTCGCCGGGTATTGACGGGAGAAACCACGGAATATTACCGATCAGAGCAGCCGACAGCTAGGATTCTCGTTCAGAGAGCGGCTGAATTCGATCTAGCTGTTGAGAGTCGACCGAACCGTCAAACATCTGTCTACATTATACCTCCACCATCGACCACCGGGACCTTCCAGTAACAGTCTCTGAGCTACCTTAGCACCAAGAGAATATGCTTTCTTCTGGATACGATATTCATTGAAGCAACCCCACTACTTCATGGTCTTGTGGTTAATGTTGCAAAGGAACTTGCAAAAACACTTATGTTAAATGAATACTAAAACTAGAATTATGAAGTAGGATGTCTGACGTCAAAGCTTTTCTCCCTTCCACGTGCACCATCAATACTGAGCGTAATATAGCCTGACGGTTAACATTTATTTCATTTTTTTAGTTCTGTCTAGTATTATCCTTGCATTTTAAGGAAGAATCGCATTATTTCAACAGAAATTATGAATTATATTATGTCGTAGAGATTGTAATTATTTTCCATTTAATTTAGGAATGCACCTAACAATCAACTTAATTTGTCTATATTATATACAATTATTAAATCTTAAATACAATTCTTTATGTCTTATATACGACTAAAAAAGAAGAAAGTGTAAGAATTGTGCAGATATTACTTATTACATTTTTCACTTTCGCTTCATCATGAAAGGAACGCGTTCGGTGTGCTGGATGTACCACATTGTTTTTAAAATTCATGAAAGTTATGAAAACTGTCATTTCGGTTGGAAAAAGAAAAAAAAATATTGTTGTAAGAATTCACTATTCGTAATTTTTTTCTTTGTAATTCGTTCTCAATTTATTTCAATTCATTCTTTAATTATAAATTAATTCATCCATTCGTTTTTTATTATGTTCAATCCACCTCTTTTCTCACGATTTTTATAGTAGTATTTATCTTTAAAGAAGTTTACAAGTATGAACAGTTTATTTCTTATCATTATTAAGTTCAAATTTCCTTTCACTTTCTCGCCATAATACGTTTTTACTTACCTAGTAAAGGGAAAGTATTGTAATACTATGTTGGAAAACGGTCATGTTTCTAAAGAAAAACTCGTATTTTGGAGCTCTGTTGCCGAAAGCATGAATAATCCTTCCTCGTATATGCACGAAAAGTAAATAACTTCCTGAAACACGCTATGCAATTAGAAATAGTGTTCTCTGGATCCCTGATACCGAAAAATTCGTTGACGGGAAAATGTCTTTCTGTAGTCAACGCTAACTTCTAGACCGTTAATTAATAATCTCCCAAATTGATATTCATCAATCAATCTATTTAAGGTTCTACGAATTTGAAATGGATTTTTTTTTATTTTCTTGGATAATTTTCATGAAGTGGTATCATTTTCAGTAGTTTCTCAAATGGACTCCACATTTCTTGTTTAGATGTTTTCTTTAGGTACAACAAATGCAGTTTTAAATATGGCCCCAAAATTATATTTTCGTTTATCCTGAACACTCTAAATTTTTAAAAATTGTAAAAGATCAAATTATTTTCGGTACCTTCCTATAATTACAACATTGAAGAAAGATGTTTTGAAAGATCACTAAATAATGTTCAAGTTTTAGAAAATATGAGTAGTTTTGGGGCATTTTCTTTGAAATAGGGTAATTTCCAAACAATTATTTTCTTAAAAACTGCTCCAAGTTTTCTTTGTCTTAATAAAACAAAATTCACTTTTGAAATTTTTAGAATCTTTGAAAAAAAAATTCATTCGATGTAATCCTTCTATCCATTACTTTTGAAGCAGTGACAATCAAAAGTTTAGTTCTGATCTTCCAAATATCTGGTTTAACCACTCGTAACTTTTCACTTCGTAAGATGAGATGAAAGCACCAAACCCTCACAAGAGTATTTCCCATGTTCCGTTGAGGATAAAATCGCCCAACCCTCCCTGCTTTCCTCCAAAGAGTAAATGAGCTCTGTTCTGGAAGTGGCAAGGAATCACACCTCCCTTTCAGCAATTGCTGTGAGACAAGTAAGAAGCGGCAGAAGTCTCAGGCGCATATTTATCTGATCAAAAATTTTGTAAAATATATTAAAAAAATGTTTTATTATTGAAATAATTCTCATCAACTTGTAAACACATTTTAAATCTTCTTCTTTCTAGGGTTTTTATCCAGCCGATAGCCGGTTACCCTTTACGTCCCGATGAGACGCATATTCGACCATACACTAGACACCAACACACTTGCGGGCTCCTCTGATCTGGGGTCAGCAGAACGCGAGACCCTCCGCGACAACACATACATACAAAGACAACAGACAAACAACCCTGCCCAAGGCGGGACTCGAACCCGCGACCCTTCCGACCGAAGCGCTGAGTCGGTACTCGCTCTTAGCCACCTCGGCCATTCAGGTCGGCATTTTAAATCTAAATCTTCTAAATTTGGAGAAATTTTTTCATATCTCCTTTTCTTCAATAGAATTCTGGAGGATTGTTTGTAATTTCGGAGAATAGTGTTCATACATAGTGTATTAATCACTGTTAAAAGGCCTGAAGGTGGCGTGACATAGCATTCATAAACCAAAGATTATACTTCATGTATTCATTTATTATACAAATTTATATACAATATATACATATAAAATGACTATGCGCTCTTAGTAAACTTGTACATTTCTCGGTTAGCAAGTGGCATCACCATGACGGGCAGAGTCGTCATCCGTGGCGAAACAGAAGGCTTGTGGGCCTAGTAGGGGCCGCCCTGCTGCTGCTGGCTGCGCTGAGAGGCGGAGGCGGGGTAGGGGCCCTCGGCCTCCTCGTAGCGGATCTGGGGCCGGTAGCCCTCCTGGTCCGCCTCGTACTCCACGATCTGCGTGCGGCCGTCGGGCAGCAGCACGCGGTACTCGCCCTTGGCGCTCTCGTCCTGGCGGTCCTCGCGGTGGCCGAAGTTGGCGCCCGACTCGTAGTCCTCCACGGCGTATTGGTACTCGTAGTTGGCGGGTTCCTGAGGATAGAATGCATTGCACATGAAGGTCGCGTAGATGAAGCGCGTGTAGTAAAGCGAGGGAGGGCAGGTACTCACCGCCAGGTCGTCCTCCTGCAGGCGCGCGCGGGCGTCGGCGTAGGGGCCGGCGGGGGCGCCGTAGACGGGCGCGGGGGCGGCGTAGCTGGAGGCGGGGGCGATAGATTGGCGGGCTGGGGGGGCGCGCCGGGCAAGGAGCGGGGGGCGCCGGGGTTCAGGGGGGGAGCGGGAGCAAGGCTGGAAGGAGCGAGACGCGGCGGGAGCACCGTACTGGCTGGAAGGAGCCGAGACGCGGGCGGGAGCACCGTACTGGCTGGAAGGAGCCGAGACGCGGGCGGGAGCACCGTACTGGCTGGAAGGAGCGAGATGCGGCGGGAGCACCGTACTGGCTGAGGAGCGGAGAGCGGCGGGAGCACCGTACTGGCTGGAAGGAGCGGAGATGCGGGGGGGGGCGCCGTACTGTGGGAGGGGGCGGAAAGCGGGCCTGCGGGGGCAGGTACCCTCTGTTGACTGGAGGCTCCGCCAGAGCGCAGCCCAGAAGAGCAAGAGCTATCAAAATCTGAAAGAATGCAATTGCATTTGTGAAAAATATTTACTCGTGCGTCGGGAGAAAACTCGCTTAGTATAACCACATGTCTTGTATTTTGAAAAATAATGCGAACTAATTTGAGGTAATTGTAACATTAACAAACAGTTTTGTCTTAAATGTAGTGGAAAAAATAATAATAATATAATTTTTTTTTTTTTTGCTCAGGAAATACAATACATCAATAATGGTGTAGCACTATGCCTTGTATTAATCGAATTTGTTTGTAAGATCTTTATTAATTTAGATTGTAGCTTACAATTCCCATTTCGACATTACATTGTTCGACAATCGATATTGGAAAATGTTTATAAAATATTTTTGACCACAGATGTGGCTTCCTATAGATCGTGACGCTCCAAATCTGCCATGCCTCGTATTCTCCTACCTTGGCCATGTTGCTGCCGTGTGGTCCGCTGAGTTGTGCGATGTACTGCCGAAGCGCCTGCCACCTTATATATACGCGTGCTCACAAAAAGAAGCCGCCGCAGTGAACTGGATTAGGATGGGGGCTGGACGGCGCTGGCGGTCACCGTTGCGTCATCGTTGCGACGGGCGTGTTCGCGCAACGCGGGGGGCGGGGAAGAGGGGAAGGGAGGGGACGAGCGGAGTGGCGCCCTTGCCTCCGCGCACAGTGACCCTCTTGTTCGTCTACCTTTCGCTGCGATGCTCGTCGAGAAATTCCTTCGGTGAAGTAACCCCCTCCCACCGTCCTCCAGGGGGACTCTCCGAGGAAGAAGGTACCGTGTGAGGCGAAATCTTCTGTGAGGCTTCGATCGAAGCGAACGGATTGCCTTTTCTTCGATCGGAGTTGGAAATTGTATTTACATTGACAAAGGCGGAAGTGTAGGAAGCCATATGTTCTTTTCTTTACGTCTACATCAATGGTATTTTCCCTTCTAAATATCTGTAACAATATTATATGAGATATATCATCAGATAATTAAGCAGAATATTGTTGGGATTTTGTACATCTAACACGTTCGTACATTTAACTGAAAAATAGAATGTTTCATGTATGGACTCATTTAATAAATCTCATTAAACTCTATAAATTAGCGTAAATTTGTCTCAATGTTAAAATGCTAATTTATATCCGCTCTTTTTAGAATATTTATGTTCAGTTTTGCTTCATCATAATGAATGTATATAAAGTAGTATAAAAAGTTTGAAAAAGTTTGAATGGAAGTAAAGAAAGTTAGGTAGTACTGCGGAATAACGATTCGAAGATTTTAACAGAAAAACACATTTGGGACCCTTGATGCAAAAAAATGTTTTTTTCCAAAACGTCAGACTTTTCGTCTAAGAACAAAACTAATGCCTTTACTATTCGTTGGATTGTTTGCAAAATGAATATTCTCCGATCGATCTGGCCGTCACGAAGCACTTCTATATAGCACGAAATAATTCTTTAAATTTTGGGAGTACTTTACATGACACTCGTGGGACATTTTCAGAATTTTAACAAAATGGCTCGAAGTTTTGTGTTTAAGTTTTTTTCTGAAATAGAGCAAAATAGTGTTACAAAGGTGTTTAAGGTCCGATGATCACTGAGGCCTTTAAATTTAAAAAAAATTGCAAACACTTTTTAGAACTATCTCATACAGCTACATTATTGACTGTTCAGATTTTTTTTATAAAGTGTGTTCTTCATAAGTCAAATTAATTGACGTGATATCTAGTGAATTTAATTTATGTGACGTGTATTTTTGAAAAAAATCGTTGTTTTGAAAGAATAAAAGGAAAAGAAATACGGAAAAACTGCGTACTCGTTCATAAACCTTAATGATCATATTGGTTTAGTGGTGAGTTATAGTTGACATTTACATAATTTCAATTACTTAATGATCATAACTAATAATTGAGAACTTTCAGCTAAAAGCTGTAAATCACATGGTGTGAACTAGGCATTCCAAAATAAGCGTTTTTTCGAGACAGTCTCCAGGTTTTTAACACTTGCCCCGGTGCACCGTCAAATAATTTCGGGACTCCACAATGTCCCACATTTAAAAGAAAGCAAAAAAATCGACATTTTCTTATAGCATGTACGGTTCTTTTGAATCCGTGATGTGGAAATTCCCGATAGAACGTTGGTTAGAAAAATTCGTTAACACGATTGGTTCGTTCGTTTGCGTCATTCCATTTCGGATTCATATTGAGAGGTTAAGTTAGTATTCGAAATAAATTTCGGCAGTTTAATGCAATTTTATTTTAATAAAAAAGCAACAAAATACTTGAAAGTGCGTTTTCAGTAAAAATGTAATTATTTAATCCCATTTATAAAAGAAACTACTGACTATTCCAAAAACAAAGGGGAATGTCATGCGTGTCATGCAATATTTCATTTTTCTTTAAATTAAAAAATGTTTTTAATAATTATTCTTAACTTCATAATTATTAGATCATTTGTATCTTAATGCACTCTTCTAAACGCACCAAAAGGAAGAAATTATTTCTGTATTCATAAAGAATACTGAATAGCGGAATTTTGTTTCATAAGAGACCCCTCCGCCTCAATCATAATTCTGTATTGTGACGCGGTCTTTCGTTTTAAATAGTGCGGTCACTATATGCGCGACATTTTTATAATGCATTTTGGTTTCTCAAACATTATGCTTATGTATTGTTTTAAAAAATATCTCTCAGGCTTTTAGTATTTACTTAACAGGTATCTTTTATAATTGAATAATTACTTCACATGATCACTGTAAAGTTTTTCGAAATCTCAAAACGATTTTGGATGTAAATGAGCTCCAAAAACTTCCAAGTGAATATGTTTCTTTTCCATTATTTTCTTGGTGCTTTTTTCCTTTTAACTATTAGGAGAATTAAAAATTGAGTAAATGTTAAATTATTGATTCTTTCATTGATTCGGGGCACGTCAACAGCTATGGTCGTTAGTCCAGTTAGTATACTGAATGTTTTTTCAATCCAGGAGAGGGCGATCTTTCTCTAGCGGTAGATGAGGAGATCCGGCGTCGAGCTACACGCCGCACAGTGTGTAATTTTGACGATCTAGGAAGAAAAATTAATAACTCCTTCGAAATGAATTTCTCCTAGTTTTTGGAAGTCTGTTGTGTAAACAATGTACAAATAAACAAATTTGCTTGTAGAACTTAAATTTTACGAAATCTTTTTAAAATATTTAGGAAATTAGAATAATTGTATTAGCCTTCATGAGTATACGTTTGTCAAACGTTGCATTTGTTGAATATTATGGAATAATATTTGAATTTTACAAAACATACTCTGCAAGAACAATAAAATGAAAGTATCAAGAATAAAAGTCGAAAATGTAAACATTATAACAAAAAATAAAATAAGAGGAATGTACAAAAGTACTCAAAAATTAGTTTGAATCACTACTCGCATATTCTTCTGTTGATGATTCCTCTGAGTATATTTTTTTGCCTCATTCCTTTATTTTAATAACATTAAGAGTTCAGGTTTCACTTTTTGGGTACAGTTGCAGGTTTAGCGCCTAAGCTCGAAATGAATCAACGGTTCAAGATCTCTCACTTGCTGCTCTATTTTCCCAACTTCGAGTTATTAAATCTACAGTTTCTTTGGCAAAAATGAATTTAATTGGTCTGCAAAATCTTGTTGAAAAAGGTGCGGATTTTCCAAAAATAGTTTTAATCTCATCAGCTCCATTGTAAATTTGTATCTGGACCATTGAAATAAACTTTCGCCAGTGTTGTTCATTAGAAAATTTTTGTTTATATCTGTTTTGTTCAGACCCATCACATCCCCACTTGATTATAATTTCAAAATATGTAGTTTGAAGCGAATGTAAAATCTCTGTCACTTTTTGAATTTTAAATGTTCGTGCCACGGTATGGTCAATCAATGCTTGAAGGAGAATTTCAGCCGTTTTTTAAGTAACTGTAATTTCGCTGGATAGCATAACAGTTTCGCATCCTTCACTTTATGATAGGGGATAGAAAAACAATTTGAGTCTTTTGCTTGTTGGCGTATGCGAACATACTGGCGGGTTGAAAGATTGGTGTCCACCATCACACCATTATCAGTTGATCACAAGTGCGTGATCAACTGATAATGATGGCGGCTTTTGAAGAATGGATCTTCGGGCTTTCTTAACTCTAGTTCCCTGTTGGGAGGCTTCAGAGAGCTTCTTAACTATAGCTACCGAATCTCTTTTGCCATATTTCTTTAGTTTCATTTCAGTGGCTATGGATAATTCTTCTGAACTAGTAGTATCCAAAAGAGGTTTCAATTTTACGGCTTTAGCTTTATTCCACAGCTTTTGAAGGGCTTATTAGGTCTTACAGCTCTATTAATTTTTACATTAATTTGCGATGGGCCTGGGACTGCCTCTAAAATATAATCAGGAAGTGAAAGGGTTTCTTGCAGCCAGGACGAATTGTATTTTAGGAACTGTTCTTTACATCTCACGGATTTTTGCCATCTGGTTTCAAATTTTTTACAAATGGCTCAAATGGCATCTAACATATGGCTTAATTTTATCCAACAAAGCCTTTTCAGGTTCTACAATACCTAATTCACACAAAACACAGTTAATACACCTTCAAATTTTTCAACAATTCATTTTTTTACCCATGTATCAAATAACGACATACGGGTAACAGGAGGAGCCATTCTCTAAAAAATTATATTCGTCAGATAAGCAGATATAAGCAGCTAGTCTTTTCACGATCAAGAACCTAAAAGTACTAGTTTTAAAATGTATATGGCCAGAAAGGTGTATAATGGTGTATAATACACTAAAACTCTAAGTGAAGTTAGAGAACGTGCAATACATTTAATATAAATCACTCACCTTTTCGATTAACGTTTTAGCACAACAAAAGTCAATAACTAAATAATATTCGCATAAAAATGATCGTAAAACTATGAAAATTACTTCTGGTTGGACACAAATCACAGAATCAGTCAAGAGGTGTATCACGACCAAGGGAACTTTGCGTACTGAAAAGGGTCATTCGAGCTGAGTCCTGCCGGAGCGGCGATGGACGTGTTTCAACATGCACCATGGGGTTCATGTGACCTTCAAGAGAAAACTAACAACGTTCCATAGCTGGGACATACTACTACACAAAACCTAACAATTTCACTGTTTCAATTCAGTCGAAAATTTAATTTTTCCTGCTAGATGGCCAAAATTACACACTGTGCCGGCTTGTGGGGAATTTCTCCCCTCTAAATATCCCCCTCATCAGGACACCGCATCAGCCGGATGTCAGTACGGGGAAGGAAGGCAAGGAAGAGGAAGAAAATATTGCGCGTTTCCCATAGTCCGTTTGTTAGGATAGTGTTCCGGTACTCGCCTGATATTAATCGGAGAAACCCAAAAAAACTTTTCAGAGCATCTGACCCCTAGATTTCTTGTCCACATAGCGGCTGAATTCGCCATACCTGTCTAGCTGGAGTCGAATATCCACCTCAGACTCGAACCCGAGGACATCCTGGTCAGAGTCGCTGCAGAGAAAAAGGCATTGCTTCCTGAGGTAAACTCATCCGGTAATAGATGTTAAGTGTCATAATACAAAACGTACAATTTATTTTTTTGTCTCAATGTAAATAATTACAAGAAGGAATATAAATTTAAAGTTCTGTAAAATTCTGATGAAATTGTGCATTACTAAATGCTTTGTTGACAGATATTTATTTCTGAAGTAACTTGTTAGCTCTGTTACTAAAGAAGCAAATGGTGTCAAAATCATTGGGATATGTAGGTTGGTTGATACAAAGCAAATTGTAGTTGAGTTTCTATCGAAGGGTTAAGTTTTAGTAATATTATTTCATTTCTAAAGTTATTACGTTACTTGAACGTTGAAGGTGACGTGAATCAACTTTTTAAGAGAGGCCAGGAAGTCGTAGGAGGCAAATAATGCAGTGTAGACGGACGGACGGACGGACTTACAAACGGTCTGGACTGACAGGACGATAGACAAACCCAGGTTTTGAAAAAAAAACACTTTTTCGGTATCAGAACGTGGATTTCCTCCAAAACGTGGATTTCCTTGAAATATCGAAATCGTTTTTCCGCAGTAATACGTACTAGTACGTATATTACTTAGTATGAGTACATGTACGTGTTCGAGAAATGAAAACAAATTCTAAACCCATCTTGACATAGAATATACCATTTAATCTAAAAGTCAGTCATCTGCCCAATTGATTATGCGTTTACCCAATATGAAGAAGAACTTCTTTTGCTTACATCCAATAGATATTTATGAAACCAGTGGTAAAAGTGGCTTTTTATTTTGCGAGTAGGACACGTTGAGCCACGATACCCGTAGGCCTCGAGATGCAATCTTGCCAGCAAAATTAAATCACTTTTACCACACGTGTCGTACACGAGATTTTAGACAACCTTACTGCTTTTCATTTCATTTTTATTCAAGCATACAAATAATTTAATGATACATTAAGGCCCCTAGTAGCAGTCGAACAAAACTATTTTGTTTCCTTTGTTGCATTAAAAGGTACATATGAGCACTTCGCTATCGTCTCACTTTTATCGCTAGTGCAAAAAGTGGAACTTTTAGCACGCCACACATGCCCAGTAAAAATCAGTTTTGCAAGAGGCTGTCAAATATTAAATTTTTAAACCAAAAATATTGTTGCACTATTGTTTACACAGAATTCGCAGATACATCATAAGCCAATCATGGAATTTCTCCCATATTCGCTTAACAATTTGAGACACAGATTCCACCATTCATTTAACATTTCTTCATGCTTAATTAAGTAAATTTAAATAATACAAATCATTAATTAGTATAATGCTTAAATTTCAATGCAGATCCATGAATGTCGAAACTAAAGTACTGGCCAACTCTGCCGTTCCTGAAAATATAAGGCAAAAAAGAGAAATAAAGTGTTAAAAAAGAAACAATTTCTACTTAGAGAAATATTTTTTTATATATCTCACTGTATAAAATAAATAAGGAACTATTTGAAACGTTAAAGCCCATAGAAAAAGGGAAGTTCTACCTGGAAAAATTAATGTTTAGTTATAAATGCCGAAGAGGCAAGTCGGCTAAGATAACAATGTACTAAATCTAAAAGTGCATAGGTGTATATTAAGTGAAACGTAGGTAATATATTTCAAAATATTATATGCTCTATATGTAAGTATACAATGCTTATAAACGGTTAAAAACATTGTATGTGATAGATATATTTATTTAATCTCTTGGTATTTGTTATATAAAATGTATATTTACATAAATTGTTTATTGTGATATCTATAGTATACTCCATTAACTATTCACAAAATTAACGTTGTACATTATATATTTTATAATTTTTCCTTTAAATTCTTCGATTCGTTCTCAATTTTAATTTCTAAAGATCTTAGCGTCCGGCTTGCTGGGTCAATGGGTCACGTATAATTATATTACAATAATTTATTGTATAGTTCAATCCGTTTGTCAAATAGTCTCTTTTTTGTCTGTTTGCCCTTTTCAGAGTGTCCAGTATGTTTAGCACTGGAGTGCATCTATTGCATTGAAGTACTACCCTCATGGCTCTATTTTGTTTGTATCTGAAGATTTTCAATTTCAGTTTTTTGTGCTCGAACTAGTATGGTCGCACAGTAATCAAAATGCGGATTTATAAATCACACATCTTGTGAAACCATTTATATATTGCACAATTATGTTTAAAATATTAATCTTTTCTCCACTTTTCATTATTATGAACTCTAAATAATATTTAAAATTTAATTTACCATCGATAAATCCTCCCAAATATTTCATTTTGCATACCCGTTGTATTTCCTTGAAGCCATTGTGAATTTTCCCCAAAATTTTAAATTTTTTTTAATTTTTTACCTTTATCTATTTTCCCATTGCAATAAATTCACTCGCAGTTAAATTCAATATCCACTTCTTTTTATACAGTTACATACCATAAAGTCTCATCGGCAAAAATTCATTTTTTAATCTTTCCAAAATAGGAGTCTTATATACATGATTAAAACATTATTATAAATTATATACAATATTGAACCAAAACTGAGTATTCGGAACACCTTTTTTTTTTCCTTCATTACAATTTATTTAATTTGGAGTAAACGTAAGCCTACAAAATTAACACTAAGTTATTTCAACCAAAACAAAATTAATTCACTACTTTATACACCATTATCCTTTAAAACAAATTATCTCATGGGTCAGCGATAACACCCACCACATTTATTGCAGAAAGAGTACAATACCAATGTATGCATATTTTCAGGAATTTAATATAATTTTGTTGCAAAACTATTTTTTTATTAAGAATTGTTTCTCTGGTGCTTTTTTATGATTTCGGCAGTAATTTAACACACGGTTTCGATTGTGATGGAAGCAAAAAACACGCAATGTAAAAAAATCACAAAAGTACAATAACAGACATTTCTAAAATTGCATTTATTATAGAAAATGTTTTATATACAATATATACATATCTAATGACTATGTGTAGTGAGTTTCAAATATGTGGAGAGGGCGCTGGGTCGTGCGGCGCCTAGTAGGGCCGCCCTTGCTGCTGCTGGCTGCGCTGCGAGGCGGAGGCGGGGTAGGGGCCCTCGGCCTCCTCGTAGCGGATCTGGGGCCGGTAGCCCTCCTGGTCCGCCTCGTACTCCACGATCTGCGTGCGGCCGTCGGGCAGCAGCACGCGGTACTCGCCCTTGGCGCTCTCGTCCTGGCGGTCCTCGCGGTGGCCGAAGTTGGCGCCCGACTCGTAGTCCTCCACGGCGTATTGGTACTCGTAGTTGGCGGGTTCCTGAGGATAGAATGCATTGCACATGAAGGTGGACTGTCGCTGTAGATGATGTGTGTGTAGTAAATCGAGGGGAGGGCTGCGGGGGCGGCAGGTACTCACCGCCAGGTCGTCCTCCTGCAGGCGCGCGCGGGCGTCGGCGTAGGGCCGGCGGGGGCGCCGTAGACGGGCGCGGGGCGGCGTAGCTGGAGGCGGGGGCGGCGGACTGGCGGGCGGGACGGGGGCGCGGGCGCGGGCTGAGATCACGGGAGCGGCGGGGGCACCGTACTGTTGAGAAGGACCGGAGATGCGAGCGGGGCCAGAGGCGGGGGCGCCATACTGCTGGGAGGGGGCGGAGAAGCGAGCCTGCGGGGGCAGGTACCCTCTGCTGACTGGAGGCTCCGCCAGAGCGCAGCCCAAGAGGGCTAAAACCACCAGATTCTGAAAATTAAGCAGTATACCTGATATTGATTTGTCTGATAATATTATTATTGCACTAAAATGTAAGACAAAGTTCCTTGTAAGGATCTAAGAACAAAGTATTTTTTAACCTGTAGGATTTTTATGGTATTTATATTCTAAACATTACAGATAGAACGCTATGCTATTGATAAACAATCTGGTTGTTTTATTATTTGTGAAGTTTAATTTATTATCGTTGGTATTGGAGAAGTCTTCTCAGTACAGTATGCAGTATTGAACTTTTATATTCTGCTCAAAAGAAAAAATATTTAACCTGAATTGAACGCCATGTAATAGAAAGAAGTAATTCCCCGAACAGTCATACCTTGACCATGTTGCTGCCTTGGGGTGCACCGCGTCGTGTGATGCTCTGCCGAAGCAGCCGCCACCTTATATACAGCGCCGCACAAGAGGACGCCGCGGTGGCTGAACTGGATTAGGACGGCGCCGGTTGCATCAGGCGGGCGCGTGCTCGGGGAGGGTGGGGCGGCGCTCCATGGAGGCGGGGGGCGTGGCGGGGCGGAGAGGCTGCACAGCCGTGCCCTTGCGTCGGGGGGTACAAAGTCGCTCTGTTCCTCGTCCACTCTCCCATCCTCCCACTCTGCACACTGAGATTCCTTGAATGACGTAAGCGCATTCGGTTGCGGGTGGACGACTCTATTAACAAAATGCAATGACCGCAAGCTCCGTGTGTGGCACAGTTGGAATTTTGCGTCAGCATATTTAGAGCGTCTTTGGAGACACTCTTGTTGTATCCCGCCAGTATTTAATAAAAATTGATTGTAGCGTAATATATATGAAAATGGTAGTTGTATTTTTTATATTGAAATCATGTTTGTTAATTTTCGTATCCACGGTATATCAGGAATCACATCATATTTGGTATCACGATGAAATATGGAGCTTAAATTAAAATAATTCCTTTGAGTAATTTTTTTTTCACTGTCCATTATTTTACAAGAGTTTTGAACGTGATTAGAATCGTCTGACAGAGTGAGTCAATGAATTTTAAAGTTTTTTTAATATAATGAAGTTGATTATTTTTTCTGATATCTTATACTACTTACTGATTTCATTAGCTTCAAAATACTAAATAGTAAAAACTATTCTCACGGTTTTTCACATCATTCTCATTAATGAAAATCGAACTTTTGTGCAAATTAGTTCGGAGACCTTTCTGTGAAAACTTTTTAAATTTGTAAAATTAACTATTTTTTCTAGTACATTAGCAATTCCACGTGAAAGCGTATGAGAGTTGACCGACTTTTTTAAAAAGTACGATTTTTTTCAGAAATCAGGCCTTTAAAATTGTTTTTTAAAATTTGGAATTTGGCACACTTTGAAAAATAAATTAATTCCAATGTACTGAAATACAAATTCCTGGTTTGTTTCGTTTAATAATTTGAATTGCGTATTTCATTCTTTTGTAAATTAATATTTCAAAAAATTAATATTTCTTGGATAAATTATAATTATTTGAAAAAAAATAAAAATGTATTTATAAAATCAATCAGATAAAAATGTGGAAAAGAAATAGACGTATTTCTGTTCAATTTTATATAAAGTACAAGAAGAAAGTGAGCACTGCTCACGCACACCGCTAAAACATTAATTGTAGGAACGAGGACGCGCTCTCCTTTCTCATGCACTAACCCAGGCTGTTTGAACTTCGCTGCCCACGCCCGGGAGCCACTGGGGGCGCTCTGGCGAAGACTGGCGGGCACAGACTGCAGTCAACAATCGCTGCCGGCGCCTGGCGAAATAAACGCTCTCGGGGCGCGAGTTGGCCTTGACCTTTGGCGACAATTCGTCGCTGATAGCCGAAGCAGGGAGCTTTTAGGTTGGGAAGCGGAGGGCACACCCACGCTCATACTCAGCAAGAAACCTTTAAATTTAATAGGAGGCGTAAAATTCAATTCAACAACAATATTTTATGTAGTAAAGTCGTAGGCTTCCGCGGCCAGAGTCATGTAATGATCTTGGCTGTCCAGGTGACGCCGCGTCGAAGGCTGAGTTGCCGACGTTTCGACCATCTTCGACCGCACAACATCCCTGAGGAAGACAACGATAAGATGGTCGAAACGTCGGCAACACAGCCTTCGACGCGGCGTCACCTGGACAGCCAAGATCATTTAAATATTTGATGAAATTAATTTTTTTTAAACAAGTGAAGCAATATCTGGTGTTAGTCCTTGGACTGTTTGAAAGCATAGAACGCTCTTCAATGTCTTGTTCTGAAGTTGGATTCTTTATTTGTTTTATTATTCTTTGCATTGCAGAGAAAAACAGCTCACAACAATATTTTGACCCAAACAACATAGCATTGTATAAAGCTTGGGTAAGATTTCTAAATGTAGATTCTGATACCATCCTAACAAATTAAGGGTATTAAAGAATCTGTCCTTTAGAAGAACGGAGTTCTGCAAATCTATTATTTCCAACTGCATCGGTGACGGTACGGTATCCGGTGAGACCGAAAAAGAGGTTGTGGTTTCTTTTGCCAGCCATCGCAACTCTCGTGTTGCTTCCACGAAAAGCAAAGCGATAGTGATAAGGGATGTTCCCCCTCCACAACCTCCTCTTGGACATGCCACAAGTGCACGCGGGCGCGCCGGTGGGTGCCCGCGAGCGGTTTTGCCCGCGAGAGGTCGACTTGGAACAGCCTGCACTAAACAAGTGTCTCCCGCTAGGCTTTGATCCAAGTGCTGAAGAGCAATAAAAAATGTCCGTCTGCCTCACTAGGGTTTCATGACATTAGTATCCCGCATGTTCACTCTCCCCAGAGTGATGTGTGACAGCGAAACGAATTGAACTATTGCTTTTCCTTTTGTCAGCGAAATGGATTTTACTGCCGTATCCATTTGCGCCCTAGGGATGGGGCACTTTCCTGGCCTTCCTCGTAAAATATAAGACTACTTGTCAAGGGACATGAGTAAAATGTTATGAGCATTAGTCGGAATACGCATCTTGTAAAGTGAGAAGTGCTAGAATTTGTCCAGTGAATCATGTGTACACTGCGTCATGAGTGGCGGTCACCGTGCAAAATACGACAGATATTTCAATCCATTTAGGATCATGATTTTAAGAATAGAAAGACTCTTAAGACGCATAAACAGTGGTTTAGTAATGAAACTTTATTTTGAGGAATCGTTAGATTTACGAATTTGTGATTCATGTTGGAAAATTTACTTCTCCTATGGTTCAAGTGCACAATACAAAATTTTAAAAAAATTAAATATATTTGCCACATGAATTTGAAGTCTGTACAAAATGTAATTTTTTTGCCACGTCACATGGTAAAGACATTGAGATGGCGTTGGGGAAACTGTTAAGAGATTTGGCATTCGGACCAGTCTACAATCAGGCCATGATCCAATAACAATGCCGAAGAAACTATTTGATTAGGCAGAAAGATATATTTCTAATATTTCATTTATTTATTTTTCTTTAAATACAGTGATCACAGTGAACATTTGGTCGAGTTATCAAAATTTGAAACCAATAACAGACTCAAGCACACCGATGCTAGCCATTGCTTGAGGAAACCCTACATTCTGTGAAGTCGTCACTATTATTTTCAGTATTACATTCCTGTTTATGTTGTGTTCTTCACACGTCATATATAAGTAACTGGATTTTATATGGTACCAAACATTTTATCCAAATGTGCTGTGTGTAGTGTCGGTATACTCGTAATCCTTATAGCTCACATAGTAAACATGTTCGTACATTTTCATCTCTCTCATGGCACATGATTTCACTCATTTAATATAATTTATTAAGAAACAGAATCATCCCAAATATGTAAATAATTTGTCACTGCTTTTCAAAGGTTTCTTTTCATCCAATTTTATTTTTTAGTTGCCTCCGACTGTTTTGAAGACCATTTCTTTCATTTATATTATCTTTGATTAACTTCGATTAACTTTCTAATTTTTTGTATCACCTCATTGACTTATGGATGGGACATTATTGAGATTTTATCGAAAAGAAATCAACGTACTCTCTTGGATTAAGAATATTTGCAACAAAATTAAGATCTTTTGATTGATCTGAAGTGTTTTGAGTCACAATGATGAAACAAAGAGTTATCGTTGGAGTTATCTAGCGATGAAATACAACACACGAGTGAGAAGCTTGCGGAATATCCTGTCTCGTAGGTACGATTTTAATTCACTCAAATTGTTTCTTTACTTCCATAAAGCCCCTCTTTTACATCATGTTTCCGAAATCTAGGTGGCCTACATGCAGAAGAAATTCTGGGTTAATTTCGTAAAACCACTGATGTTGTTCTGCAGCAAAAATATTCCTTTGTGATCGAAAATGGCGATTTGCCAGCATCAAAATGAAATAAAATATGTCATAAAAATTGTTCTGATTCTCATCAACATGCCAGAAAATTTAACCATTGATTATATCCATGGGGAATATAATTTTGATACTATAATAAACCAATCAGAGTAAATTTCCCTAATCAGATCATATGGCTGAGAGGCATAAGAGGAAGCTAATGTATAATATAATGAACTAAAAATATGACGAAATTATTTTCGAAAGAGCAGAAGAATAGGCGTTTTTGAATGATGTTGGAAAATTATGAACATAAAGTACTGTTAGACAAATACTAAAGCCATAAAAACTCATGTCATTACTTTATTAAAAATTACTAAAAACAATAGTAATAAATGTCCTACGTTTACGTAGCTTTGGCGGTAAACATTTTCAATGCACAGGAGTACATTTTGTTCTCAGGGGTACATGTTTATATTTTTACTTATATAGAAGACTATTGTAATTGCAATTAGTTGATTAGGGGAAGAAATTGCTAATTAAAGTTTATATTTGTCCGTTGTTTAAATGCTCTAAATTGCATGAAGTACCCTCGAGATTAATCAGCATTCAGAAAGACCAACAGCGGGCGTTTTGTTTAATAAATCGCTTGGAGTTGTAGTTTTATTAAAGAAACAACGCCGCATTTTTATTTGCTTTTATATTTTTAAAACCCTAGGTTTGAAATTCGATTTGAATAATCAAAATAAGGAAATAGTTAGGAAACTAACAGCATTGTGGATTCATCGAACAGAGAACAATAAAATGTGAGATGCACGACATCACATGACCCATAATAACTAATACCTAATACCCATAATAATACTGACCGACAAATTATTCGCTCATGACCAGGAAAGCGTGTTCTTTTGTTACCTTAGATACTTAACAGTGAAATGTTTCATTTTCTTCGAGACGCCCTTGATTAGTAATTTTCCTTACAATTCAAACTGCAATGGGTGTACAGGTCAACAACATTTTTTCGAAATTTGATTTGATAATATTATCTGTTATTTATGTTTTTTGATGTGTTGAAACTGAAAGTGAGGTTAATGTTTCTCAATCATGAACAGATTGTTTCAATCTCGAATTCAGTCTCTAAAGACAGTAGTTATGAAAACGTGTTCTTTCCTCTTGGAAACGTCGTGTGCCCTTCCGGCTATATGACTCATGTGATTCACGTTGTAGCATCCAGTATTAGCCTGCCATCATGTTCACGATCCACTTACCGAGATACCTACGTTCCATCCGATTGATGTCCTGATGGGACCTTTCCCCTTTGTTCTTCACTGACGTTCCCCAAGCTTTCCGGAATATAGTCCACATGCGAGAATAGGAAGTAAACCTTCAAACTTACGTGGCAACCTACAATTTGAAAAGCCTTCCACAATACAGCTGTAGTTAGGATACTTTACCTTACCAAAGAACTTGTCAACTAGTTCTTTAAAATAATTCCAGGCCTTCGTAGCCCTCTCATACGTAGTCTGAGAAAAATGTGGATCCGGGAAAGGTTTTCTGATATCTGGGCCTACAAAAATTCCTTCCTTTGATTTAGCGTCACTTAAACCAAGAAACGTGGAGTATAAATCCTTGAAACATTCACCTTCTTTATTAAGAGGCTTAAAGAATTGCTCTTTCAGTCCTAGAATTATGTGTAGATCAGGTAGCAGAATTTTATCTGAAGGAAACAAAGTTTAGGTAATTATACTTTTCGCCAGGTAACAGAGCTTCTCGTGATGGCCAGTCTTTTTTGTTACAGTGGGAATTTCTGTCACATTTATCCCATAAGCATAAAAACATGGAAACTTTGTGTACTCTGATTTCCGACCTAAGAGCACGGTGAGGACAATGGCGAAAATACATGGGTAGGTTTCTCCGGTGCACCGATTTTAGCTGGTTTTGCGCATCACCAATTCGCGTCACGAACCACGTGACCACAGCATGGGTACTTCGTTTGAAAAGCCAAACCAGACGCTGGCCACCATGTTGCATGGAAGTTTGGAGCAAGAAGCGTTGAGAAGCATTTTGAAAGTAATACAAAGTAACACTTTTCAACAGTAACCAATACATCTCTAGTTAGTAGTTACAAAACTAACACGAAGTTTTACTAGATGCAACATTTGAAGTAAATTCTTCATAAATCCGTTTCAATGTTTTGAAACGTAGTGATAATTCAAGTATCTGGCGGCATTTAGAATTTCCGCTAATACTGTGACGCAAACTGGTGTCTGAAGCTCATTGGCTGAAGTTGGATACAATGCGCAAGAGTTCTCCGTGGTGAAGAATTTCAAGTCTCCACAAGTCAACCACTTACGCTCGTTATATAGAATTTGTTAGCGAACTAATACGAAATTGACATATGTTTCCTTTTTCACACTAAATCTTTCTAACTAAATACACTTGGCAATACATTGTTTTTCAATAGTTATAATAAAATGTCTATTGTGCTGAATGTACGTTCGAAATGTGATTCAGAACTTGAAGTTGTGGAATTTTCTCCTGGTCAATTTTGAGAAGTAGTACATTCAATACGACAGTACAAATTTCTAAGACAACAAACATAGACTTACGTCATTTTTCAAATCAATTGTCTCCCTTAGCATTTGTAGGTTGACGAATGCTATAATAACTCATTTATTCTATCTGCAACGATACAATATTGGTCCATTATAGTTTTTACGGTTAACAACCCTGAAAATGGCAAACTTATATCTCTACATTTAAGTCAATGAAATTTCATTATCTTTATGTCAAACCACTTCACATCTTGGATTTGACAAACTGATCGCATCAATTCATATCTACCGTCAAGAATTCCACTTGTTCATTTCAGTACACTGCCCATTTCGACTCATTCCAGCAACTTCACTAATGAATACATGAAGACTACGTCCTAATCTCAATTGATCGTTCTTGCTTCCTCTTAGGTAGCAGTACTGCCTGCCTTCACATTTGTTTGTAGTCGGGAGATAGTACAACGCAGAAGTTGTAGAACAATTACAGAAAATACAAATATACTTTCTTTTCTTCAATGCTTTTATTATACAAAATGAAATATATACATATTTAATGGTTATGTGCAGTGAGTTTCAAATAGTACATTAGGTGGATGACGGGCGGCTGGGGTGTGAGGGGCCTAGTAGGGGCCGCCCTGCTGCTGCTGGCTGCGCTGCGAGGCGGAGGCGGGGTAGGGGCCCTCGGCCTCCTCGTAGCGGATCTGGGGCCGGTAGCCCTCCTGGTCCGCCTCGTACTCCACGATCTGCGTGCGGCCGTCGGGCAGCAGCACGCGGTACTCGCCCTTGGCGCTCTCGTCCTGGCGGTCCTCGCGGTGGCCGAAGTTGGCGCCCGACTCGTAGTCCTCCACGGCGTATTGGTACTCGTAGTTGGCGGGTTCCTGAGGATAGAATGCATTGCACATGAAGGTGGACTGTCGCGTAGATGAAGCGCGTGTAGTAAAGCGAGAGGAGGGCAGGTACTCACCGCCAGGTCGTCCTCCTGCAGGCGCGCGCGGGCGTCGGCGTAGGGGCCGGCGGGGGCGCCGTAGACGGGCGCGGGGGCGGCGTAGGGCGGGGGGCTGCGGCGAGCGGCGGGGGCTCCGTCTGCCGACTGGGGGTTCTGCCAGGACACAGCCCAAAACGGCTAGGACTATCAGAGTCTGAAAATTAAACATAGTAGAAATGGTTAAAATAGTTTCTGTGTTGTTTTTTTTCTGAACATTATAAAGGTATTATATTTTTGACAATTTGAAAACGTTTGGATTTTATAATTTTTTGTTGATATTTAATATAGTAACATCATTATTCTTCAAGGCCTCTCAGTGCAGTATAAAGTATTAGGTTCTTATGCTACAGTTCAAAAAGAAATAATCCCTTAGCGAGGAATGAACTCCATGTAGTGGAAAGACGTAATTCCCCAATTAGTCCTACCTTGACCATGTTGCTGCCTTGGGGTGCACCGCGTCGTGTGATGCTCTGCCGAAGCAGCCGCCACCTTATATACGGCGCCGCTCAAGAGGACGCCGCGGTGGCAGAACTGGATTAGGACGGCGCCGGTTGCGTCAGGCGGGCGCGTGCGGGGAGGGTGGTGAGGCGCGGCGTAGTGAAGCGAGGCGGGGCGTGGAGGGGCGGAGTGCCTGCACAGCCGTGCCCTTGCTTCGGTGGCGGGAGGGGCACAGCGTCGCTCTGTTCCCCAACCTCTCTCTCATCCTCAACCCTCCCCTTTCTCTGGCCTCGTGAAATTCCTTCAATGGCGTAAGCGTATTCGGTTGCGATGGACGAATCTATAACTGAAAAGCAAGGAACATGAGCTTCATGTGTGGTATGGATAACGGAGCTTTTCTGAGAGGATTTTGCTTAAACCAACAAAGAACTGACTTTTGTTTTATCCTCCGTTGAATGTATCATAATTACACGGTTTGTGACATAAAACCTCGAACAACCTAAGATGTAAACAAGCTCGACCCTTTCTTTGCCAACGAATGTCGACAACGATAACGGATTTCGACAAGATTATCACATTTGTTTCTTACTACTCCTATACTGTAGTATTTAGATCTCCGCGCTTTTGGTTCTGATGGGTGATTTGAATTCATTTAATCTAATAGTTAATAGATCTGAAATTCATTTTTCTCTAACACATATGATTATTTTGTAATTTAACAGAAAAAAACTGATAAACAAAAGCTCTTGGTATATGAAAGTTTCATGAAACACACAGTGAGTAAACGATTTAAAACTATATATACACAATTCTACTGAAGGAAAAATAAATATAAATATGTGTACAAGCGCTACACATCTTATGCTAATTGAAAAATACTTACATTACCAATAATGTTATACTTATACTAACAATAAGTAACTACTTGTTAGGGAATGCTGGGTAACAAGCCGAGCGCCCTCTATGTACTGATCTCGTACGCTGCGTGTTGTGAGGTTAGATTTGTATTGTGGTGTTGAGTTGTGTGATTTACGCGTGCGTTTCTTGGTTAAAAAGGAGTTCGTCGGACGAAGCCGTGGAAAATGAGAAGTTTCTCAAATACGTTTTGTGAATTTGTTAGAGAAGTACAGTATAGTATGTAATAAATCACAGCTCCCAAGTGTGAAGACCGCAAAGGACACTGCATATGCCGCTATTGTGCACGAATATTAAAACATAAGTGGAAAACCGGTTACTGTGAAACAAATAAAAAAGAAAATAAATAACATGAAGACAGGTAAAAGGAAAACTGACATGAAGGCGACTGGGAATAAAAAAATTAATTTAAGGACATGGGAAAATAAATTTTATCGATTAATTGCTGGGGAACAATCTCGTTTTTGATAAATTACCAGGTATGTTAAAACTATTTCAACGAGAATCATTTACAATATTTAATTTTGCATTCACTACATTCATGAATGTAAATATTTATAGGATGCATCTCCGTAGGACTGGCAGATGCTGCTTCTGAAATTTCACACGAGCAGCCAATAAGTAATTCGATCCTGGGCGATCTTCTACACCACCACCCCGCCACAAAAGAAACAGAGGTTACTTCAAGAAACTGATGAAACGCTTAATTTAAGCAATAGTAATTTACAGAGACTTGTTCTTTTGGAACAGTTAAGATTAACTCGAATGCAAATTCAGAGAGAAGAACGTGCATCAAATTTTGGCATATTCATGGAATAAAAACTATCGATTTTGATTGAAGATGACTTGTTTTATTTCTTCTCTCCTCCTTTGTCGGCGATGCCGTATCAAATGTTCATCTGGGTCATCTAATTTTCAGAGTTATCATCATTACTGTAACTTCATTCTCTGGTAATGTTCGGATCCTTGAGATACTTGGCAACATTTGAAGTACAATTCATCTGGGTCATCTGAATTTTCAGAGTTATCATCATCATCATCATCATCTTGTTTGTCCAAAGCATCTTTCTATAATCACTCTTTCCTTTTAAAAGAGAATTATAAGCACGGTCTTGTGGCGTTCGTGGATCTCTGAGTGGTGTTAATAGCCAAGACGTAATGCCATATCCGCTGTCTCCTAGCAGCACAGCATCACTTCGTTGGCGATTCATTACGTCATACAGCTTGCTTCGTTTCAGAATTCTGTTATCATGAACAGAACCTGGCCACTGGGCATCTACACTAGTAAACTCTTCCTTAGAATTACAAGTGGCCTGAACATTAATGGACATAAATCCTTTGCGGTTGAGGTATTCATCTCCATGTGTAGACGGTTTCATAATTCGTACGTGAGTACAGTCTATGGCGCCAATTGCGCTGGGGAAATTGAAACGTTGAGCCCATTCTGCCTGCGCAAAATTAACATCACTGCCGTTTGGAAATTTTATCCAAATATAGGACTTGTCTATTATTTTTTGGTTAACATTTTGAATAGTCTTTGATACTGTGGAACGATGAACACCAGTCTTTTCCTATTCCAATTTGAAAACCAGGATCACTTACGAAACGCAGGAAAATTTCCAATCTTTGCACGTTCGTCAGAGCACCACCTCTTGTCTCCGTAGATTCGCCAAGGAAGTGATTTGCTAGCCACTCCACATTTTCCTTATCAAATTTAAATAATTCCCGGTAATCAATTTCAGATGTAATAATGCGAGGGCGATAGTTTGTCGGTGCTTTAGATAGTAAATCAGTAGCGATTGTACACTCGCGTAACTCACAGAAGAAATTTACTTAAGTGCGATCACCACCGTGCTTAAGAATTTCGCAGTATTTACTAGTGAAATGAAGCAAAAGCAGAGTTTTATTCACACCATTTTAAGTAAACGCTGGAAATACTAGTTCTTACTACAAGTTTAAGAATTTACTATAAGTTAGTAGTATTTACTACAAGTAAAAGCTAATACTTAAACTTTATTCGACGAAGCGTAAGTATTTACTGTAAAATCTCCTAGTATAAGCATTTACTTCCTTTTATTCACACCACCCATTGTAAGGACAGAAATCAAGGTGGTTTTAGAGAAAATGAAGGTCGATGCTCATGTTACATCCTAAATCCTTCATAGAAATTTGTCTGTCATACACTGTAGATTTGAAATCTAGAATTTTTTTATTTCTTTAAAAATTGACCGATCCTTTTTTGAAACCTGACCAGGCTAGTCTTCTTCATTCCTAATTAAAGTTTCAAAGTGTTCATCTCTCATCAGATTTCTAATTTGAAGGCCCACAATGATACTTTATTTTAGCTTGACCTCTCAACGAAAAGGAAATTTTTAACAAATATATTTAAAGCAATCTTCTTTTTTATTCAGAGCCTTGACAAACTTTAATTATACCAAGCGTGTTTAATGTTAATGTTTATTTTAAATGAACAGAATGAGCTACTGGAACTGAGGAATACTGATTTCCATTATGAACTAGACAGCTTTGAAAATATTATGAACAATCTCCAATTATCAATGATATATCCCAAATTTTGGAAGTATATCACAAATGCTGTTGCAGTATACAAACTGACCCTCTTTTGTGAAATAATCAAGGAATCCTTCTTCTCTCTTTGATACAAGTAAAACGTGCCTGGAGAGAGCATATTTTTGTGTTTCAACCGTGAGCCTAAAACATGTCAATTTCTTTGAGAGGCCAAGATATCCCATCAAATCATTAATTTCTTCTTGATTAAACAACTGGGGGTCTTCTCTCTTCTTCGGGAAAATCGGTAACGTCCATTTCACTGTCAAAGCAGTCTGATTAACCTGAAGATGATGTAGATGGTAGGTCATGTGGTGGATTTGATACAGAATGTGAGGAGTAAGTGGTACGGGGCTGACACCCAAGTTATTGTAATACATTGTCAACGTTCATTTTAAATTTAAGCAGTCGTAAATTTCTCAGAAACTATGGGCGATGTGAAGAAACTGAATCCACGTATTTAATCAGGTTTCAATACCGAATCAGTCACCCTGCTTATAATCAAAAGAAGCGAATTGTCGTAGATCTGCGTTTATGGATGACATATCGTATGCTAATTTGAAATACGAGAAAGCGAAAATTTTACAAAAACTGTATGTGATAGAAAAGAACTAATATTACATCTGTAATCAATTGTATCTGAAAATCTGATTCACAATCACCCATTTTTAATCAAAAGCGAGAAGTCGTCGCAGCGCTGTGTTATTTAGATAACTTTTTAAATAAAGTACTAGTTTATTTTTCTTTTGAACAGTAGATAATTTTATTAACTTTTTATTAAAAACGCGTAAAGTTTTCGGTATTTTTTTTTAGTTTTAGGGCCTCAAATATCTTGGTGGAAATAAGGCTTTCGGAATATCGTAGAGAATTGAACTCTTTTCAATTATGGAATTGTACATAGAAAACTTTCCCGTAGTTTTTTGAGAAAATTTAGTTCGACTGTTTTCAAATATTTGCTCCTTTATACACTCAAACATTTAAGCATTTTTCAAAAACCATCATTAGAGATGCATTGAAGGTTTTGTGTTAACAAATGCCTTATAGAACGAAAACACTGCAATGTAAATGTCTACAATGTAAATATTAACAACGTGCGAGATATTAAAAAACTACATTGATGTACTTTTGAAAAATAAAAAAAATACATGAAAATGCCGTATATGTTACCTTATACAGTGCATTTAGCACTATTCATACAGTAAGTTCGAAGAAAATATTCAGACCCATTGTTGAACAATCTCATTTTTCACATTGCCCACATTTCACTAAAAATTGTGTGGAAACGTCTAATACTTTGAGAACAATGAAAGTGAAAATAATTACAGAACTAACTGTGAAGAGAAAAATTTACTTGAGATGTAGGAAGACGCCAACATTTTTCAAATATTTGTAATTTTCGAAAATTCAGAGTTAACAGTGGAAATCGGAAATGAGCCATATTTATAAGTAAATTTCACTCTACACTTAATTTTAAAAAATTAAAAAATGGTCCACGGGCTTTTTGTCTCCCCCAAATTTGAAGAACAAAATCACAGTTTCGAGTGGGGATAGATGGTCCATGGAATATTTATTTTGGAAAAAAATCCCACATGTAATCTAGTCGCTAGTATTGTTCACAGACGACTGAAAGACTGAGGGACAAACTGAGATTTTGAAGAAAGACAAAACAATTTTTCGAAATCAAGGACCCAGAATTTGTGAAATCTGACTACGTAACGTGTTGGAAGAAGTAATTTACTACTTTTTGGAACAGGATTATTCCACTTTTTCTGTACCAGGACCCCAAGACTCGAGTTTTGATAACACAAATGGAATTCACTTCCCTCAAATAGTTTGGCCACCTATGCTGTAACAAAGATATGGGTGGCTCGAGTCCGTTCATCCATTAATTCTTTCCATAACCAGTAATATTTATTTTCATTCAATTTAATTTGGAATTCATATGATTTTTACCCAAGAACAAGTCTATATGTCCTGGGTTGAGTCATTTATAACTTCAAAATAATGCAACAAGTCAGATAATAAATTAATAGTATAAAATTTTAAAAAAAATGATTAAATCTTAAAATAAAATACAAAAATCTAAGTAACTGATCAACAGATTTAATAGTAGCTGAGGAAGCTAATGTAAAAATATGGAATTGCACTAAAAGCGCTACACGACGTAATATATCTAAAATTAAATAAATAAATCTAAAATTATGGAAATATAGGTCAAAACTCGAAATCATAAGCAAAGGATCACAATACAGATGCACGGTTTAAATGCTGTCGGAGTCTCCGTAAGTCCTCATTTTTTTGTTGCAAACCAAAATCATTTACAAGACATTGTTCGCATTATTACGAGGTTATTCTGAAAATGTTGGCAACAATAATTGCCAACCCAAAAAGGAATATAAATACCCTCTGTCGCTTTTCAGTACATATGTCCCTGCGTCAGAAACATTTTTCATAAGTTGCATTTTTGTCCTTACTTTAAAGTGACGAGAACGTAGGCTTTCCCTTCTAGATGGCATTGACTTCATCCTTCAGTGCGATTGCTTTAGTGCTGATTGCTGCTGATCTGACCTGCTTATTACTGAATCACAATGATCTTTCCACGATCAAGCATCCGGATTGCAGTAATCGAGGGGCCAGCGGAACTTTATGAATTGATGCTAATCGTTATTCAATGGTTCTATAAAAACGCAGCGTCAGATGTCCTCCATAGATCTTCAAAGAAATGTCGAAGACAAAGGATGATGTGTAATTGCCGTGATATATTCAAATATTACTAGCTGTACCCGCTCCAACATTCCTCACTTAATAAATCATTATTGAAACATACCCCTAACTGCTACTTATTGGGCGATTCGTCGTAACCCGTTTCCAAATTTCTAATAACATGGGCGTCAGGAAAAAGGTTACGATAATATTTTAACTATTATTACTCTGATAAAAACTGGATATTATCCCGCTAGCTGGGTCGATGGGTCACGTAAGAAATAATCGCTATTATCTATTAATAGCCGATTACCCGATCTGCCATCTATACAGAATGGCGAGGAATCTTAAAACAGAGATTTGATCTAGCTACTTATTAGCTTGAATTGGCCAATGAAAATCGTTTTATCTTTCTTTCAAAAGAAACTTAATGTTTATTTCTATCAATGTAGCAAATTAAAATGTGAAAAATTTACATTGATAACTTTCTTAGTCATATCCTGGTTCGAACCTTATACGGCGATTCTGGTCTTCGTGTGCTCTTGATTGGTGGTTCCTCGAAGAAACGCCTTCCCTCCTTTTTGAAGCTCCGAAGTCCGGAAGTGCAATTACCACGAATCTATTGCTCTTCTTTAAAAACAAACACCGCCGATTCACCGCTTCGCACCACTCAAATATGTGTTACAGTTCCACTATATTATGTCCGATGCCCGTTCTCACCGTATAAATATCCAGTGCTTTTATGATTACACCGCAAAACAAATCTTTTAGTTCTATCTTCCGTTTATAGCAAGAAAATAGGCGAGTCCCGTATCGTTTGTGAACCGCATACATTTATAGTTCAAGAATTATTGAGTTCACTGCGAAAAACTCCGTCTTATTTTGATGCACAGCAAAATATTCGGAACTCGACACGTTCCCCAAATCTTAGAAGTATCACAAGTTCACTTCTGGTTCTGCTACGAAAATATTCAGAGTCCGAATATGTCCCTCAAGTCCGATTCTTGCTCTACCACACGAAAATATTTCAAAGTCCCAACACGTATTGTAGACCCCCGAAATTTTTATAAGTTCTAACATGCACAAATTAATCTATTCACGAGCGAACTGCTCACCGTCACGACATGCGACCGAATGATTTTTTCCTCCATTTTAAAACCCACAATGCCTCGCCTTTCTTTTATTTCACAAAATGCCCAAACTTCCGTTTTAATAATCAGTCGCCTCCACGGTCAGATGAATGTTTGTTTATCCTGACAACAACCACGACGTCGTTACTAAGGCGCCATATTGCCTATTATTTGCCCTAACCATTTCGCCCATTTACGACAAATATTCTGTAATAAAAATGTCCCCATATTGGTATGTCGCATTATTTTGGAAGTTAAAATGTCTTACTGGAATCAAACCTTGCATGGACATCCACGTTACGGCATCGCACCGCTGGTATTGTATGTGAGTATACATTATAATATTACTACGCGTTAAGTCAACGATTAGCAAATAAATTTCCCAGAAAATCAAATGTTCGCTGTAAGTTTTTCGTGGAACATTATTTCAGCATCTATTACTTCCTTTTAATTTCGCGTATATTTCTGGTTACAGTTCGAGCGATCAGACCACTCGTATTACGGAGTAGGTCTGTGGGAGGGTTAAACATACAGCTAGAGTTGCTGCAACACAGACATTTTCTCCCATTATTAAGAATGGCAATGTAATATTATATTATTGTAATTTCTGCCCTCACTTCAGACATTACTTGAAGAATTCAAATAAATTCAAACAATGCGTCTGCGCTGCATATTTACAATTATTTCAATATTCAGGAACAGTAGCTCCTTTTACTTTCTCGTATACATACGTATATACGGAGTAATATACGGAATAATGTAATCGATTTCGAGTTTTCAACGGAAATACAAGTTTTGGGGTCCTCTGATATCGAGAAAGGTTTTCTAAACGTCCGTCCGTCAATCCGTCCGTCTGATTGTCTGGGCGTCCGTCTGGGCGTCCGTCGTCCGTTGAAAAACCTTCTTTAAATTTGGGGTACTTTACAAGAAGCCCCCCGGACATCTTTAAAATTTGCTCAAAAACAGCACGTATTTTTTTCCTTAAATTTCTTGTAAGAATTGAACAAAATGCACTTATGAATGTGGCATAGGTACGAAATTCAGGTTAACTCTTCATTTTTGAAAATTTCATAACATTGAATTTTTTCGGCGTCTTCCTACGACTAGTTAATGCCTTATTTTAGTATTATGTAGTATTATCTTGGGCGACGAAACTGGAGGATCTTAATTTTGCTCAGAGGCTTCATTTAGGCTTGATGTTTTACATGCACTAAATCTACTACATGGGACAGCCGGCTTTACTTCCCCTCCGAAGGAAGGCGTACGGGGGATTTTTTCGCCCTTAAAAATCTACGGTTTCGATCGAGATTGAACCCGCAGACTCGGTTACAACAGTCCGGTACGCTGACCGTTATGCCACCGAATTCTCTACACAATTGCGGATCGAGATTTTTCCTTCAAATGAAATTTGTCAATAAATAGTTCTTTTGTTATGAATAAGTACATTTTTTTGAAAATTATAGCAGTTTTTGAGCATAAGTGCGTGGAATATTTGCAATTTTAAATAAAAACAATTTCTCTTTTCTCAATTGAGCTCCAACTTTTTTCTTTAAACTTTTTATAGAGTTAGTGCCAAATGTATTCTACGACATGGCATAAACAGCAAACTTTTATATTCTTTTGTTTTTTCAAAAATTAAAAAAAATGATTTTGACTTCTCTCTCACGTCGGTAATAGTTATGTTAGATTTTATTTCTATACATTATTACATTTATGAGTACGAGTGCTTTGAATAATGTCTAATAAACATTCTCGAAAACTCACTTGTTTTCTGTAAAAATTAGCTAAAATTCTACGTTTTTAGAAAAGCTCAAACATTTTCTCAAAAATGTCTCCAAATTTTTACTTCAAACTTTTCCAACATATTGTGGTTTTTGCACTGTTTAATATGACGTAAAGTTCATTTTGGTGTATTCTTTTGTTGTTGTTTTTTTCAAAATTACCAAAATGTAATTTTTTTAAATATTTCTCACGCGGTTAATATGCACATTTCCATTGATTTTCATACATTATATCATTTGTGAGTGATAGTGCTTCAAATGAAGCTTTTTCGTAAACTCAATAGATTTCTGTGAAATAAATTCAAATTTTCTGCTTACGGTAACGGCTAATCGCCATTTTCTTAAAAACGGCTCCAAGATTTTTAATGAAAATTGCCATTTAGGACCAGGTTTTACTCTTCTCTAATATTCTTTAAGTAATTTTTCGGTTCCTCTATTATGAAAAAAATTAGTATTTTTTACTAACGTCCACAATGTTTAAAAATTCTGAAAAAGATATATACTATAGAATGTTATAAGACGTATCCCAGGTCAAAAAACCCAGGCAGTACTCTAACGTTATCTCGTCAGATCCATTTAAAAAAATTTCCTATTTGAATTAGGCGTCAGAATTGGCTGAAAAAATATCTTAAAATTCAACTATTTTTCCCCATCTATCAATTTTCGACCTGATATATGCAATAGACAAGAAGAAAATAAAACATGAAAAACACGTTTCACGTTGTATCTCTGAAAGAGATTGTCTTGGAAGCTGATTTTTTTTTGTGAATCTACGACATTTTTTTCTTTCATATGAGTATTGCGATTATCGATTTGGTTTAAGGGCAGTTTTGACTACCGTATTCGGCTATATCCTTTAGTTACCATTTTTATCAATGAAGGAAGCATTAACAGAGTACGTAATAAAATGAGTTTTTTATACAACGGTATCTGTAACTTTCCTTACACTACTTATTCTTAAATGTAAGTTATCATCAGCAAATTAACAATGAATTTCCCAAACTTTAAAATATGCCTTGACTATGTGAATATAACCTTCATGAGGACACTAGATTCTTTTTAATTTTTTAATCATAATTAAAATTAAAAGGTTTTCCTTGGAATGTATTATTTTTTTACCAATGCTTTTATTATACAAAATGAAATATATACATATTTAATGGTTATGTGCAGTGAGTTTCAAATAGTACATTAGGTGGATGACGGGCGGCTGGGGTGTGAGGGGCCTAGTAGGGGCCGCCCTGCTGCTGCTGGCTGCGCTGCGAGGCGGAGGCGGGGTAGGGGCCCTCGGCCTCCTCGTAGCGGATCTGGGGCCGGTAGCCCTCCTGGTCCGCCTCGTACTCCACGATCTGCGTGCGGCCGTCGGGCAGCAGCACGCGGTACTCGCCCTTGGCGCTCTCGTCCTGGCGGTCCTCGCGGTGGCCGAAGTTGGCGCCCGACTCGTAGTCCTCCACGGCGTATTGGTACTCGTAGTTGGCGGGTTCCTGAGGATAGAATGCATTGCACATGAAGGTGGACTGTCGCTGTAGATGATGTGTGTGTAGTAAATCGAGGGGAGGGCTGCGGGGGCGGCAGGTACTCACCGCCAGGTCGTCCTCCTGCAGGCGCGCGCGGGCGTCGGCGTAGGGGCCGGCGGGGGCGCCGTAGACGGGCGCGGGGGCGCCGTACTGGGTGGAAGGAGAGGAGATGCGGGCGGGGCCAGAGGCAGGGGCTCCGTACTGCTGGGAGGGGGCGGAGAAACGGGTCTGTGGGGGTAGGTACCCTCTGCTTACTGGAGGCTCCGCCAGGGCACAGCCCAAAAGGGCTAGAAGTACCAGAGTCTGAAAAATTTGTATTATAGAGATGATGCGCGAAATAATACAGTATTTATAATATTAAATTAAAATAGAAGATAGTCCGTTCTTATGAGGATTTAAGAATTAGAAAATAGTTTTTTTTGTGGTATTATATCATGAAAATTATAAATTTAATAAACAGAGTGTAATCTTTCCAAAACTAGAGAAAACATTTATTTAAACCTGATGTTCAATATATTAGTGACAGAATGTTTAAGCCCTCTTTATGTAATCTATATTAACCAATACTGTTTCTCCAACTCAAAAAGGAAAACTTCGTTTGTGAGAATGCGTTTTGAACGAAGAAATCTTCGGAAGAATGCTCCTACCTTGACCATGTTGCTGCCTTGGGGTGCACCGCGTCGTGTGATGCTCTGCCGAAGCAGCCGCCACCTTATATACGGCGCCGCCAAGAGGACGCCGCGGTGGCTGAACTGGATTAGGACGGCGCCGGTTGCATCAGGCGGGCGCGTGCTCGGGGAGGGTGGGGCGGCGCTCCATGGCGGCGGGGGGCGTGGTGGGGCGGAGAGGCTGCACAGCCGTGCCCTTGCGTCGGGGGTACAAAGTCGCTCTGTTCCTCGTCCACTCTCCCATCCTCCCACTCTGCACACTGAGATTCCTTGAATGACGTAAGCGCATTCGGTTGCGGGTGGACGACTCTATTAACAAAATGCAAAGACCGGGAGCTCCGTGTGTGGCGTGGATATGGATCCCCGAGTTTCCCTTGAGCACCTTTTATCTGAAACCCTCAATAAATACTGTCCTATATTTTATGCTACTATTATTTAAATATGTATTCAATGAGAAATATTTTGTTGTAATTGTGCGTTAGAAATGGTAGCTATCTTCCATATGATACCAAACGTGAGTGCGGAGTTTCCATTATATTGTGTCTAATAGCTTTGGTTCAAAACTTTTCATTGTTTTATTGACGCGCTCCTTAACTGATTTTTGAATTCTCGGCGGCTCACGATGAACTCCTCTGTTGTTTTTGTAACATGAGTGATGATTTGGAAGAAAAATATGGCTTTCTGTTCGAAACCGACAATCTTGGATCATCAAATTGACACTAAAAAATGTTTTGATCCTCATCAACATGCCAGAAAATAGAGCCAATAGTTTTATCTACTTAGAATTTCTGATCCATAAAGTGTGAAACGAAACAGACCCTCTCAATTACGTGGAATAGTGTTGCAAACTCGAAAACTAAAACATTCACTTCTCTGATTGCGAATCAATTAATAATTTGGAGTGAGAATTTCAAGGATTTATCGAAATGGGGGGTATGCAGCAACATTATAAGGATTCTTAAGAATCTTCATTGAAGAGCGTCAATGAAATTAAGAATCAGCACCCATTCTACTACCACTTAGACAGAAGTAAAACAAAAACTATTACAAGCTGATTCGTTGAGCCGTACAATATGTTGTCCTTTCCTTCCAGACTACCAGTTTCTTTGTTGATGAAGGTTTCACTTCCATAGAGTTAAAAACTGATTCTTCTTTTCGCTGATAATTTAATTATATTGGCAACCGATGTGATCAACACAAGATAGACACGCTATCCAAATATTGTCAGAAAAAACCCTCGAAACTAATTTTTAAAAAATCCAAAATTCAGGTAGAATGAGGTCAAAAGGGCCGGTGAAATATAGAGGAGAAATTATAGAAGTGGTCAAGCAGCACACGTATTTAGGTATCCAATTCACAACGTCAAGGTTATTCAGTTACACAGCTGCCAATACCCCGGACCAAAGGAAAGACGGCATTGGGTTCGAATCTTAAATCAGGGGAAAATGATAGCCGTCAGACTGATAGGAACCTTTTCGATTCCATGATAGCATCTACTGTGCTATACTCTGCAGGTACCTGGGGTCCAAAATAGACTAATCAACTGGATGAGATACAAACGAACATCTACGAATGTTTTTGGGTCTAGAACAACTCCTGGGTACATGATTAGAAAGGAAACTTACTCAACTAAGACCGAATCAGAAGTAATTAAAACTGACTCAAATTAAAAAATTACTATGGCGCTTTGTTGATACACACGTATAATTTTCATCAAACTTTTAGAATCAAGAAATTCATATCTCGATACTAGTAAATACAACTGAGTGTGTGTTCTGAACAGGTTGATGAATGATTTGTGCTTTGGAAACTTCATTACGCAGCAACAAAATCCGAGTGTGATCGGAAATAATATTCCCTTGGTTGGTCCAACTACTGCAAGTTAAATCTTAATGGACGATACGCCTAGATTTATGCATTCATAATACAGTACAATTCATCCAGAAATTAGGGATTTTCAGTGTACAGAAACAGAGAAATACCTACCATTGGCTCTCTCCACTTCCATTACTAGAGTAGTCACTCAAATCAGGATGTCCAGGACAAAGAAATCAACATGAATAGCAGAAATATGTGGCACAAAATACACTCAAATTCAATCTACTCCTATGAAATATAAATACTGATGAAAAGCTAAATTATTATTTGTGAGTGCCAATTTATAAATGGCTTAAGAGGACCATACTCAGTGATGATTATCCTTCCCAATTGTTAGATTGAGCTTAACAATGAAAGATTACAACTCTGTCATTTTTATTTCATGAATTTTGAAATTACGGGTATTTATTTTAAATGAATAGTTCAAGCTAAATTCTATAAGCACTCTAATAATTGAATTATTAGTACTTTATCATATCTGTAACGCGTCAGCCTCACCGATACAGTTGTTTGTATATACTTGTATTTCTTTTGTCTCAATTATTTGTACCTTATGTTATTATATTATTTTCTTATTGTGTTACTGTATTATTTGTATTCGTTCTGTTATATGTTGTATCTTGTGCTAACTATCTGTTTAACTTTGCAATGAAACTTGTTTTTGATTGAGCCGGAAATAGACACAGCAATTTGTAATACTATAATCTTGTAAACAAATTACTAATGAAAATGATATTGATATGAAACTGAATATCTTACTGAAACTACAAATTTCGATATAATAACTCCTAATCAGACGAGTTGGCTCTAAGACATGTAATTTGGTTGTAGGGGAGGCACTATTGATTTGATTTTTCAAAACCTATTGAATTTTCAAACAATATTTGTTTTATCATTATGGACTCACATGACTATTGTGACAAACAGATCAAAAGGGCGGGAGATCTGGTTTGATTGATTAGTGATTCTGCGCGTGTCAACTGCTAACGTCTTTAGTCCCGTACGTTTAGAGCATTTTTTTCTCGGGAGGTAGCAGTGATCTTCTCCCGCTGGATAGTGGGATCCGGCGTCGACCTATCTGAGATCTATCATGATTTTCCCCGACCAGGTATCTCCAACCAGTGGGCATCGCTCCAGCTGGATCAAGCTCTAAGGTTCCGAACGGTTACCCTGAGTGTGTGATAGGGTAATCCATGTAAGTGTGGGTAAGTAAAAGGTAGAGATAGGACAGCGAAAGGGAAGAATATTTCGCGCACGGTCCGTTTGTTTGGGTACTACTCCAGCATTCACCTGGTATTGAGCGGATAAAACACGGAGAAATATCGTTCAGAGCCGCCGGTCGCTGGAATTTTCCTCCTGACTGCGGCTGAATTCGACCTAGCTATCTAATTAGTGTCGAAAATGCTTCACTGCCGAGACGCCAACTTAGGACCTCCCAGTTAGAGGCACTGCTGTGTCATCAGTTGATGCTCTGCGACACTTCTCCCAGGAGAGGTTTTGAAATTTTTATGTACATATAAGGGGAAAAGGATACAACAAGCACAGTGCGAATGTTTCAAAAATATACTATCCACCGTCAGTATGCCGAAAGCGATTGTTTATGGTGAATCGAAATCGGACGTTGTAGAGTTAGGAACATTTACACGATATTTTTAATTTCCATGTATGTTATAAAACTCTAGAAATCGTTTTCTTTTACTCCAGCAGCTTTTATTTATGTTTTGCTCTCACGAAGTAAAATATACCTTCTAGTGTGATACTGATTTCCCGTTCAGGATGTAATACTGACAACCTTTGAGTAAACCAATTTCTCTGGCACCAAGTAAATAAATTTCTTTGTCCTCTCGGACTTCCTTTGTCACTCAGCTGCTAGAGTAATAAGGTGCAAGCCGACCTATCAAGAAAAGCTTATTTTTAAGCGTAGTGTGCGTGTCTGTGTGCACGCGCGAACATATAGCACAAGCAGAATAGTAGCGAGAAGGTAATAGGAGGAGGGGGACAAACCTCACAATAGAGAATTCACTTCTCATTCAATTTATCATAAGCGGTTTTCAATCAATTTTGCATGGATTAGAGAAGAGGATCAATCCAATACGTAACGGCTCTCAAGCATTCTACTTGTTTTTTTTGTTTGTTTTTTACAATAACCCAATCCCCTTTTTCACATGACTAACTTCCCAAGTGAACAGATGATTACGTTATATTCCTCTCTTTTCCGTGCCCTCTCTCTGGCAGCTACCTTGAGTATCATTAGTTAACACTCCGCGATAGCTAAATACAGACCACGTGAGAACTTAACATGAATAAAATAATATATTTTCTCTTCAATGCATTTATTATAGAAAATGTTTTATATACAATATATACATATTTAATGGCTATGTGCAGTGAGTTTCAAATAGTGTGGACGAGGGGCGGCTGGGTCGTGCGGCGCCTAGTAGGGCCGCCCTGCTGCTGCTGCTGGCTGCGCTGCGAGGCGGAGGCGGGGTAGGGGCCCTCGGCCTCCTCGTAGCGGATCTGGGGCCGGTAGCCCTCCTGGTCCGCCTCGTACTCCACGATCTGCGTGCGGCCGTCGGGCAGCAGCACGCGGTACTCGCCCTTGGCGCTCTCGTCCTGGCGGTCCTCGCGGTGGCCGAAGTTGGCGCCCGACTCGTAGTCCTCCACGGCGTATTGGTACTCGTAGTTGGCGGGTTCCTGAGGATAGAATGCATTGCACATGAAGGTGGACTGTCGCGTAGATGAAGCGCGTGTAGTAAAGCGAGAGGAGGGCAGGTACTCACCGCCAGGTCGTCCTCCTGCAGGCGCGCGCGGGCGTCGGCGTAGGGGCCGGCGGGGGCGCCGTAGACGGGCGCGGGGGCGGCGTAGCTGGAGGCGGGGGCGGCGGACTGGCGGGCGGGGACGGGGGCGCGGGCGCGGGCTGAGATCACGGGAGCGGCGGGGGCTCCGTACTGTTCAGAGGGAGCGGAGATGCGGGCAGGGCCAGAGGCAGGGGCTCCGTACTGCTGGGAGGGGGCGGAGAAACGGGTCTGTGGGGGTAGGTACCCTCTGCTTACTGGAGGCTCCGCCAGGGCACAGCCCAAAAGGGCTAGAAGTACCAGAGTCTGAAAAATTTGTATTATAGAGATGATGCGCGAAATAATACAGTATTTATAATATTAAATTAAAATAGAAGATAGTCCGTTCTTATGAGGATTTAAGAATTAGAAAATAGTTTTTAACCGAAGCAATTTTGTGGTATTATATCATGAAAATTATAAATTTAATAAACAGAGTGTAATCTTTCCAAAACTAGAGAAAACATTTATTTAAACCTGATGTTCAATATATTAGTGACAGAATGTTTAAGCCCTCTTTATGTAATCTATATTAACCAATACTGTTTCTCCAACTCAAAAAGGAAAACTTCGTTTGTGAGAATGCGTTTTGAACGAAGAAATCTTCGGAAGAATGCTCCTACCTTGACCATGTTGCTGCCTTGGGGTGCACCGCGTCGTGTGATGCTCTGCCGAAGCAGCCGCCACCTTATATACGGCGCCGCACAAGAGGACGCCGCGGTGGCTGAACTGGATTAGGACGGCGCCGGTTGCGTCAGGCGGGCGCGTGCTCGGGGAGGGTGGGGCGGCGCTCCATGGGGCGGGGGGCGTGGTGGGGCGGAGAGGCTGCACAGCCGTGCCCTTGCGTCGGGGGTACAAAGTCGCTCTGTTCCTCGTCCACTCTCCCATCCTCCCACTCTGCACACTGAGATTCCTTGAATGACGTAAGCGCATTCGGTTGCGGTGGAGACTCTATTACAAAATGTAATGACCATGAGCTCCGTGCGTGGCATGGATATCGGAGATTTTTTATAGTTAAAACCGTCAATAAATACTGTTCTAAGTTTTATTCTTCCAGTATTTAAATATGTATTCAATGAAAAATGTATTGTTGTAATTTTGCATTGGCATTTGTACGCATTCCATTGGCATTCCATTTCATACCAGAAGTGAGTGAGAAGTGTCACGAATATTGTCTCAGAGCGTCTATTTGCGTTTAACCAAAACTGTCCTTTGTTTTATTGACGCGCTTTAAAACCCGTATCAGAAATTATTTTTGGCTTAGAAAGATATTCTCTGTTTATTTAGTAATATCAGTGATGATTCTGAAGAAAAATTGCTTTCTGATGGAAAACGACAATCTGCAAGCATCACGTTGGCATTGAGTGTTTTGATGCTCGTTAACATGCAAGAAAATAGAGCTAATAATTCTACATACTAAAGATGTCCTACTGAAACTAAACTTTTGGTATAAAAACTCTTGATCAGATGAGTTTGGTGTGAGACGTGTAATTTGGTTGTATGGGTGGCACTATTTTTTTTAATTATTACATTTTCAAATAATATTTTTTTAGTTGTTAATGAACATGCCTGATTACCTGTGTGACAAATATATCGAAAAAGGTGAATATTTTGTTTGAGTGATTAGGGAATTCCGGTCACGTCAATCGCAAATGCCATTAGTCCCGTACGTTAAGTGCATGTTTTACTCAGAATGTGCGTTTATCTTCCCCTTATGGATAGTGAGATTCGGCTCCGAACTACCTGAGTGCTAGCGGGTTTACCCATCCCGCTCCAGCCGCGTCAGGCTATTTCCCAGCGTGTGCACTCGGCGTGTGTGGTTGTATATAAAGTTGCATAGTGTGTGTGTATATATAATATATATATATATATATATATATATATATGCATATATATATACATATAGTAATATCTGTATATGTGTGTGTAAGTAAGTAAGCGGTAAGGATAGGAAAAGAAAGAGGAAAGATAGATGGCGGGTGGTCGGTGGCGCGTTTGTTAGGATACTGCTCCGCTATTCTCCTGGTATTGATCGAAGAAACCACGGCGAACTATCCTTCAGAGCAGCTGCCAGCTGCGATTCTCCCGAGACAGCGACTGAATTCGATCCAGCTATCTAGTATCGAAAATCCTACCAATGTCGGGACTCAAACGTAGGACCTCTCGGTCACAGGCACTGCTGTGGCATCAACTGATGCCCTGAGTCACCTCTCCCGGTAAAGATTTTGGCATTTTCATATACGTAAATCCTGAAAATGATCCATTAAATGCAGGTTAAAATAAGAATGTTCAAAAAATAAACTATTCGCCGTCAGAAAACCCAAACAGCGATCGTTTTTCATGAATCAAACGCTCGGATGTTGTGGTGTCAGTAACAGAGTAACACTTTATTTTTAGTTTCCATGTATGGTTATAAAACTCTAGGAATCGTTTTATTTTATTTCAGAAGCTTTTATTTAGCAATTTTGGTTACAATTCCTTTTTCAATGATTTATTAAATGACATAAAACTCTATGAATCATCAATGTATTTTTTCCCAATAGTTCTGATAAGAAGCAGTCGATTGGGCGGAATCTGAAATCTGATTAAAAATTAGAAATTCTGGTATTTCTCACGGTCAAATATGTGGTATATTAAATACGACAGTACCTTTTACTGAGTCTATGTAGATCAAATTCGGCCATTTTTCGGATATAATGTCTCGTTTTTCGTTTTGTTACTTGACGAATGATAGATTGAATGAATGATTTCTTCTCTTGTAATATTGAGTTCATTATAATTGAATTCTTCGTTCAAAAACCTGGAAAATATCAGGAAGAAATGAAACGTTTCTCCCAAAACAAAAGTTTGTGTATTGTATTCCTATTTTGACACTTTTTATGAGTATCTGTTCCTTAAAATTGTGTGATTCAATATTGTAATGATACATGCCGTGAGAAGATACGTGTTCCACATACTCAGTCTACATACATACTAAGTCAAATGGTTTCTAAATTCAGGGATTATTTTTAACACGGCAGTGCTACGAACAAGAATGCTCCCAATGGGTCTGCAATATCAAAAGACTTCTTTTAATTTATAGAGTAGAAACCGTGATATATATATATAATATATATATATAGTGACTTTGAGGCATCGCCACAAACCCCACAACACCCACGCAGCATCGGCGGAGATGTGAAGATCGAAGGAATACCAGAAAGCCGATTATAAATCGCAAAAGACGCTACCTATCAGTTGCGGCCTGAAGCGCGGCGGCGGTGTACTTCTATATTATAGGTAGCGCGGCAAGGGTGTACCGAGACGTCACGTCACCACATAACGGGGGAGCAGCGAAAAAAGCGTCTCCCTTTGTGTGAGACGCCGAGGTGAGAGGTCGAGTAAGATAGCGGGGTAGTTGTTGTAGAGAAGCCGTAGTAGTTATTAAGGCGTTAGGAAGTGGGAGAAGTGATATAGTAACGAGGATACGTGATTTAAGTAGAACACTGTATGAGACGGTTGTAAGAACTGTGAAAATTTAGAACGGAGCAGAATAATGGCCGCGACTGCGGAACTGCGCGAGTTTTATAAAGCATTAGTGAAACGACACGCCAGCTAGCACACGCAGAGAGACTGGGCAATACGCGTACGCGTGTCGCAAGATAGGCGGGCGAAATTAAGACGAGACGTGGATAGGTGGCGGGTGTTAAGAAGTCTGGTCCGTGGATCTGGTGGCGGGCGCTAAGAAGACTGGTCCCTGGATCTGGTGGCGGGCGCAAAGAAGACCGGGTGGCCTTCGGAGCGGCACTGAAGCGGGCTATGTGGCAGGAACGCGAGCGGTGGCACGGCTGGATTTCCAAATTTGCATAAAACTGAAGTGGAGAGACAGGAACTAGAAAGGCAGTGTTAGCGCAAGAAACCAGAATACTAAATCTTGCATGTTCGCCTTAAAATCAGTAACGGCGAAGTATTTGTGTAACCTCGTACGCCGGTGGTACATTTCATTCAGAAGCTGTAGTAAAGATAGTTAATTTGTGTTCCTCATTTTGTGTATGTAATTATTGACGAGGAAAATTTTGTATGTGAATAGCAGTAAGACCTGTGAAGGAAGTGTAGGAAACGTTAAATTTCATTAACTAATATTGGTCAAACAAGAACTCCGTGCATGGGTGTTATAAGGCAAATAATCGCAAGTTAGGTAAAAAGTGAAATCATTAAGCAAACTTTTTTTTGTAATTTTTCTATAGATATTACCACTAGTAGATTTGCATGCGTCCTAGCGCGCAGTTAACAATTTGGTATTTTTTGTTCTCTTTTCTGTGACAGTGTAAAGGGTTTAATTTGTGCAATACTTTCTAAGAATGTATTACTGTTTTCACCTAATTCTGTCTCTGGGTGTATGTCTTCCTCACACCCCAAAGATCCTGCCCCCCCTGAGATATTCAAAGTTCGAAAGAGCATTCTTTCCGACGACTGCATATATATATATATATATATATATATATATATATATATATATATATATATATTGTCACGACTGTCCCCCTTATCTTGTGATTGGTTGACGCCGGCCCGGACGTAGCTCAATCGGTTGAATTGGATGGTGGAAGGAAGTTGATGAAAGTAGTTTCAACCAGAGTTATCATCAACATAAGTTATTGTAGGTTAATAAAAGTGAGCTTTATTCTGACAGGTGTCAGAGAAGTTACATTGAGAATTTCGATTAAAAATAACCCTACCTAATGAGCTCATCCAAACAAATTTAATTTAAATTACAGATTTGGTTCTTATTCTTAAATTACAACAGCCAATGCGCGGCAACGCTTACATAAAAGAAGTTTTTAGGAGAGTGCTAAATCCTGCGCGCAGGTTTATTTTGCCTGATAGCGGCTGATGGCGAAAGAAGTGTCCTCGGGTCGCTGACCTCATCAGCTGGGGACTGCGTGCTCGGGGAAGCGGGGCCCTTGGCGGCCGTGGCAGCGTCTCCTGCACCGGTCGCGCTGGGCGCGGCGTCAGGCCGCGTCAGCTGAAGAAGCCCGGTGCTGGGGCCGTCTCCACCTCTCGGAACGACTAGCGGCGACACACATCAGGTATCGGTTGGCGGCGTGGCTCAGGAAGATGACGAAAGTCACCAAAGATACAGGCAAGCATTAACCTGTGGCTAGCTTGGCGAAATAATGACTGGCCGTTTTATACACAGTGGCGCAATGGTCACGAATCACAGTGCCAACAATCAGCGAATTGATCTGAGACCAGAAACCATTCCTTTCTGCACGTGAGCTCTCGTGAAACTCCTCGGCCGAAAATCAAATCGAGAGTGTTTCTTGGATTTTGCTCCGTGCGTTCGAGCCCTTTGGTTCCCTCCCAAATTGCTTACTTTCTTTCGAAATCACCCTTCCCTGTTATTTGTAATCTGATTGGCCTAAGCCTGGGCGTCGTGGTTAATTCTTCACCAATCAGATTACAAGAATCTCTAAAATTTTCCGTCAATTCGACCATTTCCTCTCACTCTGTCTTTAAGTGTGTGTACGTGTGCTGTGGCCGTTTTCATGAACACTCTTTTCAATAAAGCAGAGTTAATGTACTTCCCAACCGGGGAATCACCTAAAGAAAGATATCGGCTTCGAGGACAGTGAAGCATCTCATAAGGTGGGCCCTGTCCGCGCGCGGCTGTGGGTCGTAAATCCCTTTGGAGACGGCAGTTACGGAGGGACCGCCAGCTGCGGCGGCGGCAGTGGTGGCGTTGGTGGCGGTGGTGGGTGGTAGGCCCCAGCGTGTCCCAACACACAGCCCTTTTTGTTCACGAATAATTTTTCTTATTATACGTGAAAATGATGTGTCGCCACAATATATATATATATATATATATATATATATATATATATATATATATATGTGTGTGGTGTGTGGGTGTGGTGTGTATTGTGACATACCAATATGTGACTGAATATGGTACAATATTTATTATAAATGGCGTAAATTATAGGGAATAAAATATATGTGAATATGCTAGCATAGCAACGGTAAGCGAGCCATCGTCAAGGTCAACATCTTCATGCAGTGACAATCGCGGAGACGGTTAGTTCATTTTGTATAGAATTCAGGTATTGGCCGAAAAAGCAGTGATAGTCGTGAAGGCAGCTAGTTCGTTTTGCAAGAAATTTAGGGATTGGCTAGGTGCGAAAGTACATCAAGTGTTATCTGCAAAAAACAATCGGAAAAATATGGACCGAGCTTTGCAGGGCTGAAAGAAAACGAGAGGCATGCATTCTGACTGATGCCGTGGTCTTGAATGGATCGTGCTCCAATTAATGTTAGGAGTTTTTTGGGTACTTTTAAGCATCTACTAGGGAATAGATATTGATAGAACATCGGATTTTAATACTAAGTGTGACAGTAAAACAACATATTTTAAGTGAACGAGTTAGAAGGACATTGAGGGCTTAGGAGAAGTTATCAGTAATTGGACTGGAATGCTGCAGCAGATAGTTTATTGATCTGATGAACGGTGCTTGAAGTGTGCTTCCGAGAAAAGAAGAGAGAAGATGGTATCTGGACCTGAGGACGGCGACGTCGGAGATGAATAAAAATGGTCCAAAAGCGCGCGAAGACGAATACGACATTATAAGGTTGAAACCGGTTATGACCAAGGTTTTTTTCATATTGGGTAAAATTATAAAATACCAAAATTGTTTAATAAATTTCCATGTTTTGCGAAATGAATACATGATTCTCATTGAGCCAATTCTAGCAACGAAGAAGCAAGATAGAAATATATTTGCTTTTCAGGTTCCTCGACCACTCTGTATAGATGGCAGATCGGATAATCATCTATTAGCATACAATAGTGATTATTTCCATGAAACCCACCGACGCAGGTAGCCGGAAACTAATTTATTATAATTAGAGTTGAAGGTTGACGTGTATAATAGCATTAGCGTAATCTTTTCCTGGCGCTCATTTATACAAATTCGGAACGGATTACGTTGGGATAAATCGTCAATATATTCAGTTTATATTCAGTTTTATATATATAGTATTTGGAATACATCTATTATATTTAAACATTAAAATATACGTAAATTTGAGATAATTTCAGTGCACGTGCATAAATGTTGTGGACAGTTCAGTGTATTGTGTTAATTTTCTAGTGAACTAGTAAAGTTAACAATACTCTAGCAAATCATTTCAAAAATAATTTAACGCCACAACTTTATCATAGCAATATCTTCATAATTAATAATAGAGAACAGAAATGTGATCTTGAGAAATAAATGAGAATAAACTACTAGCATCTACAAACAAATATTGAGTTTTACTGTCCTTTTCTTGAAATTCTTGCGATGGCATCTCTACCATATCCCTGAAATTGGTTTTTTAACCCTTTAGTGACCCTTGTTACATATATGTAACAAATCGTATATCATATATCTCTCATCAACTCTTGTCACCTGGTGTACATTTGATTTACATCGTTATGCTTTAGACTTGTGCGCATATTTAGTTATTAAACACAATATTGTAATATTCTAAAAACAAATAAAAGAATTGGGTTATAGCCGGCCCGGTGGCCGAGATCGCTAAGGCAGTATGTCGAGTGACCTCGGACCGAAGGGTCGCGGTTCGAGTCCGCCTCGGGCATGGTTGTATTTATGTTCGTCCTTTCACCCTTATCGTTAATCACCATATCGTTTCATCCACATAGTTACCATACCGTTAACAGCAATAGTGGTCGCTAATGACCTTAGATGTTGAAGCGACCTTAAATAAACCAAATAAAAGAATTGGTTTATATTAACGTGAACAAAAGGCAACCATCATTCACGCCTTCTGTTAACAGTGCGCTAATTCGCAAAGGATACAGATGTTGCCAATGGCCATTGTTGATAACGGTGTTTAAGTGCATTATTCGGTGTTTACGATAGAGCCATTTTATTAACGCACACACTTGTTGGTCCGCACTGACGTTGACGGGGCTTATGTAGCTAAGGTCTAAAGGTTTTGCTTCTTCTTATAGGAACAAAATTCTGACATAACCAACGGTTTGCGATTTGGAGCGCTCTACTAGTGAATATTTAGCAATACATAAAACGTAAAATTAGCATATTGATTAGCACTAAATGTTGCAAAAACGTGCTGCCACAGGGCTCCTCCTCAAGCAGCTTCTCATGCACGAACGCGTCAACAATGGACGAGCGCTATACGCACAAAATAACTTTAGGCATTGGACGGTTAAGGGCAAAACTATTAAATCTTGACTCTTTCCCTCTAACACCAATTGGAACGTTGTCTGAAAGAGACTATCCGGAGAGTTCATTTCTGACACATTTCAGACTCAGATTGTTAAAAAATGGTGAGACATAAACTTCCAAGTTATGGATGCAAATAGAATTTACGAAAGAATAAAAGAAGTGTCATTCGTTTTAATGCAGTTTACATTCGACTGTCTAGCATGACTGTAAGAAGTACTAACTTCGTCATCCTTAGTCTTCTCTGGTGATTTTAGTGTCCATAACCGGTGGCGTCTTTCCTTTGCTATACATAATCTTCCAATTCATCTTCACCTGTTCGAATCTTACTCTGTATTCAAATTCGGCCTCCCAAAAAGCTGACATTGCATTTGCATCTTCTTCGTAACAAATATTCAATGCCATAGATATATATTTAAATTTATATTTTTCACTTATCACTGATACCGATAAACTTCGATGTAATAACAAATACTCACTTCGAACACTTTGTCCACTTTTTTGTTCCATCAAAGCATGCAACCGGTCTGTAGGACCGTGCACGTCTTAAAACGTTTATTCCTTAGAACTCAATAGGAAAAGATAATCGCTTATAACGCAATAATACTAGAAGTATAGAGATAATAAGAGACCGTATGTGGAATAGAGATGATAAAGATGGTATGTGGAACAATGGATAACAATCCTGAAGATTTCTAGAGAAGAAACAATGAATTGATTTGAGTCTCATAGAACCGGCAGAACCTCCGACGGGTTAAATGAACGGATTGGTGAACGAAATCCATTGTTAGTATTCTGTAGCTACCGTAGATTGAGCGCAGGAAGGCGTGCCAGTCGACAACACCGAAAAACAATAGAAATCACATGAACGTATTAAATAAAACGGAATATTTCTTCAAAACTGTGCCTCCCGGTAATCCATGTATCAACCCACAAACCATCTAAATAGATTTATATGATTATCTTCATAAATATTTCTTAAAGTTTTTGTATGTCAACTATTTATTTCTTGTTACGAAAGTAATATTATTTTTCTTGGTAAATGAAATTACAAAAAGATTATTTAGCATTAGGACTTTCATATAATGTAAGGAATGAAAAAAACTGTATTTGTAACGTAATCTCTGAAATAAGATTGACATCTTACAATTCAAATACATGTATGACTAAGTTTCACACCTTGAAGTACAAAATAGTTAAAATTACAGACATTCTTCTGAAACAAGCCCCAAAGCATCTAACGAGTTAACCCCGACGTTCTCTCGCCAGCAAAGGCTGTATGACCGGCGGCGTCTGCTAAGAACATAGTAAAATCTGAGAATGGTTTTTTAACACATTTGAGCGCGAGCTTACGAATTCGCCAAGAGAGATGAGAGGTTTTGTGTGTGTAAAAATGTGTTTCACGTAATATCAAAAAGTGTCATTAAAGGTAAATAATATACTTAGAATTTACGTAGAAATACAAGGCCAGGTAACAGACTTTATTACCGTTAAATGGAGTCGCACGAAAAGTGAAGGCATTTGTAGTTTAATATAGTCATCAAGATCAAGAATAATCAAAGATATTTTATTTGTATTTTTGAAATGTTCACTTCCTCTTAAAATCATCAAGAAAATACATGTTATCTGACTAAACCGATTTTCTTCATGAAATATTTAGTAAAAGATTCCGTCTACTTTACACTCGCCTTTTCTGCACGGGAAGTGATTTTGACAATCCATGAGTACACATATTTCTCTGGAGGTAAATAAATTTCTTTGCTCTCTCGGTCTTTCTGTGTCACTCAGCTGCTACAGGTGCCGGCCGACCTGTCGTGGAAAGCTTATGTTAACGCAGAAGGGGTTTTGTGTGTCTGTGTGTAAACATGTAGCACAAAGTAAATACATAGTAGGGAGAAGGTAATACGATGAGAGAGACAAATCAAGCAATAGAGAATTAAGTTCTCATTAAATATATCACAATTTGTTTTCAATCCATTTCGCATGGATTTGAAAAGCATATCCATGCAATTAGGTCTACTTGTTAACCTTAGACAACAACGCATTCCCCTTACACACATGACCGACTTTCCAAGTGAACAGATGACTACCATATATTTCTCTCAGTTCCGTGCCCTCTCTAAGGTGGTTGCCCTGAGTGACATTTGATAATACTCGGAGATAACAAAACAGACTACTTAAGAACTTCACAAATAATACAATTTTTTTCATCAATGCATTTATTATAGAAAATGTTTTATATACAATATATACATATGCGCTGGAGGCGGAGGCGGGGTAGGGGCCCTCGGCCTCCTCGTAGCGGATCTGGGGCCGGTAGCCCTCCTGGTCCGCCTCGTACTCCACGATCTGCGTGCGGCCGTCGGGCAGCAGCACGCGGTACTCGCCCTTGGCGCTCTCGTCCTGGCGGTCCTCGCGGTGGCCGAAGTTGGCGCCCGACTCGTAGTCCTCCACGGCGTATTGGTACTCGTAGTTGGCGGGTTCCTGAGGATAGAATGCATTGCACATGAAGGTGGACTGTCGCGTAGATGAAGCGCGTGTAGTAAAGCGAGAGGAGGGCAGGTACTCACCGCCAGGTCGTCCTCCTGCAGGCGCGCGCGGGCGTCGGCGTAGGGGCCGGCGGGGGCGCCGTAGACGGGCGCGGGGGCGGCGTGCGGGGGCGGGAGCACCGTACTGGCTGGAAGGAGCGGAGATGCGGGCGGGAGCACCGTACTGGCTGGAAGGAGCGGAGATGCGGGCGGGAGCACCGTACTGGCTGGAAGGAGCGGAGATGCGGGCGGGAGAACCGTACTGGCTGGAAGGAGCGGAGATGCGGGCGGGAGCACCGTACTGGCTGGAAGGAGCGGAGATGCGGGCGGGGGCACCGTACTGGCTGGAAGGAGCCGAGATGCGGGCGGGGGCACCGTACTGGCTGGAAGGAGCCGAGACGCGGGCGGGGGCACCGTACTGGCTGGAAGGAGCCGGATGCGCGGGCGGGAGCACCGTACTGGCTGGAAGGGCGGAGATGCGGGCGGGGCCAGAGCGGGGGCCGTACTGCTGGGAGGGGGCGGAGAAGCGGGCCTGCGGAGGCAGGTACCCTCTGTTGACTGGGGGCTCCGCCGAGCGCAGCCCAGAAGGGCGAAACGATCAGAGCCTGGAAAAGAAAAAAAACCAAATACTGCAATTTACATACGATGTCACGAACCTCCATACTTGAAATATTCGAAAATTAAGGTGAGGATCGCATTTATTATTTGACTCACTAATATTCGATTTTTATGATTTTTCTCCGTAGTTTACATCGGATATCTTTTATCATCTCTCTAATTAGTGATACGTTCTATGTTAGTAATATAACTGGAAATCTTTTGTGATTTCATTGTTTTATCATCAACTCAATGTAGTGAAATAATACTTGTGATTATTAAAATTAATTGAACTGCCCTTGAAATCAAATTTTTGTTTAGATTACGTTATTTGTACATCTATACTACTGCACACTTTAATTAATACATTTGAGAAATTAATTTGAACTTTCGAAATTCAAAATTGGATCAAATTATTATCGTGGTTTCAATGTAGAACGAAGGGTACAGACGATTACCTGGTCTTTTCTCATTGAATTATTTACAGATATTACTATTTTGATCTATTAATATAATTACTATTTTGATTGTAGTTTAGATAAGATTCAATGAAGATATATTGAAGCTTATTTCTTTGTGAAGTTGTACTAGTTCATTGATTTGAAAAATGTTCCGCTTGACTTCTTCCGTAGGCAATATTGTTCTATTAGCACTAATTACTCCTACCTTTGCCATGTTGCTCGGTGAACTCCACAGACACATGTGATGACCTGGCGATGTTTCGACGGCTTTATATACCAGCTAGGTAATGAGTGGCGCTACCGTAGGTGAACTCGTTTAGGAAAGAATGAGTTACGTCAGTGGAGGCTGGGCTGCACGGGTGGGGACGGGAGGAGTCGGTGAGCGGCATATGTGCAGAGGGAGGGGCGGGCTGGTGTGGGTGAGGCGCCGTGATGCCCTTGCCCGTTTCACGGTGGCGCTTCGCCCTTCTGCCTTTCCCCTCTTCTCAGAATTCCGTCCGAGGAGAGACCGCCACGCGCTGTGTCTCCTGACTACATTATGCGTCAGAATGTGATGTGCTGGCAAAAATTGTTTCAATAGTTTGCGCAAATTTTCTGTTTTCCTGAATGATGTCTCTATATGAACTGAACCCTTCTAGTCAATGCGTATGTATACCCCGCAGAACTGTATCCGACCTTCTTGTGATAGAATGTGTTCTTGTGACAGAATTGACCAAAATTAAAAAAAAATACAATCATGAAGGAATTACTCTTCATTTAGTGGGGAGTACATATACTGAGTACCAACCTGGAAACATCGTGTTGTACCGTTTTCCAGGGTTGAACTCGAATGAATTACCTGCGTTGTGAGAACCCTTGAATTATTTGCAATCTATTGGAAAATTATTAGATAGCTAATTTTTTCACACTTTATCGCTGTCTGTACCTTTTTGAATAATCCTAAAAGTTCGAATAAATTTGTGATTACGTCTAATATATAAAGTCCTGCTTTTACGTTGTTGGAAGTTAAAAATGTTCCAATCAAACGATGCTACCGTAGGTCATTCTTTCAAGGTAGTGACAGATAAGATAGTGACAGGTTATGGCATGGGCATTTTATCCTGTGTTTATAGCATAGTAGCCACGTCACAACTAAACATGTAGGTCAATATTATTCACAATTACCCTTATAAAAGTCTGCTCACAATCATAATTCCTCCCATCGAAAAGTAAAAATGTAATCAAAGACTTGACATGTGCCCGTGGGGTATCTCAACGCCTTAAGGGGAGAAGGACAGCCCTATCTTGCCTATGTTAATTTTTTGATTGTTAGGTACATATACCTCCAAAACTATTTTACTTATATTGTTGATATTTTTAAGACTTAACATTTAAACATTTGTTAATATAAATCAGCTCAAAAATCAATCATTCGTTTTTGACGGAATTTTTATTAAATTATGAACAAACATTACACATTTTTTAATTTTTTTGGTAATTTTTTATTTTATTACTTATTTATATATATTATAGTATAATATTATATATATATATAATAGTAAAAAAGTATGTTAAGTATATATATATATATATATATATATATATATATATATATATATATATAACTTTACAAACAATGTAGATAGTGATATAATTTAAGCATGTAATACTATTTTTCCCGGAGATAAATGTTCCTAAAATTAAAAAAGCAAGCATTTGAGTAAATTAACTTAGACGTTTTGGTGCTAAATTTTGCATGTACTCAATCACTCAGTGCATTCCTGTTCCATATTGTGGGTCATCTGAGGCCTCCTAATTGTTTCCTTTGCTTTTCATTTAAAGATTCTTCTTCTGTTTCTGTTTTAGGAGATGCTTTATTTATTTTTTCGGATTTGCACTTTGCTTGGCAATGGTGGATAAATTTGGTATTTCTTTCAATAGACGTTCCCTATTATTTCATCATTTCATTCCCTTTTATTACATTACATTAGTACAGCTATTTACAACAATACTACTACAATAATGTAATTATTTATATTATTATTCACAACAATACGCGTTTTATTTAGAATAAACAAAGGGAACACGCTAGACGTAAACTGACAGAGCAGCCATAAACTGCAAACAATATCTCGAACTTCGCAAATATCTAAAAAATAATATTATTTCCCATTCTACATTCCTCAAAGGGTTACGCCTACTATTTAAATGCCCTGGCTACTGCATAATTCCATTAAATATTATTTTTAGGGACTAAAACGTAGTAAATCATGCATAAACTATATATAGCAAGTTCAGAGAAGTCACAGAATAATACGGCGCAAATTATGAAAAAATAATTTTTTTTCGTGTCCTCCCCTTAAAACAAACTTGGTTTAAAAGGGCCTAAGAGGGATATTTCAGTTCGAACGTACGATTACTATGCAGAAGGATCCATTAAAACGTATAAGAAGTGTGGTATAAATGAACCCGAAATTAGCGTGGGTGTACTGAGACCTCTAGACAAAGTAGAATGGAGTTCACGTAAGAGACCTTAAGCAAATATTTTAAAATTATAATAGGTAAGCTTATGACGCACGATTTGTGAGTCTCGCAGAACAGCGGTTACGGCACAGTTACGGTACTTGATGCCCGGAGAAGTATTTACTTCATTAGTGGGCTCCAGAGAATATGCGATTTTTTCTGAATGGTGGGAGACCTGCCATCATATCCATATTATATAAAGTGAAATCTAGGAAGAATCTCCTAGATTATTCATTACTACATACCTGGAATTTGGGAAAAAAGGAGCAAAATGTGGGAAATTTTATGGATTATGTAAGCGTCATCTAGATAGTCGAATCATGGAAACAAATATTCAACATTTGTAGTGATGTTGAGTACATTTTCTCTCCTGGGACCAATACAGCGCATTTTATGGATTTTTAGTAAAAATATGGCGAGTTATATTACACCCTAGGGTGTTTCTGGCATCCGCAGCCTCCATATATCTCTATCGATGAAGTCTTTATTACTCAATTCTCTTTTTATCATTGTCTCTTTACTCCTTCTTTCCATGTAAGTCTAGGTCTTTCTCTTTTCAAAATACTGCGGATATGACTGGTTGCCATTTCCACAGTATTTTTGGCCAGCCTTCTTCGTTCATTCTTTGCGTGTGCCCAACCATTTTAGTCTTTTTCCTTCTCTGTTGTCAATTATATCAAAACTTTCTTCCGCTTTACGTTTAATTTCTTCGTTCTTAATTCTATCCCTTAAAATTAATCCACAACTTCGGCTCCAGAAGTCCATTTCCGTGGCTGTCAATTTTTGTTTGCTTTTTTTGTTATTTCCTTCTTCAGACCCATAAAGTGCAATATTCTCAACAACAGTTTATATAATTTTCTCTTTACTTTCCAATTTTTAATACTTTGAACTCCTCCTTTGCATTTTTTTATTTATTGTATTTATGGATTTTTGGAAAACTTATTTAATTTTCTTTTTTAGGAGTTGCAATTTGTATGTTCAATTAAAGGTATCTTACGTTCAGAAGTTGCTCGACAACAAAACAGTTCCTTCTGAAGCAGCTTTGACCTGGAGGTCCCAGGATTCGAGTCCCGGCGGTGGCGCATTGTCGACGCTAGCAACATAGTTCGGATGGTTTCGACCGTTGTCTGGAGACGAACCCTATCAAATGGTTATTTCTAGAACTCTCTGCTTTCATCGGTACCTTTTCTCCCATTAATACCAGACGGACGCCGGTGTAGTATTCTAACAAACGGGCCACGGATCACACACAAACTATCCTTCATCATTGTACCCTTCTCTTCCCTTACGCACCCACACGCTAACGTGCACACAAGGCTTTGAATCTGATTTTCTCTGCACTTTTGCTAATTTTCTGAAATTTTGTTAATTAATTAATGTTTGTTAATATTTCAACTTTTATTAAATGTGAGTTATCTGAAGTCTTATAACTCTTATTAATGCTGCTGTTCGACTGGACGCTGGAATAAAATGCGAGATGCTTACCATTGGTACATACTAAGTAGTTAGGCTACAAATAAAACTGATGTTCACTTGAATAACTCTTAGTACCAGCAAAACATTCCCTGCGATCTTAAGATGGAACAGCACCAATAGGTTTATTTCACGTTCCTGTGGTTTGAAGCCTACTATGATAAGGTTTTACCTAATTTATTTTCTGTGATATTCAGTTCATTGTAATGTTCACAGTTGTACTCGCGCTAAGCATTACATGTATAGTTGCTTTGGAATCAGGACAATATCCATCCCGGAGATCAAAAACGGCTGAAGGAATCCATCGCCGCCTTTGGCGAAATTTTACGAGCCCACCAAACACCAGGGCATACTTGAATTGCTAACTGCAGAAAGACAACCAGTCCATATTTCCCAATTTTACAGGAGACAAAAAACCTCATAAAACAAGTTTTATGCATTTTTCTGTTTACATTTTTTTATTATCTAATTATAAATATATGTATTTAATATTATTAATATTTTTTATGACCGAAGAGTAAGAAGAGATGATTTATTTTTGGAGCAGGACATGTTTCCTTTGTACAGTAAACGGATTTCCAAATGGTTTCTTCGGTTAAATTACTTTTCATAAGAAATATAATTTTACATAAAAATAACGAAGATTACTGAGCATTTAGATAATCCTAAATGTAAAATGTTTTCTAAAAGTTTATTAAAATTTTATTTTTTATCTTCAAGAGATATTGTTATGTGTTAAAATGTGATTAAATGCCAAAACTGATTCTTGTCCTCAGGGACGTATACCAATTTTTGTGTTTATAGACAGTGAAGATGTATAGGCTTTCTTTGAAGTAAGATCTAAAGGTTTTACTGAATTTCTCAGCCTAAAAGTGTCCAGCATCAAGCCACAATATGCAAGTTGCACCAAACACTATGCGGTGTTTCAGCTGAAAGATCAATGCACAGTATTTTGAAAGAGTGAAAGATCGTTTTAGGTGTCTAGGTACACATTTATCTTAGGAATCATTGCTCAGACAGGTTTTCTTGAAGAAATTTAGATCACCATGAACTTTAATCTATGAAACCATTCGCCTTCATCTGAACAATGGAAAATGTTTTTGAGAAATGTTTTATTAGGTTATCAACTACAGCCACTGTATAATATCTTTCTTCCTTTCTCAGCTTCCCCCTAATTATCCCGAAATCTGTATCATTGTCGAGAACGAGTGACCTCTAACTGGAAAACAAACAACGTCATTGAATATTACTGCACAAAGGATCTTCCTATCTGCAGTAAACGGAAAATTGAAGGCATTGCTAAGCCTGTGCTATTATGCGGCGAAGTTTTCTTTCTGCATTAGATGATGCATTGACTCTACCCCAACCCTCCCCGCCAATAAAAAATTTGAACCGTTGGGCTAGTGGTCTTTCTACAGTTAGCGATCACTTTCATGACTGCTGTGCATGATGAAGGAACTTGAAGGGGAGAATCCACTCCGGAAGTCTTCCTGATGAGTTTTGTTGTAAGTTTCAAGTTAAGTACAACCTTCCAACAAAATTGCGATCCCGTAACCTTGACTTTCACTATCAAACCAGTAAATAAGGCTTCATATGATTCCGTGAGTACTCATGCCAATTGCATGTTACGATGCTATTTCATTAATGAATATACATATAGATGCGGTATTTGTATCATGACTCCCAACCACGTTTTACGCACATATCTAGTCTGCTTTTGTTGTTCTCATTTCTTTGCACTGTAAACTTTCAGCTTACAAGAAAGTCAGACTGAAACTTTGAGTGTAGGCAAAATGAAGATAAAATTGAATGAAACATTATTTAGGGATGAAACAATTTACTATCCCGAAAATTGACCGATTGGAAAAAATTGATAGGATTTATCACTTAAAATTAGTCTGAAGGCTTGAATGTTTGAAAATGTATATAAGTCGGGTAACAAAATTATTAATTTAGTTTCACCAATATTATAGTTCTGTGATCCATGTGAGCACAATTCCACAATTACGTGGAAAAATGAAACGTTCTTTCGAATTAAACTTACTAGTTTTGAAAATATAATATTTTTTTGCTTTTATTACAATAAAAAATTTAAACTTGTTAGATCCGGATGAATAAATTAGGTTGGAGATATCTGAAATGCGTTGACACCCCATGGTTTAAAAAATATTAGTTTTCTTATTCTTTCAATAATTTATTAAATGTAAATGTGTTTAAACACTCAAATTTATTAGTACGTGCAAAGTTGATTCAATACTTCTTAGAGCATTTTGTTGAAAAAAGGACACAACATCACAAACGAGTCTGATAGATTCAATAAGAAAACAAAGCAGAACACTTTCAACCTAGCAACGAGATTCTAGATTCTAAATGCATACCAACAAAGATTCATTAATGTTGAACAGTATCTCTTATCTAAACAAATGATGTCATAAAACATCATGTAGGTTATTTACGACACTAAGCCACTAATAACTACCAACGTTTCAAAAGAAACTTGGTCATATTTTCTCTTCTGTGAAATACAAAACTGAAAACATAAGGCATTGCAAAAATGTTAATATTGGTCAAAAATAATAATTACTTTTTAACTTAAAAATCATTCTTCGGGTGTGAAAACAATCCCTTCGTTTATCAGATTAAAAATTATTTTGTTTATTTTTTCGTTTCTCTCTAGAAAGTTTCTTGATTGAATAAAAGTGGTAGCCTTTGCAGCCAACTGAAGCGTCTCCATTTTGCGTATCGCAAAATTTCGCATTTTGCGTAAATGCGTCTTTCGAATCTCGGAATATTCACTGGCGCACTCCTCGCGCTTTTGTAAACGCTCTCTTCAGGCGAGTGTGATGACATCTGCTGGACGAGAGACACATTAGGTTTCTCCATCCGTGATATGCTCGTTACGAGTGGTGCGGCGTGTTTTATACGAACTATAATACGTAGTTTGTACTTGAATCCACCACCACTCACGGTGCATTAAGATTGTTTGCTTTATAATACACCTTCAACATTCTTGATTCGACGGCGTGGAGTACATTGATGTTTGATATTTCTCCTTTTCTGAGTTTCCTCATGGCAGTTATTCGAATTTTGTTTGGGGATGCAACATCTTTGCACACAGACTTTCATATTTTATTCAGCAATCTACAGTGTTATTAGCTTTCGGGAAAATTTATTATTTACGAATTACTATAGATTTTAACTAATTCGATGACGAATCTTTAGCGTGAACTCTGAATTGTTCCAGAAACAATTAGACCTTAGAGAGTAGTCCAAAAAGGCAACTTTTTGAAGGAAGGTTAGAAAATGTAGAGATATATTACTATATTATTCCGTTAGAGACGTCAATTAAAAGATCTGCCGTTATTATTCTGGGCGCTTCAATTAAGCTTATGAGGCACATTCTCTTGCCCCCCGACTTACATTGAAATTCTATATTGAGAAGAAATATTTTGAATGTACTTCTGGCCAGTTTCATTCACCTTGCACCTCGTCACTCTGCAAGTCGTTACTGAAAGACGTAAGATTGCTAGACAACTGTAGCCTCCATGGGCACCTGGGGTCGTCTTTCCTAACTAGCCATATTTGGCCATCGCCTTGTCACGCCGTCCGTCTTTTCATCCAGCACCGGGGAATTATTCTCAAGACCCTACTTAAGAGAAGATTCGTTATAATTTCCCACTCCTCGCCACAGTCATGAATGAAATTTAGCTCTTGTCGTCAGTGCTACCTAATTTAATCTCGTTACTCGCGGCGGAATAACCTCTCTAATTTCACATGCTGTTACTTATAATTACTTGAAGCAATTTATCATATATTTCTTTGCTTATTCATTCTCTCGGTAAAACGTTTTCTATTGGAAAGCGATGAAACACTTCATTTCCTTACATCACCTTAAAATGATGAAATCCGTAAGATGTGTTTTTGATGCCACTTCAAATTATGAACGTATCTGACTACTCTGAATGTGGTATTACGATTGAGTGTATTATTGTGCAGTATTGAGTTAAAGAGCGACGGATTTATTTCTCTAAACGTTATCGGCAAATAGCATATAATTGTTTCACATTTTTATTATAGGTACTTAATGTTACATTGTACATGGAGATAATCTTACACGCTACATTGAGAACTTAAAAAAATTGAATTCTATCTTATGTTCTTTTCAGATTTTAGAGAATTGTATGTCGTTCATTGATACGAAATTTGGATATTATTCTAGTCTCTATTCATGCTTAAAACAGGGCCTGGTATAAAGTAGAGTAAGGATTAATGTTATGATATAATACATAGAACGAGAATGAAAAAACTTATTCTATTTGTTAAATGAGTTGTTAAATATCCATTTTATTTTCTCATAATGGTACATATTGTCTCGGATCTCTGATATTTGTAGTTTTATTTACATGAAAAAATACGTATAATTATTCACAGAAACGTGTAATATTTACAAAGCGGGTATTGAAAATATCAAACGAGTTATTAGTGGGAATTCTGATGAGGTGATAATGAGGAGAGAGTCACAAGGAAGAGAACAAGTTCGTCGAATGTTCTTTCTCATCTTACATCATAGTTCCAAAATTTGGGTGCAACTTAATATGGAAATAATCACGGAGTAGTAGTTCTTCAACGCAAAATTGGCGGCTTAAAATTTCGAACAGCCAAGCGCCGGGCAGCTCAGGCCGCTCGCAAACAACATGACGCAACATAAAGAGGGTCCCTTAGAGACATTCGCACGCTCGCGAACCTCACCTACAGCTACCACCACCACAACCACCACCGTCACTCACTGCCCCCGCCTCGTCCCCCCCCTCCCCAACCTTCCCACACCTTGCCCCCCCCCCCCCCCCCTTTCCCCCCTCCGCCCCCCCCCCTTCCCCTCCACCCTTGCTACCAGCACCGCCCAAGCCCTACCCCCGCGACACCGTCATCATCACTAAAATTGGACAATCATTGTGCCCCTTCCCTCATCACCATTGTCTCTATCGTCACCTCACTCCGACCACTGGTACCAGCAGAACCGTCGCGGCCACTACCGCCGCCAGCCGTTACAGCCGCCACCACCATCAATGTCATTATTAACATCACAACCACTTTATCACCATCAACACGATAACCACCTCATTGTCTCCTTCCCACCGATCCAACAACCATACATCCTCTTTCCCATCAGAATTATTGCTACAAGACCCGAAATCATCAGAAGCATTAAATCCTTATTCCGGGCACCACCAGCAAGCCGCCGCCGCAATCGCCCCCGCTTGCGCCGCTTCTCGGTCGCGTCGCTTGTTTGGCGACTCCCGGCCGCGCGCCGCTATTAGGGCTCCCCAAACAAGGAACTCTCGACTTGGCGGCGGCGCCCGAGTGTTTGGCCGCCCGCACGATCTCCGAGCGCAACGGCGCGGCGTGGCGGCGGCGGCGGCGGCGGCGGCGGCGGCGGCGGCGGCGGCGGCGGCCCAGCCGAGCGCGGGTGGACGCTGATTAGCATGGAGCCGCACCGCAAGCGCCGGACGCTCTTGCGAGAGGTCGCGCGGCACGAAGACGCCGACGACGGTTGGAGTGGAGCGGACGCCCTGGTCGAGGCTCAGGGCGCAACTACTGATGTCACTGCAGTGCCTCTGACCAGCAGGTCGGAGGGTTACTGTCTCGCCGATGGTACGAATGTTGACACTAACTAGACAGCTAGGTCGAATTCTGACGTGGTTTCTCCGATCAACATCAGGCGAATTCCAAAGCAGCATCCTAACAAACGAGTCGTGCGGTATCTTTCTTACCTCTTTATTGTTCTGTCCTTTTCTCCTTACTTACACACGGACTACACTACCACAATAATTGTCGGGAGATTAGAGCTTGTCTCGGCTGGGGCGGTGCCGCGTTGGCGGAAGTACCTCGTTGGGAAATATCCCCACACGCTGATGTAGGTCGCCACTGCATTTCGGCAGCCAGCGTAAGAAAATCACCGCCTCCTCCCCTCCCCCCCCTTTACCATGATGAAAACCATGCACTATCGATTTGGGAGACTAATGCCCTTAGCAGTTGACGTGCCCGGAATCGCTGATCAATTATTCAAACAACGCCACGGACCGCACGCCATCTTTCTTTCCTCTGATTGTCCTATCCTCATCCTTTACTTACATTTACACTTTCATATACTACACTACACTTCATGGCGGAAGCTTTAAGTTTTTCCAGGCTGTGGTGGTACCACTCTGGAGAGTCTTGAAAGGGAAATTTGCGAAAATAATACGAATGTGATCAGGGTTGATCAAAAAATTTTAAATTTACTATTTAAATACTTCACCAAAATAGTGTGTAAATAAGGATTTAAATTACTGCCCAACGCTGAATGTGATATAAAAGAATGTTGCTGCTGGTGATGATGGCAATGGTGGTGCTTGCGGCGGCAGCGCCTTCAGCGCGTGGTTTCAGTCGGTGGCAATCGCTCAGGCGGGTCAACAGAAGGCCGACGCCAACGTGGGATATTTGGCGGCATCTTTGGCGAGGGCGCTTGAAGTGGGCGTGGAGAGCACGGGGGAGGGGCGTGACGTGGGGCAACTGACCCGGTGCAAACGGGCGCGACACCGCGTGCGTTGAGCGGCTGGCACAATGAGCCTCTTAACTGGGGACGTCTTCTTCTGGCGCTCGGTGGCCTGCCCAGACAGATCTCGAGAGGCCTGAATCACGGTTATCTTTAGCCAAGGTCTGTTTGCCCGAATGAAGACTCCGGATGTGTATTATTGTTTGCTTGCTTATGAAGGCGGCACAAACCTGTGCGAACAAACGGGTCGGTTCATGGGAGCTCAAATTGAGATTTGCTTTCAAACTCTTACTAGGTTGAAACCGCTTGTTCTAGTTTATTGTTGTATTGAAATGGTCAACGTCTCGATCTGGTTTGCTTCTTGTGAAAATTTTACATTTGAAAATTTCAAACACTTTTAGAAAATTTGAGAAGCTTTGCGAACAACAGATCTTTTCAGAGTTTCGTCAACGTTTAAAATATTTTAGTCATATCAATCACTTTATTTGTTCCTCTTACAAAAAAAGAGAGAGTACCATCGACAGCAATCACATCTTTGTGGTAAATAACTTTTGTTCCTGACATATGTTGAATTATACAAATAGTTTTGATACGTTTATCTATACTCTTAAAAAAGTATTATGTGCAAAAGACATAATTATTAAACACTAGCCACTACAATACTACTTATCATAAGAATTGTTTTCTACAGACTATAGTATTTCTGTAAACTCTGAAATTTTTCTAATAAAGGTGACGGCAAATTTGTAAAACTTATGTAGCCTTATTTATTTAAACGTCCTGTGGAATATATTTGTAACAAATCTATGTATATATTTCTCTTGCCTTCAGTACATATTTAGAGTTTTAAAAAATTTTGATAAGATCTTAAATATTTTGAGTACACTCTCATATCCATCACACGTAAACACTTCAGAAATGGGTTGAAGTCTTTCGTCATGAATAATTAGAAACTTCTTCACAATTCTGCATATTCGTCCATCACTCTTACAACACTGCAGAAACTGGATTTCGGAGCTCCGCGTTTCAACAGGGCACTCGATCTTGGAGTAGCAATGCTCCTACTTGCTTCACCCGGTCACAAAAACTGAGATGTTCTGCCCTCAGGGCTACTGAATACAGTGAGAGGCCTCCGCATCAAGTCTCATTAACGAATCAACGTTGTCCGCAAGATGATGAATGGAATCATAGGAGCTAATAGCTTCCAAGTTCACACTCACTTGCTCTTCGTACCGTCGAGGGTAGTTATGTTCCTCGAAGTAGAGCTACGGCTTAGACAATTTTTAGAAGTCCCGGGAATAATCATGTTCAGTAAGCTCCTTACTTTGAGGTGCGTTATTTTGTCTAAAAAGTATTTTAATTATGTTTTTATTAGGATTCAATGCCTTTGCTCGAAATTAAATTAAAAAAATATTCAGTAGTTAATATTATTTTACTTCGACCGTAATGATATGTTTTAGATAATTAAAACGTTGAACATTGTATGCTGCTAAAAATCTGTATACGGCTAACTCTGCTAGTGGATATATGCTGTTCGAGTAAATAATAAAAAGAGACACGTTTATGGAACTTTGAAAAATAATAATCAACAGATTAGAATTATAATCAAATATCGAAGAATACAGTTAATGGTGAACAAAATATTCCTTATCAAACTGCGAAGAGGTATTGGAACTCAACTCTTCGTGAAGGATGCCATAAGAGACGTTGCACTTAGAATAAAATGAAAAGGAAGTTATTAAATTCATCGTGGGAGCCTGGAACACGTGAAGTGAAATGCTTAACAAAAATGGCATATTAACCTCATTGTAACCTACTTCAGGTATCCTCTACTTTTTAACCTTCGTTACTTCTCTACTCAATGTCAATAGTCCTCAGCCATGTTCTTTTTGGTTTCGCGTCAGTGCACGCATGATATACTCTCATCGTTCGTAACCGCAACTTACTAAGCACAGTTGAAGTACTTCAGCCTTCGGAAAGTTCAACCTCCTCTTGGCTACTTCCTTCAACCACATCCTTTCAGTTGATGTAGCAATTTGCACCCACTATATATCTAATTCAGCAATATGTCTTTCTCTTTCCGGTTCGTGTTCACTTTTTTCCAGTGGCTGTTTACATTTTGTAAATGTTATCGTTCTAAATGCACAATGTATAAGCTTTGATGTATGAATGTCACTTTGTTGTATTTTGGGGCAATTTACGACGGCGGTGTCTAAGACGACCAGAAACTTCTATTCAATTTGCTAATAAATGTGATTTCTCGCCTTCTTCACTGTAGATAGTCATGCTGATTAATACAAAAAGTGCACTGATTATAAATTTTCAGCTAAAATCGGAAGTACATAGTATATAATTATCTTAAAGTATTGAACATATTCATTTTCCACTAATTATTTGCGTAGGTGCACGAACTGTATATTTTGAAATAGAATAATACATGCGTATTACTTTACATAGAGGTAAAGTCCAAAATATTTCTGACCATCACATTATTAAATTGCTTTTATGTAACTATCGTCCATGTCCTTTAGGCTTCTTTTCTCCTTCATCAGACAAATACACATTTTAAGTGAAGTCATGCTCCAAATTCGTCTGCGACCAGGTTGAAACAAATTTTACCTAGGTAACGACCTACTTGTAATAAGTAATGAAACTGTAACAAAATCTACACCACTAACAGGGCGTGACAGCAGGTATTCACATCATTTAAAACATAAAATGTGTATTGTATGTTTTAAAAATATGACTGATGAAGGAGAAAAGAAATCTCCAAAACGTCATGTGCGATATTTGGTTAAATGAAAACAGTTTAATAAAGTGATTGTTAGAAATCTTTCGCACCTTGCCTTTATGAAATTATAAATAGAAATAGAAGGACAATCTATACCTTAAATAATATGTCAAAAATAGAATAACATATTCAGAATCAAATACTTTTTCTCGTGAATTCAACAAAACAACGAATTTTGAGTTATTTTTTAGTCGAATTCACTTCTATTTTGAAAAGGTATATATTCCAACAAGAGCTATTGGCCGAGCATTTGCCACCACCACCTTCGACATTACCATTTTGGCCGCCGGCTGGTTCCACGTACGTCTCTGCCGGTGAAAGTTCGGGGCTATTGACGGATAGCTCCGGCAACCTTGGTCTGGAGCGGGATGCTTGCAGAAGTATTCCAAGGATGCGGATTGAGCTACTGCTCACTTTCATGCGGCGGCATTGCTTAATGGTCGACAGCAAGATTAAGGAAGAGAGATGTGCGGCAGCTGATATCCGACAAACTCAAAACTCGTATTGAGAATGATTTATTTAACTTCACACTCCTATAGTTGAAAGTTACATTGAAGTGAGGGACATTCAATAAATCATTATCTTATGTAGTTACCACATTGTTAGTAATTAGGCCATAATTAAATCTAGTACCTTCTATTACACTGCTGCTTTTAAACTCATTAAACCTACGGCAGAAGAGACCTAGATTGCTTCTTGAAGCCAAGAATATTGAATGTCCTGATGAACTGCCACTTCTGACAGGACGCTGGTAAGGCTAATGGCATTGCCTTGAACCACTTTTCAGATTAAATGGATCATAGATTTGGATGAGCTAAGCAGAACTTTCACTCCCGTTAGAGCGTTGCCAGAGGGCTGCTCATGACTTTACAAACTAAGCGGCGACGCCTACGGCCTCAAGCATGTTCATTCATGCGTTTCAAGGTCGTTGTATTCTTCCTGATTGAATAGCAGAAATCGTATTAGTTGATGCTTGCTTTCCTTGGGCAAACAATTCTACTCACGATTAATAACGAATCTAATAAGACATTTACTTCTCCTCTTCTATGTGAAGGCCTTAGCTCAAGATAGACAAATGTCACATTCACTAGTCATAAATAAGGTAACAACATACTGGTGTAATATGTTATGCGAAAATACTTATGTATCCATATTGTGATATACCAAAATGACGAACCATTTTTATGATGGAAATGTCATTTTATGACATAGAATATATGTCATTAGACGATCGCGAGGGGTCGCTATGTGACAAATAAACAACCGGCGTTAAGGATAATTTTTGTTGTGTTGAAATGACAGAGGAGAGGCGGAATAAGCATTGTTTTGAGAGACAAAAGAAAAAGTTATAAAATTCGGATGCTTCCGAGATTTTAGAAGCACATTCATTCGCTTGAGCAACGCGGTGATGAGCGGGTCGGCTCCAGATATATTTTATTAGGTCGAGGAAAGACTGTAATTGACAGTTGTATAAAATGAACTATCATTTCTTATATTATTAGGACAGAGCGTTCTTGTAGGAAGTAAATACGTGTCTAGGCGTCCACCTGTGACGCAAGTGAGGGAAGTCACGGATTATAATAGTGTCGCCGGAAGAATTTGGAACCAGATCACGGACATTAGGCGAGGACTTTATCCAGAAGCAAGATTCTGTTGCATCGACGGAGAAGGTTCTACGGGGCGCAATCGACCGAAGAAGTGAAGACCCACGAATGAATAACAAGGTTTTATAACTATTGTAATATAGAGAAAACTGGTCATGACCAAAGATCAATTCATTTTTGATTATCATTGTAACAATTGTTTAACTTGCAACAGAATCATAGTTAATATTATAATAAATTCTAATTTGTTAAGTTAAAAGAAAGCTGATTATCATTGTTCTTTACATGCAAGCGGCATTTTAATAAGATTTTCAGATTCCTCGCCACTCCGTAGGGATGGCAGATGAATAATTGGTTACAGAGTAAGTATGAATTATGAACTTTGAGCCCCAATTAACTGAGCTAGCACAACATAATTTTGGAATGAGAGATATTTAAATTACGTAGGAATCATTAGGTTTCAATTGTAACCTTTTCATGGTGCCCAACTCACATTTATCAGTAATAATTATGTTTCATAAAGTCGCTCCAAGTGGGGCTTGTTTTTTAACAGAAAGACGGGGATTGTTTCAAATTGGCACCAGTTCGGTCGTCGGGCATGTTTCAATATTGATTATGATATTTTGTGTGAGTATTGTAAAGCTAGTGTAACAAATGACACATTACTACAGAGACATTTATTATTCTGTGGCGATGAATGTCGAAGTGAAACCTTTAACTTGTAATTCATCAGAATGAATTTGATGTGGCACAGAAATAGTATCTAGGGCAAATTTGCATTTTCATTTTCAGTTCGTATTTCTTTCCTCTTACTTTAATAGTTTGTGTGACTCTCTGTGTTAACTGTGTATTCGTGAATGTACCAATCTGGTTTAGCATTTCCATGTCGGTGAACTCCTCCATGCCGTTAAAAATATCTGCCCTTCGTTCCGCACCTCTCACTCTCACTCACTGTCATATTTATCTCGGCACACGCTCGCAAGATCTCGCGCTCACACTCACACTCTCACGTTCACGCTCACGTACCTCATTCTCACGTTCACACATCTCACGTTCAAGCTCGCTCACTCTCACTCACACTGTCGTTCACGCTCACCCTCATAACATTCTCACGCACTTACACCGACATACAGACTCATGTTCATTTCATACCCACCTCACACACCACTTCGTACTCACGTTCACATCACCACACTCACAATACCGTTTATGTTCACGCTCACACTCACTATCCCTATAGATTCTCTATTGTTTTCTCTCAATAGTAAAACGCCAGGCATTTATTATACAGAGTGAGTAACGTAACTTTAGCACCCCCTGTAACTTTTGAACGGTTCAAGTTATTGCAATGCAACTTTCACGAAAGTAGATGAAGGAATGGGCCTAATTAACAGTGTATTTATTTATATTTTACCACTTGTATTTTACGAGATATTTCAGTAACTTTGTTTTCTCAAATGATGATACATATTTTTTCAGTATATCATGACGAGCGTAAAAAGTTGTATTCAATGATATACATATTGTCATATAAGCATTTTTTTGAGTAATTTTGATTTTATTGCGACTCATATTTAACGGATATATTGAATGTAACAGTCCGACACAAAATATCACCCAGCGCTCCACCGGTAAATGCGCTGGGAGAAGGGAAAGGATCTTGGTATTTGAAGATACGAAACATATTCCAAATATTCACAAAACTGTTGCAGATTTTTCCTGAACTCTGCTTGCCATCCTTCCGCATTTTCAAATTTTTTGTATTAAGGATTTAAAATATGTATTTGTCAGAAGTAGTATGTATTGAAATAAGATTGTTATTTAATCTTCATTTAAAGCAGTGTCATTCCAAAGGATATTAATGGGATCATGGAATCTAAACACTATAATAATAAATTATTAAGATTGCACAAAAAAATGCACATTTTCAGCTAATACTTTTTTGTACGTATCAATGAGCCCTATTCCCTCATGCACTTTCGTGAAATTACTGCATTGCAATTAACTTGAACCGTTCAAAAGTTACAGAAGATGGTAGAGCTATGTGACTCACCCTGTATATCCAGATATTCTTAAGATTATGATGCCTGTGGTCAGTGGGAGTGGTATATGAGTAAAACATGTCATAATAAGAACACTATTTTCAATCCAGAGAAGAAAAGTTGGCCGATACCCCCAGAATAATACCTTTAATTTTTTTTATTTTCATCTGCGAAGAGCACTGAATTAACTAAAAAAGGATATAGTAATTCATAGCACCACTTGATGCGCGATAATGCTTACCAACGAAGAGAAACCAACAATATTGTTTGTTACCGTAGTAGGATGCGATTCAATACGCTAAAAAATCTATTTTGCCTCACAATTAACGTGCGTAAATGGAAGACTGCTTAGTTTACCGTACTATGACTTCAGCGTGTATGATTCGAATATATGATAAGAATTATAAAAATATAATAATAAAATACTCTTAATTTCTAACAATGATACAATACTGATTATAAACTCGTTATTGCCGCCATGAGAGTAAAGATAATGTATGAAAATGAAATAACACTTTCGTGTCTTTTTTTTCGATTTATTTCGAATATCTTATTAAACGGTTTTAAGGTAAAAGTAAACTGTTTTAAATATGGAACGTTTGTATTTTATATCCCAAACTCGGCGTTTGTAAAAATATATTTTTCAAAAACATTTCATCACAATGTTTTCTGTCCTTTCTGTCTGTTCAATCCTTCTGTCACCTGTGAAGCCTTCACAGGCAAAGCCACAGATGCCATAGACAATGCCACAGGTCTAGTCACCCATTCGGTACTAAACAGAACTATCATCTTCCCTGATTTAAAACCAACAGTAAATGAGAACAGAAAAATCATGAGAACAAACTTCAAACATTCAATACAAAAAACAGCAACATTTAACGGAATTTTATGTCGTTATAATCTTAGCATATGTTTGCCCGTCAAGTGTATCAGATAATGGAAAAGAAATTCAGTAAAGAAACCTTATATGAAGATTATATCCCATCATTTGCACGTTTTCATCTATCTGTGTAGAAAAAAATGGGTACACGACAAAGCATCTGGCAAAAATGGATAACATAGGACAAACTCAAGATGAAACTACACTTGAATTGTGCAGTGTGTGGGAACACCAAACCCTCATCAAAATTATTTAAGAATAGGTCATTCCAGTTTAACTCACTAATACGCCTGTCAAAAACACCAATAAACAAATGTCCTTCATTCGGAATTGTGATAATTATTTTCTATTTTTAATACAAATAATTTCCGAAACGAAATAACAAGATTAGCTTGCAATATAAAGAATTAAATGTCTCAGTGAGAAACACACTGAGAACTGAAACTGCACTGTGAAGTCACAATCGTTCAGTTTTACAGCTCGGTTTGTATTGGCGAATACATGAACCCGATGAATCAGTCGGTATTATCCTGCCTTATCACTAGAAAATGAAAATCTGTAATACTGAATCTATAGTACGGTTGCTCAGAGAGACTCGTAGTAATGTCAACTTGAAAAACTCAAATTATGACTAAATACTAGCCCTCACTGTCCTCTACAAATATTGAGGTGCTTAATTTAATACGATAATATGTATTGATAATAGTCAATCCTTCGTAATATAACATTATAATAAAAACTTTTCAATTATATTATCAATCACACATTTTGATTACAATGTAAATAATGGTAGTACTAATGACCCAGTCGTCCATGCGACATAAATAAATGAAAACAAATTAGTGTTTTTTAAAAAAGGCAAAAATAGTGGTTATTTTTCAAGTAAAAGTCCTACAACATGTATGGTTATATTTATATAACCAATTATATTTATATTTATATAACTGTGAGGCTTCACAGGTGACAGAAGGAATACAAACATTATGATGAAATGTTTTGAAAAATATTACAAACGCCGAGTTATATAATTATTTGGTTTTATATTTTCATAATTCCAGGTTTTGTAACGTGTTCAGGAAATATTTGAATTTGTAAGAAAATTTTTTTTAAACTTTTTGACTCATAATGATCAAACTTTGTATGTTCATTATGTGTGTTCATATCAATAGTTTCTACGTACATTTACAAAATTTGTATGAAGGTTAACAATACATTAAGGTAAACTCAATGCTAGCAAAGTAATCCAGAAACAAAAATATTACAATGAATATAATTATTGATTGGGTAGGATACATAGGAAAGCATCAATTCGCACTTTTCAAATAAAAAAAGACATTTTGTTATAATTTTTTTAATTAGTGTGACAATGGGAGCCGATGCAGATAAATAAATTATGTACAGAATTGCCAGCGGTAGTAGACGAATGGGTGCACTATGGGTAGTCCTGGTAGTCGATGGAGGCCTCGTAGCTGATGGTGGGCCTGTAGCCTTGGGGCCCCGCCTCGTACTGCACGACCCGCCTCCGGCCGTCGGGCTGCACTACGTAGTACTGCCCTCTAGCTTCTTCCCCAGTGCGATGCTCCTGGTGACCAAAGAACGGTCCATAGGGAGGCGCGCCCACGTCGTACTGGAACTCGTATCCAGGCTCCTCCTACAACGGATAAGGCTTTGGTGAAACAATAAATACTTCAAAAATTAAAAAAACGAGGAAGATCCGCAAGAATAGAAAAATCTATGAGAGTTGCTTGGATGAAAACGTTCAGAAGAACAGGATGGTAAACATGAAGTTCAAAACAGGATAACGAAAGAATAATGGGCTTGTATTATTCCACATCACTTGGACGGGAAAGTGCGAGTTATAAGAAATGCCAGACTGTATTTCCTATCGAGATCCAAGTGCTAGGTAGTGGAAAGTAGCGGTAGAATGAGTCGTGATCTGGTAAAGATCACATAGAAAGAAGTGTTACAAATGAAACAAACGCAGTTCTAAGTTATATATGAGTATCATATCAGGAAAATGAGATTCTTAACACTGGGAAAACTGGTCTGGATTTGAACATTACATTCTATATAAATAAGATCAAGTTTCGTTTGTTTATTTCCATATTTGCTTATTTTAGAGATAGAATGGTGTAAAAATGTATCCAGTAATCTTATACTCAGATATTTCTAGACGGTAATTAAAATTGAGTCAAAATCTTTTTTTTTTAAGTTTATACATCAAAATCTGAAGCAATAAGTATTTTTGTAATACAATCTGTCATAATTCGATTCATTAATAATAGATTGCGGTAGAAGGCACGACATAAAAGTGTATTAGATTAAAATTCCCTCTGCTTCCTGAACAAATAAGAATATGGCAATTATAAATGAATATGTTGATGAACGTATTATTAATGCAGTTTTGCGTTAGAGAAATGTTTTTTAAGAACCTGAATATACGGCCTCTGCAATAAATGTATATTTCGGTTCGATTGAAAAGGCTTAACGTTTTTCTATTTACTTCGTACGTGCACTGACGTATTGTCGTATTCAATTAAAAAGTGAAATAAAAAATAAATGCCATTGTGATAATTTTACATGCTTTATGCTTTTATTTATACCTGGACTAATGTAGTTTCTGCCTTAGAGATATGTGTCCAACACCAGTTTTAAGCGGCCTGTGAAATAAAAAAAGGAAGAAAATTCTCAACCAGTTCATTCATTATAACAATCTTATATTTAGATTTATCATTTTAAAAATTTGTTCTCATTTTGTTTGAAGAATAATTATTAAAATTTACCTTAAAAGTCACAAGATAGTCTCAGTTTTTACAGAACATTCTGCTTTTCGGCTTTACAGAGGAAACTGATAGGATTAGGAACAAATATTTACATAAATATTAATTATATAACATTAAATAATGCGATTTATTCCTTAGTTCCATTTAAGACCCGCCTCTGGCCGTCGAGCTGCACTACGTAGTACTGTACTCTAGCTTCTTCACCAGTGCGATGCTCCTGGTTCATTTTCATGAGCTGAAGAGAGCTAATTAAAACTGGAGGTTGAAGAACTCACGTCAAATAAATATGGCACTCTTTATCAAAGTAATCCGGGAAAGCAATATTTCAAGATTAAGACCTTTTCTTTCAGTTTTAGTTTACATTAAGGAATTGCAATGTTCTTTCACATTTACAATATTGAGTGTTCATTTTTCATTGGCACTGTAGGAACATGGTTGTTAAAAACTAATTGATTTACCTCTATTAATTACTTGTAATTTATTTCACATTATATTCGGTTTTCTAGGTCACTGTCTCGTATTTCGTCGGATTAGCTTTCAAAACGATGATGAAATGTGACATGTGTAGTGTAGATGTTCAGTTTATTTACAACTTTGCAATTATTCATTTGTAGATCTAAATTTCGGAATCGACTAGAAGTATTTCAGGTCATGGAAATACATTAATATGAACTAGAAGTATCTGGGGATTCATTCATTGATTTTGAAAATGCCTGTTGGCAATTTATATTTTTCTTTATAATTGGCCTATTAATTGGGGATAATTGAAAAGTGTGTATAATATGAGCAATTGCGACCAATTTATGTCCCTGTTAAACTGTAGTATTATAGTACAGCTCCCTGTACAGAGGAGTTTCAGGAAGTCGTTTGCAATCGTATTGTACCATATAAAGTAATTAAGAAAGCTATAAGATGCAATTGAGAACCATTACACATTACCTTCGTAAATAACATATCCGAAGGCCATGTGCATTGAAGTTCTTGAAAAAAAAAACGAGTGTGCCTTAAAATACATGGGAAAAGGGGTATGATGAAAATAAATGGAGAAACGGTTATGAAAATAAGATTATAAAAGGTGAGCAATTAAAAATATTGGTAAATAAATATTTGTACATTGAAACATTTTGAAAATTGGTAACGGAATACGTTTTTATGTTATAAAAATGGATATTTACAAATTAGCATTGTTATGGTTTGTGCAATGTAGATAAATATGAATGAGATTGGGGAAAAAGTTGTGTGATTTTACTTTTGTAGTAGTTATCATACATGACAGAATATTTCTTCTTACGTCTTATTTACAAAAATAAAGTATTTTAAGAAATATCAAGCTGCAAACTTTTCCTATTTTCTTTCTTTAAAATGCGGCGGTGAATAATAATGGTAATAGCAATACGTTTTAATTAGCGTATCCTAAGATAGCTTTTACATTTACAGTTCGAGTATGTTTGACCTTTCCTTGAAAACGCTGTAGTTAAAAATAGAACCGTGAACCACAGAAATTGAAAGTCAGGTTTAGAGGTCTTATGATATCAATGAGTGGCGGTGATGCTTGTTAAATACTATAAACTCAATTAACTAATTAATTGACGATATGTTGACCATCGAATAATGATAGTTGTAAAGAAGCCCTCAATGACAACGGCAATAATAATAGCTTAATTAAAGTCCGTTAATGATTGGTCAATAATTTATCGGAAATCTGATGACTCTCATCCGGCTGTAGTCAGTAAATGTGCAGTCGAAAGCGATCGAACTCCGATCAACAGCGATCGGATGGCAATTGGTAAGAGAACGACGGACAACCAGCTGGTTGTCTGTCGTTCTCTTTCCAATTGCCAGTTTGGTTGAGGGACACTGATTGGATAAAGATAAAACAAGAAAAGTCGAAAGCTATATTGGTTGCCTATGATTTCGTTAATACAAGTTGAAAACACACTGCGATTTAGCAGTCTTTAAATTCAAGCCATAACGTGGCCACGCATTTTGCTCTAAGAAATTAAAATTGTGATATGAACGGAGGAAGGGAGAAAAGTACCGATCTGCCTTCCATATTTATAAAATTGCATTTTCTGTTTCTCATTTCAAAATAACTGCTTTTTAATCTTATATCTTTTTTTGTTTACATTTATTCATTCAATTATTTGCACGATTTTGGTTTGTCTATCTCTTTATCTAAGATAATCTCAGGGACGATGAACAGACTTTGATGCGGTTTTCACTGAAAACTACAGTGTTTTGTTGGAAATAACGTCGGCTACTCTTTCCAAATTATTTATATTCTATAAAGAAGGAGATTAGATTTTATTCTTACAAATTTACAGTTTTATTCCGATCTTAATAAAATTTTGTTCAGGTGACCTTCAGAACAATCAGTCAGTATAAGCTTTCGTACTCTCGGACGATTTTCAGTTCCCCTTTCTCACCACTTAGGACAAAGTTTAAATGTTCACTCTTTCCGTTTTACGCAAATTGCTCGAAAATAGTAACTTCACCCAAGCGAATTAGAAGTTTATTAAAGCCCACAACCTTTTCTACAAAATTAATTTTTATTCTTTCACACAACGGCTTTAGGTTCAGATAAAGTGAAAATCAAAATTGTTACAGTGTGTTTTGAGTATGGAAGAATGCAGCTGTTTGTAGCTGTCCATAGCAACGGTGGTGGTAGCAATTGAACACAGCCTGACAATGGAGCATCCGCGTCGACAGAAGGATGATACACGACCCTGCCTTCATGTTGCCCAGGTATTTATGCATGTTTACAGTTTGATAGAGATTAATGCTAGGAGGAAAATAGGAAAAATAATGACGAAAAAAGCAGAAACGTACAAATAAGTCAGAAAAAGGAACAAATAAGGCAAAATGTCCAAAATAGACAAAATGAAAATCTACTAAAACAGTTCCACAACTATAATTAAGTGATTTCTGTTGTTAAAACTCATAAAATCGTAAAATTAATAAAAAGGCATTTTGCCAAACTTCTGGGATCAAATTATGATTAATAGATATCTCAGGATACTTCGTAAAGTTATAATATGTATTTTTAAATAGTATTAAATACGTATAAAAAATTTAAAAAACTGTAAATAACTTCTTTAGAACAAAAAAACTGTCTCTAATGTACACGTAATTTAAATTTAGATACTTTATCTTCACTCATTTTCATTCATTTTCTCCCAATAAAAAACTCTTACGGCAAAAGACCGAATGCAGACCCTTGACTTTCATGAAAAAGAGTTTCCTCTGATCTAATGCTCTCCCAATGAAACTAGGGCTAGCAGCTTAGGTTCCAAAACTCAATTTGGTAGGTTCGATTCGAGTTAAGGGCGGTGGATTTTTGAAAGACGGTTAATCCTAATTGTGCTGTCACGCATGTGCCACGTAAAAGAACCCTGGCAGATTTTCGGCAAATTGAAATTACAATTTTCTGCTCGAACGAGATTTCTCCGTCTTCATACCAGTATTTCGGTTTCTGTTGATCCAAGACCGACACCTGGCAGAAAAATATCACATCTGTGCCTTGCAAGCGTCCCACGAGCCGCTCCAAAACTAGACTCGAGACCAGAGTCAGGGTTGCCAGACCTACAGCGAGAAAATCTGCTGGCAATGACAGATTTTTTCTAGCCCAAACTTTTTTTCCTTTAATGCATTTTACCCATTACGTCCCGATGGAACGCATATTCGCCAAAACACTAGACACCAACACATGTGCGTGCTCCTCTGAGACCCTCCGCGACAACACATGCTTGAGAAGCAAGGAACAAACAGAAAGAACGCAAATTTGGATTATGCTAGCGACAGGGAGATAAACTATTTTTTCTGGCAGGGAGCAAATTGATCCTCCCCTTCCTTTCTCACCTGTAGCTCACGGAGTAGGTGGAAATCCTTCTCAAAGTTTCACTAACAGTGATAAATTGATCCTCTACCCCATCCAGCACGAGCCACAGCTTTTAAAGGGGCTTAAAACTTCCCCTCGTGATGAAAGGGATAAGAAAAAATAGCCTAAATTACATCTAAAAGTCGGCGAATTCCGCTTGTTTAGCGGAATTCCGCGAAATGCACTTTTTCCCCACGGACAGATAATATTTTCTGCGAAAGTGGAGGAATTCCATTCAGTAATGCATCCCTGCCCAGAGTGCGTTTCAAGAGAAGCGAGGGTTCTAAATGCCTGAACGGAGCCGTGGCCAATGGCTGCCTCTTCGCGAAAAATCCCACACGATCAGTCAACAAAACTGTACTAGTCTCTGAATGACTTGTTCCAATGAATATGATACCTAGATAAATTAAGAAAACTTGGCGCAAATTCCTGAACTCTTAGTGTGATTACGTGGAGACTGGGAGTAAATATCCAAACTAAAATAAACAATGCAGAAATATCGGTAACGTACCGACAAATCACGACGTTACGTACGATGAAATCAGGTTACACCTACTCCTTGCCACTGTTTATTGTTTGCTTTCCTTTCACGGTCCTAATACATATCCCCAAGTTCGTTGTTGAATAACGGGGATTGAGTTACGACGATACATATCGATTTAAGAGATCAAGTAATAAATGAATCTATATTTACTGCTTACATTTACGATGAGCAATGTATAATTATTTCCAAATCTTCCGTTCTCAATATCCCAATAAAGTATGAATGCAAATTGCTGTGCGGCATTTTGCGCATTCATATATTTAGAAACGTAATAAAAATCTCATTTTTGTGTGTTTAGGGTGAAGAAGGAGCTTGTTTTGGTAAAAACAGAATAGCCGCGAAGAGTTGCTTCATTTCGCAAAGGTGTTTACTTACATAGTTCTCGTTGCCCCTGGGTTGGTAAAACGGTTGCGCGACCACATTGCTGGAGGTGAATCTCTGGTCGTAGCTAGATCTGGAAGGCGGATAGGATGCTGGCACACCGAAAGATCTTGAAGGAAACGACATGAACCTCTCTGACTGCAGATTTCTATTGACAAGTGGTTGCTGCGGGTAGGAGTTAAACCGCATTTGCTGCTGAGGAGTTTGGTAATAGTACGATCGCTGTGGACCTGCACTTACAAGAGCCTGTCTTGCCGAGCTTGTGAGGCGATTCATAAAAAATGCGGGTTCTTGATGAAAAGGTATCCCAACACGTGGATCAAGTTGTGGTTGAAATGAAAGATTTTCATTAGGAGGTGGTTGATTCTGCTGAGGAGTAGTAGACGCAGCTTGTTTCGTTCCAGGGAAAAGATCTCGTACGTTATAAGAGAACTCAGGGCCTGCTGGGCGAGATCCAGAAGGAGGATATGGGGCAGATATTAAAGTAGTAGTTTCTGAGTCTTCTGAGGGAGTAGTGGATTCTTGAATGTCTTCAGATTCATTTTCTTTTTCGGCGGTTTCCTCTGTAGGAGAAGGAGTTTCCTGTTTATCTGTAGTTTCATCTTGAACTACATTTTCTGTTGATTCTTCTGAGGTGTTCTTGACAGCTTTATCGCTTTCTTCATTGCTGGGGTTAGTGGTTTCCGTTTCTTCTGAGGTGCTCGCAGTTGTTACGACAATACCCTCAGCAAGAACTGCAGACTTTTCTTTATCCTCAGTTATATATCCACTGAATACCGTGGTGGTTTCTTTTGCAGAGTCTGCCGCCTCCTCGGTACTCGTGCTCGTCGAGGTAAACGTGCCATTAGAGTTTGTAGGCACTGGATAGGCATATCCCTGAGGTTTCGCATCTACCAGTGAAATCAATATCACCAGAATCCACAATGCACTACATCTTGATAGAATCGATATCTGGAAGAGAAAAAGTTTTTATTGTATAATATATTAAATCCACATTAGTAATCCCTAATATCACAAACTGGATGTTGAATAGTTGCTTTAATAGTTTTATATTTGTGGGGACAAACGTGCACACTAAGAATAACTATTTTCAATTTTGTAATTCATTTATTTTTGGTAATAGCCGATTTTAGAAAATCATGGCAACGAAAATCATATCATGACGCTCCTCTTTTAATAAATTTAATTTTCTTCGTAATGGATGTTCAAATGTTCGAACTAAGAATATTGAGATGCGTGTCAGATTTATGTTAAGGTTAATAAAAGGATAAAAGCCATTCTCTTGGGAGCATATGATTTATGACTGCGCGCAGCAAAGTTCTCTAGAATTTAGTATGTAACAAATATACTTTTTTCTTCATGTTTCATCATTCATTACTTTTTATGATACCTTGAACATCACTTTTAATAGGATGGCTTGCACATGAAAGGAACAAACTAATGTACTGTAAGGATATTTATGCCACGTAAATTTACTTCTGAGAAAATGTAAAAGTGTCGCTATTTTTAATTATATCGTTAACAGCTTTCTATTGTGTCCGCATGACATTCGCAACGAACAATTAAGTTAGACTAACAAGAGTAATAATAGTCACCCATTTTTGCAAATTACATCACTGTCTATTATATTTTCGAAAAATTATGAAACCTGAGAGTACAGGAGAGTTCAGTACTGTTAGTAATATACAAGTATAGTAGTATACATGTAGCCAAACACTTCAAGCTGGTGTTCGTCATAGAGAGGAAAAATCAAAAATCAAAGAATATCTATAAATCTGAAATCACTGATTCCGTGCCACCAAAGCCACTGACCTGAGGACAGAGCATTACCAAGTTTTGGGAACCTTAAAAATTTTAAAACATGTCAAAATACCTTTTAGAGCGGAAATAATCCACGTTAAAATTATAGCGCCTATCAGTGATTTATACACATGAGAGCATCTGGACCAGTACAAAATTGAAAATTGATTTTGAATTTCTTTATTCTTATTACAATTAGAAGGTTAACGAATTCCTTCTTGATATGCGGCGGAGATTCAATTCTAATGGAACTTATGTTAATGTGCATTGTCGCTGTAAATAATTTTATTTTTGGAATTCATTTAAGATATTTATAATTATTTTTAGGCGTATTATTCATATTTGTGTTTTGATTTAAACACGTGTTATATTTATAAATAAATTAATCTTGTATAATTAAAAATTACATTTTAATATGTTTATAATATTAATGTTTTAAAAATAAATATTGGGAACATCTATCCAATGGGAGGTCGTAAGCACTGTCCTATTCGACCAGGATAATGAAGCAAATGCTTTGTAAGTACTAATAAAATGCACTGTCCATGTGTCGTATCCAGAACACCGCTTCCCCAGTAACGGAGCTCGCAATTGTTTGGCGTCACATTTAGAACAACCGACCCTATCCCCCCCGCCAAAAGGTCACACTGGTAGACAAGACAATCACCCGCCCTGTTCCGCAGCGGGGTTTGCAGCGCGCATGCGCACTTGCGTGTCACGAGTGTTTGCACCCCACCCCCACCTACTGCCACCTACCTTCATGATGGCCCGCGGCGCGTGAGTACGCCGTCGTCGGCCAGCCAGGCCTCGTCGCACTGCCCGCCACGCGCCCCTCCTTTGTGCTTTTATACCGGGCGGAGCGCCCTGCGAACAAGACGCGCCGAGAGAAAGAAATAAACACGGACACCGTGGACACGGTTCGCGCTCCGCGGTTGACCAACCTGCCCCTCCGCCTCCGCGCCCTCACACACACACACACACACACACACAGCGTGGATCCAGGGTGCTGGAAAGGCGCCGCGGCATCCTTGAGGTCGAAGCGCGGCTTTAATAGATTTTTCTCTGGAATTAACCGCTGTGTGGCATTTCCATGTTTGCATGGCTTTCGCCACCCTCCCCTGGTGCGGGAAGGGGGGCGGGGCCGGGCCGGGGACGCGAGCCCTCCAGTGGGCCGCGGCGGAGCTGAAAGAGTGTTCTGGGGAAGCGGGGGGGAGGGGGCTAAGAGGGCTCACGCGTTGAGGCAGCTCCCAAATGGAACAGGATGTCCATACAGAATCCTCGCCGAGGATCAACAGGCTCCTCGAGGTTAGCGAGTTTAAGTAATACGCTCGACAGACCGTCGCATGCACGCTTGTGTGTGTCGTGGCCCATCAGCGAGTCCGAAAAGTTTCGCGGATCCTTTCCCATTGTGCTCTGTCTGACGGGCATCTTGTGCTTTAACAAAGAAACAGAGTACCCCTCCAGACATTTCTCGTAAACTATAAGATTTATAGAACGTCTGTACTTATGGTTTGCCTGTTTGTACATTAATACATTCTTTTCGAGTTTATTTAGAAAATTGTTTGAGACAATTTTTTAGTATGAACAGTTCAGTTTTTAAATCGTGTTCTGATATTTTCTTCAAGACTTCATCTTAATTTAAAAATGTTTTAATTAAATTAAATGTTCTGAATGTTTACTTCTTAATTCTGTTTCCGACGTTTCAGCCGCATTGTGTTTTTTAATTTTTCCCGATTTCTCTCTTAAGTATTTGTCTTTCTTCCTTCTACTTGTGCATTAGTTTTGTTTTCGTTCTCAATTATTAGTTTTTTCATCATTTTATTGCAATTTCTCACTTTAATAAAGTTCAACAATTTAAGCAATATTATGACATAGAAGTTCAATGGCCAAAGTCAGATGCTCATCAGACCACATGACTTACTGAAAGTCAGAAATTGAGTCTGGTATGATGACTTGGCCATTTTACTAACAACATCCACGATCCATGACGTAATGCCATTAGCAAAAAATAAAAAAATAAAGGAAAACGATTCGAGCAATTTTATATTTGTTTTGCTACCTCACGCTCCCATAAGCACATACTACACATGAATTGAGCCATGTCATATGATAAGGTACTCGTAGCAAATTTCTCCGCGCTGTGAAGCGCGGGCGGTTTGGCAAACAGCTGAACGCCCACTCGCGGGCGCCCGAGTGCTCGCGCATTACTACCACGGCTGCATCACGGCCGTCTGCGGCTCCGTTGGCGCTTCCATTATCTCCTTCGCTTTGTTCACGGGGACAAAACGCACACTGGGGACAAAACGCGGAAAAGTTGTCATAACATGAAAACGTTATTAAATTTGAATTAAATTGTGTATATGTGAGTTTTTGAGATAGCCGCAGTTGAAATTTTGGAAAACAAACTAAACGTTTTAAAGCTGATTATAATATGAAAATTTTTGAATTTGTATCATACTCTGTATTCATAGGTTTTTGAGATAGCTGATAACAATTCTGATGTAAAATTTATCAAAAAACAAAATGGCGGATCCAATATAGTGAATTAACATTTTAAAAACTTGTTATAAAAGAAAACGTCCTGATGCTGCTGCTGCGTTGTTTCCTTCTCCCTTACTCCTTCTATCAGATCTTCACCATTGCAACAACCATTTGTGCCTTTGCAACAGCTGCTGCCTTTGCAATGGTACTATTGCATCACCTCCCTTGATTACTCCTCGACATTATGTAAATACGAATGTTTTCTGTTTGCGGTAGCTGGAACCCGTTGTGAAATAGTTATTTTCGTGTGCCCGGAAAGGGGACATTGCTTCTGGAATATTTGACCTTTTTTATATTTGTAGATATTTCATGGTTTCTGCTCATGACAACAGTCCCCCATTCCATTTTGTTCATCAAACACCTTTCCCTTCCATGGACGTTTTTGGTGTTTGTTCGATTTTTCACTTAACGGCATCTGGAATTTGTTTTTATAATGGTTAGTTTTGACGCAGGCTTTCTTCTTACGAGTGTTCTCCTTTGACATCAAATCCACTCACATTCCACATAACCTCGCAGTCTGTGACGTTTCAAGGGTGCTTCATATGCCAATCCATCGCTCAGTCGCAGAGCCTGGGCTTTCGACACGGAACGCTCGCGCTGACATCTTCCTCACTTGCGCGACGGCGGCGATCGCCCGCGTGGCCTAGGCGACTTTCGCAGCGCACAAGCAGGCGCTCTCGGCGGCGGAGGTGGCGGCTCCGGGGCGGTTGCGCAGGCGCCCGCGTCTCCAGAACAAAACGGCGAGCGCCCGCCGCCTGGAGGGCTGTTGAGCGAGAACCGAGGCGCCGTCCCGCCCCGTCCCCACCCCCGTGCCGGCCCGTAACGCCCAAGCTGCCGCCGCGCCTCCCCAATGGCTACAGGGGGGGGGCTCCGGGGCGGTTGCGCAGGCGCCCGCGTCTCCAAACAACCGCTCGGGCCGAATGGCTACAGTCGCACTACCGCCGCCGTCCCCAATGGCTACAGTCTCTGTCATCCGTCACTATCATCTTGTCACTCTTTACTATCATCCGTCACTGACATCCGTGGCTGTCAACTGTAGTTGTCGCCAATCACCCTTGCCCATCGCTCATGCTTGTCGCTCTTGGCCGTCGCTCCTCCCGTCGCTCCTCCTTGTCGCTCTTGGCCGTCGCTCCTCGCCGTCGCTCCTCTCCGACATTCCTCTTCGTCACTCCTCTCTCCCACTCTCCCCCACGACCCTCATCTACAGCTGTCATCCGTCGCTGTCATGTGTCGCTGTCAAACGTCATTATCATCCGTCACTGTCACCTCTTCCGTCATCTATACCATCATCATCACCTCCACCACGGGGCAGAGTACACGGATGCGAGGGGCGAGAGTCGGCTCGAGGGCCACGCCGCCTGAAGCATCCGAGGGCATCGCCTCGCCGCTCGTGAAGGCCGCGCTGCCCACCGCCGCCCATGCATCGACAAACAGTACAGCCCGGAGCAGACACCGCTTGGGAAGAGGAGCGCTGCGAGCAAGACCTTCAGAACTGTTCCCATGAGCCTCATCGATCGTAAAATCCTAATCCCTGGCTCGATATTAAGATCAAAATCTGGTTGATGATGTTCTCTGATTTGCCGGTGTTTGAACCAAGAAAGAGATGTGTGTCAACCTGGATTGCCGAGGTCGCTAAGGCCGAAGAGCCGTAGCTGACTCTTGCCGGAAGGGTGGTGGGTGAGTATCCCGTCCGGGGCATCGATGTTTATGTGTATGCCTATATCGTTACCGTTCCCCCAACGTTACTTACAGGGTTCGATGTATGACCGTATTCATTGAAAAGCAACCGTAAATAAGTTAAAAAAGAGATGTGTGTTAACTTTAGCTGATATGGTTACGCCCTAACGTAAATCTCATTTAAAATTTAAGTTGGACTCTTAATTTCATGGAAAATAGCTACATTTTTACAGGCGTTAATATCATGCCTTCATCTTACAGGTAAGGGCCTTTTTCACGATATTAGGCCTCCCGAACTGAGTGATTTCAGAAAAGCATCCGTTTTATCCCAATTACAGATGTAGAGAAAACGTTTACAAAACTCTCTTTACTAATTTTCTTTCTCTGAGCAGATAATATCGTTGAAATTTGAAGGAAACACCGTTGAAATGAATCGTGTACCCTGCAACGTATTTTCAGAAACTCGGTTAATAACTATCTAATTAACAAATATTCTTTCAGCACATTAGAAAAAGAGAGTGTGTGCAATATTTTTAACTAATTGTTGAGTTTTTCTTGTGGTTATTTTACGATGTGAATCATTCGAAGGGTAGTATTACAATAGAAATGGAAAATTTGAATTTGAAAACGACCAAAAAACTATTGAAGAATGACCCACTGAATATAGTTTTTTTGTACAAGAAATTGAAGGAGAGTATACGTTTTAGTTTACTACCAATGGATACTATTGATATTTGAAGAAAGAAACAACTTAAGTAGTTGCCAATACAACTCCAGAAATATTGCACAAAAATGTCTATAGTTAAAGAAGTCGTGAAATAATGCTTTGATAGATCGCAAATAGTGGTGCATCCAGGAGGGTCTCATGGGACATCTGTCTGCCACCAAGCCAGTGATACATTTTCAAAAATGTAGCTTTTCCGAATTTTCAAACTAACGGATCATTCTAAACATCAATTGTTAATGTTTTACAAGTAATATGAACTACAATTCAATAAATGAAAATGCATGTTATTTCCGAATAAATGAAAAACCCTTTACAAAAAACACCACATAGGTTGGACCCTATACCTACAACCCTCCCTCTCCGCTAGCCCCCCCCCCCCCAGAAAAGTTCTGAGTGAGCATCTGATCATAAAGCTTTTTCGATCGCATCACGATTCTTCTTATTTATGCACGGCGGCCACGGGCTAGCTAGAACAGCAGTTCGCCATCCTTCATGCTGTTCTTCCTGGCACCCAGCCACCTCACGCATTCACTTCTATTCCTCCAATAAATTATTACGATGACACTACGCCGTCTTCTTTAACCGAAAACATCATAAACATTTAAAACTACTTTCTACTTTTCTCAAAAATCAGTTATTAATTTTTATGCTTATAACCTAATAATTTATCATTCTTGTACATTTTTCTGCTGCTTTGCCCTCATTCTCTCAACTTACTCTAGGCATCAGATGTTTCATTGTATTGTATATTTCTTTTTATCACACTTTATCATGCTCCTTTCTTAAAGATTTTTCTCGTTTTTGTTCTCAGTGTACTCTCTTAATTCCTGCACAATCCATTTTGAGACAAACAATGCACTTTTGGGAACGCTAATTATTTGCATTCTTTTCAGCCTTGACTTACGATATCCGAAACGTACGACAGTGATAGTGATATCATGGTGTTCCAGAGTTCTTAAATCTCAAATGCATTGTTTGTTTGTTGTTTTGTGAAGAGAAGTAACATTTTGGTTTCGAGTTTACGACCGTACTCTCACTCCATTCGGATTTGGTCATTTTTAGACAAAGTCGTTCGACCTTCTTGAGAGAAGGGAGGTGAAAGTTTCCACTTTACTAGTGGTGATGAGCTCTTGTTATAACAAGGGAGAACTTCAAAGAGTAACGAATTTCTGCAAATGTTGAGAGGCTGTGAAATGATGTGCATTTGTTCGTTTTTTCTAAGTCTTTCTTGCTAAGTATCACTTTCTGTAAGAATCACACAACGCCCTTCAATTGGGCGACCATCCGCGTCTTTAGTGCTTGCGAAAACAATTGAAACTGAATAACCACTCTATTACATAGAACTACTTATACGCTTTAATTGTGAACATCAATTATGCCCACAAGAACATTTACTGGATATATGTGAGGTCATTTAATAAATCTGCAACATTAAGTTGAATTTATTACCGTCAACTTTCCATCAGTGTTCATTCAGTAATTTCTTACGAAACTATTTATAAAAAAATATTGCGCGTACTACTTTCCTGAAAATACTTTATAGGTTAATCGAACATCATTTTTGTAACTTGTAGTCAGCAATTTCCAGTCCGTATTATAATAATTAATTACAGATTTATGACAACAGACATCTTGCATTCATGGAAGATATTTTTTCAAACTTTCTACTTAAAAAATTCGATACATTTTTTTAAAACGTACTGTTTTAATTTGTTCCCGCGAGGGAATATGAGTAACAACAGCATTTCTTAACTGTTTTCGGTTCTCTTACGTACGGTACGTAAAGTGCTATGCAACATATTTCCTGTGCAGATTAACGATTAGCTCTCATCAGAATACATCAAATGAGACTGAACAAAATATATTGTTCTTTTTAATTTAAGTTTCAAATATTCTAACAAAAATTCAGAACAAAGAAAGTAAGGTACTGTAAAGAGAATTGCCGGTGATGCATTTGATGAGGGATTATTGATTAATATGAATCACATTCTCTTATGTATTTCTCCCATAGTATTACCTGAATTATAAAATACCCGAAATGTTTTCGCAGATAATATCACTGCTACATTGAAAGTTTCCGAAAAATTCTTGAATCACGTAGCGACGAAGGAATTTATTTAGAAAATTCCATTGTATGAATTAATAAGACTAATCCACGAATGAAATTGCCTTCAAAAATGTTTGAGAATACGCCAAATATGAATTATACTCGTATTGTGTTGTGCCACAAGTACAAACGAAAGCGCGTCTTATGACTTATGTAATGCACCTGAAAACTGACAAGTTTAGAGTAGTTGGTAAGAAAAAAAGATAATTTTCAGGGGATATGTCTTGATTGGTGCATACCAGACGTGGAGTTTAATGCTATAAGTATTAACTTCCTGAATAGAATAGTCAGAACAAGATACCTGTATACTCAGTGACAGTTAAAATGGGAGTGAGACGCACCAGAAGAGACACTTTGCGCAGTTACGGCATCTGTGCATACTATATCTGTTCAGAAAACATCAACTACAAATACTAAGCTGATTTGAACTAGGGATTGTAATTGCTGAACTCACGACCAGAAATGTATTGTGCATGCGTCAGTAAACCATTTCATTAGTTTTTTTGTGTACTTTCTAACACGAAATATTTGTTAACGTATTTTTTGTTTTTGAGCAAGGCTGCCTATCGAAAAGCTAGAAAGTCAATGTTTTTGAGACGACATTCAGTGTAGCAGTCTCCCACCTCTGTGACGTTACAGAGGGCAGAGATTTGGCGCGTGAACACTACACTATTCATCAATTGGCCACTTGGCTTTCCATGCACACACGCGTCATAACACGCAATTTGCAGAAATCGAAGTCCCGCCCGTGTCTTGTTGCATTTCCACTTACATGATTTCGAGTTTCTCTCCAGCAGACGCGCAGCTTTGGGAGAGTGATGGCCGGAGAGATGAGCAACTAGTCCGCTGTCGAAACGGGGTATCCGTCGCGCCAAAGCATCCGCCCGGAGTTTTATACTAGCGAGAACGCGAGTGGCGTGGGAGTGCACGTGGCAATGACCTGCTTCGCTCAGAGGAGGATTTTGGTGAGGATTAATGTGTGTGTTATTGTTTCAAGGCAGATGGCCTCGCGTCTACTCGTGATGGACGAGACTGTTGGGAAAGATGAGGTGTGATGAGACAATGATGAATTGGCTTAGCCCAAAAGTGTGAACATCCCTAATGTCCACGGCGTTAACTTGCGAATACGTTCAAATTACATATTTGGTGGAATGTTTTCAGGTGCCGTAAATAATAACTTCCCGAAAACTCCCTCTCGTAACGGTCTTACAAAGGACCTCTCCTATAAAACGTTACATTTACTACAATATTGCGCGTTAACTGTTCAAATATATTGTTAATATTTATTGCATACATCTTGTAATGCTTTTGAGAAACAGTAAAGGGTCCTCCGTCGTAAAGGGTCAATTGCATGCAGGTTAATTCTTGTTTCTCTTTTTAAGTTATTTTTATTGTTTCCTTAATAGTTGTGTGTATTCTCTAAAATACATTATTGACATACATTGTCTTGTTTTTTTATGTTTTTATGATGATTTTTAAAATATTGGGAAATATTTCATCAGGAATGGATATTGAACTTGTATATGATAGAAGTTCTCCCAAGTTCTCCAATATTTTTTAAAATATTGGGAAATATTTCATCAGGAATGGATATTGAACTTGTATATGATAGGAGTATAAATCACAAGTTCTCCCAAAATAATTGCTAACGTATTAGAAATCGGTATGCAACTTACTGAAATCCATTACTAGCTAAATAATATTTTAGTTTCTCTGAATGCATATTCTCAGGACTCCATGTTACGAATCTACTGAATGTTCAACTGACCTGAATTAATTTAAATAAACTATAAATACTGAAGAAACAACTACAATCGATTCCGGTTATGGTGAACTTTAGGCGACTAACAGTTTTGATTCACTATATCAGAGGTAACAAGGCAAGGAATGTGGACTTTTAAAAATGAAATGTGAGTGGGCGGACTAATAGAAGAAAAGTGAGAACATAATAGAGGCAAAATAGAGAGATATATCAGTTTGTATTCTAAGTACTAGCAAAGATATAAGTGTAAAGGCGAGGGCAAACAGAAGAAAAATGAGAACTTTATGGTGACGAATAATGTGTTAAGTTTGTCTCCTAAATGATGTCAAGTGTTCTACCTTGTAGCAGAGAAATTGTAGTGAACAATCATTAGAAGCAGCTCATCTTATGTGTATCAAAAGCTAACCTTGTTTTGATACAGGAGGCCTTTGCCCGAAAGGGAGTAGTATAGGCTTTATTTATTTGTTTGTTTGTTTCTTTCTTTCTTATTTATTTATTTATTTACTTATTTATTTATTTATTTATTTATTTAATGAGAGGTCCACTATATCCAATGATATCAAAATTATGTAGAATTTCATCATAATTAATGAATTTATTAATATATTCTGCCAAATACATCAACAACACGAACTTAATATTTCAATATCTTCATTTATCTTTAAAAATCAATTATTTTCAATTGTTTGCTTCGTACAGTTTTCGTTAGTAATTTCTCTAGATACCTCTCCAGAGGTAGTGCTCTCTCCATACTTGATTCCGCCATATCCTCTGTGTCTAAGTATCGTAATGCAGTCTTGACACCTTTCATTGCCTCTTGCACTATTGGAACACAGTCCCACTCTCAGAAGGCCTTTTTATTCGCCTAATAATATAAGAGATTCTATCGGTAGCGGGATGGCGCAAGCGGCAAATGAAATGATTGCTTTTCCGCGATGCACGGCGGATATCGCCAGGCTGTGGTAGTCGCGTGCTTCCTGTCGCGTTCGTAGAAACCAACGCGCCTTGTCCCGCGGAACATCAAATAACATCAGGCTTGAATTGAAACTGAAGCAAGCAATCGCGCGTCGCCGCCGCCTGTTGTAGCACATCCAGAACACGGTCTTTGTTTCCGCAGTGGCACTGAATGGCATAAGGCTATCAGTAAAGTCCTCATTCCGAGTCCGCTACCTTCACCTAATAGATTTTTCGGTAATGACTTTGACAGATATTTTTTCAAGCTGCCTGGTGTTGGAATGTGTGGCACTGAGGCGATGTATTCTTTTCCAGAACGAAATTAATTTCCAGAGCATATTTCCTTTCTTTCACTATAACCGAATCTTTTGATATTTATTTGTAATGTAAGTGAAACAGGGCCAACGACGTACGTTCACTATAACCGAGGGTTCACTATATCCGAGTTCACTATAAACGGAGTCGACTGTATTAAGCATATTAAGCGGCATATTAAGCATATTAAGCGAGAATGTCAGGAGTGTATTACATTTTATCTCGATACATATACTTCGCGCTTTCTACAAATCCTACTTCGAAATTACAAAATGCGATATTAATTTTTAGTGCCTAGGAAATAAAATTAAACTATTCTCTCCAAAATACGAAATTGATCTAACATCTATCATGAAATATTAAACAGTTTTTCCATCCATTTCTGTGAGACTGATGTTCTAACATCCAACACCTACGAAGTCTGGAATCATTCTCTCTTGTAAGTCGCCAAAATCTAACACGAAAGCTTTATATTTCTTTTATTCATGATTTTTATAACTATTTTTGCCATTAGACATTTTAGCCTGCTGACAGTCATATTTATTTCTTTTTGTTACATACAATTTAGCAATACGTGACACAATTGTTTGTCGTATTCTTCCTGAAAATATCGACTTCGATGAAATATGAAAATGATTTGTTTTGCAATCTAGTTGGTCTCATAAAACGACTGTTTCTAATCATTAATCCTGATGCGAAATGTTCGGGATGATATTCCCATTCAGCCTCGATTACATGTAAATTCTCAAATTCGCGTATTAACATCTAGATTTTATTTTTACCAATGCAAAAAATGGTTACCATATGCCCTGTTGATAAATACAATGTCCCGATGTGTTTTCCATTTCGATTTTAATGTCATTTTTACTATTTTATACAAACAATTCCTTGAGATATATGGTATATCTTAATATACACACAAAACCAATATGATTTATTAACATGTAAAAATTGAGGTGAAATACATGAGTCATTAATTAAAGTTAAATTACAGTGATAAAACGAAATTGGGAAATTATCTCATAGTAAATGACCAGATCAATCAGTAAATGACCAGATCAACATACAAAATCTTTTCTATTTTGCAACTTTGTGTACAAGACTATATTTGTTCCAAATCTTACGTAACATCACAGGTGGAATAGTGCTAAAGAGTTTCGCCCAAGTAAAACACCAGCAGCTAAAAGAGAAGATTATTGATTGCTAATTCCTAAATTTCTGAAAGGGTACAGTCCTGGCACACATATCTGCTTTTAGTCGATGCCTTGAGTGATATTTTCCTTGCTCAGGTAATGTAAATAGGGTAAGCTTGTTCACAGTTTGAAAATACAGAGAGATATTCAAACTGAAAATATCCAAATCAAGTACTTCGTTCATGACTCAAATAAATTGGACAGTAAAGGCCAATATTTCAAAATATACTGTAGGTCTGTTTCTATATGAAGATGTGTTTGAACCGTTCCTGAAATGCTGAGTAGTTTCTTTGATGGGTATTCCGAGAGAACGGTTTTTTATGGCATGAATTTGTAATACCCCACTTCTTCATTTGAGTGTATAAAAGTTTACAGCTTGCATTAAAATGCAAATGAGTTATAATGCAATACATGTTTCTTAACTAGAAAATGTTTTGTTCATATTGTAAATAACACACTTTTTCTTTGTGATGTACTTCCAGAGACAAGGCATATGCTAAGAAAGGATCTGATATGAATTGTCTTATTGTGTAAACACTAATTTAATTTTTCAAACGGCTCATTATTTTTCCCTTTGTATTTTACAGTTTAAAACCCATAACTTCTTGGTATATGGCACAAATCGATAGTTACCTACAATACAAGACAGCAAATAAAAGTAAAAATCGCGAACTAAATAGACGTTTCGCCTTTTTATAATGCTATTAATGTTTTTTGAACATAACAATCACAATACATTCGGGAAGAGAAATTAAATAGGCTGAAGTGTATTTAAATATCCCTTCTTAACAAAACCAGGACACGTAACCCTTTAACGTCGAGTTACATAAACAATTCCTTTAAAAAATAATTTTCAGATAGTTTTAGATACTATTTGAATATTTTAGTGCCCCTTGCCTCCCCGAGAATCCCATTGCAATGTACCCGTACTATAACCACCAGTGTTCTAGTTCACAATATCTGAGTAAAAACCAGACTCTACATGTGCAATTAGTGAATGTTGCTCCACAAAATGTTTGCTCTGGGTTTGCCCTTTTTCCTTACCCCTTTCATTATTTCACCAGGTTTTACACCATCTACTCATCAGATTATTGATACCCTAATGTGTAGTGAGTGCAGTGCCAGAACTATATAATTTTGAGCCCGGGGCAATGTTGAAAAGTATGTTGAAATGTATGTTGTAACTTCCCCCTCGAAAAATATTAAAAATTTGAAAATGGTATCATGAGTTATTGTATTTCAACAAACGACAAAAATTACGTTTTAACTTGAAAAAATTGGGAATATATTTTAAATATTAGTTTTAAGTAAAAGTTTTTAATGTTCAATAATACAATTTCCACTGTGAGCTTAAAGCACAAAAAAAACTTGTTTTGTTGTGTTAGGGGTTTTAATAAAATTACTTGTTGTTAAATACATTTTAATGTTCAATAATACAATTTCCACTGTGAGCTTAAAGCACAAAAAAGAAGTTTTCGCTTTAGTCTATTGTGGTGAGGATTTTGTTTTCCGATTTTGAAATGTACGGCTGAGGGAATCTGGGAATTTTAGGGTAGAAGCGAGAGGATAGGAGGAGAAATGGACGGAGATAGAAGTAATGCCGAGTTCGTTGTGTAGCTGGGAGTTAGGTACAAACCATGGAGCTTTAGTGATGGTTCGGAGGAATTTGTTTGGGAAAATCTGCATTTTTTGGATGTTCGATTTGCTGGCTGAGGCCCAGATAGGAGAAGCGTAGGATAAAATTGGGCGGATCATTGACTGGTATAGGTGAGTAGCGACATGGAGTTGCAAGGGTGATGACTTTTTGAGTATGGGATATAATTGGTGGGTTCTACGGGTTGCCAGGGTTATTCTGTGGAGAATATTCGATTTCCATGTGAGCCGCCTATCAAAAGTACTCCCAGATATTTAACTGGCTTGTTGTTTGGGAGCCAAGTTATATTTTCTCCTTGATAGTTGAGAGGGAGGATTATTTGGTCTACGGAGCGTGAAGATTTTGGCTTGGCTTTTCGCAGGGTTTATCCGGATATGCCATTTCTTGGCCCAGTCGGAGAGCTCAAAGAGGTGGTGTTGCAGGTCTTCTTGTGCGGTATCAATATCACGGTTTGAGGAATATATTGCGGTGTCATCAGCAAACAGAGCAATGGAGGGTGGATGGAATATCAGCTGTATAAAGATTAAATAGTGTGGAGAGAGAACAGATCCTTGGGGTACTCCTGCTTTTATGGGAAAAGATAGTGAAAGGGCTCCAGGAAGGCGGACAGAAAAGTGCGATCGGCAAGGAAGCTTTTGATGATGTGAATAAGATAGTCGGGGTTCCGATGTGAATAAGTTTATATAACAGTCCTGGATGCCAGATGGTGTCAAAGCTTTCGCTATGTCGAGGAAGATTGCGACTGGTGTTTCTTTTCATGGAAGCCTTCGATTATATCCTCGGTCAGTCTTAGTATTTGGTGATTTGTGGAAAGTAAAGGTTGAAAACCGAATTGGTGCGGAGGTATGGCTTGACTGAACTGAGATGGGAGATTAGTCATGGAGGATACATTTTTCAAACAGTTTTCCTAAGGAGGGCAGAAGACTAATTGGACGATAACTTGACGGGTCGTTTTTTGGTTTGTCTGGTTTCAGAATGGGAATGATGTGGGCGTGTTTCCATTTGCGAGGGAAGTATGACAGTCGAAGAGATGCATTAAATATTGATGTTATATGTAAAATGGCTGTGAATGGAAGGCGTTTAAGTACATACATTGGAATTAAGTCGTGACCACTGGAAACTTTTGGAGTAGCGACAGATAAAGGTTCACAATTTCGGTGGGAGATATGAATTTTGGACATCTTGGAACTGTTGTTCTAGTTCGTCGGATTTCTTCGAGAGAAACTGATCATGAAGGGATTTTCTGAAGGATGGGGAGTGAAGGTTGTGGCAAAGTATTCACCTAGTACTTTGCTTTTATCTGCGGAGTAGTGCTACGGATGCCGCGGTTGTTAGGAGGGTATATTAGTTGGCTTGCAAGAGGCGGCGAGTGATATTCCACAGCGTGTGATCGGTTGGGTTGGCGGTTTGAGTTTGGAAGTGGAGATATTGGGCGTTAGATATTGCCAAAAGATGTCTTACTATTTTAGTGAGTAGGTTTAGGTACGATTTTAAGAAGGGGGAACGATGTTTTTGCCAGTGATTACGTATGTATCTTTGTGATATAATAGTCTCTGTAAGATTGGTGAAATAGGAGGTAGTGGGTTGCGTTGACGTATTGGGGGAGCTGTAAGATCTAAACTATCGAGGATGGTGTGGGTGAGCGAGTCAATGGCTCTATCAATTTCTTGAGAGCTTTTCAGTGACGGAAGTGGTGGCAGAATGCGAGAAATCAGGATCTGAAGTGAGGCAGTTGACTTTTTGTAGGCAGTAGGGCTGAGCTGGGCGATTTTCTTTTAATGAAGTATTCAAGGAGAAAAGAAGAGGTCGATGGTCTGAAGGGAGAGCGAAGTGTGGCTCCACAATAATATTGTAGCTAATGTTGCTTGAGATACCGAAGTCGAGGATGTCTGCTGGTATTGAAGATTGGTAGGGATAATAGCTGGGAGAATCAGGGGCATGCATGTTAGATTTAATCTTTCAATATCTGCAAGAAGAAGGATGCGGCAGGAGAATTGAGTCTCTACCCCATACTGTATTCTTGGCGTTCCAGTCTCCAACAACAATTGTTGGTTGATTTGATGAAAATAATGGATCGATGTCGCCTGTTTTATAAGGAATATTGGGAGGCTTATACACTGAGGTCACAATAAGGTGGGATTGTCCGGTTTGCTGTACTGCAACGCTTATATTTTCAAACGTGGGGTTTGCATATTCGGGGAGATGATGATGAGAGATATTATGTTTCGTAAAAATGGCTACACCACCACTGCTATGGTTTCGTGGACGATCATATCGATGCATCGTATATCCAGGAATGAAAATTTTGATAGAGGGACTCAGGTGGGTTTCTTGGATGCAAGCTATATCGATATTATTGCTATGGAGAAAATGTGCAAGTATATGAATATTGGTTCGTAGGCCATTTGCATTCCACGAAATTAGGCGGATTGGATGACGGGGGTTATTTTTAGACATAAATCTGAGGATAAAAAATTTTTAAAAATTCCAAAGATTGGGATTGAATTGGTAAGAACGGGGATTATTTGATTTTAACAGATTCGAAAGGAATATTTCAACTTGTTGGAAACAATTTGTGAAATTATTTGAGAGTGAGAGTGAGTTGGAATGTTGAAGGTTTGAGGAAATCTGAGTACAAGGGCGATTGATACGAGGACGGTGGTCTCGGTTCGGTCGGTCTGGGTATAGTGCGTCGAGAGGAGAAAAGTTCTGGGGTCTTTCTCTGAGGTGTTGAGGTGGAGGGGAGGGGAAAAGGGGCGGTGAAAGGGTTTGGGGGAGTGAAAGATTGTGTGGGCAGAACTGTTGGAGGCATGTTTGGAGGTTGGTTGCGCGAGTGGGAGGAAGAACTTTCTGGATAGAATATTTTGGTAAACCTGACATTCACGGCTGGAGGCCCGATGTGGCTTTTCACAGTTTACACATTTTGTTTCTTCATTAGCGCACTCGATAGTAGCGTGTTGACCCGCACATTTTCCACAGCGCGGTAGAAAGCCACAGTTTTTCTTAGAATGTCCGTAGTTTTGACACTGACGACACTGAACTGACCAGGTCTATGGCGACGCTCTTCTATTGTGATGACAGCATTAAAAAGTTCCTTTAAATTGTAGATTGCATTTCTTCGTTTGTTTTAGCGAGAGTTACTGCACATAATGGCCATGGTTTGCGTTCTCGGTTTGTTAATCTTATAACTGTTATTACAGGTAAGTTTTTTTCTACTAATTCCTGAAGTATTTCTTCTTCTGAATAAGAAGTTGGTACGTTTCTGAGTACTACTGAGATGGTAGCTTTGGTTGGGTCTCGGTAGGTATGGTAGGATAGGCCTTTAGTTGATAGATTTTTTCGGAGCAGGGTGAAATCATCAACGGAGTTTACAACAACTTCCGTGTAGGATCCTTTAACTCTAGTGGTAAAATTTGCATGTTTTAGTAGATCTTTAATTATTTTCAGGAGTTCCTGAGCAGGAGGTTGTGAATGAAAATAGGGGGTATTTTTTCGATATGTGGAGGAGAGGTATTAATATCGGCATCTTGAGGAGAAGGATCTTGAGGAATATTATTTGCCTGATCAAGTGGAGTGAATCTGTTGCTGGTGATAATATTATATAACGGGATAGTTCCAGGAGTAGGCACGCTGCTCGGGCACTGTTCACTGGTATTTGGATACTGCAGTCGCTGGCGCTTAACTGAAGGCGATTCTGTTGTACTTATCTGATGAGCTGGAGGCTGCCTCTCGAAAGATGATTGTTGCATGGCATCGGATGAATACGCAGGTTGGCTCGCTGCTAACGGCTGCATGAGGTGTGGGTAGTGGAAAAGTTGAGGTGGATTAGGATAGAAATTATTCAGAGTATGTAGTGCTGAGGATACGCATCGGATGAATACGCAGTTTGGCTCGCAAATAAGGGTTGAAGTAAACGGATCTCTTGATTCTTCCATGGCCGGTTGATGAAAAGCGTTGCAGAAAAGTCGTCGATGATCAGACGTTTTCCTCACAAAGCAGACTTGAAGTAAACACAAACAATACGTTCACAGATTTAAGAAAAAAAAATAGTAAGCACTGATCGCACTATGAAAGTCACTATGAAAGGCACTTGACACTGAGCCGTAGCGCTTCGGCCCCGGCACGGGCTTATCTCTGGTCGCCGCGATAACTAGCGAGAGAGAGAGGGTGTGCACAGGTCGACGGTCAAGCTCGAATGTTAAATACATGAAATAATAAATATGAATTTCAGTAGAACGTATTATAATGTTAGCGTCATATATGTTTCTATTACATACACATACATATAGTTAATGTAACTCTCATTATCTGAAAATACATATATTGGAATGAGTACTACATTATAAGTAATGACTATAATTATTTTAGGTAAAAAATTAATTGAAAATTTTCTAAAATATCAGAGTACAGAATTGCGACTTATAAAATGACGATAATGATTTTCTCGAGTTGTAATTTCTTTTTCAATTTTTTACTACTTTTTCCCAGTCAGTCCCACCGTCGGCTCATTGACATCCGGAGCCCCGGGCAATCGGCCGGGGTGCCCATGCCTAACGCCGGCACTGGTGTAGTGAAACGGGGAACTATTGCGTTTTAATGGGATCATTTATATTTCCGAACACCGGAAAGTGAGTATGTGCGATTCGGACTCCGGGATTATCATACGTACTTACGTAGACTACTACTACTGATACGATCCAGATACGTGTTCACCCGACCTTCTTTGTCAATCCATTGCTCTCGCCATTTTTTGTCTCCTTGTTAGACTGTTCGGATTCCAAAGAAAATGAATTCCTACCGTGCTTAAATTATGTTGTAAGATTCCTTTCGTAAACATATAAAAGTGAGATATCATAAAATCTTGTATTATTATACTTTTATCGGAGACTTGAGAGATTTTTGGTTTAAGGTGTGGATTTTCATATTAAGAAAATTTTGACTGCACTGAGACAGAACAATGATTTAACAATGAAGATCGCTTAGCAAAAAACAGCACCGAAAACATCAGATGGATGATAGTCCTAAATATTTAAAAATAAAATGATAGAAAAATAACCGAAGAATAGCAAGATATAGGGTAGGAAATGAAACTAGGTATTGGTTAAATAATGAGGGATGTAGGTTGTATGAGATGGAAAAAGAAAACTGGATATGCATACGTATACTTATTAATGTATACATATTAAACTATTGTATATTTACAAAGTTTATTGTATACTTACAAAATAAAATTCAGAAAACATCACGTTGAAAGCTGGTGTATTCTATAGAATTGCGTGTGAACGAGTGTTCGAATACTCTGCCCAAACACCGCGTATCTCGCAGCGTAATACCTGTGCGCAGCCAAACTGGTCACGCGCCATGAGTTGCAGCAATATGTGCGTGGGATGCCGCCGCTGTCATTATAAAGCCATCTTCCTCTCTCGACGCCGGCATCGCGTAGCCCATGCTTCACCCCGCTAAGTCACGTAATTCAATGGGTGATGTTAGCTGTATGTATGACTACAAAAGTGTTAATATTTCATTAGGGGAAATTAAAAATTTTCGTGTAAAGTGTTGTTGGCTGTGGTTACTTTGTCTGTAACGTCAAGCTTGTTTAGAGGTACCTCAACGATAAATATTATCATTTCACTGAAATAAATCGTCAGTTGGAAACCTCCAGAAAAAAATTGAAATCCTTTCTCTTCTTAAACGACCAAAATCAGACCCACGAGTCAAAGTAGAATACATGTACCGTCTGCATTCATTTTTCGGATTATGAAAATGAATGTTTGAGCTCATTCCAAAGCAAGAAGCAGGGGTGAAAAATTTTAAAGAGACATTGCCAGGTGTTAGGAAAATTTAGAACTGAACCATATTTTTCTTACTAAATATTTCCAGATTATCCATTGAATTGTCTGATACTTTCAAGCCCTCAAGCGATTGGATACGCAGGCAGATAGAAAAAATCTGACAGGTTCATAGATAGATTCACCGCATAGATAGACCGCATTCACCCTCACACACAGACCACCAGGACTCGCAGACGTACCCAGAAAAGAACCCACAGACAAACATATAACCGCATCCAGTTATAAACTCACGATACGCATGTTATAGTGTTAAATTTTAATTTTACAGTTTTGGAATTGAATGGTGATATCCAGCGTAGATACTTGGCTCTCCGCAAGGCGCCGCCTAGAAATAATTTTCAAATATTTGACCGTTATACTGCAACCTTCCTCAGGACGAAAATACTCTGAGTATTGAAAATCCTGAAAAACATGTTCGCCCTGAGTAACGTCACAGTATGCTACCAGAAACGTTGGCATCTACGGCTAGAACGCGGCGCGTCTTGGACAACCACACATATATTGACTCCAGTCGCGTAAACCTATGCTGTGATAAGCGTCAAAACCAATACAACAGCGTTTAACTTCGATTGATTGATTAGTGATTCTGCGCGCGTCAAGTGCTAAGGTCATTAGTCCCGTAAGTGTAGTGCATGATTTTTGGCTCGCGAGTGGCGGTGACCTTTGACCGATGAATGACGAGATCCGGCGCCGACATAGCAGGGTTTTACTCAACCAGGAATCTCTCACCACCGGGGCGCCGCTCCTGCCAGGACAAGTTCTAAGCTCCCGACAATCTCCCGGCATGTGTGGCAGTGTAGTGCATATACGTGTAAGTGTGTGGAAGAAAGGGTATGATAGGTCACAGAATGGGAAGGAAAGATTGCGCGCGCCCTGTGGACTATTTGGTAGGCTGCTCCAATATTCGCCTGGTGTTAATAAAAGAAACGACGGAAAACTATGAATCAGAGCAGCCGGACTCTAGAATTATCCTCCAGGCAGAACTCAACGTAGCTGACTGGCTAGTGCCGAAAAGCATGTCATCATCGGGATTCGAACATAGGACGTCCTGGTTAGAGGCACTGTAGTAACATCAGTTGATGCCCTGAGCTACCTCTCCCGGTTTTTAACTTCAAGAAGCAGAGCAGACAAAACTCGATAACGAAAACCATAAGTGGCTCACGCGTGCACTGGCGAGCGAAGCGTGAGGAGGCGCGCGTCGCGCTTGGATGAGTTTCGGCACGACTCCGCCCACGCGCTGGACCGCTGGCAACCGGGGGGAGGGGCTGATGATGGGCGAGCGGGCTGACGGGTGGGGGGGGGCTGGCGGGGAGTGGGCGGGCGGGCAGGTAGGTGGGCGGGAGGGCAGTTGGGTGTGGGCGGGGGGCTGGTGGGTTGGCGGTCGAGCCGGCGGGCGGGCGGGCGGCGCTTGTGGGCAGGCGGTTGCGCCGCCCGGGGCGTGACTGGCATCACGAGAAGAGCGTGCGGGCAGGGTCGCCGCCAATGCCACTGCACTCCCGCGCCCCCGGTGTCTGCTCGTCTTTCGAAAAGGACGCTTTACTTTGCCAGAGGGTGTTTGGGCAGTGGGTTGGAGCGTAATAGTAACTGGGTCAGCCAAGGCAAGTTTTTATTTGTGTTCGTTTTCTGGATTCGTGGGTGAAAAGGTTCTACTAACATCTGGCAATACTCGTTTAATGTTTTCGCTTTTCACAAGACAATATTCATTACCTGTGCAACATCCTTGACCGGGAAGTCATAGAGTTAGAGTGCATAACTAGGTCGAATTCTACCACCGTCTGTTTTGCCCAGAAACTTCAATTGTCTTTGTATAGATTTTGACTGGGTATCCTATAGTTCGAGTCCCGACGCTGTCTGATCGGCTGCTCTGCTCGGTATTTTCTTCGATCTACACCAAATAAATGCCGGCGTAACACCCAAACAATCGGTCCACAGATCGCATGCGACCTATTCTTCCAATTTTTGTCGTATCCTTACCCCTTATACGCACATGTATTAACATGCACACTTGCATTAACATGCACTACACTACTACACATGTCGGAAGACCTCTCAGGAGCTTAAGCTTATCCCGGGTGGCGCGGTGCCCAAGTAAAGATGGGGTAAAGTCCCTAATGTGGATAACGTTTCTAATGCGAAATACCGAAATATCGGACCTGTATTGAGCTGATGCCTCGAGACAAATTTTGGAATTTACTTTTAAGAGACCCCTGATCGAGCGTAGATTATCCTTTTTTAGATGAAGCCCATGAGTGAAGTGACAGATCCTGATTTCTTCAGATCGTCAATAAAAATACTGGAGCAGGAAACAAAAGAATTCTGGTTATTTGTGTGTCCTAAATATTATAATAATTATCTATGTAGTATGTGTTAGTTGTACATCTAAGGAAATACCACAGAATATATAAAGAATATTGATGCGTATTTTGACTGCGAATGACCTTGAAAGAAATATGACCGCTTTGACCTGAATGTGGAATACGAGCATAACCCTAATGTAGAATATTCCGTATTGCTGCTGTACGTGAAATGTACATAGTTCTTTTGTCTATATACATTAAGTTGCATTTTCTAACATATTAATGTTGACGTTGTATATCGTACTGTGGAGGTGTATGGTCCATGGTCCTACAGCACAACTGATGTGTTCAACTCAGTGTCAGAATCTGCTCATCCCAGAAGTTTACGTCAGAAGTTTAAGAACCAGGCTCATGTTGCATGTGCATGTAAACCAAAAAAGAATTTCGTCTGCAGGAATTGTCGGTAATATTAAACTAAATATGTATTTTTGCTTAAATAAATGTTGTTACAGACGTTAATGCATTTATTACTTGCTAAAAAGACAAAGCATTCACTATTTCACTTTAGAAACAGGCTGCGCCGAATGTGGACCGATATAAACTATTTTGAATTAAAAAATATCGTTAATTTCTAATAAATTTAAGTGAATAATATTAACCACGCGTGTATATAAATAGATTATTTAATTATCTGCACTAGTCCTAAATTTGCGATTATTTGTGAAGTTGTAGACGAAAATGTAACTAGAGATGCTACAGAATGGCACAGCCTTTCTTGAAGTAAAGTTTTCTAATTTCCTTGGTGTGATCTGGTTTTAAGGTCTTGCTCCGCTCTCTGGCCAGCTGCGATCTATCGTCGCTCAAATTATATTTTTTAGACATTTTCTCAACATTTTGCTTTCCTAGTGGTACAAACGAATTATTACTTCAAGAATATTAAAGAAGAGTAAAAACGCTCTTAAATAACAATTTTTATTGAAAAATTTGAAGTAGTACTTAAGAAAACGGCAATTAAACGTTAATGCAAAATTTAAAGCTCTTTTTTACAGAAATCTATTGACTTTTCAAAAAACCCGAATTGTAATAATGCATACGGCTTATAATAATGATGCGACGGTTATGTCCAGATTAACGGCGTGAGAGCTACTTAAAAAAAAACTATTTGTGTAATTTATTATTTATTAAAACGAATAAATATACCAAAATGAACTTGTGTTATATTAAACAGTGCAATTACCACTACCTAATGAAAAATATTGAAGAAAAATTTGGAGCCATTTTTGAGAAAATGGCGTTTGAGCGTTTCTGAAAGTGCAGAATTTTTAGCTCATTTTTCGAGTTTCATATTCGAGAAACATTATTTGACATTATTTAAAGCACATATACTCATAAATATAATAATGTGAAGAAATTGCCTCAAAAGTAAGTATTACCGACAGGAGAGACAAGTCAAAAAGATTCATTTTTGAAATTTTTGAAAAAACAAAACAATAGAGCAATATCGCGTTTATGTCATGGTATAAGGTTCGTTTAGCACTAACCCTACCAAAAATTTGAAGAAAAAATTTTGAGCCATTTTCAGAAAATCTTGTTTTTTGTATTTTCTTTAAATATCAACTTTTGCACGCACTATTGCACGAAAACTACCAAAATTTCCAAAAAATCTACAGGACCTTATTGAAGGAGCTATTTATGCACAAAAAAATTTATTTGAAGGAAAAATCTCCATCATCAATTTTGTATTTGTAGGAAAAGGCTGAAAAAATTTAAACTTTTGCAATTTCGAAACTTCAGAGTTAACTGTGGAAATAGGACCTATGCCACTTTCATAACTGTATTTTACTCTGTTCATACAAGAAATTTAAAGAAGAAATTTGGAGCCGTTCTTAAGAAAATTTTGAAAATGTCTGTGGGGCTTAATGTAAAGTACCCCCAAATTGTAAAGAATGTTTTTCAACATTTCAAAGCTTCAACTACAGCCAGATGGACAGGGGTTTCTTCAATTTAGAAAAGATCGTATGTGGTGTTTAGGCACTAGTAGTGTTCACAGACGGGCGGACGTTTTGAAAAAAATACATTTTTTCGATATCAGGAGACCCCGAAACGTGTATTTCCGTTGAAATCTCGAAATCGTTTTTCCGCAGCATTACATAACTTCCTCTATACTACGTATATTACTCCCGTATATACGTATGTATACGACAAAATAATAAGTATTCCACATTCTGGCATTTTACTATATTTGAAGGGGGATATCCCATTAATGACGCCATGTAGATTGACGCCTGATCTCACCATCCGGGGAAGGGAGAAATAATCACTCCCATCTTGTAACATTCACTACACTTACGGGACTAATGAACAAGGTAGTGGACGGGCCCTGAAATATCAATTAATCAACCAGTCAATGAATCAAATTCTGTGACTGTCTGGAGAAGAATTCTAGCGGTTCTGATCGGTGGTTTTCCGCGGTTTCGCTGGTCAATAACAGGCGAATGCCTAACAAATGATTCACGGACTGCACACGATCATTATTCAGTCTCCTCCTCTCGCGTTATCTACTCACTTAATACTCAAACATGTATTACAATAACACCCATTTCGAAGGTTCAATAAATAACCAGCTTGTCCAGAATTGGGGGAGTTACTTGGAGGGTAACTCTCGCAAGCGACGTATAGGTCGGGTAACGATCTCAAGTTTCAAGGGGATGGACACCGTCAGCTCACGGCGTATAATATACACTATACTTTCGGGACTAACGACTTCAGTGACTTACGCTCCTGGAATCAATAATACCTCACTCATTTTGTGAGCAAAAGGGTTTTTCCTGACAATTCATTATTTCCACTTTCTATATTCGCGCATCATAGGCAATGTTGTTTGTTTGAAATTTTAATTTTGTATCTTAAGAGTACTTCTTACCGAGTGTGGTATTTGTTGCTGGGTTGTGTTTCCAACAAATGCTTCAATATCATACTGAGTAGGTTGATTGATACAGAAAGGGACATTTGATAAACCGTTCAATGTATATACAATTCAAACCGTATATTTCAAAAAATGCAGTGAAAGTAAAGTATTATAATTTTTTACTTATGTCAGCTATAATGTTTACTTTTGCCTTTACAGTCGCCTCAGGTTATTGAGAAACTTTGAAGTCAAACATTTTTGATTTTCTATATAAGAGATTATTTACATCGAATAATACAAAAATACAATAGTTCGATGACTGATTCTGGCTGATTTTGTTATAACCTAGGTAGAGTACAATTCATAAAGAATTACAAATTTGAATTTATGGTACTCATTTAGTTTTAAAATAATAATTTCTACCACATGTTGCTGTGTATACTATTTTATTAATATTTCTGGTGATTTTAATTCAGAGACAGTTCTTTCTCTACACTTGATTCTAGTTACCACTCAAAATATTATAGTGCAGTCTTTCTCTCGAACGACTTGGAACACTTTTCTTCCTTTGTGTTCTCTTCGCCAACTCATTCGTATTCTTCATACCCCTTTCACATTATTCAGTGTCTTAGCCAGATGCGTTTTCTCTAGTTTTCATCATGCATTTCGCGTCGATTAAGTATTCACGACTGACAGAATTGTCGTAAATGAGCTGAAAATCTTTCCTCAAAGGTACGTTCCCTCAAGCTATTACATTCGACGAAAATGCTACAAAATAACTTACCTGATCCTCAACCGACATACGTTCAGTGTTAATGGAATTCGCTATTCTGAGGCAAAGTTTTTCTTCCCTTGAAGTTGTCTTCCTTGTATACTCTATAATATATGGGGGTAGTTCACAACAAACAAATAATATAGTGTTTATTTGTAATATATGTGGATCGCGACCAGTTATTTTAGTTCCCTATTACCGAAAGTTTTCTATATCCATAGTTCACTATGTACACAATATTTGAATCGCAATAACCAGACTGACTGACTCAGTTTGTACTTCACACGCGTGACTCATGTCACCCGTGGTCTACCCACACCCTCACTCAGTCACCATTTGAATTACGTAAGAAACTTTTTACATCTGCAATTGAAATTCATTGACTTCTTAGCTGCCACATTCCCTTAAATATGAAAACATTCTTCTATAGTTACAATTTCAAAGATATCCTTTCAACACCTTTATAGGTGAGTTTCTATTTTTCAGAAAATGTTATATGGATCAATCTACAAAATGCACTAAATTATTAACAGTTGTCGACCGCAATAGACTCTCGAACCACTGTGGAGATAAGGTTTTGAGACTAGAGTTAAGGTTCGCCGGGGTGTATAAAGGCAGAGGAATGATATAACCGAGGGAAGGGAACGTGGACTGATGATCAATAGGTTAAACAGACTTTAAAAATGTTCGATGATGATGACGACTTCACTTACAAGGAAACATTCCGAAATGCCCCTCTCCGATTTTGAGGAATTTTGGATACGCTGTTTGGAAGGATGAAATAAAACTTAGAATTTTTTTGTTTCTTCGGACAAACGTTCAAAGGGTAATATGTCTTTCAGAAAGTGGGAATTTAATGGTTTATCATCATAAGTTTATATTTTGTTTTCTATAGTTTCACTGCTTTTGATAGAACCATTGCAATTTGCACCTCAAGACCGCTCAATCAAAATCAATTTTAGTTGGTCTTGAAAATGACATAACGAACAAATGACGACATACGGTCATTTTATTAATTTCAAGATATTACTAAAATGTGTTAATATTACAAAATTGATTAATGAGATTGTGATGTCACATCTAAACATCACCACCCTTCATTGAAAGAAAAAATCACAAACTTTGGTTGAGTAGATTGATCGCACTCCTTTCGGAAATATCCTTTGGTGTTTTAAATAAATACATTATAATATTGTGGAAGAAGAACAAGAAGAACATAAAGTGTATGATCTAAATATGACGATGTTGTTAATGCTTTCGTCCTGTTGGAATGTATGAAAATACGTTTGTAAGCAAATCACGCATCGACGGCAGATAAGCATGCCAAAGCGGTCAATGTCATCTTTCTGTTGTTCTCTGAAAGTTGGAAATTCTCAGGTGTGCTGTTTCCAGACACGTCTGTAGAATATGTTACTCAATCTTCTGAAAATGTCACAAAACACCGTTGAATACAAATCCTCTCAGGTTTGGAAGAGGATACAAAAGTGACATTAGACTTTTTCTCTAATTGCTTTTAATGTAGATTTATAAATGTGAAAATGATGGATGTAGTACTATTAAATACAAAACCAATGCTTGGAACGTAATGTGTATAATTGAGAATGATATTTTTATTATTCAAAATATTTTTAATTGCAGAAAATAAAATTATTAATTTAATTTCTACTAGAATCCATTTTATTCCATTGTTCTTAGATTCTTAGATCTTTCCATTGCTCTTAGATCTTTTCACTGAACTTCATAAATAATATTCTATAACACACATTTTAATTGCAAAATCTAGATATTTCTTTTTTAGCACTGAATAAGGCCGCAATGTGACCTAAAAACCTTTATATGCAGCAATAAATACGACAAAACAACGCCTCATATTTATTTCTACAATACTGCCAATGTAGACACCACACCATTAGTTCCTACTACTAAACTTCAAATACGACGACGTGTTAGTTCCTTTCGAGCAACACTTATTCGTGATTTTGACGTACACCCCAACACATTCTAATAGAAGCAAATGTTGTTCTCGTCCAAATGCAATTTTCTAGAGAAACTTCCATACAGTGCCCGTCCTAAAAGTGTATGTTGCCGACACCCTCCATAGATGCCCTATAAGGCGGCACAGAGACGAAACTTCCATCGGCTCTTGAGCCGTCTGGGCGTCTCCCGGATGCGAACCCTGCACCTCTCACCCAAGGAGATGTGCCTCGCGCCGTCAGAAAAAAAATCTTTTCAGGGATGCAGCAAACCTACACCCATGAACATGTCGCCCGTGAATGGCTTAGACGGTCTGTGCAAATGTCCGAATTTGTATTCTCAGAAACACTCGTTCTATTGCCGACTGGGTAATTTAGATGAGGTTGCAACTTAAGAGCTGTACTCAGCAGCAGACGAAAGGTTTTTTTGTGCCTTGCTTTTGAAGCACTTTCTTCCCACAATTTTTATAATTCTTTTGAATATTGGCAAAACTTTCTAGTATTTTTGGTAAATTAATTTCCTACTCTCGAACTGTAGCGGCCAATTTGGGACCCAATCGATCAAAATTAGAACTTCAAAAGGCTTGAGAGTGGACGAATACATGCTCAAAGAAGTTCCCACCTGGAAGTGGCAAAACGAGATATTTTAAACACGGGATGTGAATTAAAAATCATATTATATATTTTTTTTCAATTAACGAGAATCTACAAGACTTTACGTAGTGCAGAAGTTGCAGTCGGGTAGTATGGTACACAAGTTGAGTTAGGCTTTTCGAAACGGCTGACTTATCAGCCGCAGCCCAAAGGGGCGCTAGTTAGAATACCGCCTCTGAAATGAATGTTGGCTTTAGAGTGTGGCATGATGAAACCAAACCACCACAAAACACGTTAACAGTCGAATATCAATAGGGAACAATGTCGATGTTTTTATATATTTGTTATAATAAGTTACTTTGTTAACGTACAGGACTTCCATTATTGTTACCTTTCCCAACGCTCAGTAATAGATTCGACTTTCATGCTTATTGATTATAAAAAAATCGAAATTATCCCCACACGAAATAACTTCGTAGAAATACCGCCGATCTCTTACAGTTAGACCTACCTATAAGCACGTCGAAATCTCTCTTTAGTATCAGTCTATGAAAATAATGGTTGTGCAATCGAAGGAACACTGAATATGTTGAACTTGTTCTTCAAAATGTGGACTTTACGATCTGTACTCCCGCGGAAAGGACCCCAAACAGAAAATTTTTAAATCGTGCATGCCTTTGTTTTACCTCTAAGCTCAAAATATTTTAAAACAAACTTGCAGAAAATGATTGTTACATATTGCTGAATAAAGTATAATTCTTTCTTAAGTATATAACATGTTCTAATATTTTCGAAACGTAGTTGACTAATCCACGATTTCATTTACAATCTGCCTTTGGAATTTTTTTACTTTTATGACTTACCAGCCTCATACTTTTTTACTTTTCTTCAAACCTGCCAGAAAATATCCCTGAGAAGTAATGTAATACATGAACTGTTGTACTACACAAATGTTTTCTGATCACTTTATTAGTATTTATGCATTTGTCTTTAGGTTCGTATATGTATATTTACTATTTTATTAGTCTTTAAATAACTTGTATGTAACTCTTGCATGACTGCTGTCTTCCTCTCCGCAGGACTGCGAGGTGAACGCTAGTGCTGCCATCTAGCAGTGCTTCACGCTACTCCCTCCTGTAAGTCTCAGTCAAAAGAAATAGTTTAGCATGTTTTCAGCTATTATGAAATCTAAATTACCGAACTGGAGAAGTGGTAGTTAAGAATTATTTCTATAACTCTACTAATGAATATTAGTGTGTTTTGTGAGCGTCTTTAATTTTAATTTTTGCTAACTTTGAGTGTCATTAAAAATGTTTATAATATAGTATACTAGAAATAATGTTTTATCGATCGTAAAGTTCGTGTGTTCTGGAAAATTACCTTAAGAACCATACAAGTACTTCACATTCTTTCAACAATGTTAGGAATGTATTACTAGTGTGTTCTCAAGTACTTTATTACTTACTATTTTGTAGGTATTATTTATTTTAAACAATGGCATGATGAATTATAATTTGTACAAAAAAGTAAAGTACGCATTGTGTGTGTAAAAACTCATACTTTCTAACCTATCTGGGGTCAGTGAGGTATCTATCACAATAGTAGGCTATATAATTTTAATATGTATCACATTTAGCCAAACACGTGTTTCGGGAACACTCTACCCATCCTCAGTTGTTCCAATCCACTTGAAGGTCTGCATTCGTACAGCATACGAATAAAATGGCGTCATGCATAGACGACTCACTATGAATTTATGTGTTTGATCTGTATTACTTTGAACCGCTGAGAATGGGAAGAGTGTTCCCGAAACACGTGTTTGACTAAATGTGATACATACTAAAATTATATAGCCTACTATTGTGGTAGATACCTCACTGACCCAGATAGTTTATCATGGAGTACCACAAAATCTCCGCTGCCACTACAGAATTCATACTTTCTAAGATACAAGGCACGAGATCTACCAGTTTTATTTCTGACCAAACGTGGTTTTAATATATCACTTTGAGAATTGTATCGAATACATAAGTCAAACCGTACGTTTCTTCTCTCCTATCCTCCTGTCCTCCCACTCGCTGTGTTTTCATCACGGTCCCCCACCCTTCCGCGCTTCTTCCTTACCGCCTTCCTTCGCTCCTCTCGGCCTCCCGCTCTCCGGCTCCGCCCTCCGTCGCTCCCGCCCTCCGTCGCTCCCGCCCTCCGTCGCTCCGCCCTCCGTCGCTCCCGCCCTCCGTCGCTCCGCCCCCCGTCGCTCCCGCCCTCCGTCGCTCCGCCCTCCGTTGTTCCCGCCCTCCGTCGCTCCCGCCTCCGTCGCTCCCGCCCTCCGTCGCTCCCGCCCTCCGTCGCTCCCGCCCTCCGTCGCTCCCGCCCTCCGTCGCTCCCGCCCTCCGTCGCTCCCGCCCTCCGTCGCTCCCGTCCTCCGTCGCTCCCGCCCTCCGTCGCTCCCGCCTCCGTCGCTCCCGCCCTCCGTCGCTCCGCCTCCGTCGCTCCCGCCCTCCGTCGCTCCCGCCCTCCGTCGCTCCCGCCCTCCGTCGCTCCCGCCTCCGTCGCTTCCGCCCTCCGTCGCTCCCGCCCTCCGTCGCTCCCGCCCCCCGTCGCACCCGCCCTCCGTCGCTCCCGCCCTCCGTCTCTCCCGCCCTCCGTCGCTCCCGCCCTCCGTCGCTCCCGCCTCCGTCGCTCCGCCCTCCGTCGCCCCGCCCTCCGTCGCTCCCGCCCTCCGTCGCTCCCGCCCTCCGTCGCTCCCGCCCTCCGTCGCTCCCGCCCTCCGTCGCTCCCGCCCTCCGTCGCTCCCGCCCTCCGTCGCTCCCGCCCTCCGTCGCTCCCGCCCTCCGTCGCTCCCGCCCTCCGTCGCTCCCGCCCTCCGTCGCTCCCGCCCTCCGTCGCTCCCGCCCTCCGTCGCTCCCGCCCTCCGTCGCTCCCGCTCTCCGTCGCTCCCGCCCTCCGTCGCTCCCGCCCTCCTTTTCTCACTCCCACCCACCCTTATTCCTTCCCTCCATACATCCCCCTAACCCCTTTACTCTCCTAACCTCTCACTCTCCCAACGTTTGTCCCTCCTACTCTATTTTCCCTGATTACTTTCCTTTGTTTATCCTGCTCTCTGTTCATCCCACCCCCTCACTAATGTCCTCCCTCCTTCCCACACTCACTCACGCTCACCCTCCCAACTTCTCCACTCGCCTCGCCCGCCGGCTCGCTCGCCCACTTTCGTTACGGAGCGTGGCGAGGCAGACGGCGCGCCGGCGCCGCGTTGTATAATGTGCGCTGTATATTTTCATCTTGAGACAGGATGCATGTGCGGAGAAATCCACACGCGTGCTCCATTCGCATGTTGAAGCAACTGGCGCAAGCGCCAACTACGCAGATTTCCGCTTGAAGCTTCGCTTTATGGATGGTAAACGAAAATAAAAATGCGATGAGTTAAACTCCGTGTTCACGACTTGTACTTCCAGATTACGTAGTAGCTCCTAAGTTGTAGTTGTTTTTGTTTTTTTTATTGTTTTTTTTTTATTTAAACCTTGCGTTACTTACGTTTAATGAAATGGCATCCAAGTATACAAAATGTGTGAAAGGGATGATAAATATTACCTGCAACGTGATGGTTGGAATTTGGCCATTTTTGATTTTGATTTTTGAAATGATTACACAAACATATAACTGGATAGCTTGACGACAATCTTGTAATACCGTAGACTGTATACGAGCCAACCACGTCATCGAGTACGAAAAAATCTCTTTTATCTGATCATCAGTGGATACAATTGAAGCCCACATTTATTCTCAGTACTGTACTAGAGCTTCAACTAACCATTTGTATCGTTTGACATCAGAAGTAAGTACCACAGGATTTCTATTTTCATCCATACAGCATTTCTGCCTTAGGCTTTCATTATTTATTGGTATTGATCGCATATAATATATGCGACATTAAATTCAAGGTGTGCTTTATGTACCTTGAATTTAATCTATTTCCGTGTGTAAACAAAGTTTGGTAATATTCCAGTTTGTTCAAGTATTCTATTGACTACAAAAGATTGAACCTGATATAATTTCAAGTTAATAACGGCATTAAATATGTATTTCATGTGCAAATATGTATTTCATGTGCATGTCGCCTGATTCCCGTAATCGACCGGCGAGAATTATGCACAGCGCCATCGAAATATTTACTCTTCATTTCTTCCCCTGGTATTCACCTCAACGAAGCGCGCATCATCCGGGCTTGGCGTCTCTATTGTTTGGTTTCCAAGATGAGTCATCCTCGCGAGGTGAGGTGTGGATCGTGCTGCGCTTCCAGTTGTGTTCTTTCGTGTGTGATACGTGTCGAGGTAGCATTCTGATTGACGCGGGACCTTGATTTTTAAAATGATCTCTAATGGCTATGTAGGCCAGGGACCCCAACTTAATGATAAACGGGAGAAGATACTTAGTGGGCACGAAATGTGTAATGTAATTAAATTTGAACCTTTAAATGATCGGGTGCTAACAATTTTTTACTTTTATTAGTTTCGAACTTCTCACATATGACACATATGATTATACCATGATGTAGTATGAGAAAAATAGTAATCTAAACGCGTGTGAAATGTAAAGTTTCTAATTTAATGAAAGTGTTTTTGAAATAAAGTTTAAATGGGAATGTTTTTCGTGTTTCAAACAATTTTTGTCACTTTATTCTGCGAGATTCACTTGACCACCTGAGAACAACAAGTGTTACAAACCGAGATGGCAACATCCAAGCTATCGAAACAAGAAGTTTATGATTCTTCTTTGCATGTAAACACAGCCCACATTCACTGTTTCCAAGTCTACCCGTCAAATAAATCTCTTTCGTTTCTGATCGTTGCACCCGACTCCTCCAATTGCGAGGCGACGCCTCCGGCTGACTTCACTGTCCGCATGCTGAGTCCGTTGCGCCACGACGCAATGCGGCGCGGCACAGAAGCGCTATGTAGTTCAGTTAGGGATGCGGCACTGATGTGGATGTTTTTGAATATTGATCGAGAGAAAAGAGCCGATGGTTTTGAATACTGATGAATATTGAATCAAGGCTTGTATACAAGCCGATGGTCTTGAATATTGATGTTTTGTGCTCAATGTTTTTACATTTTCGCTTATTTGTTTTTGAATGGAAAAATTTCCTTAATCCCAATATTCTTTAATTTAAAATATAAAGTTACAACCAATGGTAACACTTAGTTCGAACCAAAAGACTGTAGTTAGTACTAACTTCACCGACGAAACTATCTCTCGCCCGAGATGCCCCCGAAGCCCTGGAATTTCCTACGACTTTCTTCGTCTTTCGCAAACGGCGATGCGGTCAACGCTTGCGAATTTGGACTGCCTCATCACTCCATATCCTCGTTAAGCGAACTGAAGCCTGGCTCTTTGAGATTATCTTGGTCCCTTAGGTTTTCAGGTACAGTTATGTCCTTTGTTCTTATTTTTTTAATGTACTTCTGTTTGCTCAATATTTCTGCCTTTCAGAGAAGTTCATTGTATTTAAGCATCCATAATAAACAATTATAACAATTATCAAACTGCTCCATTGTACTGAAGCACCAGTACATTCATAATATACATTTTTAAACATTAATTTTTAGGATTGGCCGTCGCATGGACTTCCTCCTTTCTCAGGGGTCAGATGAATTGTTGATTAACCAAGGAAGATTAGTCTGCGTATGTAAGTTTAGTGTTATAGATGAGAGTTTTTGAAAGGTTATGTTAGTGAGTGTGATTTAAGAAAAGATGCATGGTAAATAATTGGTAAATTATTTAAGGGGCTTCAAGGGAGTCTAGAGAATCGTGGTCTTATCACATTTGGTACACACATCTTACCGAGTTGGAATAATGTTGACCGGTGAGATTGAGGAATTCTTAGTTTTTAACTCTGTTTTCCGATAAATCTTAAATACAAATTAGCACACATCATTATTAAATAAGATTTTGTTGCGCACGAATTTAACGTAAGAGGTTACTAAAACAGCTGTTACACATCATTGTTTAAATACATCGATTGGTTTTAAAATATGTTCTTTTAACTATGTACTATAAGGGGTGTGCTATTAATATTAATGTTTGGTAACATCAATGTTTTGTAATGGATATCGCATCAGTGGTTCGATTCGGTTAGGTTTGGCTGCGGCGGCGTTGGCGGCGGCCTCGCCGCAGGGGATGTGCGTGGACCGCGAGGCGGCGAAGTGTTCTGGGCGATGCGTCTGCAGACTCCCACCGTCCGCTCTCCTTCGCGCCCGCACCTTTCTCCGATGCCACCGCCGCGCCGCCGCTTTAATCTGGGCTGGATCCCACGCCCTCGGTGTCGCTCCACGAGCCTTGTCGTCCTCGCCCGACTTTGAAAGGCGAAACAACTGCTGCCACTAGTGTCTCGGATGGGGACAACCTTAAGAGTTGGTGTCCGGCGATGGTTGCACGATGTTGGGATTCAACACTTGCTGTCAACTACTAGCTGTACAGCTAGGTAGAATTCTGTGTTCAGGAGAATTCTAGCGCCCGGGATGCTCTGATTGCGAGTTTTCCGTGGTTCATTCGATCTAAACCAGACGAAAGCCGAGGCAGAGGTGTTGATACTAATGAGATATGGACAACGCACGATCATTTTATCTTTATTCTTGCTCTCCTACTTACATAATACAAACCCTTTTTTTTTAACTACATTCCCTCACATGTCGGGAACTTACGAATGTATGCCTGCTGTAACGGAGATAAAACGACCGGGAACTCAAATCTCGGAGATAGTTATATTCTTACAAACTCCTATACCTTTGCACATTTTAACATTTTATTCTCAATTTGATTCATATTATAGCTTTTCGAAGTTATTCTTTGATAATTATTCCTTTTAGTCTAGTATGGTTCACTTTTAGTCGTGAATCGAGTTTAAAAATTGATCTGAAATTAACTGGCTAATACATAATAATATTCTATATGGACTCCTTTCCTACTTGCGATGCGTGCGTCATTTCAGAAAATCTTCAGGGATAAATGGAAGTTTTACGTTAAGGTTTTAAAACAGTTCTTTGTAATCCGTTGATTTTGATGTGTCAGGAAATGTATAAGTAATTTACTTTCAACTGGTCTTACAACACAATCAAACCTTTTGTCTTTCGCTAATACCAATTTCTTTGACCATTCTATTTACGACATTTAATCAGTTGATTAATGCATTATTTTCGCTATTTTAATCTTTTTGTTCAATGTTTACTCACATTTCATTCCCTATTTTGAATATTTTTAATACACATGCATTTTCATATTTAGGTACGTGTAATTCCGTGTACATCTTACGCACTGATTATTTCCAATTAATAACCATCGTTTTTCACTAAATCCAACTAAATAACTTGTGTGTAGTCACCTTCTTTGACGCAATTCTTTAAACTAATTAATTTATTATAAATAACTTAAAATATTTAGTCAATAAATAGAAATATTCTCTCTGATCTATATATTTTTCTCTCTGATGGGGTTGATTTTTATTTACTAAACTGTCCATGAAAAGTGTATGTTCCCTGAGTATAATCTCTCTGAACGAGTATATTCCGTTCATGAATTTTAATTTGTTACATGGCACATTCAGAGATCGTCATCCATTGAAATGGCACCATTCCCAGAGCAATGAAATAAGAGAAGAGGGCAAACTCGACTCATATTTGCATTCGTAAATAAAGTTCGCGTCGTCGGTTTATCGCGTCGGTCTCGGCCAGCAGGTGGGAACAGGTTTTCGAGATGATATCAGGGTCTTTGGAAGATTCATAGTCACGCTCGCACCTTTCAGTACTGAAGTCCCTTGGAAACCTTTGTCGTGTTGTTGAAGCAGGTAATGTGTGGTAACCTCGTGCCTGAGTTTTGGTATGCTACTTATCATGACAGTTTGACATCATGTCTTTAGTATTTTAGTATTTCTATCCAGATGTATTTGCTTTCTAATTTGTAGAACGAAGACATGCTGAAAATGTGAAGGATTTAGTATGAAGTTCTTAATGTAATTCCAAGTCGTCTGAAGTACTTAAATAGCGTGCAATACGGTAGTGAAAAGGGCAATGTTAGTCGTCTCGTCTACAGAGCTTCTTAAATTACCATGACTTCGTTTACGAAGTTGCAATCTGCAATACGTGATATAATAAAGCAAGCTCAGACATGAAGGTACGTTATTACTTCTCCGTGATGCTACAAATGTCTTTTTAAGAGCAGAAGTTTGTACTGAAATTTTGCAACGTGTATTACAAGCTGTAAAATGGGATAATTAGAACTTAGAAATTTAATGATGTATTTAGGGGTATGTCTTCATTACTAATCATTTTATTCCAGTACATTCGCCTTGTAATATTTAATTGTGGATCAGTTATAGGAAAAAATGTAATGCATGAGAAAGAATATGATCAAAGAAGTCAGTTGAAACGGTATTCTGTTCATTACATACAGGGTTTCTTCGGCACGTGCGTGAGGCGCTATCTGTCGGCGAATTGTACAAACTACTTCAACGCGATCGGCGTAAGTGGGTGAATGATGTTGATTTCATTTGTATTTCCAAATGAAAGGTTGTAAAATACAATAATATTTGATTCAAAATGTATTATGTCTACTTTATCTGACACATCAATGTTAATTAAATAAAATAAAATTGCCATGTTTTTTACAGAAGGCAGAAGATCTTTTATAAATCCCCGAACCCAAGATTTAAAGATTATTCGAGAAACCATAACTCCAAAAAGTATTAGATTTCAGGAGACTGAATTATTTTTTTCTTTCCGTTCACCGAATCACCAATCACCTTCACCGAATCACCGAATTACCAATTTCTTGACAATGTAATACATTACTATCTAGTCCAGAAATTATCAGTAATTATCAAAACGAAAAAGGATAAATTGCAAAAAACGGGTTATACAAATAACAGGAGTCTTAATAATGAACACTACGCACGGAAACATGTAGTAAACTTAAAAATTCTGTAAATTGCTGGGAAATGTGGAATGTATATTAGATAACGAAAAGTCATAAGTGAATTCGCCATTCCACATACATCACAAAATATTAATTAATCTAAAAAAACGTTGAGTTCGTGACGTGCTTAATTTGATAATGACTCACATTGCGCCATCCGCTTCTGATTTATTCGAGAACGAGAGCTCCCGCTGGCGGTGATTTCAACGCCGGAGGGGAACACGAACCTCGACGCATCCTGGATGGCAGCAGGTAGCCGTTTAATGAGTGGTTTATTTGTAGTTCTTAAAGGTATCTGCGAAGGGAACGTTTCGTTAAGTGCGACTATATATCATGCGGGGATGGTTAGGCTGAGCCTCGTTGCCGGGCTCGTGTCAACTCCAAATTTATCGCCGCAGTCCACTGCACTGCCTCTGCCACTTGTCGCTGACATCGCCGCCGCAAGCGTTTCCGCTGGTTCGGTCGAGTTCGTTTTTATATGATTACCTGATCACTTCTTGCTCATTATGTGCAATTGGAATGTTACTTAGTCACGTCTGAACAGTTCACTACTAGGCCTAACGCAGTCTAACTCCATTAAACGAATAGATAATGATGTCTCAATTGTTTTGCATGACTATTTCACTCACGTCTGCCCATGTTGCAAGTAACCAATGCTAAGCAAGAATATATTCTTCAACAGAATATATTATTCAACAATCCCCGGTTTATCGGCTTATAATTATCCAACTTGCACGCTCTTTAATCTCTTTGTTTACCTTTTTGTTGTTATCTATAGCAAATGTTTTATATCCATAATAGCTAGTGAGTATCAATACAATATTAAAGTGTTTCGTTTTGGTAGTATTACAAACTCTCAAATTTAATATATTATTAGGGATTCAATGCCCAAAGCCAGCAGAAGAAACCAAGAACTTTGGGGGAAGCAATTTCAAGAGTTTTTTTGCAGATAGAAAATACAATTGCAGTTCAAACTACAAATGAAAAATTAACAAAGATTTTAAAAGATATATGAATTAATAGGCAAAGATTGGATTACCAAGAGTACAAAGAATATATTACTAAAACTATGTTGAATATTACAGCCAAAATATACGAAACAATTCTTTAATAAGTACAAACGTGTGATCAATCCGTTCGAAATTGGGGAATCCTGCTGCTGATTCAGATTGTACGTTTTCCTGTACTTCATGGAAATCACAGACGTGACAAACTCAACTTCCTACAACTTTAATAAGTATATGTTTAATAAATGTTCTTTTAAGTGGTTTTGTTATGATCGATTTTCCAAAGTTTTGTTACCATAAAATTGATACATACTAGTGCATGAAATAATTTCCTTTATTTTACAGTTATTCATATTTACCTTGTATGTGTATTATTACAGGAGACAGTGATAACACAAAGCTGAATAAAAGTTTTATTGAATCAGGTAGCATTTTTCTGAGATACATGGTTCTGCGTTATGACTTACTTGCAATGGAACATCATTGTTTGTGGAAGACACTCTGGCAATATAAGACATATTTTGCTACACTGTCATGTATTCACATTCATGAAATAAAAATTAATTTCATCGAAAATGTTAATATAATGGAAATATTTTCAGTTCTAATTTTTTTCATTTGGATTCGGTGGTGTAACGGTTAGCGTATCGGACTGTTGTACCCGAGTTTGCGGGTTCAAACCCGATCGAAGCCGTGGATTTTTAAGGGCGAAAAAATCCTTCGTACGCCTTCCTTCGGAGGTGAAGTAAAGCCAGCTGTCCCATGTAGTAGATTTACTGCTTGTAAAATATCCTCAAGCCTAAGTGAAGCCTCTGAGCAACATTTAGTTCCGCCTGTTTCGTCTCCCAAGATAATACCTCCTTTCTCCGCTAGGTGGTGAAAGGAGCGTAGCGAAATTTGCGTGGTTAGACGGAAGAGCAGGCCTGATGGCCCGAGTCTCGCCACGTAAAATAAGGCATTAACTAACTCATACTATGTAGAGTTGTAGGAATTGTAGTGCTGGTAATTCACACCATTACAAGCATTATTATTATTATTATTATTATTATTATTATTATTACATTTTATAAAGTTACAGTAATATTGCTACTGTCAAGTCTAAACATTTTTTACTTTTTTAAGTAATACCGATATAATTCTGTACACTCATGAAATGTATTGATTTTATCTGTTCCACAACGATTTCATTTGGCCGGTCTGATACTAAGTGAAGAAATCGAATCAGATTCCTTAAATAAAAAACTTAAGACGAAAAAATAGTAAGTTACGTAACAAGTGCACGATTCAGGTGCGCGCTGTTGTTACGTGCAAGAGTCGAGTGAGCGAATCACTTCGCACACGTGTTGCGTTTTCTATTTTTTTTAACACTCCGTGTGCAAAACATCTTTTGTGCACGCTTCGTGGATTTTTAAATTATTAATTTTAATGCATTTTAAAACCATCTAAACGCTTTGCTTTGTGCCGTGCTCGCTTCGTAATGTCCCGCACGCTATTAGAGTGAACAAAAAACTGTTTTGAGTACGGAAAACAAGCATGAGAAACCGGATTTAGCTCACAGTCTTATAAGAACGCTTTTGTGTTATAAGTGATTTATGTTTATTCATGATCTGTCGTTTTCTATTTTCACAAAAGTCTTGCCCTTTTCAATTTCTGCCGATAATGCTCTGTAATACTAAAAGGCGCATTATCACTTATTTTTAAACATTTTTAGTCATTTTTTTAAATGTGTCTAATAATGCAGACAAAATACTTTTTCTATATTAGATGATAAGTAAAACTGTAAAATTACCGTTTGAAAAGCTAAAAATACTAAGAACATAGATTGCACAAAAAATATGTGCGATTAATCGTAGTGAGTATTTCACATCTCGTGAACTATATGTTCATTTAACATTGCATTTATTTATCATACACATCAGTGCAGAAATCAGTATGAGTGACAAGGACATTGAGATTTTCCTCGTTACATTTGTTCGTCAGACACTCTCTCTTTCTGTCGTCCAAACTATTTCTTTTTTCTTTTTCTCCCTTTTCCTCGCATTATCTCCTCATTCTTATTCCTCATTATCACTACTTATTCCTCACGCTCCCTTCATCTCTCAGCCTCTTTCTTTTCTCCCTCCTTTTCTCGTTCCTACGTCCTTCTTCCCCTCTTGAAAGTCAATTACTATTTTTTCCTCATCCTGTCCCTGCCTTCTCTCCTTTCTGCCGTCTTTTAACTTCTGCCACCATACTGTGCCTTTCACTTCTTGTTTCATTCGCTCATATTCCTCTAGATTGTCCTAAGCTCTCGCTCCCTCCGATTCTCTTCCTCGTATTACCTCCTCTCATTTCCTGATTAATTGAGTGATTGTTGGTGATTACTGGCGCGTCAACTACTAAGGTCATTAGTTCCATAAGTATAATGCATTTTTCTTCGGGAGGTGGCGATGATCTCTCGCTGAAGTGCATGACCCGGCGTCGACCTACCGTCGGCTAGCGGGGTGTTCCCATAACCAAATATCTCCTACCACTGGTGGCATAGCAAGCTCTAAGCGCCTGACCAATCTCCTGGCATGTGTGGAGTAGTGTAGTGCTTGTAAGTGTAAGAGTGTGTAAGAAAGGGATGAGGATAGAACAAGGAAGAGGAAGGAAAGATCGCACGCGGTCCGTAGCCCAATTTTTAAGGTATTTCTCCTCCGGCATTCGTCTGGTGTTGATCGGAAAACCGATCAGAGCCGATCAGAGCAGCCGGCCGCTAGAATTCTCCTCCAGACACTGACTGAATTCGACCTTGTTATCTAGCTAGTGTCGAATATCCTGCCACCACTCTCGGGTCTCGCAACTATGATCTCCCGGTTAGAGGTACTGCAATGACATCAGTTGATGCCCTGAGCCACCTCTCCCGGTCACTTGTTTCCTCTCCTTCCCAATGCCATTGCCGTCATCTGCGGCGAAAACGCCCTTTCACTAGCGCCGCCGCCGCCTCCTCTTCCGTCGGCACCGCCTCGTCCTCTGTGCGGTGTCTTCGCCTGGCGCGTCCTTGATCGTCTCCCGGCGAGGGCGGTGGGTCGGGCGGGGACCGTAAGTAGGGCAACCACCACGAGCGCGGATTGCACACGCCGCCCACCGCGACCGCCACCGCCACCGGGACGCACGTTATGAAACCGTTCGCAGGGCTCGGTTGGGCTTCTTTTCAGACAGATGGCAATGAAATATAGCTCGGCTGCGCGCAGCTCGCCGTCGACCCTGGCCGCCGCTCATCGTGTCCCGCGGGCGGGAGAGTGGGCACGCCACTCCGCGTCAGTAAGTGAGAAGGACTAGACACCACAGCACGGCGTTGTCCCGATATACACGCTTCCTTTTCATGATTCCTTTTATTATTCCTTTTCATGATTCCTTTTCATGATTCGTTTTCTTGATTCCTTTTCATGATTCCTTTTCATGATTCCTTTTCATGATTCCTTTTTATTATTCCTTTTCATGATTCCTTTTTATTATTCCTTTTCATGATTCCTTTTCATGATTCCTTTTCATGACCTTTTTTATGATTCCTTTTTATGATTCCAGAGTTTTAGCGAACGCGTAGTGTGGTTACTGGAACGCGAGAAGCTGACATTTCCGGTTAGCGGTCGGGACCGGTCACCACGGCACGGTGTATGTTCCGATTTATACGCTTCCTTTTCGTGAACACTTTCCAGAGTTTTGACGAACGCGTGCATGCGCTTGTGGCTACTGGAACTCAGAAGCTGATATTGGCGCTGAGCGGGCGGGACCGGTCGCCAAGGCTTGGCGAATGTTTGTATTTACGCTTCTTCTCCATATTTACGCTCTTTTCCACGAACAATTTCTGGATCGTCAAAAACCGACTTTGCTCATTCGCGCGTTCGCTATAATTCCATAATCGTTTGTCAAAACCAGCGAATAAATCGAAACATATGCCGTGTCGTGGTGAGGAGTCCATATGAACTCCATATTCCCCTTCCCACCCCCCATCCCTGGTGAAATAATTTTGTGCTAATCTGTGAATATAGCATGATTGTCGTCCAATGAAGGAACAAGAAATATTATACTCTGGAAGTTGTTCAATCGTGGGGTAATGTTTATTGGTGAATTTGGCTTTTGTGAGATGTGCCTTAATGGGTTGTTTACGGCCAGTTTTGCATTGACGTAAGAAGATTAATTTCATTGCTCTTTTAACTTGTGTAAACTAGTTAACTAACGTATGTCATATTCTTAATTAACGTAGTCTCTCAATTAAGTTTATATTTTCGATAGTAAAAACTGATCTACTTTAAATAAGTACTTCATATTATACATACTTTAGTATTGCACATTGCACTTATTGCAACTTGTACATTGCTATTGCTTTGTACTTAATTAACGTAGTCTCCAATTAAGTTTATTCATTCATTAGATCTGGTGCTTGAATTGGCTCTGATGTGCAAACTGGCAAAATACAAGTGGAAAAAAATTCTTTTATACAGTGTGTTGACTTTTAATTTCTGAGGCATACTTTGAAATATTGTTCAAAATATTCACTTTTATTATTCACTATGAATTTTATTTTTAATTCATGAAATGTTCCAACTTTCAATGTCGTATTTGTTAACGTTATTTTAATTTCTTGTCATTGCTGAACAACTTAGTGTAAACGATTATCAAGAATATTGCGACAGATTGGTGCTGGCGGTCAGAATTTGGTATTACGAACAAAACAAATATAATGCAATGGAAGTATAGTACATGATGGACTAAATCTCTAGGTTCTCAAATTCAAAATATTTAGTAGAATACTTATTCTAGAAACATTATCTATCATACACAAACTTTGTGATTTCATAAATATTTAGCGATTAGATTCAATTCTCATGACATTGCTTCTCAGCATTTCTCAACAATATCGTCGGAATGCTACCCGACAACAGGCTTTTTGCTGCACTATTAACTGATACCCGAAACATCCCGGATATGGCTAGTGTATTACATAGTTGTCTTGCGGTTTTGAACATTAGGAATTTGTCACACTCCTCATTGAAGACTGGTTACCAGATTTCTAGATAATTACGATTATTCAGCGACTGAAACGTGGTTGATATAAATATCCTGATATTGCTTGGTGTTAAAAATATATAGGGTAAAGAAGGATGCGGCAGAGCGGGGAAAGAGGAAATGGGAAACGACGGGGCAGAAAAAAAGGGGAGTCGGAAAAGAACAAAGGCGGGAAAAGACGGGGTTGAAAAAGATGGGGCAGGGTAGGACAGGCCAGGGTGGGGAAGAACGGAACAGAGCGGGGGAGGACGGGACAGGGAAAGGCGGAGCGCAGGCGGGCAGGGTGGGGAAGAAAGAGGCGATAAAGGACGTGATGGGAAGGACGCGACGGGATAATGCGAGGGGCGGTATAGGGAGGTGTAGAACCCTGCGATGCAGTCATGACTAGGGGTGGCAAGAAAATCGATGTGTTTAAAACATCAATGTTTCCACCGAAACATCGATATTTTGTTTGGATGTTTTCTTCACATCGATATTTTGTTGCAAAAAACATCGATGATCTTTTAATTCTAATTTTTATACTTTTTATTCAATAAAGGTGTTTAGGCATGTTGTAGAGTAGCAGCAATCCACAGCAATATCGTTGTTTTGCGTCATTTTCTTTATCACACTGCACATTTCGCCTATGCCATTTGAGAGAACTTCAGGTGGTTTTACTTCGCTGATGTATGAATGGAAGTGACTAAAGGGTATATAGCGAAACACGATGTTGTTCATTGCTAATTTTATTCTTTACATACGATACTAATTTTTATTAACACACTACTAACATGCTGGTAACCAAACAATGAAATATATTCCTTTTACGTATTCTAGTTAAAAATGGATAGGAAAATAGCATGTTTATTAGTTTATAATTAAAACATCGATGTTTTCTCGTCGATGTTTTCATCGACAACGAAAACCCTTTAGCAATGTATCGAAACACCGAGAGGTTTCTCCAATCAACACCAGGCAAATGCCGGAGCAGTACCCTAACAAACGGGTCACGGACCGCGCGCAATCTTTCCTTCCTTTTCCTTGCCCTATCCTCTATACACTTACACTAACATGCACTACACAACCACATATTCCGGGAGACCGGTCGGGAGCTTATAGCTTGTCCCGGTTGGGCCGGTGCCCCGCTGGTGGGAGAGTCCTGGTTAGGGGGAAACCCCGCTAGCCGACGGTAGGTCGGCGCCGGATCTCGCCATCCAGCTTGGGAAGATCAACGTCATCTCCCGAAGAAAAACATACACTACACTTACGGGACTAATGGTCTACGCTGTTGATGCACCTGGAATCACTAACCAACCAGCCAATGATCGAAGCCAACCATCCATGTATCCATTTTTTCGTAAAATTTGCCATCACTAGTCATGGCGGAGCGGAGCGAGTGCGAATGGTTGTGGATGGGCGGGGCGAGGCGAGGGGTTATTCGGTGGCGGTGCCCCATCTGCCAGCGGCGCTGCGGTTCGCGGTGAGGCGCTCCGGGTTAATGATACGCGCTTCTGTCTCGCGCCACTTCGTTCCACTTGCCGTTTACGGACGCCGCAACGGCACCTTGCGTAAGCGGCTCTTGTCGCGCTCCGCGATGCGTCCGTTGGAGAGTTGCGAAGCTGCTCGAATGGCTCGGACAAACGCGTCGGCGCGAGGAGTTTTTTAATCCCTTTGCGCTCTTTGTCTTTTGCGGCTTTCAAGTTATCGCTAAACCTGTACGGTTTGCCGTAAATTAGAGTAAATGAAAGAAGCGACTTTCACGGTTGTAGTCTTCATGGTGAGATAAAGGATAGCTAAAATTTTTGATTTGTGTAATGAGGGACGGGCACAATGTCAAGAACATTCTTGCAGTTTCATCCTAATGCAGCCTCTTTCACGTTGTAAAAATGGAAATGAAAAGCAGAAATCCATGTAGGAGAAGATCAAAAATTGCCAGACTTGCAATTTGCTTGCTTGCAAACTTTGCTCAAGAATTGCAAAACACGGCAATTTGATCACATCCTAACTTGTACTGTTTTGTATTGTTACTCTTGGAACTCAGTGAGAAAACGCAGTTACCGTACATTCAATGAACTACGAGGTTTTATTTTAAAATTAGTATATTTCTTTGCTAAAACGTTTTAATGAAAATTCTACACTCCAGCGATTTCAATTGATAATCCATGTATTGATCCCTAATATGATTGTGGATAATTGCAAGAACATTAAGAATATTCTAACACACCCACCTACTACCTTTCACACGTGGTGAGGGCGTGATAGAATGAATGCTCGTGAAGCAAGCTTAAAATTCTCAGGAAGCAGGATCTTTGGGGTATGAGAAAGATCTGAACCCTTGATACAATTAATCAGATAAAATACGAATAAAATGAGCATATATTCAATGAAAAAATTACAGTGACGCAATTTTATAACAGGATAATGCACTTTTAGTAGTTGGTCACTGAAAAAAAAAACAAGGCAAAACAAAAATAAAAATTGGCATCACCTCGAATACCTGAACACACTTTCACCAACTATAATTTACAATTTGCTCATTCCTCTTTCTGAATTTTCATCTACCAAATTATTTTACTATTTTTAGCCACCAGTCTTCCCGTCCGTTCGCACTCACTATAGCACTGAACTTTAAAGAGAAAAAAACAATAAAACGTAACATACACGTTACTTAAATCTGACCCCTTTACATATCCCAAAAAAAAATTACTTTTAACACAATACAATAAATTATGACTTTTCCAGATAACATCTACTGTACAACATGTGAATATCGTGAATCATTTAAGTAAAATTGTACAAGGTATGACCTCTTTGAATGAATTCAATAACACGTGCAGTAAATGAACTTGAAACTGCCACTCACATCGTTCGGAAATCTTCTTCCACTTATTCTGGACTTTTCACACACTCTTAGCACGAATTGTCGTGTATTTTATGGCTATTCTCTTTCTCCAACTGATCGTCGCATAAAAGTTGCCAGTTCTTTTACCTCAAAAGCTCCGCATCGCTCGCCCCTAGGTAACCTTGGGGATTTTCTGCCGTTCGCCCCGCGTTGCCACTCTTCTTCGCTTGCTGTCCCACGACGTTACGAGTTTCCTTCCCTGGAACTCCGGACTCCGCCAAGCCTCCAATTTCCACACCCTTCTCCCGTTCTCCGGACTTGTACGATTCTCGTTCCAGTCCAAATCTTTCTCACCTACGCTTCGCTCTTCCTGGGTCGTCCTCTTCTTCTACCCGCCTCGTACAAGTTCGTTCGCGCTTCCAGCCTCGAATAATTAATGTTGCTAAAGTTATACTTTAAATGCTCGGCCTACCTACCACACTTTAGGCATGTGTGGTCTCAGTGTGCAATATGAGATGCTGGATTTAGTTAATGTCCTTCTGCGCGAATTTCACAAATTTTGAAATTATTTCGAGTCAAACAGTGACTTCGCTTGCTCTCTCAAATATTGTGGATGCGAAGAATGTTTGTGCACTCCACTTCTTAATTACCTCACGTTCGAAGATACGCTTCACAAACTAACTTTTAACGACCAAGTTAAAATAAACTCCTATGCTATCAAGTTACAATCGCCTTCAGAACTCAGTCTAGTCCCGTCGCTGCTGCAATCAAAGAGGGCTCCTCCGAGGCGCGCGAATATTCTCCTCTTTTCGTTACCTCCCGGAAAACATTATTCACTAGTTCGGGCGTCAGAGTTCGAAAAGCTGTGGGTAGATTGCGCGTTTACAAGCCATCACTGCACCGCGTACCATACTCCCCTCTGCTCGTGGGCTTCTTTTCGTAGCTGATGGTGGCGTTATGGAGTTGTCTAATCCCATGACGTCACAATATGCAATAAAACAATTAATTATTGGTGGAAGAAATAAAAAGCAAACAAAATAAGCAAATAGTAGAAGAATTCTTGCAATATTGAAAGTCAAAACTAGTTTTTAATACTTTCCTCGATTTATCTCATTGTACTCATGAAGAATGTAACGCACTATAATGCGGTATCTTTCTTATTAGATTAATTGAAACATAACTCTCTATGTCCCTTAAATTGTATGAAGGTTAAGATCCGAACGAAGCGAGTTTTAAGGGGAAATGTATGAATTTTGGTACGGTCATCAAAGACAAGCACTTTTCTTGTAAGATGATTATAATCGCCATCCATCATCATCGTTGATGAATTTATAATTATGTTTTCATCATTCTTCTAGGAGAAAACTGGAAGCGGCAGCTCAGTGCATGAACTGATGTCACTGGAGCGCCTCAGATTGGGAGGTCCTATGTTGGAGTCCTCACGGTTGCAGGATTTTTGACACTAGCTATTCAGCTACGTCGAATTCATTGGCTGTCTGGAGGAGAATTCTAGCGGCCGGCTGCTCTGATCGGTAGTTTTCCGTGCTTACTCCGATCAATACCAGGCGATTGCCGGAGCAGAACTCTAACAAATGGTCCACGGACCGCGTGCGATGTTTCCTTCCTGTTCCTTGCCCTATCCTCTCCCCATACACACACTTACACTAACATACACTACACTACCGTATATTCCGGAAACCGTTCGGGAGCTTAGAGCTTGTCCCGGCTGTGCCAGTGCCCGTTGGTGAGAGAGTCCTGGTTAGGGGGAAATCCCGCTAGCCGACGGTAGGTCGGCGCCGGATCTCGCCATCCAGCGGGGAAGATCACCACCATCTCCCGATAAAACATGCACTACTCTTACAGGACTAATGTCCTAAGCTGTTGACGCGCCAGGAATCACCAATCAACCAACCAATCTAGGAGAAAGAAATTAGTACTCTTTTCCACAAACTGCGTTCTGGCGCAGATTGCTGAATGAAACGCAGTGGGAACGAAGGCTCGAAATGCACTAGTAGGCATCGTTACCGGCGCCAGCCACCAACTCCCATGTTGAGGTCACCGCTCATTCATGTGCTGCGAAAATTTCTACGCATTTCTTCCAGGCAGATCGCGTCTGCAAAACGGAATGCCCGCTCCATAATTCATTCAGATGGCAGGCATCAATACATTTTAAGTACAGTTGTCAGTCTTTTTCTTCCTTTTCTTATCCCCATGTTGTAGCCCAACATTCGCTGATGGCAGATTGGCGAATTATTGACTTTCGTCGAATTCAAAGATTCCATAGTAGAGAATTCCAGTGGCCCTGATCGATAGTTTTCCGTGGTTTCTCTTATCAATGTCAGGCAAATACTGGAGCTTTAGACTAACAAACGGGCCACGAACCGCGTGCGTCTTTCCCTCCTCTAACGTGTTATATTGTTTACCCTTAAACACATTTACGAGCACTACACTATCACACATGACAGGAGACAAGTCCGGACCTTACAGCGTGTCCTGGGTGAGGCGGTAAGGGAAACCACCTGAAGCAGCAAAACCACACAAGACACAAGATTGGCGCCGGGTCTCACGTTCCAGGGGGAGAAACACCGCCACGTATTATAACACGCACTTCACTTACCGGACTATCGATCAAATAGTTTATTCATACGGAATCAATACTTACTCACTCACACACTCTCTCTTTACGTACTTATCGTTTAACAAACGAAGTGAGTTCTTAATAAGACTTTCATTTGGTTAGGATTTTGTTAAAATGTGTTAACTTTTTTTTAACGAGTTAAAGTTTGTGGTTAAGTTTAATAGTTTCATTATTTATTAACAATTTTTCTTTCAAAATTCTATGAGTCTTGCAAAACTTATTATTAATTCTGACGTACCTTTATCTATACATTGGCTGTTGCCCTCAGGGAATAATCTCACTAAAGTTCTGAAATGTCAACATTCAATTCACATTAAGTTGAATATAACTTCTTCAAAATAACACCTGACCTAGTTTTTGAAAGTAAAAGTGGCAGTATTTATCTTATAACTTAAGAAAATCTTCACCATAAATATTTCTAGATTCATCATTGACATTTATCTTTTGTTGTGCTTTTATTTTCACATGGAAATGTCCGTTTTCTGCGCAGTGTTGAGACCATTATTTTGAAAGGGCACAATATTCTTTTCATTTTGCTTTCTCGTCCAAAACAATGTAATGAATTAATTTTCGGGCGAATATATCATTACATGAATAAATAACGCAAGAGGCAAACAGAATTATAAATTTTTACGTATTGGATTACCGATTTCCAAAACTGCCAGAAATGACCCACACAAAAGAAGAATGTGTAGCAGTAACAATAAGATTATTTGCATTGAAGCAGATGGTACCACAGTGGAAATAATTCATGTTAAGATTTTTCTATTAGCTAAGTTCATCCCACTTCAGTTCAATCAATAGGAGCAAGATCCTACATTATTATTTACACCAGTGTATGAACTTAGCGGAATTAATTACGTTGCAATTGAACGAAAAATTTGGAATCAAGAGATAATTTTAGTGTACCAAATGTCAGAGCTCTTAGGGTTCTGTAGGTCATTAAAGCTAATAAATTATTATAATATCTCAGTTTCCACCTTCTCCATCTCTCTCTCATTCACTCTCACTCTCACTCTCTCGGTTGCTCGGTCAGTAGATCAGTGTCTGGGACGGTCACTGACTGGGTCGGTCAGTGGCTGGGTCGGTCAGTGGCTGGGTCGGTCAGTGGCTGGGTCGGTCAGTGGCTGGGTCGGTCAGTGGCTGGGTCGGTCAATCGCTGAGTCGGTCAGTCGCTGAGTAAGGAAGCAGTCGGCTCGATAACGAATCGGTCACCCGGAAAGGCATTTGGTCACTCAGTCACTCCTCGGTCAATATTCTATGAGTCTGTGGTCAGTCACTCACACATAAACACACATCCGTATATCAGTACTTTGTGTGCAGTGCTTCAACTTGTGATTCCTCCGTGAGACGTCAAGATACGGTTCCGCATGGCGTAAGCTAATTAGCGTCAGAGAGCGGCGCTTGCTTTACGCGTGTCGCGCCGTCGCTATTCCTGCCCCCCCCACCAGGGGCATCACGGCGCAATGCAAAGCGTGGGAGTGAAAGCGCAGGCGGTGGCCGCAATTGCCGGACTACTCGAGCAGAGCAATCTGTATGGACATACCACGCCGCTCGCCGCTAGCTGCTGTGAGCACTCGACGTCTGCGATTTAGTTTAATCACCAAGCGGTCTTCTCTTGTAATTTCTCGGCCAGGCCTATGAAGACGTAGACTAAAAGAAAAGAACCGCTTCCTTCGGATGATGCGGAGTAATTGTTCAAGAACGTGGTCGTTGAAATCCGACCGCACCTCTACGTAATTGTTATTTCTTTCTCGCTACGGTGTAGAGGGAAATTTATGTAATCCTCCACGAAAAACCGGCCAATTTCCGGTAGAAAAAATCTCAACACGTGGTGTAGCCAGAATCCACGTTTTGCGGGTCCTCGATACCAAATAACGGAATGGCAGCAAAACTGTCGTGTCTGTCCGTCTGTCTGTGCACAACGTAATGCATAAACCGTCTGCCGAATTTATCAAAATTGATATTGCCCAATCTGTCTGCTGATTGTCGCGTCCTCTTGAATTTGAAACCGATATTTTAATTTTGGGGATACTTTACATGAAGCCCACAGAATATTTTCCAAATTAAAAAAAGGCTCGATCGTTTTTTATTAAATTTTCTTTGTTGGATTGTGTGAAAGACGTTTAGAGAATGTGGCAAGTCTCATGTACGTTGGAAACTATTTTTTTAATTGCAAAAGTTCACATATTTTTTTGAATCTTACTACAACGAAAAAATTAAAGAAATAGATTTTTCTCATTATCAAATCTGTTCCTTAAAAATAGATTTTGAAATAAGGTCATGCACAAGTTTTCGAAATTGTTAGTACTTTTCGCGTAATTTTTCGCGAAAATACGGGCGAGAAAGTACGTACTGTTTTAGCACCATTAGTTTCTTATGAAGATTGCTCAATGAAAATAGTTGTGAAGGTGTTCAAAGAAGGTCAATGAAAATAGTTGTGAAGGTGTTCAAAGAATATAATATAATTATTGGTGCGTTCATTGTCACTATCTTTGAATAAAGAACAAAGACTATATTAGTTACTTGAAAGGGATTCAATCTGTATAAAAAAGCTGTGATACAATTGTATTCCAATTTGGGCATTACTACCTAATACAATCGTGGTATCTGTATTAATTAAGAGTAATAAATCATTTCAATGATAACGTACATAATGGTACGAAACAATACACTTCGAAGTATAGATGGACATATAATGGTACTGAAGAATCCACATCAACACATTCGTAGTCTGTTAATTAGATTTCCTGAATATGTTTACTCCAAAGTGTGCCACTAGTTGTGAATGCTCAACCACTGTCTGTCACATTTTTAACCTATGACTTTTAATAAGGATGATTCAGTGTTTTTTACTGCGACAGTAATATGCGGAAACAAAAAAGTTAATTGGTAAACGATAAGTACCCAGGTGACGTTCGACCACGATTAGACAGCTATCGTTCTAAAAGATCCCTAACTATAATTCAATTTAACGGGCAAAATAAATAATGATAATACACAATTCCACCTGTCATCCCTTTAAACAGTGAGAAGGAAAATAACTGAGATGTTGAACATCATTTCTCACAATCACTGTATAACATACAGATAAACCGGTCAACTTTAATTACGAAAAATTAATTTAATGTACGAAACTATTCTCTTGACGAGCTGTCCATATTCTTGATCAGTGTTCAGTGTGCGCTTGCTTTTCAGAACTCAAACTTGGCGCGACATGTCGACGCTAGCGCCACAGTCAACGAGGAGTGGAGAGAATGTGAAATTTTTCAAGAGGAACTGAAAACAACTTCGCTCTCTAGTAGTGAATATGCGCACACGGAGCTTCGCGCATTCACCGCTGGATTGTGCACTGTCGCTTTCCAATCCGCCTCTCCTTGATGAACCCTAGAATTAATATCCATGCTTTAGGGATATATTGCACTGAAAAGGTTATACTACACCACTTTTTGTTGTTTTATTTATCATTTATAATTTTATAGATTGTGAAGAAAGTAATTGATATCATAAACAACGTTTTTCTTTACAGGCGTGCGCACAAAAAGGGGGTCAGAGAGGAAAGGGGCCCCCCACAAAAATTGGAAGTGTCCAAAAAGTACTACGTAATAAATCATTTTATTTCCGTGAGCGTTATAAATTTCTAATTTTCCTCTTAATTTAAGCTACTACATCTGGAAATTCGTATTCCGCATTTGGGAAAAAAGCTTTTTCAAAGTATCTGGAATACCTGTAAATGCTTCAAAATAAAATCAATTGTTTTCATTAATTGTAATATTAAATTTTTAGTTTTGTTTTTTCGTAGTAAGTTTATTAGTATTTACTATAAATATGTGATATGTAAATAGAAAAGTATCAAGAAAATAGCAATCCTCTGGGACCCAGAAAAGTAGTATTCGTTCACTAGTAGTATTTGATGTATCTTTGTAGCCCTCCCGAACTGCGCGGTGTAACTTTTTTTTTTTTAGCATTCGCTCTCGGGATCACTGGGAAACTGGAGTGGAATTGCTGAACACAGAAAACCACAAATGGATGTTCTTTGAGTGTGCTCTTTCCGATCTCTAAGAGCATGATATCGTTTGCTCGTGAAAGCAATGTTCTGAGATACGAGCGTATCAACGTTTTGGTATAACATTCCTAACCGGTATACATTCTACACAAACAACAACTGATATTCGAAATTCACTTATGTTTTTAATTATTGCTTATTGTATATTCGTTCTAATCTTCATTTGTATTTCTTGAAATTTCTGTTTTTTCCATCTCCTTGGATACCACTTCTGGTATTCCTAGGATCCCACCAACTCCGATGTAAAAACCCTACCCATGTGCTTGTACAAAATTATATGAACTGTTTTACTCAAATAAGAAAAAAATATTTTATTCAAATGATACTTTTGTTGAAGAATTATCAACAACCATAAATGATATATTGAAAGCAGGAATATTCATTGATTAATTCATATCACGGGAGTCCGAAGCCTTCGGGATTAATAAACTGCCTAGTGCAGTATCATTCAGCAAGTTGCTGCAACTTCTATTAAGCTACTACTGCTAGTAATAATAATGATAATAATAATATCATTGTCAGTGTCTGTTTGCTTGTAATTTTATTTTATTTTTGTAATTTTGTTGTTAGGTATTTTCATATCCAGTTTCTTGTTGGTTTGACTCGTTTTAAAGACACTTTAATGTTACAGTAGCATTGAAAAAGAAATAAGAATGTGGTAAATAAATACATGAATAAATATGGGAAATTAATATATCAATTGTCATGTTAAAACAAATATAATTAACAAAGCAAGTATATATTGATGTGTAATTAACTATAGACCCTAGTTTTTGCCTCAGTTATACAAAATATTTCTTTTCTTACCGCCCAACATTCCACCTTTAGGATCCACAGTGTGTGTTAGTGTGGTGAAGATGTTTGTATGTTCCTCACTTCCTGTGAGATGCCTAACATTCAAGAACATTCATCACATCATTTAATTATGTATATTCTTTGTTGGTGGTTGAAAGTAAACAAATTTGTTAAAATCTTGTTAACATTTTTTTAAATGTGTTCAACTGTAGCCAGATATTGTAATTGTATCCGACAGGTGTTCTGGTAGCATCATTATAACTGTGTTCGCTTCCTTCTCATGTTATTCAGCCCTGAAGATGGAAGTATATTTTCCGAAACGTTGGCAAACAACCAGGTTGTACATTGCTTTTATTTCTACTAACCAAGCCCCGTCAACCTGCATTCAAGATACTTTTGTTTATACTTTTTTGAATATTGCGATGCGAAATTTCAAATTAGTGAAATGCCTCTCTGTAGGAGTATATGAATTTAAAACCACGTGTCTCAGTTCATTATCCAGCAGTAACTACAATAATAAAATCAAATTTCTAATTGTTTTCAATAGTCTAAAACTTTGGTCATAGAAATGGATTCAAGGATGTTGAATTGTCCCACCTAATTTAAGAAATATTGCAAGATGACTTGCAAGAACCTTGAAAGCAAACTTAAGCCCTAGCAAATGCATATCCATGTAGTCTATTAGAGTTTGCTATTTGTATGCATGAAACATAAGCAGAATTTCTGATTAATTAACAGGATTTCCAAACAAACCCGTTAGAACATTAAATGTATTTCTTATATTTTTTTAAGCAAAGTGATTTTAAGCAATCGAAAATCATTTGGATGAACATTGCCATATATCATGATGCCTTGGTAATAGCGTAAATATTTTCCTAACATTTTTACATAGCGATGTACTTTAGAAATACTAATTGCAGAAAATATAAACTAGATTGATATGATTCTTGCATGATCCAATTTAAAATGGTAGTGGTGTTGTATTCGTGCATGTATTGTTTCATTACTTGTGATAGAACGAAGAACGGAAATGAAGAGCGAAAATAGAGATATACTTTCGGATAACTTTACAAGACATTTCTGGGTCCGAAATTATTGCTTCACTGCTCTGATTTGCATAGTTTTCTTCAAACCATGGCAGGCGAATGCTAACAAAAGAACCAAGGGCCGAACGTCATCTTTCCTTCCTCTTCTTCCTCCTATTCTCTCCTCTTACTCACTCTCACACCTTCACTTACGTGCACCACACTAAATGTCGGAAGGTCTGTCGGGAGCTTAGAGCATAGAGTAAAGAATTAGTCTATGCTTAGAGCTTACCCCGGTTGAGGCGGTGCCTCGCGGGAGGAAAATATCTAGATGAGGAAATACCCGCAAACCGAAGTGTAGGTCGGCGCCGGAAACCACCATTCAGTGGGGAGGGGAACACTGCCACCTCCCAGAATAAGAAACATTCACTACACAAACAGAATTAATTACCGTAGCAGTTAATGAGCCTGGAAACATCAATCAATCGAACTGAGGCAAATTCAATAAGCATTAACAATTTCAAATGATGCAGAGTTTAGTTATTTCGTAAAAATATAAAGCTTCTTGTCAAGAATAATGTCACAATTTTAAGAAGAATTAGATACTGATTGTAAGAAATATTCATCATCGCTTAGTTGATGTTTCTTTGAAGAAGATTCTTAATCATCGTACTAGTTGTTATAACTGATGTTATGTATGAAGAAAACGATATATTTTTCACCAATGAATTTGCAACATCGAAGTTCACCTTCGATGTCAGTTATGAATAATCAGAATTTATCGTACTTATAATTATTTAAATGTCAATATTGAAACAAACTGTCTGATTTTACTTTTAAATTAAACATCTTCTCTGCCCTTCTAATATTAATTCAACGTTACCCGTTCCAAATTTATAAAAGAATATGGGTGCCAGGAAAATATTACGTTAATTCAATTATTAAAATTAATCTTCAACTATTTCCATTAAATTAATATCCGACTAACTGGGTCGATGGGTCTTATGAGAAATAATCGCTATTGACTGCTAATAGCCGATTATTCGATCTGCCATCTGCACAGAATGGCCGAGGCAACTCATTTGCTGGAATTGGCTAAATGAAAATAATCTTTTCTATTCACAGAAACATGTAAGTATATTCAATTTTCATTGGTAACAATACGAAACTTTCGGTCATGACCAGTCTCAAACCTTATATTGCAGTACCGGTCTTCACATGCTCTTGACCGATGTCGCCGCGTAGAACCATTTTCAATCTTTCCCGGTGTCGATGGCTCCAAGTCCAAATACCATCTTCTTTTCTTCCGTTCTGGCACAAGTGTATTCAACTCACTGATCCTCATCGCCTCATAAGTTGATAAGACTTAATTAATTTTCCTTTTACAAGTTCCCAGTTCTTTCTACGCGTATACTTAAAATATTAAAGTTCAGCAAACTATTATCTGCATCAAATACTCCCAGTCCTGTTGCCGACAAATTCACCTAAGTTCACAATTCTAGCTGCTGCACTCGAAATATTTCCAAGTTCCAATTTCCCTTCCATGTCCGACAACATACCTCCAAAGAAAGTTCAAATTCCCAAATCCCAAATCAACTATATTCCATCCTACTCCAAATGTCAAATTTATACTTCAATTGTCTACACACGATCCGCACAGCACCACGGCATAAGTCGGAATGTCTCCATATTCCCCTCTTTCAGCCCTTCAAAACTCGGTCCGTCTCTCTACTGTTTCTTGTGAGAAAAAATTCCATGCCTAGCCAATCCCTCAATTACTTACAAATTCAACTAGCTGCGCCCCAGACTGTCATTGCTTTCTCGACCAATCCCCAAACTGTTTACTTTGTCATCTAGTCGCGCCCCGTGGTTCAAAGCAATGACGTTTGTTGACCTAGACGACAACTCGTCTACCGTTGCTATGCCGCCATATTTACAAATGTCTATCCTTACAATTCACCCTGTTTACAATAAATGTGACGCAATACAAGGTCCCACATATTGGTATGTCACAATATATTCCGGGGGAAGTCAGAGTTATTATATGATTAATGAATTATTTTGATATCCTTTCAATAAATGCTAATAATAAATAGAACTTCAATTTCCTGTACAGATTCTCTGGTTTAAAATATTCAATACTGCTGCTACAAAACTTCTTCTGAACAGTTCCATACAACATGTTCTTTCCCCAAAATAGCTCGTACACTGTGCAACAAGAGTAAATAAAATACTCTCGCATTACACTGCAACAAATTAAATATTTTTACCAAAACGGTTTTTGTGAACACCGCAGTAACATACTATAGTAGCCCACAGTACAGAGTAACCCTGTACAACATTTTTAACCAGAGTAAACCATGTAAGGGCAGGGGCGTTGGTGCGGACGATCTTCTGTGGTGGTGTTTGTTTCCAGGTGCTGAGGAGGCCAAACACTGGAAGGAGAATGCCTGACGCCCGCGCCAAATAAATAAATAGTTTAAAAACAAAAATCGGATAGATTAGCATGTACTCGGCTTCTGACGTCAGGTTTTTCCCCCTTCAGGGGTTTTTTCTTCAGCCGTACCTTATGGTCTCTTTTCCGCGGCATTGATGCGATGGAGAGACCATTTGGGGTGAATACCAGAATACGAAAGGTTAGAACGCGGTAGAATGTAGGTATTGTAATGGCTTAAAGGCCTTCGGCCTAGCACTTAGCACAAGTTTTCTAATTTGTATGTAATAATTACCTATTAAATAAAATTAAAAAATAATTTTAACCAGCCAATAATATCATAAAAGTTGCTGTGACTTATCACAACTCATGAATAAGAAAAATTTAATGACAAAAGACCTCTTCCTTGGAGTCTTGCTACCGCATGACGTCAGCGTTGTCGTAAGCAGAGTCGCACAGAGTATGAATTTTCAGTCGGTAGGCATGTTATCAGAACAGGAGGAATAATCCAAATTTTATTTGCATTTTTAAGTCAAAATGGAAAGTGTTTTATTGTTTTTTTGTTTTTCTCGAGTTTCTGGTTTTCTAAGTAAATCATAGACACCTTTTATTTTGCCGGAAGCAGCATAGTTTTCTTTCTACCACTATACACATTGGAAATTGGTAATATAAGTATTTCAGACCTTTTTGTAACTTGCTTTCAATTTAACAATTATTTTCACATTATGGGGACCTAGTCTTCAGGGACATAGATGAGAATGATCAACTCACTGCTAGTCTGAAAACAATAAATAAATGTATTATCCTCTTATGTTATCTCAAGTCAACAGATATTAGTTTTGTAATAAAATGTATTAAAACACAAGTGCTTAATATAATCAGTTTCATAATAAGAAATTTTAGTATAAGGTATTCTAATAGTGGATTGTCTTATTTACAACTTTAACATCATCCTATCTGCTTTCGCAATATAAATAGTCCAATTTAAACAAATTATAACACATTGAATTTTTTATGTAGTGGGAAGTAGTCGATAAAGGATTTGGGAAGTGTATAAAACGTACAATGTTCGCATCGTTACACTTATTACAATACTCGTTTGGGTATCAAAGGTGATATAACAGTTGCTTGAAAATCAACCAACATTGTATTGTAATAATATGCCTTGCACTACCAACTTTGTAAACACCTAGTTTGTAAAATCGTTATTATTTCGTACTAAATGTTTACATTATCTTGGAATTTATTGTTGAATTTTTAGTTGAATGCTGGAATTGTAGTAAAATAAATAACAATTTGAAAGTGAAATTAGTTTTTATATTTACGGTATTTTATGGTTTTATATATTATTGTTTTATGTTTAGGAGATTCGTAGGAATTTTACAACAATTCTGAAAGACTGCTCAGAGTATAAAAAAACAGAAGTATTCTGAAGTAGAAGCATGGCGAGTGTTGAAGTTGCTAGTATGTGTGACACATTATGTGTAGAAAGGGAATCTTGTAGTATGAGAGAAATTCTTTAACACTCAGTGAAAACTAAAAGTATATGCAGCGTTTGATAGACAGCGTTTCTTAATCAAAACCTCAAAAGTCCTCTGTGAAGCTCTCTGAGAAATATAAGCAGTACCATTGAAAAGGTGCTTGGTTGTGAAATAGAATTGTGTCACTTTATGCTCAGAACGTCTGTTTTAGTTTGTCTGAAAAGTTTGTCTTAGTCAAAATTTAACTATTTTAATAGTAGGAAATGGTGTGAGGTTTGTAATGTACTCGACATTAAAAAATGAAATATCTAGCGTAGTCTCATATTCTAGTAATATCTTTTACTTATACTTTTCGAAGTCTCGTATTTTTAGAATAAAGTTAAGGATCATTAAGCAAGTTAGGGGCAAATAAATTGATTCAGTTTTCTGTTCTATATGATAGCATTTATTTCATGTAAAAAGAATGCATTTGAACAACTGCCATACACTCAACATGAGAGTTGGCAGTGAGCTAAATAAATAAAGCAACATGTACACAGTACACGGTTACCAGTCAGTAAATTCGACCTTAGTAATTTCATTTACATTTACAACATGTACGCGAACGTACGTAAAGCATTACACAAGCAAATATTTATATAACATATCTGTAGTTTGAGACCAAGGGGAAAGAACATTAAGCTCCATCCGAGTTACTATTAACACATGCATATTAATATACTTTACATCTGTACAAGGTGGGTTGTCGATTGAGTGGTTAATATCCTGGGTGGCCATCCGCACCTCCAGGGCCTCCAGAGGGGTAACCGTTTCCGGCACCACCGGAACCACCCGAAGGGTATCCTCCGTTACCACCAGCTCCTCCGGATGGGTATCCACCTCCAGAAGGACCTCGTCCTCCCGATGGGAAACCGCTACCACCGCGTCCTCCCGGTCGTCCTCCAGACGAGTACCCGTTGCCTCCGGCTCCGCCCGACGGATAGCCACCGGCTCCTCCAGCTCCACCGGAAGGATAGCCACCGGCTCCTCCGCTCCACCGGAAGGATAGCCACCGGCTCCTCCAGCTCCACCGGAAGGATAGCCACCGGCCCTCCAGCCCACCGGAAGGATATCCTCCGGCGCCACCAACGCCTCCAGGGTAGCCACCAGCTCCTCCGGGTCCTCCAGCACCTCCGGAAGAGTATCCGCCGTTACCTCCAGCGCCTCCGAAGCCTCCAGCGCCGCCGGCGTCCTCGTAGCGGATCTCGGGCTTGAATCCTCCTCGTTGGCCTCATATCCACGATCTGCTTCGGCCGTCGGGAAGCAGCACGTTGTACTGGCCTTGCGCCTGGTCGCCGTCGCGTGTCTCGCTGTGGCCGAACTCGGTGCCAGTCGACGCGTCGCTCACGTCATAGCTGAACTCGTACTTGGCCGGCTCCTAGGACACCCACACGCATATGTAAGACGTTGCTCGGAAACTGGGGCATGAGCACAGCAACACTTAGTCGTGTGCATTTGTTGCACTATAATTGAAGTGTATTCACATGAGGTTCATTTGGAATTAGTATGTCACAAATAATTATTTGTTTCGAAATTATCTGAGGTTGCCTAGATGGCGGTTAATAAACCTTTTATGGAATTACTTATGTGATAGTGTTTATGTTATAAGATGTAAATAATTACTATATTATTGGTACATATTTACTAATATAATATATTACAATTAATATGTAGTTAACTATTTATAATATCTGATAATTATGTTGTAAATATAAATCAGGTTTGTCTAATATTTATTTTGAGTATTAGATGTATTATTGGTTTTAAATTAAAATTTCCAATTTCGCAGTGCATGAATACGTAAGTTTTTCAAAAATTTAAAAGGTTTATTCTAGTTTTGCAAATGATTTCTAGAATTTTAAAGTTGCAATCATTTTAGTGACTCGAAAAAAGAGGCATTATTTCAAGACATGATTTCTCTTTTGGAAAATGAAGTTCTTCTATGAGACTCATATTTGCATAAATTACAAGACAGCATCTCCAAAGAAGTTGGAGACACTATGCGTATATTCCGAAACATGCGGCCAGGGAGAGTAATGAAGTGGATTACCTCAACTAAGTAATGTTTGCCCATCCGCAAGAAACACCCTTTGTTCTATCTCTGTGAGGAAACCTCACACGAGCTTACACATGTTTCTCGCTCCCGCTCACAACGCATGCTCGTTGTGTCCCTTACCGAAGGACCGTCGTCACCACCGTAGCCACCGCTGCCGCCCGCACCGTAGCCGCCGCTGCCGCCCGCACCGCCAGGTCGGCCAAACCGCCGGCGCCCTCCGTTTCCACCCGCGCCGGGCCGACGCCCGAAGGGCCCGCCGAAGCCACGCCACCGTTCACCGCCACCAGGGCCCGGCAGGGGCCACCGCCCACACCGCCCAGGCCGCTACCACGCCCACCGGGCGCGCCGTAGGTGCCGGAGGGGCGTCCACCGCGTCCTCCGCCAACACCACCGGCACCGGGAGCGCCGTATGTGCTGGAGGAGCACCACCGCCGAATCCATTGTTGCCACCGGCACCGGGGCGCCGTAAGTGCTGGAAGGAGCACCACCGCCGAATCCATTGTTGCCACCCCGGCGCCGGGGCGCCGTAAGTGCTGGAGGGAGCACCACCGCCGAATCCGTTGTTACCACCGGCACCGGGAGCGCCGTAAGTGCTGGAGGGGCGTCCTCCGCGACCGCCGCCGTTGCGGCCGCCCGCGCCGGGGGCACCGTACGTGGAGGAGGGAGCACCACCGTGGGGCCGAACCCGTTGCCGCCGGCTCCAGCCCCCGGGGCCGGCGCAGCCTGGGCGACCCCCGGCGCGCCCCCCGGCCCGCCGCTCTGCCCTCCGAAACCAGGAGCGCCTTCCCCCCCCAACCTCCGGCCCACCGTTCTGACCACCAAAACCGGGGGCGCCGTACGTGCTGGAGGGCCTCCGCTTCCGCCGAATCCTCCAGAACCACCGCTCTGCCCGCCGAAACCGGGTGCGCCGTACGTGCTGGAGGGCGCGCCGCCCGCCCGCCGTTGCCGCCGAAGCCGCCAGGGCCAGAAGCAGCCAAACCTGCCGCAAGAACATCTCGTGTCCATTCCGTGCAGGCAGACGTCACTTATACTTGGGTTTTTGTAACGTTGCGGATGACATTAGGTCATTTTTACACCTCCCGCCGTATACTATTATTTTTTTTAATTAATTCGGGAACGTCCTTCTCAACGGAGCTCATGGCCTGAAACATGTGCTTATCACTGTTATAAAGATTCATTTTATAAGGCAGGGGGTGTAAAAATGACCTAATGTCATTCGCCACGTTACAAAAACCCAACTATAATTCTAGTTTGAAGGTTTCCAATTCACTGGATCACGGAAATCTCGAACTTTCCACTGCTTTCAAAATCCAAAAACCACCATATTAAAATATTCAGATCGTCCATTACCAATAAGTGTACCATTAACATTTTACTTGCAATTTAAGAAAATGTAATAAATAAACCGATTGGTAGCGTAAACTGCCTGAAATATTAAAGCTGCGAGGACCTTGTGCAAAATAATATTTAAATCCTAAATTGTGTTATGTGACACACTCAGGAACTATCAGCCTCGGATTTACCACCTTATTCTATTCTTGGCGATTTCTACGTACTATATCAACGTCATGTTACAACACACGGTTGCCTTGGTGCGTCTCTATACTGGAATTAATGGAATGCTGAGAATACAAAACGACGGAAAGTATGGAAAAGGTGGTGAAAAACTACTACGTTTTTATTTTGTTGTGTACTTATTATCACTAGCATCTTCTATTATTTATTGAGCTACATTTGGCCATATCAAAAGGTCTATTAGAAACACATTTTTCTAGGACTCGAAATCAAAGTAATTAATTGGTGAAGCATGTGGCCATCATTTCAGGGTCACTTTTCTAACGTCAGATGGATCACAAAGAATAGCCTCTTAAGCAATCGGTCGACACGTGGTCCATACAATAGCATCCTCCTTTTTTGAATAGTGTCGAAACTTCTAGAATATAGAAGAATCTTATTACATTTTCTTTCACGGTTAAATGTAAAGTACATAACTATTGCGAAGCTCTACTTCTATAAATATCATGAGCACCATCAGGAACATCGTCATGAATCGATGAACCATAATTTTCATTCGATATGGGTCAGATGAAAACGATCTCAAACGCAAATTTCAGCAACCCTGATATAAGTAGTTAAATTAAATACAAGTAGTAAAATTAAAATAATGCATTGATCTAAACATATTTCACTATAACTATGTTTTTGATGAAATTATTTTTAATGCTTAATGAAATTTAGTTTTGAGCTTACAATACTAGTTTTCGTTGTACTTTTATAAGAATATGCTCTACGGATTTAAACGAAGAAAGAGATTTCCAACTGCTCATTTGCAAGGAAACATAAGCAATCATAGCTAACCAAAAATATAGCTTTGGATGAAACTTTACCAGTGAAGGTTCAGAAACTGATTGGAGCATTTACTGCTCCACCAACAAATCAATAAGAAAACTTACCACAAATCTACATCGTGTTATACGTAATATCGCTTGGTAATAACCAAATTGGTTTTTCTTTCTACGAAATGTAGGCAATTACTTAATCGAAAATAAATTATGTTTCTACGTTGTCATTTTTTTTTTAAAAAAGGATTCGTCAAAAGTATTAATTATTTAATTACTTTTATGATATTGCATGTTGATAACTATGACTGAAAAATAAATGTAAAATTGTCACTAACTTATTATTCTCCTTTTGGAAACTTGTCAGAGCGCCACAGTGTTAGGTTCATCGAGCTTACCTTGTTCATGGTGCCCGAGTTCTCAGCTATCGGCTGTGGCTTGTGGACCGACTTGCTGCTGCTTCGGTGGGTGAAGCCGTGTGACGATCGGAGTGCGAGCACCCTCTTTTATACAGCGGAGAGTCGTGACGCGGGGTGCTCCGGACTGCATCACTGGCGGCGGCGGTGGGGACGGTGGGGGCGGCGGGGACGGGGAAGCTGCGGCCAGCGCGAGGACGCCCGAAGGAGGAGGCATCATCCTCCCACCCTCCCTCTGCAGTTGCCGCCGACTCGACCTCCTCCCTCTTCTGCTCCTCCTCCTCCTGCCCCTGCTTCACCGCCGCCAACCTCTGGTCGAGCTACCGCCGACGTCATCGGCACCACTGACCACGCCTACACTGGAGTGCGACACCGGTATCTGCAGGAGGTAATATTTGCTTTCCGTAATACTGAACTGTTATATCGACTTAACGCTACGAGAGGAACGGAGAGCGCCCCTTAAAAGCCGGCGTCCGTTAAAAATCGAGCAGTCCGTCGTCTTCTAAGAAGAGATGAAACAAATGAGTTGCAGCTAGACAAGGCTGAGTACTACTATTTAATGAAAATGTGTTTCTTATATTAATGAATAATGCTTATTAGATTGTGGTAATTCGGAAAGTATCGAACGGCACACGGCCGATATCACGAATAACGGACTTGGTTGGTTATAACCCTCAGCTATCATCTCAGTTTACAAGCGTCAACGTCTTCCGTTATTTGCTGTGTATTAGTTTAACCCTAGGGTGGTGGATATGGGACCCGGAAAACTACATGAATGCATATGCACTGCCTCTGAGGCCACGCGCAAAGCGCTCTCGAAAAATGCTCATAAAAACTGTTTTTATTCTTAATAACTTCATGTTTTAATCTTTACAATAAAATTCAACTCTCAATGTTAAAAAATAATTATTTATTTAAATAACTATTAAAAGGAGTTAAGAAGAGCTTAAATAACTGTTAATAGCACTTTAAATGCCCTGCACATGCATTGACATAATAGAATGAAATTTCAGAACCTACCTGTATAACTTTTGGAAACGTTTCCTTTGCCAGTGATTAAAATGAATGAAGAAATAGTACACGGAGAACAAACTCTCAGAAATCAGTTGCGCAGAGTAAAAATCGAAATAAGAAAATGGTCTCGAAGGACCTGCATATGCATCTATAGTTGTTAATACATTAATACATATGTTATGACATTTATTGTCGTTTAGGGGCTCTCAGCTACTATGGTCATTGATTCCTATAAGTTACGATTTAATGAGTAGTTGATTGTGATAACAATGTGATATTATTGATGACGGATAAACGGTGGCTCAAGACTCAAAAGAAACGGAAAATTTGAGAAATCCTTCTGGAATCTCCGCTTTTCCACCTCAAATTCATGGGTATGCCAGGGTAATACCTGGGTTCCAGGAAGGGAAGGTGTAGGTGCAATAACCATGTAAATTGAAGGGCCTGTAATTGCCAAATTCACTTTTAAGACCGTTTCTGTCGCCACTCAATTTGATTTTGTCACGGTCACTATTACTATCCTTCCATGGCTTTTATCTCGTATCAAACGTGAATTGCGCTTTCCTTACCCCACAGCAATCGCACCCCACTGATTCAATGGCATTTCCACTCGGAGAGTCATCAGAATCATCATTCTTTTACTACGGAAGCTATACTAGAATCACATTGGCATCATCATCAAAAATATTACCACCAGTCCTTGATATTACTTCTATAATAACTAAAAACATGAAATTTACCAATCTTTTCTACTCTTATTTATATCTTCTTTACTTGCAGTGCCACTAACCCTACCACTTTTCCGACCCCTACCACCATCATTTCCACCACCAACATCACCCCATCCTCCACTGTCCCTCACCTGCAGGCCACGACGGTGGGTCAAGCGTTTAGTCTCCAACCTCTCTCCTCTCCCCTCCTTCCTCAGTCTCCTCCGTATCTTCCCTTCTCATGCTCACTCTCCTTCTCCGGCGCGTGCCCCGAGAAAGGAAACGAAGGCGGTAAGCGGGGGAGGAGGGGGAGGGGGAGGATTTGCGATGAGCGCACGCCGCCTCCGCAGCGCGTGTCTGCTTTTATTGGATCACGAAGACGCCGCCACCGCGCAGGCGGCCGCGCCGGCGCTGGTGGTGCAACTGTATCGGCTCTCCCATATCCCCGCAGGCAACGCCGCTCGCACCGCTTGCTTTGCTGAACGCCGCGCCGATGCCCTCGGGGCTGCCCGTGTAACAGGGAGAGTTCAGCTCAGAGACAGCGTTGTCTCTGACTCTGCAGCGATCCTGACTGAGAGGTGCCGGGGTTCGGGGCGACGGTGGAGCATTTTCAGCAGTAGCTAGAGAGCTAAGTAGAATTCATCCGCTGTCTACTGGAGAATTCTAGTGGCTGGCTGTCTCGATCGATAGTTTTCTGTGTTTTTTCCGATCAATGGCAGGCGAGTATCAAAACAAATGGGCGATAGACCGCGAGCGATAGTTCCTTGCTCTTCCTTATCCTGTCCAGTTCCCTCAATCACACACATACACTCATTTACTACATTACTTCACATGATGGAAGACCAGTCGAAAGCTTAGAGCTTGCCTCGCCGGGGGAGATTCTTAAAGACAGTAATCCTCAGCAAGCCGACGTGTAGGGTGGTGCCATACAGAGAAGGATGATAAAACATTTACTACTTAAGGTAATAATGACTAGTTAGTAGTACTACTAGTAGTAGTTGTCGAGTCTGGAAAAATCAATCAATCTTACCTTTATCGTGTTTAAAATGACTGCGTGAAATATAGAGGGTTATGATTTTCACTGCAAACTTCGTGAGTTTCTGCTCGCCTGCGAAACTTTTGAATCAATAAACGGGATTTAATTATCGAAAACCTGGTTTATATATTAATCGCAGAGTACGTTTTTTTCTGCCTATAAAAAGGAAGGAAGATTGTGATCTTCATTGTAAACATAGTAACTTTCTTTCTATTTTCGAAATGTATGAGCCAATCGGATTTGATTATTGAAATACATACGATCAATTATTATAGTTCGAATGGTTTACTGCCTTGAGATTCTAAAACACAAATTGGTGAATGCTAAAATGGTCAAGTAGTGAGCACAGAACCAGTTGCAATGGGACTAAAACCGAAATAGTCATAGGTTGCAAACAATCATACAGTAAGATAATTAATGTTTTTTTTAAATATGAAAATATCCAAACATTTTATTTCATTTTCTCATTCATACTATTATTTAGACCCGTGTGATTTGGAACAGTTGTTTATTATTCTAAAAGCTGATTTATTTATAACTGTTTTTTCTACCAAGAACTGGTATTTTAAAAAAATCACAATCTGCGAAAATCGTACGAAAACATTTCAAATGAATTCGTTATTCAAACTTTACCGGGCCATCTTGCTAGATAACCGTGTTTTTGACAGTTTAAAGTTTTCTTTCTTAATCAAGCATACATGTTTTGTGTTATGAATATGAGAACGAACCGCCGCCTCTCCCCAAAACGGCTATGCCACTTTGGCTATTGTAGTCGCGAAGTTCGTATTTCCGGCTGAGATTCACAAAAGAGCTGCCCTCCACTTACGTCATCGTTTCTATGGATTAGCCTCGTATGACGTTATCCTGGGAGCAATGCAACATTCCAAGCACGTGATGGTGCAGACGTTGTTGCGATGTTGTGAATGTAAGCGCAGAATATATTGTTTATTCAGAGAGGAATTGTTTTAGCAGTAAAATAACCTAGTAAATAAGATTATTTGTAAGACAAATGTGACAAAGTATTATTTTTCTATTGATTGCAGGTTGCAAAGTCTTTCTATTCGTCTGGTAAAATAAGTTAGGGGCAGATTAGTTCATCTCATTTTTCACACGATTTGCTTTTCCAAAAGCTTTCTGTTGATTCCATCAATAAGTGTGCTTGCATTCATATATCATATTAATTAGCATGTATATCATAAAAATGTTGACGAAGCATATGTATTTACGAGATTTCGAAAAGTTTCATTGAAACGTTAGACTAATTGTTTGAAAAATAGTTTTTGTAAATTAAGGTTCCACAATTATCAAGGAATACCGAAAATTCTTTCAAAATTGGTTGTCGTGCAATGACTAGATGAGTTAGAGTTTTTGCACTAATATGTATGGTATTGTTGTTATGTGTTCTTCAATTTGGAACAGAAGCAGATTTATCGCGAATGACTAAAATGTTTGGGCTCTGATTATTTTCACTTTTTTTCAGGATTACTTGTCTTTCGTAAGAAGATTTGTAAAACACTTTTTTTAATAATTCAACGACCTCTGAATATGAACAGTAGATTTCCGAACCATCTTTCCCTAATTAATGCTCCCCATATTTGTTCTGTATGCCTCTATCAAAATAAACCTCTTATCCTTTCACGACATATTTTTGTAAGTACGTATGATTGTAAAATAACCATCCAATGCAAGTTAGAGTTTATGATTTGTAAGTTAGCTTGTGAGAGGTTTTCGAAATTTCGATAAATTATCCTTACAATAATAACATTATTATTATTATTATTATTATTATTATTATTCGTATGATTATTGTCAAAATAATTATATAATCTATTGTTTTAAAGATTTATTTCAAGAGTGATTTCAAAATAGTAATTTTCTTTATAGTCCGCAATGCACTGTGTATTTATAACAAAAGTATAGGAAGAGAAATAAAATATGTCAATTGAATTATGTTCTTAAGAACAATATATGTAATTTAACATAGCAAAAATATGATTTTGCTTCCTTAAATCGAGAACAAATTTTCAGTTTTAGGTGTGTGTAAGTGAGTCGGAATTCATTAATATTTTCTTCTCAAGAGAGAAGTACTTTGGCTTGAAATTCCTCTCTTAATCTTACCATTGTCATCAGTGAGTGAAGCTTACAAAGTCGAAAAACCGTCTATCGATAATTGAGTAAATTCTGTTAAATTTGTCGACTCAATATTTTACTACATACGCAATAAATCCGATTTTCTTTTACATTTGCATTAATATACATTTTAAGAAACAAGAAATGAAGTCCTAGATTTTTCTTGAACGTTTTTACTGTTGTGTGGCTAACTTAAGGAATGAAGTAATCCATAGTTTATTTTACCCAAACTCTAGGATTTCAGCAATTTCACTAATAAAAATAATATAAATGTGTGACCTACATATAAAAAATAATGAAAAAACACAAAAAATGGACATAGTGAAATTCACTTGTATGCTGACGGTATATTTTACGAAACTATGGGCAATATTTTCTATAAATTTAGAAGAAACATGATTGTACCTATTTTGATCTTTACCGAATACGTTATTTCAATTCAAAAATTGTTTAAGACTACCATAAATTATAGCAAATTTAAGACATATGTTTTAAGGTTGCCGAAACAATAGAAAGACTGTCTCGGAACCCCTTGCTCTGAATGCAAGACAGTCCCGATATTAGCTCATCTCCCTGTGAATCGAAATGCTAGCGCAGCATCTTTTTCAATTAAGCTCGCAACGGAGCGTGACCGGCAACAAGCAGTTATTAGCACGAGGGCCATTTAGCGGTATTGGTCGCGCACGGCGGTGACAACTTGTGGGCGATCGCGAAAATTAAGCGCGTTTAATACTCCGATGCAGCCTTCGCTGGGGAAACGGACCGACCGTGATTAACAGGGTAGATGTGCCGTCCTATTATCTCCGGAGATGCTATCTGCCTTGCCGACTGGCCTCTGCCCGGATTTTGAACCCCTGTTGCTCTGAAGATGTTGCGCAGAACGAGATGATGGAACGAATCGTCTTTCCTTGGTAATGTAAAATACTGTTGTAATGTAGAAATGTTTGCCTTTTACGACGTTGGGTGTTATATGAAAAAGAGATCTCTCATTTATTTCATTGTTTATTTTGGAATCGTGATACCTTTTCGGCTTTGAAATACAAATTAACGTCCAGAAACGTGCTTTTTTAAATGCCTAATCTTATTTATGCTTTCCGTTGTTTCTAGTAACCATCCGAAATAAGGCAGTTGCAAATTTATTGTGAGACGGAGTACAACATTTCTTCGGGCAGTCGATAGTAATGGCTACTTTTCCTCATTTAAATCCATATAAACTTCACCATTGGGCTTATGTTTCCCGATGTCAGAATACATCAATACATACAATTTGTACATTAATTTACAACAAGAGTTTGATTAAATTTTCGATGCTTCAGCCACAGGTTTTATATGTATGTTTACAGGTGCCAGAATAATTATGCTAAACTTCTAGAGTATGTGGACGAGTGAAGTTCTGACGCAAAGGGATTTCAAGTACCTACCAAAGACGGTAGAGTAAAAATGGGGGGCAAAAGCTTATGTTAATTACCCACTCTACATTTATTGGCAAAAAGTATTGGCAAATTCGACACCTTTGAATGTCCTAGAGACACATACGTATACATTCGTACATACACAAAATTAATATTACTCATTAATACATTCATATTACAATATTACTAATTAATTAATATTGCAGTATTACTTCCAATCAGCGGAGAAATACTAAGAGTACCGAGCAGCCTCTGATCAAGTTCGAAGAGTCATTGGTTTTCTCAAATATCAGGGAAGTAACAAAAAATACAAAAATAATTAAACATTTTCGATATTACCTGAAAAATCCAAATATATTATGTTATTCCGCCTGTTATCATACTGGGTTTACGGACTTTACTATCATATTAAATGCATCGCTGCTTATGACACAGCTGACATCTGATTGCAATGCTCCAGCAAGAGGCCGCCCGCCATTAAATTTTTGTTCTTTACGTGATGCATTATGGAACTGCAACTATTTTGATTTACTTGATCTGTAAAGAACTGCAGTTACTGGTCTGTGGTCTGTGTATGGCAATAATATAGATTGCAGTATTGGTGCTGACGTTTATTAAAATATTTATTTATTCCTGTGTCAAATACGAATATTTTATTTGTACTTGAGCAGTGTTTATGCTACTTTTTGGACAACCAGTTTATGTTGTTTTGTTCAGGCCCGTTGTTGCTACTACACACCAATAATTATGTGAAAATATTGAAGTGATTTATTATCTCCAAATAAAACACATTATAATAACATTTTAAAATATATAGATTGATATAATTGGAATATAAATTAGATGCCTGTCGTCACTAAAATATTATGAAGTATTATTTCCACAAATAACTTTGGTCTAGTGAACGTGGCCCAGTTTACGAAACGCGGAAGTTTGAAATGTTACACGTCACAGAATGAATAAGAAATGAACATAGAAGTACTTCTCCAAATCTATGCAAAATAACATTTCATAAATATGTATAAAATTTCTTCTGACATATTTGTGAATGCAATTTACGGTTTATACAATATTTGAATTTATTCTTGACACATAAGTACCCGTGCCGTATTAAGAGGCAATTTCCTTGGCGAAGATTGCAATGATTATCATCTAAAGTGTGGGGACCGAAATGGGGAGTTCCTTGAAACAGCCGAAATGTGCAGGCGATTTAATTAAATTTCTCACGAGAAGCCTGCGGCCATTGGCATGCTCTCTTGCCTCACCGGCCGATTAAATTATTCGAAGGAGCAGCCTGAGCTGTTCTCGCGTGCTGCAATTACGCACAGAGGTCATCATAATGGAGGTGAGGGCTGTGAATCTTTCAGCGAGTACGTGACCGTTCAATAGTCGTCCTCTAAGAGGAGCAGTACCCAACCGTTTTGATCTGCTTGGGTGGGCTAGGTTTTGGATTTCTCTTAAATATAGGAACTGTCATTATAACTGTTATAATTGAAATAAATCAGAGGAAAGCAGATCTTGTTTAATGTTTTGTACAACATGTCAAGTTACACGCCCGCCCGCAGACTTGTTTGGGCGTATTATTGTACTTTTCTTCGAAAATATGCGCAGTATCAGAATAAGAAATTCCATTGCTAGACAAAATATTATATTATAACAGATATGGGTTAGGCATCGTTCAGTCAATGCGTGACGGTTTATAGTCATTGTCTGATAGTAGTTCCAAACTGACCGATGTGTCTGGACTACTACAAGAGGGCTACTTTAAAACTTTAAAGAGTTCACATTAGTTTGAGAAGTTCAGAGTAAAGTACAAATCTCTGCGTGTATGAAGTGTAAGATTTATTGTTAAGTATTGGATGGGCACAATTATAATTCCTATAAATATACCACTGGATAATTCACAGAGATTCGAAGATCGGGACTCAATATTTCATCATAGTGAGTTGAAGTTTGTACCACTTTCAGAAAGAAATAACCTTTTGAATCAAATATTGACATGTCATGATTGATATTTGACGAACTATAGGAAAGAAAGTCTTGCAGAATCATTTCGTAGCTCTCAGATTTCGTGAATCTGAATTGAATTCCATACATCCCTGTGGTGATAGGAAGAGCATGCAAGGAGATGTGGCGTGACGAAATCCTCAGTGGAGAAAGGATCACGCCTTCAGAACTACGTCAGTTGGGAAATACTTGTAAATATTTCAGAAAGTGATAACCGAGAGTCGCCATCTACGATCGGTTCTTTGAAAGGGTTGGTGAGTTAATCTTACTCTGAAGACGATCAGAGTGAAAATATATACAAGGAGTTTATGGCAGATTGTTTCAACGTTCGTCATCACGTTGGATGGAAATGTTCCGACGATTAGAAAATATCATTTCTCTCCATTTAGTATTAAGAATTCTCATGCAGATGAATTTTGTACTTGCACGAAGCATTTTATCTCCAGTGAAATTAGCTCTCGATCATAAAAACGAAAGAAAAATTTAAACATTTGAATTAGTTCTCCTTGATATCCGTATCATTTCTATTAATATGTATTATGCAAATATCTATTATTCTACATCACAACTATTTTTATACAAGCGTTTTAGGGTATTTCATGAATTGCCACAGTACTTTACTAATTAATAAGATTCCTTATGGCCCATGAACAAATCCACATTAATTGAAAATTTCATTTTGCTTTCTTTGAAAATGAATTTTATTTATATTTCGTTTTGCATCTCCTTACGGCGTGTTTTCACATTGCAGTATGAATATGAAGATGTATACCCTTGAAACAGTATGCACCTAGAAATGTTCAGCATAATTATTCCAATTAATATCATTACGCAATTCCTCTGGGGTGATGTAATCAGAACTTTGAAATAAAAAGTCGTGAAGAATTCTCGAAAATGCTCGTTCTTTTCCAATTTGCTTCGTTAGTTACAGGGTGGGTTGATCGGCTTCAGTAGATGAACTCCCTTGACCTGCAAACCTACGGAGAAATATCTTAGTTTCCGAGGATCTGTATGAGTCATTACGAAGCCTAAGGTGCAATTCGCAACGGTAATAATAAAATAACCGAACTGAAACGCGATGGTATCACGGACTTCACTTGATCGACCAGGTATCAGCACGCCGTCATGGAAGAACAACATGGTAAACTCCTTCTTTTGCGAGGTGCACTCGTTCTTTAAACGGCTGCTGTCAAAACAGACTTCCATGACGGGTGGTTACTTTCATCTCCTTGAAAATTGCGCCCAAGTAATTCAGTAATTGGAATCTCCTTGGAAGAGCGTGATGGTTGGACCGAGGCGTAATTTTGTGGAGTTCAGGTACTGCCTCATTCCTGAGCGGCAAAATCTATGCAAGGTTTTTGTGGCAGATTGGAAGCTTGTTGCAACGTTGCTCACTAATTATCCAGTGCGTTTTTTTTTCTTTTCTTAGTGGCTCGGTGCGTTTCGAATCTGGGCCAGCGTCGATGCATTTCGACGATTACACGTGTTCTTTCGTACCGAAATATGGAAGTGTCAGTTCTGTTTCAAAATGTAACGAGGCGTAAGACATTTTAGTAGCAGTGATATCACCAACAGCGTTGAAGACGTTTCACTCGGGGAGAAGCAGTAATGAGCTTTACAGGTTGACAGAAATTTGGGCAGCGCACCTTGAAATCTCTTGAGAGGGTTTTGCCAAGCAATTGCTTTCAACGCCAGCTGACTCTGATTTCAATTCTGACGTCACCGCAGCAAGCCTTTTCTCACGATCGGGAGTCGTCCATTCACTGCCTCCCACACTAAGTACGCTAAGCGGTGAATTTCAGTCGATCTCAGAAATGACTGTTTGCATAACCTTCACAGTGAATGACTAAGCAAGAAACATAACGATAGTTGCCCCAATATTCATTCACAAACAGATGATGTGAGGGCAAGGACAATTTCTAATCGTGTTCACTCTTCACATGCAAATGCAGACCTTCAGCTCAATCAGTACAAAATGGTAATCGCCACATTTGTGTCAAAACATAAATGGTAATTCTCTTCCAAGAACGATCTACATGAAGGTTAAATGTTATGTGCATATATGTTTCACCAACACAATAATACCACGCGTTCAAAATGTTGATCCCAATGTTAATGACGGACAATTATTCTTAGAGACTTACATCTGAATTAAACTGATATTCAAATATTTATTTAATTCATTAGTATAATTTATTGTCTGCAAAACGAGTGAAATCACACAAATCGACGGGGCAATAGGTGCAGATTTAAACAGTACTCTCCTGATGTTTCGTTAAATATAAATTCGAAACTGTGAAATCCATTACGTACCCAACTTGATGCTGACGAATTATATTTTTTATAGATTCGTGCTCAATGTTTTACTTACTTCGCACACTTTACAAGAGTAGAAGGTATTATCTTGTTTCCATATGTAGACAAATTACTTCTTCTGATGCATTGTGCAGTCAGAATCCATTTTGTGTGGGTCCTGGATACAGATAATTAAAATCATGCAAAATCATCATACAAAATCGATTGTATGCACACCGTCTGTCCGTCCGTCCGTTCATCTGTCTGTCTACCTGTCTGTGATCAACTCCAGCGCCTTAACTATTGAAGTGATTTTCTCCCAAAATTATATTACCCGATCGATCTAAACGAATTCGAGGCCCTGCAATTGTGGTCTCAACATTTTCAAAATTTTCTCAAGAATGGCTCCAAATTGTTTAATTGAACTTCTTGGATGACGTATAGACGCTTAAAATAATAACTCGGATCTGAGTTTTGTTGACATTCATTCATTCAAAATCATTCTCTCGAAAAATTCTTCATTTTTTTTTCAGGTAGAGAATTTTTTTTCAGGGAGGGATAAGGCAAGACAGATTTTCGTTGAACTCTTTGAATTTTCGAAATTTACAAAAGTTAGAAACAATGCTTGAAAATACATTGTTGTAGCACACTATTTTCATTTCTATAATTTCTAGGACTCTCAAATTGATTGTGAATATAAATCGCGAATCACATTCCAGATAGTTGGCAGGTAAATTGATTGTCATGAAGTTAAAGTACTTTGCGATGAGCATCTCTTAATAATTCCTCATCTCTTAGCAACAAAACAGTTTCCAAACGGAAACATTCCTAGTTTATTCTGATATCCCTTAGTGGTGATGCGAAGAGGGTATCTCGTTGTCTCTTCATATACACATCTCGAAGAGGGTATCTCGTTGTCTCTTCATATACACATCTACGTAAAGCATTGTTGTCGTAAAAGCAACTATCACTGAAACAACAAGTATTCGCTAAAATTGCATTATCCTAATGGATGCCATTGCACATTTAGTGTCATGATTGTTGGAGAATTGTGTCTGAAGACATCAAAGTGAGGTTGTGTTGAAGTGACAAACTAGCACATCTGGTGTTGTTGCGTGATCTTTTCGTTTCGTTTAGTAATTAAGAAACGCCAATTTATGTCGGACAGAAAGATAAATGGGCATTTTCTCAAGACGTGAGACAAACTGGAAGTTCGTTATCTTCAGTCGTTCGTCAGCGGTGATATCTCGTTGGTGCTTCTCATTATGTGCTGTGGCAATTTCTTATACACTCTTTGTAGCTAACGTTTCCAAAACTGGATACTTCCTTTTATTAGAGGGAATATTTCTTTTTAACTTTGTTAAACTCAGTTTTCAAAATGGCCCATTTTTCAGTATTTGAGGAACACAAGTGCGCCATGTTTCTTGACCCCCTACATTATACGTTGGTTATCGAGAACATCATGTCAATTCTCAAACAATTAACACGATCTTATAGACATTATTTACACATTAAAGTAAAAACTCGTTAACGTATTATTTTTGACGTAGTGTGAGTAACATTTCACGTACGTGTCTAAATTTTTGTATCGGAGTCCTAAGTATTTTTCATGATATTATAATAAATTTGGCACATTAATGTTCTATATTCCATTTATGTGTAAGCAACGAATTGTGCGGGTTTAGAGCAAATTTAAACCTTACTAATTTTTGAAGGGTCCATTTTTTTACTCATGTGCAGATTGCTGATACCATTGTATGCTTTCATTTCAGTTTTAGATAATCTGAATAATTTTATTTATTTTATTCTATTACTGTTGAGCAGTGTGTATTCTAATAAGTATTTGACTTCAAATAGGTGTGCAAACGTGTTGTGTGTCCTCAGAGAAAACTTCATGCTTGTGAGCGTATTGCAGTAATTGCATTACATATCTCTCCGAAGGACGTGAACCGAAGCATAACGTTTCTTCCTAACATTTCAAAAGACGGAACTGCGTCATCGATCAGCTGAATTTCTGCCGCACGACACAAGCGCCGCCCGGAGCAGCGGAGCAGAACCACAGCGACCGCCCCCGCGATTCCGCCTCTGCTTTTCCCGTCGCAGCGCCCGTCGCCTCTCACCTCCGCCACCATTGCCGCCACTGGCTACCCCCGCCTCTATCGTCGTCGTCCGAGCACCTGCCATTGTTCCTGTCGCGCCCACCATCTCCTTCTCCATCGCACCGGGAGAGGAGGCTCAGGGCATCAACTGTGGTCACTGCAGTGCCTCTGACCGGGAGGTCCTAGGTTCTAGTCCCGACAGTGGAAAGATTTTTGATCCTAGTTTGTCAGCTAGGTGGAATTCAGTTGCTGTCTGGAGGAGAATTCTAGAGACCGGCAGCTCTGATCGGTAGTTTTCCGTGGTTTCTCCGATCAACACCAGCCAAATGCCGGAGCAGTACCCTAAGAAACAGGCCAAGGACCACGCGCGATTTTACCTTCCTCTTCCTTGCCCTATACTCACCCCCTATACACAATACTAACATGCACTTCACTAATACATAATGGGAGACCGGTCGGAAGCTTAGAGCTTATCCCGGCTGGGGCGGTGCCCCGCCGAAAGATACCTGGTTGGGGAAAACTCCATTATTCGACAGTAGGTCGGCGCCGGATCTCGCCATCGAGCGGGAAAAATCGCAAGGGGAAAAGCATGCACTACACTTACGGGACTAATGACCTCGTTAGTTGACGCGCCCAGAATCACTCACAATCAATCCATGTAAATTGCCACCGAACGCCTCATCACCAGCTCAGCCACAAGCCACTCACCTCAGCCACAAGCAAAGACACAGCTGCAGACAGTCAGAGATAGAGAGGAGTTACGCTAAGAAGTGACCATTTATACTGGTCGGGGAAAAATGAACGTCATGCAAGACGATGACAATGCGTGAGATAGTGATGATCCCATTTACAAATAAGATAATTGTAATCGAAAGCGCTGACAAAATGAGTGCATAGAGATAACCTGCAATAGGTTGCTAACAGCCAAGCACTAGCTGTGAATGTGGATCCATCTTACAGTAGTAATCTCTCTACCGCCACAGACAACCACAGATACAGACACAGCCAAGGTCACAGACACACTGCCATCATCCCCTTCATCCATCATCCCTGCACCGCCCTCCCTCCCCCCTATCCCATGACCTCCACCGTCACTCCCGCCACCACCTCGTGCATCTCCGCAGAGACATGCAACCTGAACATACGGCACCGTGAGTTCCACCCTTCTCTATTCCGCTCGTGACGTGGGTCGTGTCTTCTCAGAGTTACTCGAGCAGTTCCAGCGTCCACGCCGACGCCGACGCCGACGCCGACGCCGACGCCTGGTCTGTGGCTGTTGGGAAACCTCTTGTGTTGATCGATTTGTGATAGGAGATGAAGGCGATGTGTTTCTGCCGTCTGTTGAAACGCTCGCGAGCGTCTTCCTCCCCCCTCGCCTGCTTGCGAAGCCGCGAGGGGGCGTGCCGGGCATATGCTGGCTGGGGTTGTGGGGATCGGGCGCGCCGATTAGGAGCACGCGAGGTGTGGGTTCGTGGTACATACGCCCCACGTCACAAAATGGTTATTTTCGGCTTCTTGCTGGCTGCATTTACTTTAACACACACCTGTATTCACAACATATTTAAGTTAATTACGTTCGATAAATTAATAATGCCAATGGAAACGATACCACATTTTAGTTATTGGTTTTATATCGAAAAATGTGTGGACAATATAAGAATAAGGGGGCCAGCGAATGAGTATTTTGCTCAGTACGCTAAGAAAAATCACTTTTAGAATGATCTACATTAAAATAAGTTTGTTTTTTGTTATTTGCATTTTGAAATAAATTGTTATAATAATGTATACACGTGGAATATTATATCGATTTCTAATCAGGACTGCAGAAACAGAGATTGGTAGTCATACTGCAGTTACTTAAACGGAAGAAAGTGCAGAACGGGGAAAATATTGTACTTCTTGTAAATAATTGTAATGTAAATAAAATATCTGGAATATTTCGCGCAGCATTTTGAATGTTTTGAGTTATTTCCCTGTGGTAATGTAATGGTTACCTTCCCTAAAGATCTGATGAGATTTTGTGGTGCATGAATTTGGTTGTCGATTGCACAAATGTCTATATATAATAATTTTAATGGCCGTTGAAACAGGTTTTCTAGATGCTTGTAAACACAAGTTGTATTGATTGAACATATAATATATTGTTTTGACTATCAGTAAACTCCAAATTGCTCATTTTATTTCTTCATTATTTGGATGATTTTCTGTACCATCGATGGTGTATTCAGGAATATCTGCCTTTTACAAAATGCATTACTTGTAGCATAAAATTTGATTTCATATATTTATAAGAAATTGTTTAAGAAACAGACCATGTAGGAAGTTGCCCCTCTAGAATATGGAATGGGTGTATTTAAAAACTACTTCTCGACATTTCTCTTTTCTACTAAAAGCTTTGTATTTCGTGTCTTATTATTGAAGACACTGTACCAACCTAAATCACTGTTTATCTTGTATATTAATTAGGCATAAAAATGCAGAATTCGTTTAACCTTATTCTCCATGTTTCTTGCTGGACGAAAAAGATTTTTCTGCAGTTCCTGTTATTTTGTTTAATGTTATTCATTTTCTCAAATGCTAAAATTTAAATTCTTTTCAGAACAGCAATTTATTTTGGAAGTATTAAATGGGTCTACTATGTCATGTTCCATGGAGGACATTTATGCAAAAATAATCAATATTATGTTGTTTTAATGCTTGTCTGAATTTATATTTACTTACTTCATTTATCAATGTGGTATTTCCCATCTCCAGCCCTCTTATTTATTTTTTTATTAAAAACTGTGTGTGACGTGCTACGGGAAGAAGTGAACTCTGTGTACGTTTTCAAAATGTATTCTCATCTACTTTAAAAAATACAAATCATTGCTAAGAAAAGTCATAAAACAGGCTAAAATCATGAAAAACGATCAGGATATTTTGAACTCAAATAACAAAATGAAAGCAATCTGGAATATAATAAAAAATACGACCAAATCAACTAGAAACCTTGTAGAGAATGTTGTTTTAAAATATAACGATATAAATGTGAACGATCCGGCAACAGTGACTAGTCTCTTTAACCAATACTTTTCGAGAATTGCTGCCGATCTCACTAAGGTATTCAGCCACAAAATTAAAAAACAGACAGTTCACCCAAAGTTTTAGACACGATGTTCGTTTCCGAAACTTCTTCCTATGAAATCTTAAAATAATCGGTAAACTAAAAAATAAATATTCGTCCGGTTTAGATGATTCCCAGATTCTTTGTTAAAGACCTGTGCGTATGCTATTACACACCCGTTAACTCACATATTTAATGCATCCTTATGCACTGGAACGTTTCCGATATTTTCAAAACAGCTAACATTAAGCCGCTCTTCAAAAAAGGTAACAAAAATTAAATTCAAAATTATCGGCCCATTTCTCTTCTATCAGTTTTTCAAAAATATTAGAGAGACTTTTTACGTACGAATGGAAACCTTTCACAGTAAACACGACGCGCTTTCAGATTGCCAACACGGATTTAGAAAATCAAAATCAACGGGAACAGCCATATTTTCTTTTCTTAAAGATGTCGCTTCATCATTGGATCAAAACGAGGCACCTATTGGATTATTTTAAGATCTCTTAAAAGCTTTTGACGTCATTGATCATGACATTTTACTTTCCAAATTACCTTCATATGGAATCCGTGGTATTGCTCTAGATTGGTTATGTTCGTACCTTAAACAACGATCTCAGAGAGTGGAAATACCTTACTGAATTAATGTAACATTACGTACGCACCTTTCCGACTCCTTGCCCGTTGCATGTGGGCCCTCAAGGATTGATTTTAGGCCTTATTAGGTTCCTACTTTACGTAAACGATATGCCCTCGACGATTCGAAACTGAAGAACGGTTCCCTTTACGGATGATACAAACATCCTTTGCAATAAAGAAACCGTAAATAGTACAATATAAGATGTTTCAAATTGGTTCCGAAATAACAAATTGATAGTAAACGAAAAGAAAATGGTTTTAATGCAATTTTCCGTTTCAAATAAACAATTCTGTGCTCCATTGAAAATGAACGGTTTACCATTGGCTGATGTTAAGGCAACAAAATTTTTAGGTCTCTCAATTCAGTCAAACCTTAAATTGAACGTCCATTTAAATGAATTGAACACAAAATTAAGTTTATTATGCTACGCGTTCAGAATTCTTTCAAATTCAGTCAGCCGTCATACTGTTCGTTCTGTATATTTCGCGAATGTTCATTCCCGCCTGAGATATGGCATAATATTCAGGGGAAATACATCTTATAGCTCCCAGACTTTTAGATTACAAAAACGAATTGTACGAATAATAACCAAATCCCACCCACGTGATTCTTGTAAGCCTCTCTTCATTAGTGTACGAATTTTACCATTACGTTGTCTGTTGATTTACGAAAGAGTGGTTTCTGTCAAAAATTACATGCTAAAGGTCGGGAATATAATTTCAGAAAATGCCGATGTCTTTTACTGTAACACTCGACGTAGAAATCATATTCATCAGGTGACAGTATCAACAGCTCATTTCAAAAAATTCACATACAATACATGTTCATCACTTTACAACACTTTGCCAGATGGCACTAAACGATTTAATTCAATAGAAAAGTTTAAATCCCAAAGTGAAATCGTTTCTTCTGCATAACTGTTTCTATACAATTAGAGACTATACTGAGCATCACAAGAAAAGTATCATTAATTTTAACAATGATACATAATGAATTATTTATCATTTGGACTGTTTAAATATGTATAAACAACCTGTAATAAGTATTGTAATGCAGCCTTCTGGTCAATGACCTCCATCTCGATCAGGTTTTTCGTCCAGTTTTCCTGATCCATTGAGCAAATGCTGAGATGGCCCCTTGTTTTGCTTCTGAACATAAATGTAACTTCATGATCTGTGCACGTCTTCTAGAATTCATTGGGAAATATAGTTATTCAAATCATTTCCATGTTATTGCGGCAGAAAGTATTATGCCTTGACGAAGGACACCATGGATAAGAGTTCAAAGTTTATTGCTTATATATCCTTGAAAATATATTTTATTACATGAGAGTTTTTTTTCAAAATTTATATAGTATATGACTCAGTGTAGGGATCACAGAAATTTGAAAATGTGCACAGAATTCACTTCTCCCCATAGCACGTCATACGCAGTTTCAACTGTTTTTTGACCTTAAATAAATATATAAATAAAATTCTGTGATCTCATTCCTAAGCCATATACTAATTGAATTTTTAATATAGAAATAAAATGAGCGCGTTTTGCAAAGATTGTTAACAAAAGTATTCGCTCCGATGTAATAAAATCTATTTTGAAGGGCATATCAGCAATAAATTTGGGCTCTTATTCCTCGTCATGTCCTTCGTTAAGGATTAATACTTCCTGCCGCCACAACATGGAGAACGATAATTTGAATAACTATATTTCTCAATGAATTCTACAAGACGTGCACAGATTATGAAGTTGTCTTTATGTTCAGAAGCAAAACAAGGGGCCATCTCAGAATTTGCTCTTCTTCCCTTACACTATTTATACCTGTAAAGGTGTTTCTGCCCGTCATCTCAGAGTGGTGGCAAACAGAAGTAAGAGAGGCTAAAGCGGAACATCTCAGAAAACTTGTTTTTGTGGCAAGTCGTGCAAATCATGCCTCATGCGGGAAAACGTGGGTGTCTCAAGGAAAGTGAATAGGTCTCTAAATTACTTCACTTTAAGATTTATTTCATTGCATTCATGAATATTTCGGGGGCAAGTTCTCCCTTGCAATTTTTTCATAGATGCCTTGGTTTGGGTGTAGCGATAACCAAGCATGTGGAAAGATCTTATTTCTTGACTTATAATGCAAACAAAAATTGTTTCCTGTAACTATTTACAAAATGTATTTACATTGTGCTTGTTTAATGGTTCTCTATTTACAATATTTGTGAGAACGAACTATAATTCACCTCTTTACGGGAGAAAGAAATTAAAAACACTACATTCCCGTTACATAAGGTCGTGCCTCCAATAGCAAACCCAACCCTATCTCGTCAATCGAAACCCCTGAAGTGATGCAGGCCCGCTAAGCATGTATGCTACTGGCGACTAGGTCATTGACTTGCCTCAGTCTTGTCTTTTGATCAAAATAAAAACGTCTGAGAGTAATATTTTTCTCTCTCCTCCTAGACATAGGTTCATCAGAGATTAAAATTGTAACAAACGGATTTACAGATTCCTGAGATTTCTCTGACCGACTCCGAATGACATATTTAGTTCATGCTGCCAACATTAACATACGCAGACGACGTGGCCACCAGTAAACATAATGAAGGACAAAGAATACCGATGAGTTATTTAGAAGTCGGTATTCTCTGCGGTTATTTGAAAGGATAATCCATAGATTATTTAGCGGTTGACGGGATCTTGGTGGATGGGTGAGGAGGAAAAGGTCTTGACTACGGGTTTGTGGCCGGCTTTTATGCTCGAAGGCTGGCAACCTTCTGGCATTACAATGTCTTTAAATAAGAATTTACACCAATCTTACATGTGTTCGTTACTACGCTTATCTTTCTTATAATTTATTACATCCAAATTCCCATCTTTGAGACCTTATTCGCAATCTGGTTTAATTCATGTGACCACCCGTCAAAATCTTGAATAACCCCCTTTTGCAGCGATGACGTCTGCGAGACATACAAAAAGGGAGTCAGTTGGGTTCTGGATGGTGATGCCAGGGATGTGGAGCCATGCCGACTCCACTGCCGTGGCCAGCTGCATGGTGAATACTTCTATTGATACATTGCGTTTTCCAGAATTACGAGATCACGCTCCCCTGCTATCTGTCCTTTGCCAACGATCATGCCTTTTTGAACGTCCGATAAATCGCTCCGTTTCTGCATTGCAAACTACTGCACTGTTATCAGCTTCCATCCGACACGCTTTACATACCTCCAATGTTAGTGCTGCCACCTACCGTCTGTGAGGGTTATTGAACATAACGACGAACATTGGCAGTGCTCAGATTAACATGACTGGACTGCGTAGTTCTTGTGCTTTTCTAATTCTTTTTTTTAATTTCTCACTGCAGAATGGAGAGAAAGTTATGTAGTGCTACGAAAAAACTGCGAATTTGAGGCAGAAAAAATTTTATTACAGGGCCCTGATAACGGAAAAGTGAATAAATCCAGATGATAAACTTAGAAAAACGTCCACTTAACACGTGGTGTAGTCCATGTTTTGTAGATCTTTGATATGAATGACGGCAAATCGGACGTCGTGTCTGTCCGTCCGTCCGTCCGTCCGTCGTCGTCCGTCTCCATCATCGTCTGTCCGTCCGTCGTCATCGTCTCGTCGTCCGTCGTCTCCTCTCGTCGTCGTTCCGTCCTCGTCGCTCTCTGTCTCTCGTCGTCGTCGTCTCGTCTGCGTCTGTCTCGTCTCTCGTCGTCGTCGTCGTTCCGTCGTCTCGTCCGTCTCGTCGTCCGTCGTCTGTCTCCGTCGTCCTGTCTCGTCCGTTCGTCGTCGTCTCGTCGTCTCGTCTCGTCTGTCTGTCTCGTCTCGTCGTCGTCGTCGTCGTCGTCGTCGTCCGTCTCGTCGTCGTCGATCGTCGTCGTCGTCGTCGTCGTCTGTCGTCGTCGTCGTCGTCGTCTGTCAGTCGTCGTCGTCGTCTCGTCGTCGTCGTCGTCCGTCTGTCTTCGTCTCGTCGTCTGTCAGTCGTCGTCTCGTCGTCGTCGTCGTCGTCTCCGTCTCTCCGTCTGTCGTCGTCTCGTCCGTCGTCCGTCTCGTCCGTCGTCCGTCGTCGTCTGTCTCGTCGTCGTCGTCCCCGTCGTCCGTCGTCTCCGTCGTCCGTCCGTCTCCGTCGTCCGTCGTCCGTCCGTCGTCGTCCGTCCGTCCGTCGTCCGCCCGTCGTCCGTCTCGTCTGTCTCGTCCGTCGTCGTCGTCCGTCGTCGTCGTCGTCCGTCCGTCCGTCTCGTCGTCTCGTCGTCGTCGTCGTCCGTCCGTCCGTCGTCGTCGTCGTCCGTCGTTCCGTCCGTCTGTCGTCTGTCCGTCCGTCGTCCGTCCGTCGTCGTCTCCGTCCGTCGTCCGTCGTCGTCTCGTCGTCGTCGTCCGTCGTCGTCTCGTCGTCGTCCGTCTGTCCGTCCGTCCGTCTCGTCTCGTCGTCGTCGTCGTCCGTCGTCCGTCGTCGTCCGTCTGTCGTCGTCCGTCGTCGTCCGTCGTCGTCGTCCGTCTCGTCGTCGTCCGTCCGTCGTCGTCTGTCGTCCGTCGTCGTCCGTCGTCCGTCGTCGTCGTCCGTCCGTCCGTTCGTCGTCCGTCGTCTCGTCGTCCGTCCGTCGCTCGTCGTCGTCCGTCGTCGTCCGTCCGTCGTCTCGTCCGTCGTCGTCGTCCGTCGTCCGTCCGTCCGTCGTCGTCCGTCTCGTCGTCGTCGTCCGTCCGTCGTCTCGTCTCGTCCGTCCGTCGTCGTCGTCGTCTGTCTGCTCCGTCTCGTCCGTCGTCCGTCGTCCGTCGTCCGTCGTCGTCTCGTCCGTTCCGTCCGTCCGTCCGTCGTCCGTCGTCGTCCGTCCGTCCGTCGTCCGTCCGTCGTCGTCTCCGTCGTCTGTCCGTCCGTCCGTCGTCTCGTCTCCGTCTGTCCGTCGTCGTCTGTCCGTCGTCCGTCTGTCCGTCGTCCGTCGTCTCGTCCGTCGTCCGTCGTCGTCGTTCGTCGTCTCGTCGTCTCGTCGTCGTCCTGTCGTTCGTCCGTCGTCGTCGTCCGTTCTCGTCGTCCGTCTGTCCGTCTCGTCGTCGTCGTCCGTCGTCTCGTCCGTCGTCGTCTCGTCGTCGTCGTCCGTCGTTCGTCTCGTCTGCTCCGTCTCGTCGTCTGTCGTCTCGTCTCGTCGTCGTCGTCGTCGTCGCTCCGTCGTCGTCTTTCGTCTCGTTCGTTCGTCGTCGTGTCGTCGTCTGTCGTCTGGTCGTCGTCGTCGTCGTCCGTCCGTCGTCCGTCGTCTCGTTCGTCGTCTCGTCTCTCGTCTGTCGTCCGTTCCGTCTCGTCTGTCGTCCGTCGTCGTCCGTCGTCGTCGTCGTCGTCTGTCGTCGTCGTCCGTCTCTCGTCCGTCTGTCCGTCTCGTCTGTCGTCCGTTCGTCGTCGTCCGTCGTCCGTCTCGTCGTCGTCGTCTCGTCCGTCGTCCGTCCGTCCGTCCGTCTCCGTCCGTCGTCCTGTCGTCCGTCGTCGTCGTTCGTCGTTCGTCTCGTCGTCGTCCGTTCGTTCCGTCCGTCTCCGTCGTCTCGTCGTCGTCCGTCCGTCGCGTCCGTCTGTCGTCCGTCGTCGTTCCGTCTCGTCCGTCCGTCCGTCGTCCGTCGTCGTCGTCGTCCGTCTGTCGTTCGTCCGTCCGTCCGTCGTCGTCGTCCGTCTCGTCCGTCTGTCGCGTCCGTCCGTCCGTCCGTCGTCCGTCGTCGTCGTCGTCGTCGTCGTCTGTCCGTCTTCGTTCGTCTCGTCGTCCGTCGTCGTCCGCTCCGTCGTCGTCGTCTCGTCGCGCGTCCGTCTCGTCGTCCGTCGTCCGTCCGTCGTCGTCCGTCCGTCCTGTCTCCGTCGTCGTCGTCCGTCCGTCGTTCGTCGTCCGTCCGTCCGTCTGTCTCCGTCGTCCGTCGTCGTCCGTCCGTTCGTCCGTCGTCGTCGTCTCGTCGTCTCGTCCGTCCGTCGTCTCGTCGTCCGTCGTCCGTCCGTCCGTCCGTCCGTCCGTCCGTCCGGCCGTCCGTCCGTCCGTCCGTCCGTCCGTCCGTCCGTCCGGCCGTCCGGCTCGTCCGTCGCCGGCCGGCCGGCCGGCCGGCCGTCCGCCCGCCGCCGTCCGGCCGGCCGGCCGTCGCCCGCCCGCCGCCCGGCCGCCCGCCCGGCCGCCCGCCCGGCCGCTCGCCCGGCCGCCCGCCCGCCCGCCCGCCCGGCCGCCTGCCCGGCCGCCCGCCCGCCCGCCCGCCCGCCCGCCCACCCTCTTGTCTGTCCGACCGTCTGAGAACAAGTTTGGGGGTATTTTACATGAAGCCTCTGGAACATTTTCAAAATTTTCAAAAAAATCGTTCCATCGTTTTTGTTAAATTTTTGTTGGATATTGAGAAGGACGTTTAAGAGAATGGTGTAGAACTCATGTTCATTGAAAATTCTGAATTTTTGAAAATAGCCAAAATTTAAAAAAAAATTGCCGTCTTTCTACAATTACAATTATGAAGATAGGTTTTTTCCCTTAATGAAATCTGTTCTTTACAGATAGATATAGAAATAAGGTGATTTACAATTTTTCGAAACTTTGAGAACTTTTTGCGTGATTTTTCGTGAAAATACAGGCGTGAAACTACGTGTTGTTTTAACACAACTAGTTTCAAAGTTTACACCTTACAAACAGAAGTATATATGTCATGATTGCACATTAATTCGTCTTTTGACGATGAAAACCTATATCTTATTTTTAGAACTATTTTTAATAATATTTTTCAATAGAGTCCTTTAGTTTCCTTATTACGAAAATGGTACGTGAATATGTATACGAATAAACACTTTTAAAAAAATCAATTCTCTTACAAATTTTTATTTATTTAGTTGAATTTCTTTCTGAGTTCCATGGTTTCCGCCGGGAAATGCAGGCAGGCGCGCTTTGAAGAACGCCTTTTGTTAGCTCCGCGACGGTCACAGAACAAAAGGAATGCTTTCAAAAATTTTCCTACTTCGAAAGATAATATTGTTGTTGATAATGAACAACGGTCCGATTGATAAAAAGGAACGTAAACAATATTTAATTAAATTTTGTAGGTCGTTTTTACCATTACAATCCTTCTTCTCTTTCTTCTTCTGCTTCATGGATTTAGGCCTTAAGGCCTGTTTCCACATCAAGAGAGTGAGTCTCTCCATCTTGTTAAGGGGCGCCAACATTTCTTCTTCCTTTAGGATTATATGTGTACATTATTTTAGGAATTCTGTTTGGAGGCATGCGTTGGATATGATCATGCCAGTTACTCCTAAATGATTGGATTCTGTCCATCAGATTGAATATATTCAGTTCGGTTCTGATGTCATGATTATATTGTCTATCCAAGATATTGTAACCTGCTACTGAACGTAAGAATTTCATTTCGGCGCTTTCTATTTTTCTTCTGTCTGTTCTATTTATTGTCCAGTTTTCGCATGCATAAGTTAGCATGGGTACTGCCATTGCTTTGTAGAATTTGAGTTGCGTGGTTTTTAAAGTCTTGTTTTTTAATGTTCTTCTTATTGTCCCACACATGTTATAGAATCTATTTAATTTCCGACTTATGTCATTTTTCTGGCAGTAAGACACATTGAAGCCTAAATAGGTAAAATTTTGGTCTGTTCTATGGGTTCTTATTAATCCAATTTTCATCTAAGGTTTGTTCCTTCAAAGCCCATTGATTTTGTTTTCCTAGTGGAGATTTGCATATCGTATTTGGTTGCCTGTTCATTTAGTTTGTGAGCTGCAATTTGTAATTCATCTTCTGAGCTACTAAAAATAACTTGGTCGTCTGCAAACAATATGGTATTTAGAGATTTGTCATTTATATTAAAATGTGTTTTCAATTGCCCTTGCCATTGCCGGACAATCTCGTCTATATATACTAAATAGAGCTGGCGAAAGTGGGCACCCTTGTTTGACTCCTTGATTTATTTCTACAAATTTATTACTTCCTTGAGATCCTTTATCAATGCATATTTTAGTGTCGAAGTAGAGGCTTTGTATTGCTCTTATTAGGTGGGCTGGGAATCCTTTTTATTATCTCCAAGGCTTTTACATAGTCTATAAATGTCGGTAAGTTAAATTCTCGTCTCTTCTGTATTAGCTGTTCCACTACAAATATGCAGTCGGAACCTTTAAAACCGCACTGTTCCTCTAATAACATATGCTCATTAATTATATTCAATCTCCGAGTTATTATCTTAGCATATATCTTATAGGCTGTGTTGAGAAGACTTATTCCTCTATATTTTGACAATCCTGTCTGCTACCTTTCTTGAAGATAGGGCAGATAATCCTTTCCTCAATCTTCGGGAATGGTATATCTCCTCCAACGCATATTAATTATTTCGAGGAATCTCCTCCTTATTTCATTCGGTGCACTTTAGTAGTTCAGCATTCATGCAGTCAGTTCCTGGTGACTTCTTATTATTGAACGTTTTAAGTATGTTGTTCAGTTCGTCGAGTTCAATGGGGTCCGCTTCTATTATTGTTTCCGATAAGGGTTTTCAGGAGTCTCTGCATTTGTCCACAGCAACTGATAGTATGTGCTCATTCTTTCTCGGAGATGTTGTTAATTTTAGTGTATCTCTTTCTGTCGAATTTAGATACTTCATTATTTTATAGGCAGTGTCTTGTGATCCATGACAGTCGTTCAATCTCGCTTATATACCTATCCCAACTTTCCCGCTTCATCTTTCTAATTTCTCTCTTAGCAATCGCACTTTTATTTTTATATGCTATTTTGTCTTCTACAGAATGTGATTGGAGATACCGCAGGTAAGCCTTTTTCTTTTGATCAATAATTTCCTGTATTTTTTCGTTCCAATTTTGAACACCCTTCTTATTCTTTGCTTTTGGTCTTTTACCTAAGACTTCTTCTGCTACTTGTAATATTAGCTCTTTAAAATCTTGCCATTCAACATTCACATCTGTACTAATTGCTCTTTGATCTAGATAAGTTAGCAATCGTGAGCAGTATAATCTTCTTATACTCTCTTGTTGTAGCAGGTATACTTTAAAATTGGTTTTATTTACAACGATTTCCATTGGCCAATTCGAGCTAGTACGTAGCTAGATAAAATATTTGTTTTCAGATTCCTCGCCACTCTGTATGGATGGCAGATTGGGTAATCGGCTATCAAAAGGTAATAGTGATAATTTCAGACGCAACACATCGACCCAGCTAGCAGGACAATATTTAGATTTCTTTGGAGCTATAATAGCTAAAAATATTATCGGAACCTTTTTCCTGGCGCATAAATTCGGAATTTAACATAAATTCGGAAAGGGGTTACGACGAAACGCCCAATAATTGTGAGCAATTTGTGGGCATCTTTCAATGTATTGTCACCCGTTTGTTCAATATTTATATTACTCTTGAAAAGGCACTTGCTAAATGTGCGAAACGTTGAGCTGATAAATAATATATAAAATAAAAAGTCTTAATTCCTGATATCTACCTAAGATTGATCCTGTATGGTCCAAATGTACTGATACGAGCCATCTATCTGCATGATTAGACTAGAATCAGCAGGAAGAAATAACTACAATTTCATTATTATTATTATTATTATTATTATTATTATTATTATTATTATTATTATTATTATTATTATTATTATTTGGGTCTCGGCCATTTGTGACCACGCTACACGTTCTCTCCGAGGCTCAGTCATATTATATCCCGGATAGAGATTAACGTGTCATTATGGAGATCAGCTTTTCGGCTGTATCCCTTGATAAGATAAGGTTGTTAAGCCTTGAATTATGAATTATTAGGTGATGGGATGAGAGGTGATCGTGGCCTTGTTGAACCATCACAGCATTCGGTTTCAAGAATGACCGCGGGCAATCACGAAACGTCGGTCAGGATAACCGATCCGGGGATCCAACCCGGACCTCCTGACTGCGAGCTGCTATGTTAGCGCAGCATCGCGCCATCAACCTGGGGAAGAATACCGCCACCTTCTGAGATAAAAAAGTATGCTCTACCCTTACGGGACTAATGACCACAGCAATCAATGAATCATAAATAAAAGAAAAATTAATGAAAAATAAATAAAACCGATTTGGAGGACTAATGGTTTCGCATCACCGTGTAGCGGCGAAGAGGCCGCCGCGCCGTGACGAAACAGCCCCCCTCGCCGCTCTTCGCCCCGCCCGCCCCGCCCCGCCCCGCCCCTCCCCGCCCCCCGCCCCGCCCCGCCCCCGCCCCTCCCCGCCCCGCCCCGCCCCGCCCCGCTCGTCGGCGGCGTCGCCCGGGCCACGAGGGTGGACGAAGCCCCGCGCCTCGGGCGGAGGAGGCGAGCGGTTGTCGGGCGTCTGCGACTCATTAAGGAGCGTGTCCGCCCCGCGCCCGAGAAGAAGCGGCGGAGGCTCGCCTGCCACTCAGCGCTCCCGCGCGCCATGTATCACTGCCCTCGGTGCCTGTGTTACGTGCTGGGGAGAAAGCGGCGGCCAACAGTTTACGTTGAAATCCAACATTTTTTTTACCATCCTCCTTTCGAAAAGGGATGGATTTATACGGGTTGACCTCTGAAAGTACAATGTGTTTTGCACGCTCTGGTTTCTAAGCGACTAGGTGGTATTTCCGGAAACAAGTATTTTGTTTGTGGGTGTTACCATCCTCGATAGAGATCGTGAGCCCCGTATGCAGACATGCTTAATTAGTTCCATCTAATTATTTCTAACACGAAGAAGCAAAGATTTTTTAGACAAACTCAATCGGGGGTAGTGATAATCATAGCCTTATCGTGCCACACAAAATGACTAATTCGATTCGAAGGCTGACAGGAACTGGGGAATGAGCTACTAAAGGATGATGAATACCTGATGAATTAAATGTATGCTGGTGGTATTAGCCTATTAAACGTCCTGTATTGTCCACAGGAAGCTTCTGTTTTTATTTTGAACATTACTAAAATGTATATCCTCCTGCTATTATCAATTTCACACTAAGTTGGAATTTAAAGTAACAAAAATGTATCCGTGCCAGATAGTTTTAAATCCTATAGTAGACATTGAAATGATAATTTATATTGTAAATATACTACCCAACAAGTATCTTTCTCATAGTGATTATTATGGTCGAGTCTTGGCATTAAGGATCTAGTAGCTTTGATTTTATCATAACGATAATCATTTTTAGAAGATTTTAATATCTTCTCAAAGGTATTTCTATATTACCAACTGAAATGAATCTTTCATTGATAAGCTACTTTGACATCAAATCCAAAAACCCACTTTCTAGTTCTGCAACCAATATTTTTAAGCTTCAGAAGGAACTTCGCAAGAAGAAAAAGTTATATAATGATCCGCGAAAAAACGGCGATTTTTTGCCGAAACCCCCTTTTTACATGGCCCTGGCAAAAAAAATGGATAAATCCAGTTGCTATATTTAGAGAATAATCCTCTAACACTTGGTGTAGACCGAATCCCTGTTTTGTGGGTTCTTGATACCAAAATATCGACTGACAGCAAAATGTCTGCCTGTCCGTCTGTGAACAACGCTAGCGGCGAAACCGTTCAGCTGATTTTCTCCAAAATCGATATTCCCAATCGCTGTGTCTGATGTCGCGGCCACTGGAATTTGAAACCGATATTTTAATTTTGGAAGATACTTTATATGAAGTCCCTGGAATATTTTTTATAAAATGGCGCCATCGATTTTGATTAAATTTTGTTGCTGGATAGTCTGAAGGACGTTTAAAAGAATGGTGCAGGTCTCATGTTGGTTGAAAACCCCGACGTTTTGAAAATTGAAAAAAATCAAAATTTTTTGGCATCATTGGCACTACAATGACGAACATGGTTTTATTCTGTATGAAATGTCATCAATTACAGATATTCAAATACGTTCAAGTTGAATTTTTCGAGTATTTTTTTGAATAATTGGGCGTCAAACTTAGTCACGAGTTCTGAAAATCCTGCGCTTCGTGATCGTAATTTTAGAAATGTTTTGAGGCACTTGGATGGTATGTTAGAATGTGTATATTATTTTATATTTCTGTGTTCGTTTCTTTTATTGGAGCTTTTGTTATACGTGTACAAATTAATCTTTTATACATTATTTAAAACCTATTATGAATATTTAAACCTATTAATTAATATGAAATAAAGATTGCTAGCTTTCAGTCGCCCGTTCCCAATTTACAATGTTGGATATTAAGTTAGAATTTATATATTATTTAATTTTATAACTATTAGTTTTTATGTTTATATTTTATTTTCGTTATTTAATTTAAAATTGCGTCTTTTAATGGTTTTATATGTGAAATGAATAGATCAGCGGTCATTGTTGGTTATTGTAACCCATTGTTTTAACACCGCACTGATAAGAAAAGGCGATAATGACGGTTGCCTTTCGTTCCTTGTACTATAAACTAATACTTGTATATATTTGTAGAATATTACAATACTACAGTGTTAAATAATTACTATTTATTTTTCGATCTTTTGCATTTCTTTGCCAACTATCAGAATCGTATTATTTATTAATTTTTACTTATTTTGGTTTCTCACATACTGCTTACGAAGAATATTATCTGGCTACAAAACTTAACCGATATGTTCGGGAATGCAAGGCGTACCTTATACCATGAATTCAATGCCAGAAATATATTTTCATTTATAGTTTTTAATAAAAAATCTATCCCATGAAACTAATTAATGTATGCACCAAACGATTTCAAATGCGTTTAACACAAAATTATGTCTGATATGTGTTAATTCGGAGAGATTGTGATATCAATAGTATTGCATAACAATTACTAATGGCGACACAGTACGTGTTGTTTTAGTACCAGTAGTTATACATTGCTAAATAGCTTTTGAAATATGTTATCTTATTGATTCAGGATTATCATTGTTATAATAGATACAGACACAACAACAGATGCATATTACCTACATATGTACACTACATATGCGCCAGGAAAGACACTCCGCACTGAGCCGAATGAGGGTTCCTATTAAAAATGGCTTTTATGTTGGTAGGAACCAAATCACTCAAAAACAAGTGAAAGGGACAACACTTCCAGCAACAGTTATGATTGTGGAGAGTAGCCAATGTACGTTTTCTTTTGTTATGAGCTGCAATTAGTGGAATATAAAAAATCTACATTGCTCAACGGGAATTTAACGATATTTATTGTTAATCATTAATATTGAAAGTTTACAAAAGCATTAACCAACAATTTCGAAAGAGCATTTAGCAAAAACTATAAATATCCAAACCTTACAAACTTGAAGTCAACTGGAAGTACTAGCAAACGGTACTGATAGTTTGCAGCAAATAACATCATTAATAGTTTCATATTAATACTATTTAGTTTAAAATAATAGTACGTTCAGCGTACCCATGTTTATGGGTTCAAACCCGATCGAAACCGTGGATTTTTTAGGGCGGAAAAATCCTTCGTACTCCGTCCTTCCCAAGGGGAAGTAAAGCCGGCTGTCCCATGTAGTAGATTTACTGCATGTAAAAGATCCTCAAGCCCAAACAAAGCCGTTCGGATAAATTCAAATCGCCTGTTTCGTCGCCCGAGATAATATCTAATTTCTTCGCTAGATTGTGAAAGGAGCGTAGCAAAATTTGCGTGGTCAGACGGAAGAGCGGGCCTGATGGACCGAGTCTCTCCACGTGTAATAAGTCATTAACTAACTAAAATAGTTAATATTACAGTTAATAGTATAATTACAGAATTTTTTAATATAATTATTATAGTGATTTGGTCAGAGCAAAACTGTTTTGAATAGTTTCGCCACTACGAAAAAGTTTTATACACATAATTTGGAAAGGGCAAAACATAGAACAATTTAAAAGTATTTCATTAGTTTAATGAATAAAATAAGATAATTAGTAACGTTTTTTGTTATTAATTCTAATAAATAATATTGCATTTCTTAAGGGTTCTCCAACAGATATCTTCATTAATGCAATTAAATGTCTGCGGATCATTTCTCTCCGCTCACTGACCGCGCACGATCGTGACATTATTTCTTTAATCCTGCTCGCAGAAGGTTATAGAAATATTTCGATTGTAAATTCAACACGGCAACATGAATTCACTTAGGGAGAGCCATCACGCGATGAAGGCCTCGGGCTGCGGTCTATCGGCAGTTTTTTGCCGCGAGCCTCGCTCGTCAGCGGAACGTCCCGGGGCCTTTCGAGGCCGTCAGAGCAGGCCTGCGATGCGATGGACGGCGGGCGCGAGGGCAGTGCCTGCGAGCTCTTAACCGCGTGTGCACCAGGCAAGGCAATGACGCGATGCAGCAATCCTCCCTCATTTGGAACGGACGAGACGGGCGTTTCATTTGCATAGATTGAGCGCGGGTCGCGGTGTTCTGACGCGAGGGTGATTTGTAACGTACGCGGAGAGCAATAGGTAACGGATTTCAGCTGCAGCACAAATGATAATTAATGAAAAGTTTAATAGCCTGTCAAATGGATTGTATGGATGTGTGTAATGAATTTTGTTGAGGTCATGGTGATATCAAAAGGACATAAGAATTGTGTTTGTGCACGAACGTACGCGAATTGCAAAGACCAGGAAGGTTAATAAAATATTAGTATTCAATTCTAAATGTCTGAAACTATTGCAAATCTGTAGCTTCAGAATTAATTAACGTCTTTTGAAAGAGCCGCATATGTGACATTAATAGTAATAGGATATGTACTGACTCGTATATTGCGAATTCATCCGAAGAAACTCTTACATTATTCTACATCAAATACAATGTTTCGTCACGCTTTGGTTTAGTACAGCCATTGTTGTTTGGGAAAATGTTTCGTTAAACATTTTGAAGTTCTTTTTTATTTTTTAAAATTTTTTTATTTCCATTTTTTAAAATTTAAGGTCGCCTCAACATCTAGGTCATTGGTGACTATTGGAATTAACAGTATGGTAAATATGAAGATAAACAATATGGTGATGATATAGGTTGAAAAGACGAACACAATACAACCATGCCGGAGGCGGGACTGGAACCCGCGATCCTTCATTCCGAGATCGCTCCGACACAGCTGCCTTAATGACCTCGGCTACCGGATCGTCATTTTGAAGCTTGTTTTTACATAATTTTTACCAGTAGCAGCGTGATGCAATGCATATAGGATGGCGAGACTTATCCGCATCAAATTCAAACCACCGAGATGAGATGCCTCCAAACAACGATGTCACAATATATTTTAAAATTTATCTCGATAGATTACAAGTTTCACAATTGTTGTAACTGCCATATAAGGCTTCCACGCAAACTGGCGTAAACGCACCCTACTCTGGATTTTGAACTCTCGGTTATAATGGACGAAATTCTCGGTTTCCGATTACAAATAAACTTTGCTTGTTTAGGTTATAGTGAACACTCCGCAACGGCTTTAATGACCATAGGAAAAATCTTGCAGGGAACAATACATTCTTTGCCTCAGAACTGCAAATTATAATAACACTAAGCGCTTACTTATGGCAATAGCATTCAGTGAGTTATGTCAATAGCGTGTTCAGGGCTTAGAGAACATGCCACTGAGGACATCGTTTCAACTTACCTAAGGCAATTATCAGGCCTGGAGACCACGAGATTAACTTTAGTAGAACCCTACCTTGTTACTACATTATAAATACTACGAAAGGATCTTCCAATCCAGAGAAATGACAAAGTGGCAACAAACAAGAAAGTGATAACAAGGCAAGAGTATTAAGTCTTGTAGATATTTTTCATCGTAAATAAGTGTCGAGAAAGAAGAAGATATACAAAACGTATAAATAAAAACTGTGACAGCAAAGAGTATTTATGTCGGTTTTCTTCAATTAAAATGGGACTGAACAATATTTAAATACAATATAGATCGTTGCACACAAGCACAGAACAATGCTGAGGAAAGGATGTGTTACACAGTTTCATGGAATAAATTAATGTTTTTTGCGTTTTGATTAAGCTTTTGCACAATTTGTATATTTTTGTTTGTCATTAGAATGTGCTGTCAAAGGATGCATAAGTCTAGTCGTCCCCTGTGTTCTGGTAACCGGGAATTATCTGCAATTTTTTTTTAATTTTTTAAAAATTTGTTGTGTCATTGTTGATGCAACGCAGCTCTTACCCTTGCTGGGCGTTGAGCGCTTTTTTCTGGAGTAATCCTCCCTTACTTTGTAAATTATTACACTGAATAATTACTATATTTGTCAAGTCTCGTCACGTCGCAGTCAGTCAGGGCCTTTTATCCTTTGAGCCCGGGGCTCGGCGCCGTTGGATTCCGGGGTTCCTAGCCGGTCATCCAACCAGGAATTCGCGAGACTCGAATTCGCTTAACCTTCGTGACTTCACGGATCGTAGTAAACGAATTCGGCTAGCGCCATCCGCTATTGAAGATTGTCGAAGCCATGTTGCAGGTGTAACAGTTGTCCAACACGAATATTAATTGTGTATTCATTTGTTCTATACCTAAAAGCAGCAAAGAAAAGCCATTTTTTAATTCCACGACAAACTAAATTGAATATCTTCACTTTAGCAAGGATTGCTAAAGCTTTAATCAATATTTTTAAAAGAGAATTTTAATGATTCAATGTTTAGGCATTTTAGAGATTTATTTCTGTCCTGCATGCTTAATGTTGGAAAGTAGTCGAGTAAAAATCAGTTTTGTACTTGTCACATTCAGTATATGGTTTCTCTCTCCTCCCCTCCTCCTTCCCTCTCCCCTTTTTTTGGAATTGGGAACGTTCATGCTCGGCATGAAGTTGATTTCGAGAAATTGTACGAAACAATCATCAAAACATCAAATGCAAAAATGATGGTAAAGTAGAATCACTTCGGATATCAACTCAACAGTTCACTACGGACAGTTCTAATAATTCTCAGAAGTTCATTTAGCTTCAATATTTTTCCCTTCAACTGTAATTTTAAGAAGAAGACGAAGAAGAAGAAGAAAATTTTTGTAACATTTATAATATTAACTAGAAATTGCGTCATGATTTTGTAAGCAGTAAATTTTGCGAAATAGCATTCTACAAGCTACCATAATATTTAGTTAACGTTTTGTTTTACGCTCCAGGAATACAGTAAATATGGAAATGTCGGTGAATCACTTAAACAATTCAGAGTTAGCGAGGCATTCAACTTCAAAATGAACTTTGGATTCTAATGTCTTTTAACATGAAAGCTTTTACGCAGATAAGTGAAAGGCGCTGCTAATTATTTTACGGCACAGTCCATCATAACAACGTAACCATCCTACATTAGAACTGCGTTGAGTATCGAATCCTGGAAGGAATTCTCACAGACAAAATGACCTCAAGTCCGTCCTTCTAAGCGGCACCCCTCACAGTTTGGATCTCGGTCACTAGGGACCTGTCTCCGTTGTGCCTATGATGCAACCAACATTTTTTGCGAGTGATCAACGAGGTATTGTTAGGAGGAAAAGTATTGCGTCCCGTTGTATTTATTTAATTTATGGGCACGAAGAGCGCTGTGCTGAGTACCTCGTCTGGTCGTCCACGTTTTCGGTGTTCATCGTCCAATTCTGGGTATTGCCATGGCGCAATTGAAACCAACAGCTGTGTAGTTCAGGGGTGCGCGGATGACAGAACACGGGCCTTGAATGGCACATTCACCACATGAAGCACTCTCCGTTTGGTCTTAAATGCGATAAGAATGTATGAACTAAAAATACGAAACACGACACGAAACGCTGTTTTATGTTTGTGTTCTTTGTTTGCCATATGTTAAGTTACCAGGAAATGTTTCTCACCTGCAGTCTGAAAGCCAGAACTAATTTTAATTCAGTCGAGGTTCATGCACTAGTATAAAGAGAAGGAAAGACGAGGTACATGAGAAGCCAAAGATAAAAGCAAAGAAAGATAAAGGCATAAGCTACGAAGTACAGATGAAGGCCTAAACTACGAAATACAGACAAGGCACAAACGTCTTCAAACTAAATATATTACGCGCGTTATTCTGCGATGGGATGTGAAAGATCTATCGGTTCGATATGCCTCTTCATTCCGTTCATTGATTGATAAGCGATTCTGGGCGCGCCAGCTCCTAAGGTCATTAACTCCGCACGTGTAGTGCATGTTTTCAGGAGGGAAGTGGTGGTAATCTTCCCCCGCTGGCTAGCAAGATCTGGCCCTATGGCCATAGGGAGATTTTCCCCAACCAGGCATCTCCCACCAACGAGGCACTGTCCCACCCGGGAAAAACTGTAAGCTGCAGACCTGTCTCCCGACAAGTGTTGTAGTGTAGTGCATGTGAGTGTATGTATAAGTAAGGGGTGAGGAAAGGCCAAGGGAGAGGAAGGAAAGATTGCTCACGGCCCGTGGCCCGTTTGTTTGGTTACTGCTCCAGCATTCGTCTGGTATTAATCGGGGAAACCGCGGAAAACTACCAATCAAAGCAGTCGTCCACTAGAATTCTTCATATTTCAATTCGACCTAGCTGAAAACCTAGTTTCCAAAATCCTGCCATCATAGACACTCCAACCCTAGAATCTCCCGGTCAGAGGCACTGCAGTGACATCAGTGGATGCTCTGAGCCACTTTTCCCGGCCTTTTCTTTCGGGCTTTTCTTTCGAGAATCTGCCAGACCATGCTGTGCTTTCAGGAGCGCCAGTTGCTCTGTCTATACCCGGACGCTTTTTGACTCTTCTAGCTGAAGTGTGACTCTTCGCTCGCGTCCCAATACCTACCTAAAAGAGACGCCTATAGATAGTAGTTAAAGAGAACAGGAGATCCTCTCTGATTCTATGTAGCTCCGATATAGACGTATTCTCTTCAGGCTGCAGGAGTGCTGAGGTGTGGACTATTAAAGCACGAGGAGAGGAAACATTATTATAACCATTTCTACAGTTTTCATGATGCTTGATAGCGCACAGTGTTTAAAACTCGATGTACGTTTCCTCATCAACTCAAAAATTTTGCATTTCCCCATAACACCAAAGAAAATGTTTATTTCGGTAATTAAATTCAGGAGAAGGAAGTACTTATATATCAGAAGGAATTTCCTCCCTTTTGTCCCCGAGAAAACGCCTCTGAAATTATAGTGTTATGGTTAGCATCCGCGTGAGAGTAATAGAATTCAGAACCAGCCGGAAGTTCAGTAGGAGTAGTATACTGTAAACAAACGTAGCAGCTTGGTCCTAAAAATTTTAACAAATATTAATTCACTTACCTCAGGGTAGAATCCCACAGAAAGTGTTTTCTAGAATACTTTTCCAATTTCGAAGCCGGCCGTATATCACCAGGATCTTAGTAGGCACTTCTGATACTCGAAGCGCTGTGACAAACTCGGCCAGGGCCGGATTTAAGTATTGGGGGATCCCAAGCACAACATTTTGTTGCCCTCCCCCTCCCGTAAAAATAGATCCACCTTTATTAAATAAAAAACTTATCTTAATATTAGTGCTTTATGAACAGATACATTAGTTTTCATACAAATGAAGAGTAATAATTTTTATATACAATTGGAATGATTGAAGGCGTTGTCATTGTCAACAATAGTATTTATTTCACAAATAGCAGCTTGATGGCTTAGCCATCATCATCAGTGTTCTGCTGTCTGGGAGCCACAAGAACGGAAGATGATGATGGCTAAGCCATCGAAAGCTGCTATTTGTGAAATAAATACTACTGTGACAATGACAACGCTTCAATCATTCCAATTATGTAAATGTCAACTACACCTCACCACTGAATCAATACAATTTATATACAAAATTACATATATTTATTACATTAAATTGAATATTTTTCCGAAGCGCGGGGGCCCTCGTGGATGGGGATGAAGAATGTTTCTGCATTCGGAAACAACTGCTTGTTTTGCTTGTAGGTAAATCCGGACCTGGACTTGGCTAAACTCCGTTGCAGATTACTTCGTTTCTGACGGTCAAATGTCGTGTGAAATCGTTCGGCCGTGGTCGATGCAGAGCTTTCGTAATATGCACTCCAATTCCGTCAAGTCACACGTTTTCATTTTTTGTCGTTTGTAACCAAAACTATAGAGTTTTCTTCGATAATACTTTTATATATCTTTAGCGCTTCGACTCAATTTAAGCACAACCTATTGGTGGTTTAAAAAGAATGAAAATTGCCAGGAAACTGATAAGCAGTAACAAAGTTTTTCTCGGATAAATCACATAAAACACATTTTTTTTACTTTTAGAGGGGAAAACGGTGGGATTTTTTTTCGCAATAAATGACTCGTCTACTTGTTAGCGTCCCATCAAAGACAAACCATTTCAAAATTTTGAAGCTCCAAGACGTATTTATAAATATTATATTTCCATCTTCTGCAGCCATCACACAGCCCTTCAAGTGAATTCCTTCCCCTATGAGACGGCGGTATTTCGCGAGCTCGAACGTAACAGCCAAGTCACGCTTCGCGGGTTGTGGGACGCGATCTGTGTTTCGGGTTTCACTTTACGAGGCACAGACGCTGCCCAAGGCGACGGTCAGACGAAAGCTGAGAACAGCACCCAGTGCTGAATATTAGCTTTGTTCGTGCCGAAGAGTGTATGAGTCTCTGGGATCAGTGGCGTAATCGGTCGATTGCTTAAGTGGACATTGTCGAAGCGGAGAAAAAGTGAGAAAGAGAAGAAGACTCTTGAAAAATTTCGCATTCAAGAGATACTAATCTGCCTAGAAACAAATAGCGATTCTTCTACTTAAACGAGCACAAGGTCGATTACGTTGATAGAAAATAGACTATCAATTGAAATCGATAACTACATGAAATTGCATCGTTTGAGATGTTTCTAGAACACTCCGAAATTTGTAAGACATTCGTAAGGACTAAAGTGAACCATTGCTGCATCTCAAAACCTTTCGTTCTGTGCAGAGCAAGTGACTTTGTTGGTTAGCGAACTTATTCTAATGAGTGAAATAAAAATGTGTGGTTTTGATTAGCATCTACGAGATGAGATTGAAGAAACGTGGCTTTTCGCTTTTATAAATCCAGGCCGTCCAGTCTTCGAGGCAATTCAGAGTAGATTAGAGGAAAGGTCAAGGGGACCATATTGACAATATTCGAACGAAAAAAAAAGAACATGATGGGAAATTTTATTCATCAATAGTTACAAAAGATTTAAACAGTTTGCTAGCAACAATTTTCATAACTATTCTTCGTAGTCTGTAGTTGTAGAAATAATTTGCAGTGTAGTGTAGAGCAGAGCAGTGCCGTGTAGCCACGGTGTATCGGAGTTTCCTGTAGTGCTGTTCTGACTCAATTGCAGTTAAATATGTATTTTAAATATGGTATATATATATATATATATATATATATATATATATATATATACTGTGACGTCATGAGATTAGACAACCCCATAACGCCACCATCAGCTACGAGAAGAAACCCACGAACAGAGGAGTAGGGTACGCGGCGGAGCGATCGCTTGTAAACGCGCCATCTACCCACAGCTTTTCGAACTCTGACGCCCGAACTAGCGAATAATGTTTTTCCAGGAGGTCATGAAAAGAGGAGAATATTCGCCCCTCCAAAAATATCCCCAGGTGCGAGTACCATAAGTATCGCGGCGCGCCTCGGAGGACCTCTCTCGGATTGTAGCAACGACGGCGACTAGACTGAGGTCTCTTTAATTGCAGCAGCGACGGCGACTAGACTGAGTTCTGAAGGCGATTATAACTTGATAGCATAGGAGTTTATTTTAACTTGGTGGTTAAAAGTTAGCTTGAAGCGTATCAACGAAAGTGATGTAATTGAGAAGTGGAGTGCACGAACATTCTTCGCATTAACATTCACAATATTTGAGAGAGCAAGTGAAGTGACTGTTTGACTCCGAAATAATTTCAAAATTTGTGAAATTTGCGCAGAAGAACATTAACTAAATCCAGCATTTGATATTGCACGCTGAGACTACACAGGCCCAAAGTGTGGTAGGTAGGCCGAGCATTTAAAGCATAACTTCAGCAACATTAATTATTCGAGGCTAGAAGCGCCTCGAACAAACTTGTACGAGGCGCGGCAGAAGAAGAATAACGACCCCAGGAAGAGCGAAGCGTAGGTGAGAAAGATTTGGACTGGAACGAGAATCGTAAGAGTCCAGAGAACGGGAGAAGGGTGTGGAAATTGGAGGCGTGGCGGAGACCAGAGCTCGACGGAAGAAAACTGATAACGTCGTGGGACAGCAAGCGAAAATGACTGGCAACGCTAGGCTGCGAGCGGAAGAAAATCCCCAAGGTTACCCACAGGCGAGCAATGCTGAGCTGTTGAGGTAAAAGAACTGGCATCTTTTATGCGGCGTTCAGTTGGGGAAAGAGAATAGCCGTAAATACACGACAATTCGTGTTAAAATTGGGTGAAAAGTTCAGAATAGGTGGGAGAAGAATTCCGAACGATGTGAGTGGAAGTTTCAAGTTCATTTACTGCACGTGTTATTGAATTCATTCAAAGAGGCCATACCTTGTACAATTTTACTTAAATAGTTCATGATTTTCACATGTTGTACAGTTGATGTTATCTGGAAAGGTCATAGTTTATTGTATTGTGTTAAAAGTAATTGCTTTGTGTGATATGTAAAGGTGTCATATTTAATTAACGTGTATGATACGTTTTATTGTTTTGTTCTTTAAAGTTTACAGAGTTATGGTGAATGCGAAGCCCAAGGCTAGCACCTGTGAACGGGATACTTTAAAACAAGTGCAAAATTCATTTTAAAAGCCGTGCACGGAAAAATTGGAGAGTAGAAAGAGTAAAATAATGTGGTAGATAAAAATCAGAAAGAGGAATGAGCAAATTGGGAATTGTAATTGGTTAAAGTGAGTTCACGCAGTCGAGGTGACGCCAATTTTTTTTGCCTTCTTTTCTGTTTTTTTTCAGTGACCAACTACTTAAAGTGCATTATCCTGTTATATAATTGTGTCACTGTGTTTTTCATTGAATATATGCTCATTTTATTCGCATTTTATCTGATTCATTGTGTCATGAGTTCAGACCTTTCTCATACCCAAAAGATCCTGCTTCCTGAGAATTTTAAGCTCACTTCACGAGCATTCATACTATCACGCCCACACCACGTGTGGAAGGTAGGAGGTGGGTGTGTTAGAATATATATATATATATATATATATAATGATTAATTAAAATACGAATCAAGAAATTTAGTATGCAGAGTAATAAAAGTGCTCATATAACGAAAAGAAAATGCACCCTTAAATATAAAAGTCTCGCCAGAATTGCTTAACGAAAAGTTTTATGCGCAATGAACGATCTTTATGAAACAGCTTTATATCGTGTTACATCCAGAAATATTAATTTATTGGATGTACCATTATTAAAGTGACACGGTCGCTATATAATCTTACTGCTGGTCTTAACTGAAACCACAGATATATAACAGAAAGTTGAGACATTTGATCCACATTTCGTGACGTACTTATTTTCCTGATTATCAAAACATAAAAATTACAATATATTTCTTTCTAGTGGCCTGCAGTAGCAAAAATACTCTTGAACTAAACCATGCAACATAGTTTTCTTCAAAATGTAGCACGCACTCTGATCAAGAACTTCAAATAAACTCTCATATAATACTGCAATAAATTAAATATTTCAACTGTTTTCCCGAATATTGAAATATAAGATTACGGGGTTGTAAATAAGACGGTACAACACTTCTTTACAAACCATACAAAAGGTCCTTCCATTACACAAAATGCAAATAGCAAATATTTAAATTGCGGGCGACCTATTTCTTGGAGTCTTGTTGTTCCATGATCAGTTGCGTTGTAAGCAGTGAGGAACTGAGTATGAGAATTTAGTGGGTATGCGCAATATGAAAATTGAAATGATAATCCTTGTGTTTCGAATTCAAAAGAAACAATTTTGTTACATTTCAGATATCTGATGCTTTTCAAAAGGTGCTTTTTAGTTATTACATTTCTTCAACACAAATGTAGCAAAAATTAAGAAAAGTAGTGTTGGCGCTATTAAATTTAATGTCACTGCAATAAATAATACATTAACGTATGTATGAATAAACTTGAATATTTTCAACACGACTAAATATTATCATACCAAAAAAACTAATTATACCGAAAATTATTGGTATTAATAATAGTTATAAATTACTATTTGTGATGCTTATTTAAAATGGAAAACAACGGTTAATTCCAAACCAACATTACCGTTCTCTGTAGTGACTCTGACTGGGAAGATCTAGGTGGGATGGTTATGGAAAATCGACACTAGTTAAATTGAATTTAGTCACAAACTGGAGGAGAATTCTAGCGACCGACTACCTTGATAGGTCGCTTTTCCAATCAATACCACACGAATGCCAGCGAAATGACCCACGAAACGAACCGTGCGCGGCCATTCCTTCCTCTTCCTTGTCATATCCTCTTCCCTTACACAAACACACTTACATGCTATATCTATATTTCCACACACGTCGGTAGACCATGTGAGAGCTTAGACTATGTCACGATGAGGGCGGTGTTCCGCTGGTGGAGGCACCTGGAGGGGATACCAGGTTGACACCGAGTCGGAACCGAATCTCACCCTCCAGCGGAGGAGGAACCTCCCGGGATAAAACAATCACTACACCAACAGGACTAATGACCATAGCTGTCGACGTGCCCCCAAAACTATTCTTACTGTGTTTTATAAGTATCACTATGTATTGCTTAATAAATATGGAACTACATGAATTCGATTCAGAAATGTCTGTTCATTGTTGAGTTTACTTTTGCTGTAAAAGCAGAATATTAGTTATCCCACTTGGCGGACTTGACCCGATGTGTCGTCCAAAGCTTTTATGACGGACGCCTCGCTACATTGCAATTTCGGCGGATTTTAAATTGAGATCAACTTCTCCGCTCTCTGGCAAAATATAATTCCCCAACCATTAGCCCCCTCCTCCCCGAAATCGTGCGTGGAGCATCTTGCGTGGCCGGCAGCGACAGGCATCGCGGGAGCGACTCGCTCGAAGCCTCGCAGCCTCGGGGATGGCCGGGGGCAGAGAGCAGCCTCCGGCCTGTTACGGATGCACAAGCGGAGCACGCAAGCGGCAGTGAAAGTCCACGCCGCACGGCGCGCTGGGGCTTCACCGACCGTATCGGCTCCGGGGCGCTCGCAACTCAGAGCGCTGGCCGCCAGCGCGTCTGCTTGCGCTGCCGCCGCCGTCGCCACCATCATATCCGATCCCATTGTCTCTTTCGACTCATCTGCTCTCCTTCACCGTTACTAACTCCACCCTGCAGACTCCGTCACTATTGCTGTCTCCGTTATAGTTGTCTGCGTCACTATCATTGTGGGTTTCGACGCTATCATTGGGAGCTTCGTTATCATTTTGGGGTTCGTCTACATTATTGTCACCATCGTTGGGATAATTGCCACCTTCGACAACAGCATTGTCAGATTCATCTTTGACGGCTTCGTTGCCTTCATTGTGGGCTTCCTTATCTACTTTGTCTACTTTTTCGACATCATTGGCGATTCCGCCCATGTCATTGTCGTCTTCCTCGCCATCATTGTCGCACTCGTCACTTTGTGGGTCTCTGTTCTGTTGTTCTCTTCGTCAGTCACTGTTCTCTTCCTTAGTCATTGCCCTCTTCCTCAGTCATTGTCGGCTTCGCCAGTCATTGTTGGCTTTGGCATTCATTGCCAATTTCATAACTCACAGCAATATTTTTCTACTATCGTTTTAGGTTTCGTCATTATCACTGACTTCTTCACTATCATCAGCTCCGTCACTGTCACCGTCTCTGGCGCAATTCTTGCTCCGATCGGGGATCGAAACCGACATCGCACAACGGAAAACTAGTGTACTGTCCCTGAGCCACCCGAGGGGCTATAATATTTGTAATAAATATAAAATAAAATTGAGAAACAACATTTATGTATCGCGATTATTCCTCTGCCAAAAATCATCCCAACTATTATCGCCCTCTCGTCTTCCTCTTCAGAGCTATCCGTCGTCCTCCACTTCCTCCTCCTCTCTCCCTCTCCCTCTCCGCTCCCGCCACGGCTGGCGTCGCAGTCTCTCGCGAGCACGCCGCGAGACGGACACGTGCTTCACGGCGCAAGCGCAACCGCCTCCTGTGAATCACGCGGTGCGACGAGGCAATGGATGGGCGGCGGGGGGCGGAGGCGGCGGAGGTGGCGGTGGCGGCGGCGGCGGCGGCGGCGGCGGGGGCGGAGGCGGCGGCGGCAGCTGCGGCGGCGCCCCGCCGTGTCCGGCAAGCGGCCGAGGAGGTCGACCTCCGAGTCTCGACGTTTCCTCTCGCGAAGAACAGACGGCGGCGATAACCAGCGGGTCAGTGGGCGGGATGAGAAGCTCGAGGTCGCCCAGCGGTGGATGGGATTTGCTTCTCCGATACCGGAAGGCAACTTCTGCACGGCCTTCTACAAGAAGTCAAGAAGTGGCTACATTGAAGAAAACGAGATCACGAGCGTGTTGCACAATGCCGCTGTGAGCAGTCAACTCGCCGGTCGACGAAGATCAAAGCTGTTACTTTTAGGAAAAATAATTAATTATTTACGTAAGTAGTACTTACAGTTAGACCTCGCGTGCGAATGAAATATTAACGGACGATGGAACAAATGGAGCCGAGCACATATTTAAGCGTGAATTCACGGAAACTAAGAAGTACATAACTTGTGATCTTTCTCTACAAGAGGTGGCAATCATGATGATTCATGTTGCATCTACACCTTGACGCAACGCGTCTCCAAGCCCCTTAAGGGGCGTTGAGCGCATTCTTTTTGGAGTAATCCTCCGTTACTCAGTAATTACTATACTAGTCAAGTCTCGTCACGTCGCAGTCAGTCAGTGCCTTTTATCCCTTCGGCCAGGGGCTTGACGCCGTTAGATCCCAGGGTTCCTGGCCGGTCACCGAACCAAGAACCCGCGAGTCTCGAATTCGCTTAACCTTCGTGACTTCACGGAGCGTAATAAACGAATTCGGCTAGCGCCGCCGGCTTCTTGCGGTTATGGTTTGTTTACTCTTTAATACGTAGTTACTTCATGTGGTCATGACTTTTCGGCAAAGTCTATTTTCCCGTCCGCATATTGCTTAGTAACTCTTCCAATCGAACAGAGAAGGTAAATATTACTTTTTAAAACTATTACTTACGCATTAGCGCAGAAAACGTATTTTTACATTGAAAACATTTACATAATATTTCAATTATTATGAAATTTTGAAATGTGTTCCTTAAATACCTTGTTTATTTGAAGTCCCCAAGAAATATGTTTGTTGTGAAATGTTCATCTAACATTCGGATAGATTTTACTTGGAATGAAATATTACAATGCTTTCTTGTATGAACTTCTGTCAGCTACGTTTTTAATTTCACCTGTTTGGAAACTGGTTGTTCATTTTCGAAAAGAGAGAACAGTTGTCACTGACAAGCACGGAGCGAACGGAGTGGCCGCTGCGACAGATAAACACGAAGAAAGGAAAGACGAGAAAAGGAGTGGAAATGGCGGTCAAATGCGGAATATTCTCTCTCGTTCTCGTATGCGAGAAAGGCTACGTGAGATTGAGACTCACGAAGTACCTTGAATCGAGAAAGTGGTCGAGAAGCAGTCGACTCTACTCTGGTAGCCGGTACACCTCGCTGCAAGTAGATAGCAGACATTTTCTAGATCGTAGCGTAAAGTAACCTCCAGATCAATAGCGTATGAAGTCCAGAAAGAGTACGTGCACATTTAGGTCGAACAGTGGCGGCAGACTGTGACTCAAGTTCCATTATGTCGCATTAAGTATAACGCATGTGTATATCATGAAACCTGATCTAACGGGCATCTCATTAAACGGCTATTTTTTCGACCGATTGATCTATTCTCTACGGACGCGTAAAATCACAATTTAAACACTCACTCGATCTCATAGACAGCAGCCACAAATCAATCAAAACGTGGCCTCGAGTAAGTGGTTTCCTCTATCGAATTTGAATGGCAATATATTCAGAAGTATAAAAGTATTAGAGAATGCTGTTGATTCAGTATTTATCTGCGACACACTTTCAGATTACAAAGACAAAGGAAATCTAGAGTCGCTCATGTCGCAGGGAATTAACTCGTTTTAGGTAAGAACAGAAGAATTAAATTTCTCTAAATGAAATAACAAACAGTTCTCTGCACCCATTCCGCATCATTATAATGAAGCAACCTGTTGGAACTAGTTTAGAGTTGAAAGAGCATACCGCTTTCGCGAAACAGATCTCAAGATCATTCGGCTTTTTGTCGGAAGGTCGTTCTCAACAGGATGTGAATTGTATCTTCAAGTCGATTTTACTTGTTCTATTGGGTGAGGACGGCAAGTGAATTTCTCGAGTAAGAGAATGAGAGGCATATCAATGGCATTTGACATTAGGTGAGACAAAGTAGTTGCTCCTAGATTAACTTTTATTTTGCAATTTAACGTAATAAAAACGATTTTACAAAAAGTAAATTTCATTTTTACAGCTATTAACACTACTCCTCCTGTTAGACAATTAGAATATTATACCACTAATAGACGCATCGTGTAATCGACTAACCTGGTTTAATTGGTCTTCTCGAAAACGGCCAATTTTCGCCGGAACCATCAGTGACCGCTTAATATGGGTTTCACTGTATGCAGCCACCAAGTTGAAAGTTAGTTATGACTGGGGCCCGGATTTTAATAAGTCATATATTTTTTCTGAACCTTCGGATGATATTTAAAACAAGGGCATTGTCGATTAGAAAAAAGTATTTTTACTATGCATATAAAGTCATATTTACGCCGATTTTAGTAAAAATCATATTTTGCAAAATTTTGCCAAAACGGCAGGCATATGTCATTTGTCATATTTTTAAGGACACAGAATAAAAAGCTTGAAAATGAGTCTCGCATGACAATGTATCAAGTGATATTGTCACAAATACACTCCACAATTATACCACAAAGGATTATTTGAAACGTAAGTGAATTTGAACGGAGTGAGTTACGTCAAGCTCGTGGTCATGTGGCTGAAAAAGTGTACAACAAATTGCTGCGTGTACAAGCAATTTTTTAATGGTAGTTAGTTCCAAAGACTGCAAACCGCATGAACCACACTCAAAATCTGTTCTTGAGTGAATTTTGTATTTATGTTATACTTAAAAAACCAACAGGTATTTTAAAACAAACTTGTATAGCGTCATATTTTATTTTTTTAAGGTCATATTCATATCGGTTTTAGGTCATAAATGCTTGCATATTTCGCTGAATTTTAGGTCATTAAAATCCGGGTCCTAGTTATGACCGAATGATCGATTAGCTGCGATGTAAGTCTGTTCTTAAATGTGGCGGATTAGAGGGCTTCCACTATCACTTCGAGCCCGAAACACATCGCAAAGACTTTTCGTGATTTATGCTAAGATGCTTCATGGTGTGCAAAAATGTTCTATTACTGTAAGAAACGTTCCATTCTATATATGTGCGCTATTGTTAGCTGTATGTCTTCCCAGATATCAGCAATCGGATCGTATTGAAATGTTTGTCGCTGAACTCATCATGTCTTGGAACAAATGTCCCTTCTACCTCTTGTTGCCTGCTCACGAGAAGATTCTCATCGCCAACGCATTCTGAACTTTGCATCGGCAGCTCTCCCTCGAAGGCCCTTTCTCTTCCTGGATCAGCGAAATTTACGAATTATCACCGGCGAGATTTGATAGAGTCTGAATGTTGATGAGATCGTTCGTTGGTCCGTCACTGAGAAATCCATTCTACTTCTCTCTCCTCTCTCAATATGCCCATATTGCTCAAACTTCATTGTTGCAATATAGTTCGTGGAACGAGGTGCAGCGCAGCGGTAGACAATGCTTCTTACTATGATTTCGACAGGACCTTAAATAGGAAGCTCATTTCAAATATTTGGAACGTTTTGCTGTCAAAATTGTGCACTTTTTTGCACACCTATGACGCAAAAGATACCTACATATGCAGCGGCAGCAATAATTTAACAAAGAGATCTCCCAAAACAAAAGCTGTGAGAGCAATGAAAACAAAAACCTAACAGGAAAAAAAATCACCGACGCCATCGACACTAATACGTACACCGACTTAGGTCGCTCAGAGCATTAATTGATGTCATTGCAGAGCCTCTGGGCGAGAGGTCCTAGGGCTCGAGTCCCGACGGTGGCAGGATTTTCCACACTAGCTAGATCGCATTCAGACACTTGTCTGGCTAATTCTAGCGTCCGGCTTCTCTGATCGGTAGGGCCACAGAGCACTCGCGATCTTTCTTTCCTCCTCCTTGTTCTATCATCATCCCTTACTTACACACACTTGACAGCAACATGTACCACACTATCACACTTCCCGGGAAAGCAATCGGGAGCTGAGCTTGTTTCGGTTCAGACTGTGCTCCGCTGGTAGGAAATACCTGGATGCACAGGAACAGCAAACCAGCGTGTAGGTCGGCGCCGTATCACGCCATCCAGCGAAGGAATATCCCTCGCTGGATACTCCCACCTTCAACGATAGAAAGTGAATTGCATTTATTGGACTATTGACCTGAACAGTAGAAGCACTCACTCATAAAATTAGGCAGCGACACCGACATCGATATTGCTTATTTTTTATTGATTCGTGATTGCGGGCTCGTTAACTGCTAAGTTAGAGTTTATTAGTCTACGTACGTGTAGTACACTTTTTTCTCGGGATTAATCTTCACACCCGCTGGATAGAGAAATCTAGCGCCTACCTACTATCGGCTAGCAGGGATTTCCCCAACCAGGTACCTCCCACCGGCGGGCACCGCCCTGCCGGAACAAGCTGTAAGCTCTCAACCGATCTCCTGGCAGGTGTGGTATGTAAGGGTGTGTGTTTGAGCAAAGGGTGAGGGTAGGACAAGGAAGAGGATGGAACGATCGCGCGCGGTCCGTGGCCTGTTTGTTAGGGTACTGTTCCGGCATTCGCCTGGTGTTGATCGGAGAAACCAGGGAAAACTACCGATCAGAGCAGCTGGCCGCTAGAATTCTCTTTCAGACAGTGACTAAATTCGTCCTAGCTATGTACGTAGCTAGTGTCGAATATGCGGCCACCGTCGGGGTTCGAATCTAAGACCACCCGGTCAGAGACACAGCAAGACGACAGTTGAAACCCTGAGCTACCTCTCTCGGTCCCCGGAACCCCGACACGACGACACCGACGACACCGACACCACCCGACCACACCGACGACACCACCCGCACCGACGACACCCACCCGACACCGACGACACCCACCCGACACCGACACAACACGACCTCCACCGCCACCGCCGTCGCCGCGTGCCCGTTGCTCTCTCCTTGACCCTGCTCCGGAAGATCTAACCTGCGACGCATCGCAACGCATCACACGACTTTCGCCCGGCACGAAGGTGAAGCAGGCGGCGCGGGCCAGCGGTCGCGGGGCGCGTCGGCGCTAATTGAGGCGCGGGCGGCCTTGGCGAGGATGGACGGCGCGGCGTGTCCTGCGTGCGGCGCAACCGCGCTCGTTTCTGAGCTTCGGCGCCGCCGCTCGGGAATGCTTCCCCCGCACATCGCTGGCACGTGCCCGCCGGAGCCCACCCGTCTCGGGCTAGATGAATGTAGTCGCGCAAATATTTGTAGGTGAAAGTCGAAATCGGATAGTGTATTTTTTTTTAATTTTTCATAGGAATGCTGATTTTTTAAAAAAATATATTTGTTAGAATATTTGTAGTTCAGAGTTGAAACCAGAGAGTGTTTTTTTCTTTACAATTCTTCATAGGAGTGCGGCTATTTTTTTCAGTTAAGGAAATATTGAAGTCCCTAATAATCAAGCCATCTCTATCTTTATTAATTCCTTAATTCCTTATTATTAGGGATTAGAGAACAAGAAACAGAGTGCTTCTTATTCTTTAATACTTAATAATATTCACCTTCGAATAATTTCTGAAAGAAACGCTGACTTTTAAGATCCGTTTCTGAAATTGTTATCAAGGTTTATAAAATCAATGACGATTTAGATGAGTTGATTCGTGGTCATTTGCATTGCCCACCACGCTGTAGTTACAAAGTAAAACAATGCCGTGGGATTGCAACCACAATCTGAGTTTCGTAGAAAGCAGAGGTTCTTGCTGCTTCTGCGTTCATTATGTAGGACATGAAACGGTTCGTCACAATTATAGGATGAATTTGCATGTACATATTTTGCCAATTACTTTTAAGATGCAATTTTGTTCCAAAATTGCCTTATATGTTTGATAGTGAGTTCCCTAATGTCATTTCTCCTCTGTTTTATCATCTAAATATACTATATGCATCGTCTTGAGTGTAGAAATACTGACTACTCTGAGAAAAATACTCTTTTCCAGCTAGGCAGCAGGTAGCCTTTTTGCTGCAGATACCTTCATGCTTAATACAGGTACTTGTGATAATGGGTCCAAACCACTGTTCAGATTCCTGTAGAATCTTAATCACGAATCACCTCAATATAATACTTCCTGTTATCATCACACATTTGTTTCAACTACGCTAAATTTATTTCGTCTTGTTGGTAATTTACGACAAAATGACCTGTCTGCCTAGGTGCTTGCCTACCCACCTATCTGTATGTCTGTGGTCGACGCTGCATTAAAATCTTCAGACGATTTTCTCGAAATGATATTACTCGATCGATCTGAACGAACCCTATACCCTTCGAACTTGCAATAGATATTTTAAAATGTGGGGTACTTAACAGAAGTCTAAACTTTTTCAACATTTTCTTAATAATGGCTCCAAATGTTTTCATTTTTCTCGAAGAAAGCAAAGGACGCTTAAAATGGCACTGTTATAACTTTCGTTAAACTCTTAAAAATTCTAAAATTTCAAAATTCAAAATTTTCACCACGTCTTCCAGCAACTACAACACTGTAAAAGATTTTTTGTTAATAAAATCTCTTCCTCAAACAATGACCTTCAAATAAGATCATGTACTACAATTTTCCAAAAATATAAATAGTTTGCACATCATTTTCGTGAAATAAGACTATCTTGTAAACAATTATTTTACAAAATGGCTGTAAATTTTTCTCTTTAATTTTTTTCAAATAGAGTAAAGTATGCTGACAAAAATAACTTAGGACCCATTTTATGAACTCTCCGTGTATTCGAAAATCCTAAAACACAACATTGCAAACTACAATTTTATTGATATTAATGTAAATATAATGTAATATGGAAATACTATAAAACTCAGAACTCTTTACCCTGATTCCTCCCATCTCTTTCAGTCTTTGAATTTCGTTTTCTTGGACCGCTGAGAATGGCGTTCAATGATGAATAAGTGGAAAAAGATAGGTGGTTCTACTCTCTTCCAAACACCGCTTTTAAATTGTCAGTGTCGATGTCTTTATTTTACATCTTTTCGAATGTTTTCAATGAAATTCTGAATTTTCATATTTGTATGTTTCTTAATATTTTTAGGAATATAATGAACTATTTTAAAACTAGAAAATATACGGTATTCTAAAATACGAATTACCAAGCTAGCAATGAAACCTTAAAATAATAGTTCATTCTTGACTTGTAATGATCTGTAAATCAATAGAATGCGATATAGCCTATAGACGAACCCTTCTCGAATTCATAAATAAGTCACAAAAACGTCCCTCAATGAGTATATAATCTAGTATGTGCTTTAACATATTGCCTGAAAGCTCAAAATGAATGAATGGTGAGTACAATCCCCAGTTTCGTAAAAGAAGCAAGAATTGCATTTAAAGGTTGCATTTCAAAATGCAAATTTTCCTTGAAAATTGGGAGGCATTTTGAAAAATGACATTTAAAGATCTGCAAATTTGCCATTTCAATTTACTTTTTCATAAACATTTTATTTTTCGAAAACTAAGTCAGAAATGAATTGATGCTTTAATTAATTTCTGATTAGGGTTCTGAAAAATCAAACTCTCACAAATGCAATAATGTATCAGAACTTCCTAAATGTAAATATTGACGACGTGAGACGTCTTTTATGTATAAAAACATTTCAGTAATTTTTATACAATCAAAAGATCACATCAAAATGGCGGCTTTTATGTCACATCATTCAGTACATTTAGCTCTATCCGTACAAAAAGTTAAAAAATAAAATTTGGGACAGTTGATAAAAAAAATCATATTTTTAACATTGCCCATATTTCACTGAAAATTACGCAAAAACTAATAAAGTTTTAAATACAATGTATATAAATGAATTAAAGAATAAAAGGTGGAGAAAAATATTGAATAAAAAATCTTCAAAATTTTATTCATATTCAATAAATCAAATATTGAAAATGATGTAGTTATACGAGGGAGTGCAAAACATTTTTCAACCTTAATAATTTTCGAAAGTTCAGAGTTAAGTCTGAAAATCGAGTCTAAATCATTTCATTACATGTATTCCACTTTTCTTACATTTAGACATTTCTTGAGTTTTGACGCTTGGGTGAACATTATTGTGCAGACGTTTCACTTTTCGAAGGTAAATACAGCTTATTACTGTTTATACGAAGAAAGCTGCAAATGCCATAACGTACAAGCAAAATACAACTATAATTTGTTGTATTACTTAAATTCACATAGAATATACTGTATATTGAGATGTTTCCTCCTTTTTATAGAAACTCATAATCTCTTTTTCCCTAAAACGATAGCCCAGATAATTTTATTTACACTCTTATGCATCAAATGTAGTCATAAAATAAACGTTCTAAAATGCGAAGTCAAATGAAAACACTTAGCCCTTTACCACTGAACCTTATATGAAGAATAATGTATGCATGTTTACCCAGTTACTTTTTAATACACCATATAATCTCTTCAGAATATTACAAAACATTTCCCTAATTATAGAATTTTGGCACCCAAATGCAAACCGGTTAATGTACGTAATGAAATGCGTTACATGTCATTTCCCAATATGAACAAGCACGTAACTAAGGACCAACCACACTACTATACGTGTACCTTTCTAGACACGTGTACAGCTCCAGAATTTTACTTCACGAGCCGTAGAACACACAATATGCTTATTCTTATTTCGGCGTATCTTCGCGGTTATAGACGAATTCCCGAGCCAAAAGGCATAGAATAATGAAGAACAGCTAACTCACTTTTACAGAACCTTGCCGTGCCGTTGCCTGTAATGAACAAGGAACGTGTTATTACCTAATTACCCAACGGTTGCCTCTAGAAACTTCGGATGAGTCACACTCGATATTTTACCGCCGAGCAAACCTCTAATTGCTGTGTTGTTCTTTCGACGGAAATGTGCCATTAATATCTAAGCAAATCCTCACAATCCTTGTGTCGGTGCCTTTCTCGCTCGCAGCTACGGAACGTACCCGTTGCGCAAGCAGTCCGGATATTAGGACCCGCAAGTGCGGAGAACACCGCGGTCTTATTGGCATAGCGGCGATGAAGCGTTCGATTGCACGCTGGCGTCGGAGGCGGGCGTCAAGGCACCTCAAAGGAGTCGGCGTTGAGTGGAGTTAAGTAACGGTGCAGTTTTATCTGAGCGGTCCTCTGCGGCATCGTACTAGTAGAGTGGCGATCCTCCTCGAGGTTAACACGGGAACAATGGAGCACCTCACTGGAATTGCATCAGCGGTCAGCGAGGCCTGCAGCGTTCCCATGCCGATTTTCATCCACGATCTGCGCTGACCGGAGGCTGCACGATGGAGCGATACAATGGTTTGTGGGTGCAGAAGAATGATTGTTTAATTTCATCTCCGAAGAGTTGCTTCATCTGCAGATCGGTTTCCAAATACTGTGCGTCGGTGGAGTGATTCGGCATTGGCTCCGATGAGATGCGATGTGAGTTCATTGCGGTCGGGGTCACGGACACCCTTAACCGCGTGCGTTCGAATCGGAGGCATTTGACGGCTCGCAGATAGGTTAAACGACAACTGATTCTAAGGATGCTTATTTTATGAACTTCGCATTTAGCGTGTAGGCCATAATATTTGGACAGCTTCAAAAAACTGACGTTGTGCTTTACCCTTAGGATTTACGTTTAGAACGAAGTTTCAGATTTCTATTCAAATTTCGTGATTTTTTCTTTAAATGAAACGTAATGAACCCTACATGTGTTGTCACTTGTTCTTATTAACCAGTTTTATAATAAAAAATGAATTTGTATGATATGTTAAAATTAATAGAATCAACACTTACCTGCCATCATTTATTCATTGTTCCAATTGATCTATCGAAATAAGGCGACCTTTTGTCGTCTAGTGCGAACAAGTTTGTGAGTATAAGGTTAAAGTAAGCGAAGCGAAGGTAGCAAGTTTTTTAAAGTTCGTAATTTCACTGTTTTTAATAACGAGTACAAATATCAGTGGATGTATATAAACTCCATATCTAGAAATCAACTCACACATGTGGAATTTTTAAAAAATATTTCCAGTTTTCGTAAGTAATGTGTGTTTACAGTGAATAATGATTGCATCGTTCTAGAATGTGTCAACCTTTCATTTCATTAGTCTTGAAGAAAAAAACGGAGTCATATGAAATATTTTTTGGAGGTTTTTCATAGTCTGAGAGTCCATATTTAAAACTTTGTTGTAACTTTTTTACGGCTCTTCCTTATCAGGTATGTAATCGCAACAATTGAGATAGTTCTATATTATAATGAAAGTGTCGGATCATTCGTCATTTTCGTTGGTACACATGTCGTAAAATACATTTTGTGTGTAACGTTCGTTCATTGATTGAACGTATGTTAATGAGGGTCTAACTATGAAGGGGTTATATACGTCTTATATCGAGAGAGTATATATGTCTTATATCGGGAAAGACATGGTGCATATTTCCTCGTTTTAAGCTTGAAGTATTAATTGAAGCGTATCTGCAGTGAAATTGAACTCTCTTTCCCCTCAGAGCTTCAAAGAAGCTGTATTCCTCGCCTCATTACATTCACACCTGATCATCCGTAACTAGGGTCTTAGTCGACGAGAATGGGGGGAGATAGAAGAGACTCGTCATTTCCTCTCCCCATATACAGGTGAGTCACATAACTTTAATAGCTCCTGTAACTCTTGAACGGATAAAGTTATTACAATGCAGTTTTCACGAAAGTGCTTGAGGGAATGGGGCTAATTCATACGTGTATTTATTTATACTTTGTTTTTCAAATGGAACTATACATATTAGTAATACAGGTCTCATGTTCGTTGAAAACATCAATTTTTGAAAATTGAAAAAAATGAAAATCTTTCGGCTTCTTCCTACAACTACTACAATTATGAAGATTCAATTTTGTCTTAATGAAATGTGTTCATCAAGTACAGATCTTCATACATGGTCACGTTAATTTTTCTGAAAACATGAGTATTTTTTGTGTAATTTGGCGACGAACACCTGCTCCCAGTTTACTGTGCTTCGTGAACGTAAAATGAATGGTATTGCTACGCAATTGGAGAGTACGTAAGTTAGAATTTGTATATTATTTCATTTTATATCGCGTCCTTTAATTGTGTTAAATATAAAAACGAAAAGATTTCGCTTTCTTAATAAAATGTGGGAATCAAGAGTAATGCATGTAAAAGCCAAATACTTTTGATGAATATAAAAGTAGAATATTTAAGTAATATATTTTCTATCCATTTTCTTTCTTTCTAGCGGTATCAACACCGTTGATAGGAAAAATGTGTATCTCATACGAATTAGCGGTCATTGTTGCATGTTGTAACCCATTGTTTTAACGCTGTACTAATAACGAAGGCCACAAATCCAGCTGTCTTTTGTTCACATAATACTTTCATGTATATATGGAGAATATTACAGTAATAGAGTGTTTAATAATGATTATTTATTTTTCAATATATTTGCATTTGTTTCCCAACGCTATCTGCATCGTATTATTTTTTAACTTTTAATTATTTTACTTTTTCGCTTGCGCAGAATATTATAAGGCTAAAAAACTCATCAGATGTGGTCGTGAATACACTACATACGTTATACAATGAATTCCATGCCGGAAATATATTTTCATTTAAAGTTTTCAATAAAATATTTTTTGCTTGAAACCATTTAATTTGCTCACCAAACGTCCTACAATTTCAAATGAGTTTAAAAAAATGATGAGTTATATCCGTTAATTCGGACAGAAATTGTGGTATAAATATTACATAACCATTACTAAAGGCCAAAAAGTATGTGCTGTTTTAGCACCACTAGTTATTTTTGGGTGCACTTGGCATGAAGCCTCTGTAACATTTTCGAAATTCTCTCTAATATCTCTCCAAATATTTTTCTTGATGTTTTTTCTTGTTGCGCTGATCGGTAGTTTTCCGCTGATTAGTAGTCCTCCGATCAACGCCAGGCGAATGCCGGAGCAGAACACTAGCAAACCGGCCGCGGACCGCAAGCGATCTTACTTTCCTCTTCCTTGTACTATCCTCACCTCATGCTTACTGTACTACATTCACTACACTACCATACGTCTCGTGAGACCAGAAGGGGAGTTTCGATCTTGTTCCAGCTGGAGCGGTGCTCCGCTGGGTGGGAGATAGCTGGTTGTACAAAACCCCTCTAGCCGACAGTAAGTCGGTGCCGGATCTCGCGAGGGAAAGTTCGCAGCCAGCTCCAGAGGAAAAAACGTGCACTACACGTACTATACCAATGACTTTAGAAGTTAACTCACACGGTCAATCAACCATATCGATTCTTGTGTCAAGGATGTTTTCTGCATGACTTTTTTTATCGATTTTTTTCTGCTCGGCAATCCTGCCTTTCAGGAGTTTGTATATTACTGTTTATACTTCCCCGCTACGGACTAGAGAGAGAAATTTTTGTAATGCTGCGCGAAAAAAAGGCGGATTTTCAGCAGAAAAACTCTTATTGCTGCGCCGTGGTAACGAAAAAGTGGATAAATCCAGTTGCTAATTATAGAAAAAATTCCTCTTTTACATGGTGTATCCAACCATAAAAATTGATGACGGTAAAACTTCTGTCCGTCTGTGAACAACGGTAATGACTAAACTGTTCAGCCCATTTCCTCCAAAATTGATATTCCCCTATTAATATGGCTGTCACAGCCCATTGAATTTGAAACTGAATTTTAATTATTGGGAAATTATTTACATAAAGCCCCCGGGAGATTTTCAAAATTTTCAAAAAATGCCTCCTACGTTGTTGATTAAATTTTGTTGGGTAGTGTAAATGACGGTTTAAGAGAATTGTGCAGGTCTCATGTTCGTTGAAAACCCTGATTTTCCGAAAATTGCAAAAGTTCCAAATTTGTTCGGCGTCTTCCTACAACAAAAATTTTAAAGATAGAATTTTCCTTTAATGAAATCTGTTCTTTAAAGATAGATTTTGAAATAAGGTCAAGTTCAATTTTTCGAAAATTTGAGAACTTTGCGCGAAGTTTTTCGTGAAAATACGTTCTGTTTAGCACGAGTAGTTTTACACAAACAGACCCTTCGGGATGATAACCTCTCACTCTTGAAGATTTGTACTAGCAAATCTACAATATTTATACATATATTTCTAATGAACACATCTACACAATTCGTATTAAAAACTCACCAATTTAAACGTATGTTATTAATTATCAAGGATGTTTTACTATATCTTTGGAATATCTTAAACGTCTCCTCGCAGTGTCTAGTCTCTTCCCAATTGTACATTTTATACTGCCAGGAGTGTGCTCGGGCATGATATTTTAATAAATGCCGAACATCGTAATCGATTATGCAAACGTAATGGTATGTCATTCATATGTTGTATTCATGTATTGTCATTCATATGTATCGTAATTCATATGTTGTCAAACTACTACACATAGAACTGTTGCTTAATCATATTATTGAGCTTCTCAGAATTCAGCATTGTAAAGAGCTGCATGTGTTGTCATCACAGAAAATGTATTATAACGTCACACTGGCCACCCGGCGTATACTGAAATCTTCAAGAAGTACCATTATTCGTCACAGGAAGACACACGATGATTGTATCTGCTAGCGCCGCCTCGTAATAGTTCATAAACTTCACACTAAAGAAAAAACACAAAATATTAAATTATTTACTTTAGCCCTGGGGCGCTAGCCGAACTCGTTTTCTATGCTCCGTGAAGTCACGAAGGTTAAGCGAATTCGAGACTCGCGGGTTCGTGGTTGGGTGACCGGCCAGGAACCCCGGGATCTAACGGCGTCGAGCCCCTGGCCGAAGGGATAAAAGGCACTGGCTGACTGCGACGTGACGAGACTTGACAAATATTGAAATGCCCATTAATGGAGGATTACTTCTGAATTAAAAGCATATTAATGGAGGATTACTCCCGACTGCAAAGCGTTCAACGCCCCTTAAGGGGCTTGGAGACGCGTTATGTCAAGGTTTAGACGCAACAAATAAGAAAAAAAGTATGTAATATGGGACAATTTTCTAATCAATCAATGTATTTTCAATTTGTGATTCCAACGTATACATTTTAGTCGAATCCATAATTGAGTTCCTGGAATCACGAACTAGAGGAAAAGATCAAAAAACAAAACCATTCCCGCTTTCGGCTTGCACACTCTGTGCTTGGTCTTGGAAGAGAGCACTTGGTCAACATTTTGTAGCATTGTAATACTGGGTTATTAAGAGATAGTTGCAGTGCAACATGTATTGACTTGCGAGCAGCGGTGGAGGCGGATTTACTATTTTTGTGGCCTTATACACTTACATGTACACGTACATGTACATGTCGTATATATATATATATATATAATATATATATATATATATTTACATGGCCGAGCTCCTTTGTGCGCGCCCAGACGCCAGGAAGGGCCGTGACGTCAGCAGATAGTAGGTAGGCTGGCGGTTGAGCGAGGCAGCGCCCCAAGTCAGAGCCATTTCGGAAAGGTGGCGCCAGCAACCGGGTAGGGCCAAAGTCACGGGACCTTCCATCGTGTACGTGATTGGCAGGGGTGCCACCGCGTTATGTGCAGATGATAGGGTCCGCGGAACCTTTAAATAACGCAGACCGCCGTTCTCCCTTCATCTCGTTTGAAACTTTCTTCGAGTTTCTCATTTGAAATTTTCTTCGAGCTTTTTCTCAAAAGTTTGACCTAATCGATCTTCAATTCAATTCAATAATGCCCGCTTCAATCGGCCGCTGAGTTTCCCGTGAAAGCGCTGGCGTCCAACCGCTCTAATGAGAGCGTGGTCGACCGCAGAAGACACGTGACGTTCCCCGGGGACACAGTTCTCGCCTGTCCGCGCCCTCTCGCCGCCAGAGAACACAGAAGACCGCTGCGCCCACGTGAATCTGCGGGAACCCGGACACTTCACTGGCCTCGCGGTGAATCAACCGATCCCACCGCCCTTCTGGACCCGCTGCCTCCCAACATCAGGCATCACCAAGATGCGGTGCGATTGCCAAGAGGGCAGTGAGAGAGAATTTTTTTGCACTAAAAATGGGATTATAGCCGATGCAACACGTAGGAAGTGCCGTGCTGCGAGTGTGACGGGATCAGAACGAGTTTTTAGGAGATTGTTTGCCTTAGGGTGAATGTAAGTCAATATGCAATAATAATGAATTATAGTTTAATGGTTTGCATATATACAAATGCTTGTTTTAGTGAGTAGTAAGCCGGAGGACCAATGAAAGTTTATAATGTTAATGATTGCTCTCCTTTCTTGAAGATCACTTTACTTAAAGTTTCTTGTACTGAAAGCACCATCCAGAATCACTCGGCTGAGTGTGTGGATGCCGTTGGAGCTGAGGATGGCTGTACGTAATTCGGTGGTGAGAACTGGAACGAGCGCGAAATCAGTTGGCTGGAGCGGTTGCGGAGGTTGCCAGAATTTGGTCAGGTGGGCCCTTTGGCCTTGGCCGGGGTTAATTGAAGAAGCCTTGGTAGGCGAAGCAGAGGCACGAGAAGATCGTTCTGGCTTGCTTGTTTGAAATGAGTTACATTTTACATCTGTTAGTTCTACGTAGAAGTTTGACAGTTATTGACTATGGTAGTTGAATAATGAGTAATAGTGTCAGTTTTGCGAATTCGTCTGTTCTATTCGGATTCTGTCGTGTGGAATCAAAGTTGCATTATTTATTAATGTGAGGAGGTTATTGAGTTCGTAGAGGAAGTCACCTGACATTGGCCGTAAACCTATAGTGAGGTGGTGAGACGCGATGTGCCCACGATCGTCTTCCTATTTGTGGGACGCGTGTTTGGGTCCGGAGAGTGGAGCGTCACGTGACATTGGGGCGATCGGACGCTCAGGCGGTGTCACATGAGGTGCCTGCGATGGTGGCTACCGTTTGTGTATTTGAAAGTTTTGTTCTCGCGGAAACCGCGGCATCTGGCACGCAGATAGTGAAGAAGCGGGGTGGCCAAGCGGGCGTATCCGCGTTGCTGATTGCATCTCTTTGTCGGCGAGATGCCTTAATAGCGTGGTATTGGCGCGGGAGGCACGTAGTGATTATGAGAAAAGGTTGTCTACATTTTGCGATCGGTGGCTGGTAGTGAAGCGATGGGGGTGTGAAAGCGCACCGCGCGGCGGAGTGGGCCCGACCCTTGGTAATGACATCTTCGCCGGCAGCCGGGGCGGCGCCAGGGAGCGGCGGTCGGGGGCTCAAGGAGTTTGCTTTTAATGTACGGGCTTCGGCGGAGGTAACGGAGCCGTGAGAAAGAGGCTCACGCGAAGATACTACGCATAAATGATTTTATTGGCCATTTGTATTTTGGGCTTTCTTTGAATCCGCGGCTGCAGGCTGGAATGCTCTGGGAGCGGGCTCTGTGAGGGTTGGCGAAAGCATGCTTTGAACGGCGGGTGGGGGAAGGCAATTAAGAGCTGCGCCCTGCAGGCGAATTTCATCGGCAGATTGAACAGGATTTAAATTAAAATTCGTAAATTATCAACAGATATTAAATTCATGCAAACCAATGCGGTTCGTGATTTGTAGCTTGATTAGCAATCCCCGACATGCATTCTTTTTCTAAGTAGACACCTAAATATAAGTGGTATTAATGCACAATTTATTTCTTGGGAAACCAAACAGAAGTAAAAATCACGTAGACTTTGAAGAGACTCTCTGATCCATCATCTTGAGAGAAGAAGGGAACCTCCGCCGAATTTCTCTTTTACATCAAAACCTACGGCCGTAGATAATGTTGTAGAACCAAACACACAGGAAAAGTGATGTAACTCGTATCAACAGCAATAAAAGAAAACAATATTTACCAAGTATGCATGCTTAATATGCTCAAAATATTTATGTTAGAACATGCGCCAACAATCTACTTACATTGTGCTAAGGAAGTAAAGTAGTTAAAATGTTGGGGTTAAAATATAATATTAAATGTTTGTAATGTGGTAAAATATTTATAAAATTTTATCATTTCAAATAAAGTATCTAATCAAACAGTAACACTTAATTTTTTGTCTTTGAGAGTCAATGTGAGGTGTGTATCTCACAGATACTGCGCGCCCGATCTTGTTCGTTTTACAAGCGTACCCGATGGAGGTTTAAGAAGCTGGCGTTGCAACGCTATAAAGCCCGTGGACGATTCGCGAGAATCTCAACGTGCTAGTAATTCTGAGAAGTCAAAAGTGCAGCTGTCAAATAGAGAGCATCCGATTGTAGTGAAATGCAGTCCCAACCGACAATGTAAAATATTAAACACATTACATTTAAAATATAATTGAACTAACTGTACGGGACTTGTCGCTATCCTAGGCAAAGCGTCCTTGTAGATTATAATACTTAAAATTATTTAAGGAAGCTTGTTCCAAAAACCGTTTTATTCAAAATTAATCAAAAAAAAAATTAAAAGAATCATTGTATATAAAATTGTACTAACTATAATTTTGTATATTTTTATAAAGAAGTTTTACAAAATTTTCCACTTCGTTTGATATGTTTTGAGACCTCTTGGACTCTGGGGCCCGAAGGTTATTTGTAGTTGAAGGTAAATTCCCCACCGCTTGGGAATTGCGTTTTAGCTGTTGACTTGGTTGGCAAGGCACTGAATGCGTCTAGTATTCTATATACACTCTGGCGTAGTATACTTTCTGGCAGAGAGTATACTATCTCACTCTACTAGTTCACTTTTAAAACTTCCTTTTCAAGAGTATTATTTATACACATAATATTGTGATGAAAATTTAAGTCTATAGCAAGCTTAATGAAAAGCATGATGAAAGTCAACAATAGGGGCTCTTGGAAATACAGCATTTATGACCTGCTCTTTTACATCTATAAGTTATTTTACATGCATACACATTTCCATCTTCTTTTTGACAATAATTGTATATGTTATTACAATATTCTTTATAGTGATGGTATAGTAACAATGTAAATCACACTGGAAAACTATCTCTAACCTTCAACATCACACACTGAACTGTCATTAATAGCTGGTTTTCTCCTTCAAATGGCTGGTGAAAAAATAGATTTCATAGTGATACTAAATTAATTCTAACCTCTAGCAAAAATCACTCCCTGTCCTGAACGGATCAAATATGATCTGAACATCAATGATCAACGCACTATACAAGGACATATCACTTGAAATCCAAAATTTCTACTCAGAAATATCAAAAGAATACCAAAATTTACAATATTGTATTACATATCATCTGGAACAAACGGTACTTCCAACTTGTTTTCCAGTCTTTTTCAGCAAATGAGGTGGTGTCTGAAATATAAAAAAATGATGTTATAGGAATTCAAGATGTATAGTGCTGTGTCTCATCTTCATAAAATAAGATTTTAAACTCACCAGGTCATGCGAGGAAGCCAAAATGAATGGTACATAAAATGAATTCACAGGGGACCGCATTCCACGCTTCTATTTCCTGCAGCAATATTATTGACATGAAGTGCTCAAAGCACACATTTCTCCTTAATAATGTCCTCGAAGCAGATCCTAACCTGATCCTAAACAGCCAGCAGATATTTCCTGCACCTATAATAAAATTTGTATTATGTATATTAATACACGAAATAAATAAATAAATTTAATTAATAAATAAATAATAAAAAATGATATCATAAGACGTACTTGGAATTGATTTTACTTTCCATGGCTTTCTGATATTTCAGGAACGGTGACTAAAACTGCCTGTGAAGGAATTCTCTCTGTGGCATGCAACAACACGAACCAACAAACGGTGTGGCCATGAAGCTCCATGGAAGTGGTGTAATTAACCTACAACTTAGTCGGTCAAGCCTCAGGAGGAGGCCAGAACATGATGCTTAAACGTTAGCTCGACCGACTGGGACGGTTATAGGAAATACAACGACCTGGAAGTTAATTCCCTCCTGGAAGAGAATGTATCGCCTCAATACGACAAATTCCAACACTAAGCGGCTTAAAAAAATATCGGCCGTAATCGAAGAACCCTGAGGTGAAGGTAGTGGACGGGACCTTACCGCTGACCTTAGGCCACTCAGTTTCACTGCGGAAACAAAGATCGTGTCCTGCGTGGGCTACAATTGGCGATTGCTTTCTTCAGTTTCAAGCTTGATGTTCCTTGATATACCGCGGGAAAAGGCGCATTGTGTTCTACGTAGGTGTCAGAACACGCGTGACTGCCATAGCCCCACAGCCTGGCGACACCCGCCGAGCCGCGGGGGAAAGCGATCAGTTTCCTTTCACCATCACGCTACCAGAAGAAGCGTTATTAGGCGAGTAAAAGGGAGTTTGGTGAGTGGGACTTCCACTAGTGCAAGAGGCATTGCATGGTGTCAAGACTGAGAGACAGTGGACAATGCAGAATCAAGTCTGGAGGGAGTACAAACTCTGGAGAAGGATCTAGAGAAATTACTAAAGAAAATGTACGAAGCAAAAAAATTGAAAACAATTAACTTTTTTAAGGACAAATTAGATATTGAAATGTTCAGTTCGTGCTGTTAATGTATTTTGCTGTATCTCTATAGTAATCAAATCAATAATTGTAGAGAAATTCTATTTAATTTTGACATCCTCGGCCCCAAAAGTTCCCAGAAGTTCACTATAATCGGATATATAACTATATAACCGAAGTCGACTCTATTACCAACTGTATGACTGTGTGACTCCGGCCCCGGAAGCCTACGCCAAATTTACGTGTTTCCAAGCGGTGTCCCTGGGAAGACGAAAAAATAAATGAATTGTGGAAAAATCATAATAGAAATTTATATGCTCTTAACGCTCGAATAGGGAATTATCTCTAAAATATGTATTTAATACTATAAAACTCTCGCAAAAGCCGTTTCGTGTACTTATGGATAATGGGGAAAGTTGCCTAAAGTTACATTCAAATAAATAAAATAGACAAATATCGCATTGTTGAGATTAATCTCCTAGTTCATCACAGTGATAAAATTTACAGAAGGATTTGTTTATTAAAAAATCGAATAACAAAGAGGGAGCAGGATTGATTACTCCGCCACTAAAACATGTAGAAACGAAGAAACAAACTATGACTTCGTTACTGTTCAGTTCAGTCGATTCTGACAGTTGAACATAGAACAAGACAATGGTTTCAAGTTCAAACCATGGTATTTTACTGTGGTATTCTTCCATGACCACCTCTATTAAGAGGAGGTCGTGATTCTTCCATAATTTAAAATTGTCGGACTTTGCTATCAGGCAACTCTTTGGGTTGAAGATAGTCATTTGTCTTTCCTGACGTGGTGTCAACCTCTCATCTGTAAATCGCTATTTGTAGTTACTTTAGTGAGATTGTGTATTATTTTTCTTGTGCAAGCGTGTGTTTTTTTATGTAAATAATATAACAATTTTTACTATTTAAGTAATTTATTTGGTTAATTATTTTGTAAGGCAGAACGAGAAGTGAAAACTAGAACGTATATTGTTGTGTTGGTTACTCTTGTCTCAGCTGGGGAAAGAGAAAGTTATATTTCAAATTTGTTTATTGTTCGTAGACGTGCAGGTAAGTAGCCATAGTTTTGTTGTGTGTAATAGGTATTGGGCCCAAGTGATCTCAATTTCATTTTTGTTATTCGGCGTTTTATTTTTTTTTGAAAATGCCTAGTTAAAATGCATGTAGTAAAATTTCCATGTTCAATGTAAAGTCAGATATGCAGCCTAGTGGTGACATTTGGTGTGTTATTGGTAGTGAGGATTTCCATCAAGATTTTTGAATTTGAGCTTTGAAATGCAGTATAGAAAAAAGCTAGTATTATTGAAAAATTAGGTATATTATATAAATTTTACTGTGATGGATGTGTTGTAAAAGATTATTACTATGGATAAATGTATTGTCATCCTTTGTTATTCCTAATATTGTTTATTGTGCTTCAATATGAATAGTATAATTGATTACCAAAGTAATATATTACCTCATCAAAGTGTTTTCAACTCCTTTGAATTTATTATTCACTCACTTTATAATGCATTGTCAGTTTACAATTCAGCAGTTGTCAGTTCAGACAGCCTAAGTCCCTTTCAATTTAAGTTTACATGATCTGAACTGCTGAAAATCTCTTTTCAGTCTATACAGGCCATTACTTCCAGTATATCCTTTTTCATGTCTGCATGTGATTTTCTTCTCTTTGTTTTTCTTGTAATCAACAAAATTGTGGGTCCATGCAGGTGCTCCTTCATGGAACCCAATAAGTTCCTTTCTGTTCCTAAAACTGTACAGTGGATCTTTCAGCAGCATAAGATCTAGAATGAACTGAATTTGTATGGGACAATTCCTCATTCTTGTGTTTCGAATTGCCTGTCATTTGACATGTTACCCAATGAGAGCAAACTGTGATAATTGTTGTGTTTTTGGTTGTTTTTCTTAGGATTATTTGAAATATTGAATCATGGCAGTTTAGCCATTTAACTCCTACACAATATCGTTAATCTTTAAATGATCTTTGTGAATAATTCAACAAACCATTAAGACGTATTTGTTATTCTTTGGAGTGAATGACCCATCCCAGTGCTCTCTATCACAGAGAGATGCACAACCATTTTAAAACACTTATCCTCCTACCATTATCTTTGATGAAGATAATGTTCATAATACCCTCTTGCTTTCTGCAAATAATCTCCATTAGATATCACTTTCCTCAAAGTACAAGATTCACATCTGTCCTCAAATTTCTTTCAATAAATTTAAAACTCCAAGAAACTCTGAAGTTATGTCAGGAAGGATTGTTAGCAATTGAAGCAGCAAAATAATGTTGTTGCAACAAAAATAATAAGACTATATTAAAAATAAAAGAAATAAAACTCATTATCATAATAATATGAAACCAATCTTAACGAAACATCAATCAAGGAAAGCATATAATATTACTTACTGATTGGAATGGCACTCCAAAGTTAACAGCCTTGTACCGTCCGCGTCTTTATATTTGGTTGTTATGGCAATTGGGACCCCAAAACGTCGAATATGCGGCCTTTTTCTTCACATCTTGCATTCTGAAAACACACTGTGCGCGCAAACACATCGTGAAATGATTTTTACTAACGGAAACTTCGAATCTTTTCGACGAAGTTCAAAATAACATCGGAAATTGCTGGGGGTGGCCTGTAGATTGCTGCACCTTCGCGCACAGCGCCTTTGCCCCCTTCCACGCTATGGGCGCAAAAGTAGGGCGCATTATGGCAAATTCAAATAACAAGGGGCCTCAGCCTATCTATCTATTGACAGATGATTGTACTCTGGTGTCTAGAGCAATTGCTACAACTGCTTTTTTTGTTGTTGTAAATAGTAACTGTAAAGTGTGATATATCTCAGTGGCGTAGCTAGGTGGGGGGAGGGGCAGTGCACCCCGGGTGACACCGTTTTAGGGGTGACACCGATTATAAAATTATAGTTTGAATTTTAAAGATTTATTTAAAAATTATTATTATAAGTACATATTAATTAATAGGTATAAGTACATATTAATTAATAGGTATACAATGAAATCATATATAAGAAAGCAAAGAAAAATAATGTGAAATAAACGCGAAACTATAAGCAGTGAGCCCCAATTCTCCAGTGGTCCAAGTGTCTCAATTTCGGCAATTACTTTATCTTATCTTATCGTTAATCTTGATAAGATAATCTACATATATCTTTAATATCGTGCAAATATACTTGTATTTTTATTAAATAATGTATAAACTATTCATAAATATATATTTTTATATTTAATTTAGGGGGGTGACACCAACATAAGCTACGCCACTGATGAATATTATGTTATTTCGGGCTTGTTTGTAACGAAATTCATGTAAGTATATATGGGAAGAACCATCATTAATTTCAAACAACAATATTCATTGCTTATTTATTTCAACTAATGTATTTATCATGTAGTTTTAGAGTAACTTTGTAATATCTCAAACATTAATTCATGTATTAGAACTTTAGATGTTATATTGTGAAATAAACTGAATATATTTCAATGATTTATTTGATGTTATTCCAACGTAATCCGTTCCGAATTTGTATAGATGGGCGCCAGGAAAAGATTACGCTAATACTATCATACAAGTCAAACTTCAACCCTGATTATAAATAAATTAGTGTCCGGCTACCTGGGTCGATGGGTTTCATAGAAATAATCACTATTGTCTGCTAATAGATGATTATCCGATCTGCCATCTATACAGAGTGGTCGAGGAATCTGAAAAGCAAATATATTTCTATCTTGCTACGTCGTTATTAGAATTGGCTCAATGAGAATCATGTATTCATTTCCCAAAACATGGAAATTTATGAAACAATTTTTGGTATTTGATAATTTTACACAAAATTGAAAAACCTTGGTCATGACCTGTTCCAACCTTATAATGTATTCGTCTTCGCGCGCTCTTGGACCATCTTCATTCTTCTCCGACGTCGCTGTCCTCAGGTCCAGATACCATCTTCTCTCTTCTTTTCTTGCAGAAGCACACTCCAATCACCGTTCATCACTGTTTCCGAAGTTAATAAAGTCTCGTTAATAAAATTCGTTCGCCAATTTACGAATTTCAAGTTCATCCCACGCGTATGCTGAATACTCAACGACCAATAAACTATCTGCTGTTAGCATTCCAGTCCAGTTACTGATAACTTCGCCTAAGCCCTCAATGTCCTTCTAACTCGTTCACTTGAAATATTTTAAGTTTTACTGTCCACACATAGCATTCAAGTTCAAAGTTCTACTAATATCTACTCCCTAGTAGATGCTTACAAGTCCCAACAAAAAACTCCTAACATTAATTGGAGCACGATCCGTTCAACACCACGGCATCAGTCAGAATGAATGCCTATCATATTCTTTCAACCCTGCAAAGCTCGGTCCATCTTTTCGATTGTTTCTTTACAGACAACACTTGATGTACTTCCGTACCTCGCCAATCCCTAAATTTCTTACAAAATGAACTAGCCTTCTCCGCGATTGTCACTGCATGAAGATTGTTGATCTTGACGGCTCGCTTGCATCTGCTATGCTGGCATATTCACCTATATTTATCCCTATAATTTATGCTGTTTGTAATAAATATTGTACCATATTGTCTCACATATTGGTATGTCACAATTGGAAGCCGCTCAAATTTTAAGTTTCTTAATTTCAACAGTTGCCTATGTGAATCTTTACTGAGAATTATATTAATCTGAATGTGTCTGTTCTAATTATTCTTTTTTCACAGTTAATCATTAACTATTCCTTTCGTCGCATGATCAATGAGCTATTGTTGGGAAAATGAGTGTGCTAGCGGTATACAATCCATTAAAATTAATTTTAAATATAAGGCACGCCCAGTGGTGCTGGAAGAAGTGTAAAAATACCTGTCATAGTTCTTTCCTATGTATTCGTTTATCAATCATCAATATATATTACATGTGATATACAGCAACGCTTCGGAAAATAATTATTTCCATCGTCAGCCTTAAATGACAGAACAAATAAATATAATATTTTAATCAAATGGATATAAACGAAAGAAATACATAAAATTAACGTACACAAGTCGCGACGGAACGCTCTTGATAAAAACGTTTGAATATCTCAGTACAGTGTCTTATGACTGTGTGAAAGGAAGTAGATAGAGAGAGGTTGAGAGGGACATTACAAAATCAAGTAAGACAGAAAGTTAATAAACAGTTGGTAAAAGAAATACTTTAGTTTTGAGAAAAAATACTTAAATAATCCATTATATAAACTAGTAAATTTATTAGATTCCACCTGTGTATTCAAATAAGATAGTTTGATACATAACGTTTCTAAATAGTAATTTTGGATACAAGAACTTTTCGCGGAAAATTCGTATTCCGGAAATTAAATTGTGTAAATTTTGTCTACATGCCAGGTCTTTTATTGTTCTTTTGTGTTTAAGTAGTCTTGTGCTTAACTTACATTTACTACGATCAACGTATGATCTATACAATCATCTAGCAATCTACAATCTGTACGTTACTGTCTAATTCCTTTTAGCATCTATCATGTTTTGACTATATGACACCTGTTTATCACTCTATTTACTAGTTTAAATTTTAAATTGGTTAAAAGATCTCTTTAAAAATGTTATTTATTTGAGAGGTATAGGGTAAACATATCAAATTATTCATAAATTCACCTTGAAACTGTGTGGTAGTTACTGAGGTATTTCCCATATTCAATCAATTCTAGTCTTTTAGATATCATTTTTTCTATGAATTTTAAAGGGTAATTATTGAATTTCAATATTAGAAAAATATAATATAAGGAACAGTTTTGGTATTCAAGACTTTTATTTATGGAAACCTTTAAATTACTTCTTACACAACATTAATTTTTCGGGGTCAATTTCACCGGTTTAATTCTTCACAGAATAAAATGCACATTTATTGTGGACATGTTTTAATAGTTTCAAAATTCAACAAGATTTGTAGACAATTTCTCCTTATCTGTCATTGTTCTGCAGTATCAGTAGTATTATCACGAATTAATATTTAGACTATCATCTCTACATATAGAAATAATACATCGTGTGCAAACAAATTTTGACAAGAATTGTGAGATTTAGGTCGGTGCAATAAAAAATATAGATACATTAATAACGATTTTAATGCTTGTTGCCTTCATGTTATTTTTCATGATTAACAATACGTAACGGAGTGAATGGGATAATGCTTTCATAACAGCCGTTGCATTGCAGACAGAAAATTCACCCAATTTTGCTCGACATCATTTATGGAGAAGAAAATATCTCTCAATCTTCTCGGCCTCTTGACATGAATTCTCTAAAAGGAATGTGACCAATTGCGGTAATTGTAATGGCGGCGGAGTTTTCACTTTCTCTTAGGACTGTTTGCGTTAATTATCCAGAATATCGCTGCATGAAACGATTTAATAAAATTACGTTTAAAAGTGATTTAATAAAATACGTTTTGAAATGGTATAAAGATTAGTAAACTTTTTTGTAAATTTGGTAGGTGTGTTACACAACTTTTATTTTATTATATGCATAGTAAATTTAAATATGAGTAAATATGTAGTATAGAAGAAGTTATGTAATGTTCGGGAAAATGTGAACATTTTGATGGAAAACTAGACTTCGGTACACTTTTACCAAAAAAGGGTTGTTCTTTTAAAAGCATCTGTCTGTTGGGTTTGTGCGTCTCTATGTCTCTGTACAAAATCACTAGCGCCTAAATTATAAATTGGATTTTTCCCAAAATTAATATTCCTTAATTAATTTCTCCTGACACGATGTCGTGCGAATTTGTAACGAATCAATTAATTTTTTAGGGTACTTCATATTAAACATTTAGGATACGGATTTCAATTTTTTCAATGATACTAGTTATATATATATATAAAAGCTCGTAATATTACCCCTCCTGTCTGCGCTCTTTGTCAAAACATATCTCTCTCTCTCTCTCTCTCTCTCTCTCTGTCTTTCTCTCGTGGGTCGCGCGGTAATTCAATACTGCGAGTTTGGTGATAACAAACTGATGAGTGAGAAGGATCAGACGGAAGTGTAACGTCGTGAGTAGGGATCTACAACACAAAGAAACAGACACGAGTGTGTATTTACAATTTATTTACAATAAATTATGTACACTATTTACAGACCTGTGTTTGTCGGAGCTACCTGCAGCAGCCCCCCTCTCCCAACACGCGCCTTGCGGCCGCGCCTGCGTTTAGCCAACTCGGCCCGGCGTGTTTTGCCTCGAGGAAACCAGAAACGTTACCCAAACCCAGGGCTTCTGCGACAGCCCTTTTATATGCTCGAGTCACATGACTTCCTGCGTCATCTTTCCCCCACGCACTCGTCTTGAGGCGCCTGCTTTTGCGTTGCAATTTGCACCGCACCTCCAAGCCCTCTCCCCTTTTGGACTTTCCCTGAAGGGTTGGCCTTTGATCGGAAGCCTATTTTTGGCTCCCTCATTCCCATACCTTGCAACTTGTCTCTCTGGAGCAGGGAGTCAAGTCGATGACGCTACAGAAGGCAGCGTACGGGTTTCTACAGTAGGGGTTGTCCAAACGATCAACAGAAAATAATCCGTGTCTTGAACAGTTTCGGTGTCCAGTCCCTGTTAGACCGTGTCTAGTGAGCAGTGACAGTGTGCTTTACACAGTAGCTGCTGTTAATCACCAAAACCCAATTATTACAAATAATTCAAATTATATCCACTGAAAAACGATAGGTCTTTGATCAAATAATGATTGAACATGGCCACATTCCTCTCCGTCTTCCACCGTACCATCCAGATCTAAATCCAATAGAACTTGTTTGGGGATTCATAAAAGTGCGCGAGGCAGCAGAAATAGTTGGAATCCTTATGCATCCTTAAAAGAAAAGGAAACGTTTTGCAGAGAAGCGTTTGCACAATACAGAGCTGAACAATCGAAGAAATCCTGTGAGCATATGTAGGGAATAGAGGCGACATAATAATTGAGATAATGTGATGGACCAACAAACGATGTATTAATTTCTTTGGACACTCCTGGGAGTGCGAGTTCCTCTTTCGATGAAGAGGGCAGTGATGACGAGTGACGGTCAGTGCGATCGCTGGGTCTTGCAGTCGCCTATCCTAGTCGCCTACGCGCTTCCTCATCGCCGAGAGGGGAAATCTCAGATGCCACAGGGTGGGGGCAGCTTCCGAGACTTTACCAAAGGTACGTCCGCCATGATGGTTTTTTTGCGAGCGGTTCAGCTATAGATTTATAGCCGTTTACTTGAACATTGAAAATTTACGCGAGTTCGGACGTAGTGATTTGTCGTTGTTAGTATTCAAAAGACAGACCTTAGAAATTGTTTTATACGAAGTGAACAGTGAATGCCAAAAGTGGGACTTATAATTTTATTAAGCGGACAATGATAATCGAACTTAGTCTCCGATGATAGGAATCCGATGATAACTTATGTGCTAATATTTTAACAGCACTTAAGATTTTGCATAGGTAATGAACTATAAGGAGTATTAGACCTTGACGCAATTCAAGCAGGTGAATGGGGATGGAAAGCCAAAGGATAAACAGTGTACATGGTGATTTACGAGAAAAAACGACAAGATACGGATTTATTCGGTAACAAGAAAGAAGATTGGACGAGGCCCATTGCTGAAGTCTACGGGGAGACATCCTTTACCAGGACAGCGCCCAAGATTCTCATGGATAACAGGTTATATAGCGCTATAGTAAAGGTCATGACCAAAAATAATCTTATACTAAAATTTAAAAATAAATTTATTTTGTATTGATGAAAGCTGATTAAGATTTGCCGTCACGTGCAATCCAGTAGGATATTTAAATTTTTCATTTCAGATTCCACGCTTCTCCGTATGGGAGGCGAATTAAGTAATAAATAAGTGTTCACGATTATTTCGGTAAAAAGCCGCCGACTGAGTCAGCAACGGAGTTATAAGTAAATATAATTTGGGAGCTCATTCTCGTAACCATTTCCTGGCGCCCATATATTTATTAGAAATTCGGAAACAGGTAGCAGGAATTTGAGGGCAGCAAGAGGAGTATATGGATGTGTATATTTCAATGTATGCTTAATGTATTATTTTTATTAATTTTATTGATATTTAAATTTAATTTAAAGCATGGCAAAAATATTTTGCTTTCTCTTAAATGTAAGTATATATGGAGTGCGTTCCATCGACCACGGTGAAGTCCCCTCCCCCCAGCTACCCCCCCCTTTAACCCATTACATATTAAGGTCCACTTTTTGGGACGCTGTTTTAAATTTAAATATTTATTATAAAAATTAAAATAAGATGTAGTCAGTAAAAATGAATGTTTTGAGGAAAATGATTTTAGCATATCGATTATTCCTCATGATCCGGATCAACAGACTGATGAAGATACTCCAAATATTATTTCCAAAACAGAGAAATAGAAATGGAGGAGGACAATGGAACTGGCAATGGATTGATAGAAAAAGCGTCCCACAGACGAACCGAATCTACTTTTAGATCAAAATCGAATAGCCCTCATGGAAGCTCCCTCATGGAAGTAACAACATCCAACGTACACTGAATACTCTGTCTTGCAGTGTCAATTGCATTGTTGAAAAAGTAAAACCAATCACTGTTTAATAAGTAGAAATGTGTTTTAAATGAAACAGCAATAAATGAAACAAAATCTTTTCAAAATATGTTACAAGGATAAACTATGAATTACATTTCCAAAAGCATAGACACTCCAGTATCGGTAAATGCCATCGGCATGGGTCAATGTCCCAAAACTGGGACACCATTTCTCTTAAAAACTACAAGTGTTATTGGCGCAAAAACTTGAAAACAAGCTTAAAATGTTATTTTAAAGCGTCAACAGTCACATAGTTACTATTTATCCACACAGAGAGATGCAGCTCTTAATGGGTTAAAGTGAACTAAATTTTCTCTTCTTGAACTTGGTAAGGAAGAATAGAACCCTTTGAACTTTATTTTTTAATACAATAAGTTTTAATTAGTACAGAATTCTTTTGATAAAACGTTTGTGGGCGTAGGTGTCTTTAAGACATTGAAGAGGTGTGCGGTCAATGTACGTTTACTTCTTTGCTACTGCCAACGCTCAATATTGAAACAGATGCATTTAATATAATATGTAATCTGAATCATGCTGAGCATAGCCAATTTGAAACGAATGTAAAATATTTGGAATTCATTAAAACAATGTGCCCGACGTTGTGCAGACCAATCTGAAATACGTTTGTACTTCTGAACTTAGTAATTGCTTGAAACTATCGATCTTAGTAATTTATTATGTCTAACTCGCATGTTCTTTACAATTAATATTACTAGCGTGGGCCGACGTCCCACCGAGTTCGGACTAGGAAAATGCTGAAAATTTATTCTCTTAAGAAGAACACAAAATGGTAGTTCTGCCAAGTTTATTAAAGATTAAGTTTTATTTATTAAAGATTAAAGTTTATTAAAGATTAAGTTATATTTATTAAAGATTAAAGTTTATTAAAGATTAAGAGTATTAAAAAAATAAGCCTTCACGTTTCGATAACACAATTACATTATTTATTCCTGCCATTGCCTGTATTATTTACAATATTTTACTTTATAAGTTATTCGACATGCCAGAAAATGTAATATGTATTTTGCAGAAAATTAAAATTTTAGACTTGTTTAACTACGTTATTATTTATTTCAATCTTTGCTCAAAGCGGAAAGACTCCTTTAAAACACATGACTTTGGTTTTGAATGTGGATATTTTTAAATTAAAATCTTTAGTGACGTTAAAAAGACTAAAGAGGGCACTTTGTATATTTTCTTCGGAGTCTGCTAGGATATTCTAGTCATCTGCAAATAGTAATGTATTCAAGACAATTTTTTCATTAAAATTTGTTTTCAATTGAATTTCTCATCTACTAACGTCATCAAAACAAATTAAAAAGAATGGGTGCATGAGAAACCCCTGTCTTACGTCTTGATTTATTATTCTGTATTCATTACTTGGTCCATCTCCTGTATTTACTCTTAGAGTAGTATCCATATACATATTACGAATGGCTCTGATTAATGGGGTTATTTCCACCATGGCTCTGGCTAGATGTTGTGCAATCCTTCTCCTTAGCAACACCTTCCACAATTTTGTTCGATTAACAGTCGAATGACTTTTCTAAATTTACAAATGCTAAGAACGTGGGAACATTATACTCTCCATGCTTTTCTATTATCTGTGAGACTGTAAATATGCAGTCAATACAAGACCTGCCTTTCCTAAATCCATTTTACCCCTCTAATAAGAACACTTCTGAAATAGGCGCTAGCCTCTGATTTATAATTTTGGCGTATATTTTGTATCCGGAATTCAAAAGGGCTCTCTGTAGCAGTTTTTCCTATCAAGTGTTTTTAAGCGTAGCAGGTCAAAGCGCGACATTGAAGAACTTTTTTCAGTATGCTTGTGTTAAGTGAAAACTAATGGGGTTATTTTAAGATGTTAATTTCTTATTTACTGGTTGACGCCATCTTACGAGACGGACGCATCTGGTTGTGCTCTTCACATTTTGTGAATATTTACTACTTTAGCGATTTGACTGTGCCTAGTGTGTTTTAAGTGCTTTATTACTTGTTGCAGGTTAGCTGAGAATATAATTTCAACTGATTTTTTTGCTATAACCAAGACAAACAGATTACGAATTTTAAACGGACATTCAAACCTCAACGAACTTCAGATTTACGAGGTGGTGATAAGTGTCTAAATCTATTCACAGTTCAATTTATTTCCAATATTAAATCACCGTGCTAATTAATTTTTCTGAAAGATTTATTCTATTTCTGTGACAAGTGACGATTCCGTTTTTTCAACGTTACGAGGACGGTGTATCAAAGTGAATTTGTTTAAAATCTTATTCTATATATCGAAGACAAACTTTCAGATATTATCTTTTATCTAATTACGGTAAAGTATAATCTACTGATTGTATTAAACAGTTGCAGCTTAAGTTGACGAAATTCTACGTAGCCACATTGCCAAATTTCGTAAGTACTAGCTCCTTTAGATTTTGTGTGTAGCATACCTTCTATTTTTGTATTAATCTTGCTTTTTAATTTATTTAAACACATCAATTTAACACTTTTAAAATATAAAGCTAGTTTTGTTGCTCTTATCTGGGTTTCTTGTATTTTTTATCACGTACATTAAAACGCATTCGTGACATGGCTACTGCTCGTTCTACTCTTTTTACTCTCTACACTCTCAAAGCCGACCTTCTGAAAGCCTTCACACACATAAGCAATAATTTAGATCAACATATCCGAAGGTTGGAAGAGGTCGTTCTCTACACAGACGGTTGGGTACAAGTCGGCAACACTGCGAATAATACCAACCGTACATCCGTGACTGTACAAAAGACACAGACACCGCATCCAGTCACAACTCAAAACAAATTTAGTGTTTTAGATTATGAAACAGATTTTCCACGCCTTCCTGATCCTCACCACCCTTCTCTACCATCGACAAGTACATGCACAAACCAACGCAAACAGGCTAGGAAGCGCGTCAAAACCAAAACACGTAAAGCTGCGCATCCTAGCTCACTTGAAAACAAAGACATTCCTACTGAGTCTAAAAAACAGGTACTTATTTTAGCTGACAGTCATGGCCGCCATCTTTCCTCCATTCTCAGTAGAAGTTACCTCAATTCTCAGTCTCATCTATTTTTAAACCTAACGGGAGGTTTGCAAAACACGTAAAGCTGCGCTCGAAAACACTGACCAATCAGGACACAGTCATTATCATAGGAGGGCAGAATGACATTAACTTGGGCGGTAACTTTACACCTGAACAACATGTTAACAAATTACAATGTGCCGCCAAAATACTAACATTGTAGTCTCGACTCTGCCCTTCTGGTACAACAGACCAACACTATGCAGCGAGATTAAGCGCAAACCAACAATTGAAACTGCAGCTGAGAGAAACAAATGTCACACTTTTGAAATTAATTTCCTCTCAGCAAAACACTTCACCGGCATGGTCTTCACATGAACCTTGCTGGAAAACATGCAGTCGGTAACAAGCTTGTACAATACATCATGAACTCCAGTCCTACGCAGTCTCCTGCCAAAAATCTATCCCTTTCACCTTCCTTACGTTCTCCACCCCCCACCCTTATTTCGAACCCTGTTGCCTCTTCCTCTGAACCTACTCCCGTTTCTCCCATTCCCACTACCAATTCGTCTACATCCGATGCCCCATCTTCCTCACAACCTGTCATTGTCGGGGCACACTACAACCTTCGACCACGCACTCGAGGTAAAAATGGAGTAAATATATAGCAACAACAGTCAGATGCAGCAGAAAAACATTCGTGTAGGTACTTGCAAAAATAAACATTCTCCACCATAATGTACAATCCTTTCAAACAAAACTGAGTTTATCGAGGGAGCTCTACAGAGCGATCTAAATTAAATGGACGTTCTTTGCTTTACAGAACATTGGTTATCTCCTAATGAACTTAGCATTTTCCAAATTCCAAACTTTTACCTCGCAGGCTTTTATTGCGAGAGAGAATCCATAAAGGTCCTACGTATGGGGTTCCTGTATTTACGTTAGAAATAATATTGATTCTATCCCTTGGCGGAATTAAATGTGTACTCCATTGAAAATATTTTCGACATTTCTGTTGTGCATCTTACTTCACTAAAAGTGATAATACCTTGCATTTACAGACCTCAACAAAGAGAACTGCAGATTATATTTCGTTCTTAGAAAACCTGGAGATAACACTTAACAAAGTTAGCAATCGCTCTTTTGAATCCATTGTTGTATGCGGAGATTTTAACATTGATTTTCTGGTCGAATCTTGCGAGAAAGAAAAGTTTCTCAATTTAATTAATTCCTTTAATTTAGACATTACAATTAATGTACCTACACGGATCACACAACATTCGATGAAGGCAATTGATCAAATTATAATTAACAAAACTACTACTCGATATGAAGTTGAAACAAAAGATTTAGGATACAGTGACCACGATGCACAAATTCTTACCATTATAAGAAATGCGATCACTGACACAATAAATAATACACGTATGACTAGATTGTTTACTAAAAGTAAAATTAAATTATTCATTGATTACTTGATGCAGGAGTCATGGGAAATGGTTTATAATACTGCTGATACAAACGACAAATATAATTCTTTTTTTTCAACTCTTTCATTTCATTTTAACACTTGCTTTCCTCTTCAAAACGAAAATTAAATATTTCACGGAAAAGCAATTCTTGGATAACACACTTTCATTTTAAACGTCATGACGTATCTAAGATTTCTTATTACTTTAAAAATACAAAACATTGTTACGAAAAGTCATAAGGCAGGCTAAATCATGAAAACGATCAGGATATTTTGAATTCAAATAATAAAACAAAAGCAATGTGGAATATAATGTGGAAATACTACCAAAATCAACTAGAAAACCCGTTGAGAATGTTGTTTTAAAATATAACGATATAAATGTGAACGATCCGGCAACAGTGGCTAGTCTCTTTAACCAATACTTTTCGAGAATTGCTGCCGATCTCAGTAAGGGTCTTCAGGCACAAAATTCAAAACATACCCATTTTATATAAGGGGACGACCACAACAGTCCTCCATTCTTCTGGGATGTGACCATATATCCAACAAGTATTAAGAAAGTTCAGCAGCTCTTGGGAAAATCTTTTAGATACATATTTGAAGATTTCTCATTATTATTAAGTTGTTTTACTATTTTGTAGGCTTATGTTCAAACAAATTGTGTTCCATTCACTAATAAATGTTCCCCAGCTCTGGTGATTCGTACGCCGCCCTCCTTTTTTAACTATTGCTGATAATCTTTTATATTCTTATTTGTCGTTTATCAACTTCCGTGTCAATGACCCCCATCTCCATCGGGTTTTTGTCCAGTTTCCCTGATCCATTGAGCAAACGCTGAGATGGTCCCTTGATTTGCTTTTGGACATAAATGTAGCTTCACTATGCGCACGTTTTGTTCAGCTTTCCTTTTACTTGTAGTGGTAGTAGAGCTTAGGGTGAGTTTCTAATTTGTTAGCAATACAGAAAAATTAAATCTGTTCGTTCGTTTACCGTTAAAAGTAATTTTTCTACAATTGGCAACGAAAATATCGTTTTGAAATGTTAATCTCTCATTTTTTTAAAATTTATTATTATTATTATTATTATTATTATTATTATTATTATTATTATTATTATTATTATTTACTATTATTTTTTCATCTTTCAACTATTAATAGTTAAATTGTTGGGAAGGGATTCTGAAACTCAAGAAAGCGTGCGCAGATGATTTTCTCCCCATACGTAACATACAGCGCGCTGTAATTCCATTTCTAGCAAGGCTTCTTTTCCATGTAAACCTCTTACATACCATACAGCTATCTTCATTAATCTCTAGTCCTTTTTCATAGATTTGGTTGTCTTAATCATAGTAGTCCTGCATTTCCCTGGAGAGATTCAGTAATTTAGTGCATCCCCTGGCCGCGTTACGAGCGCAGCGCAGGTTAAGCTCGATGGTGGGGCTACCACCTCACAGTCTTAGGGCGTTCTGGGCAATATTTCGGGTTGACCTCCCCTAGGCAGACCGTCTTCACGGGGCAAAGAGCTCTGCCTACCCTAGGAAGGAACAAAGGGCGGAATTACTTAGGATAGGTACCAGGGACCTCGGAGCTACTCAGTCCACCCGTTGGTTACTGTGGGAAGGGAAGGGTTGGTTGGATGGAAAGAAATAGTTCGAGTAAGGAGTTAGTCACCTCTTACGACAGGGGGTTAGTCACCTCTTACGACCCGTGATGCTATTCTGCTAAAACCCCCTGACACTACTTACGGTACTTTTTGTTAGTAATTTTGTTGTTAGCTGTAATTCGTTTCGTGATTGTCAACTTTCTTGACTCGACGCTTACGTCTTTCCTAAAATATGTCACTGTTGAGACGGCAAAATAGCTTGTTTTTGGGAGAGAAACAGACGACAATTTGGATTGACAACAAGATTCCTGCCGCCTTTTCCTCCCATCCCACAAAATTCTGTAAGACAATTATTTAAGAAGTATTAGTTTACCTCAGCGTAAGAATTATTGAGCATTGAAGACGTTGTCAGTGTTACCCGTCTGGGCGAAAAGAAGATCGTTTTTATCGTAATTCGGGCGTAATACAGTGTCAAGCAAAACTGTGTTCACAGAGAGCGCTACCATCATGACATTCTAGCTTTCAATTCCTGCGCCCTTTACATGAGCGCGGCGTGCAAACCACTGGGCTTCTCGATCCTCGAACAATGTGATCCCATTGCGTCTTACTTGGAACGGCGTGGGATTCTCGGAATGTTGACAATACGAAATGCTGTTATATGGCCGGTTGCCAGTACCTGGCGCAATCTCGCAAGCTCTTTGAAAGCAATTCAAATTTTCAAAGCAGTCTCCGTCCTTCCAAAGTGTTTCTACGAAAGACGTGTTGCCTTTCCTCTGGAAGCCCGCCCGTGGTTTTTACAGAAAAAGTCCAAGCGGGACGTTTAAAATGTATACCCTTTGCTATTAATTAGCGCCAAGGAATTGTTATAAATGATTGAGCTAATTTTGGCTGTCCATCTGCCACCAGTCACCATTGTCTGTCTATATTTGTTGTGTTTCGTTAGGTGACACTTTAAAAATAATAATTTATATTCTACAAATGTCCCGTTCCAAATCCCAGCATGTTTATTTTTTCTAGGAATCTCAAATGTCTCATGTTTTTTTTTTTCGGCCTCGAACATTTTGTATTTTCATTACTTCGAATTGTACTCTTCTATATAATTGTACTCAATAATTTCCTTGAGATATCTGGGTATGTCTCAGTATACATATTATTTAAGAGATATCTACTAGTTACACTTTGGTAATAGTTTTTGGCTAATCAATTTTGGTCATTGTAAAATTCTTGTATTTAAAAAACAATTGAGACGTTTTGGAAAAATTGTTTACATTTTAAGAAATGGCTACTATATTTTTCGAAAAATTAAACTACTCATAAATATTTTCATAAAAAAATTATGGTTTTAATTGAAGACCTGTCTTTTAAAAACAGAATCCTAACTTCAATATTATAGTTGTAAGAAAACGAAAAATTTATTCTGGCAATTTTCACAAATTTTTGTTTTTAACGAATGAAATGGGAACGGATAAATGAGACCCCCCCGTTTTACAGAGTTCTTTACACTATCCGAGGACAATATTTAATTAAAAATTGGAGTTATTTTGGAAACAGTTCGAAAATGTTGAGACTACATGACAAATATCCCCAAAAAACCAAAATTTCGTTTCGAAGTCGCAGACCCTTAAGTTCGTTCAGATTTATAGAGTATTATCATTTTGAAAAACATCAATCGAACTGTTCCGGCGCTATCGTTGTCAGACGACAACACTAAAAGAACAGACAGCCGTTTTGCCGACAATCGACATTTTGATGTCAAGGACCTCCAAAACATGGAATCTGACTATACAATGTTAGATAAAGTAAGTTATATGAACACTGTTTATCACTAAGACCTGGCAATAAGATTTTTTGTTGCCATTTTCCCTGGTTTCATTACAAAATTTTCTTTATACTGCGTAAGCAGTACGCGAGAAAGTAAAACACGCGCGAAAAAAGAATCAAACGTATCTCTTCCGTCCCCACGTATAATTTAATGTAAATAACATTTTAAAATTAATCAGTAGAGTTATTTTCCTGGTTTTGAAATTCATTCCAATTTTCGCAGCACAGCAAATGATGCACGATTATCGTAGGGTGTCAGCACCGGCCTTATTTCTGTTACGTAGGCATTTTCCACAGCGCTCACCAGGTAGAGCTACTCTGCAGACCCGGTGGTCGTGCTGCCGCACTGAGTTCCCGCGTTCTCCGTCAAGCGCTAGTAGCGACGCTACGAAAAGATCTTCGGACTGACGTCAGAACGTTTGGCGGGAAAGTGTTGGGTTGCACGTAGTTTTGTGCCGGTAAGGGAACAGCATTAGTAAGTTTTGGTTTGAATGGTACGGTTGCCGAGGCTTTCTTTCATGTTTGTTATTTACGGTGGTTTTTGTTTTGTTGAACTTTTGTCGTTGGTTTTTGTTTTGTTGAACTGGCTGCGTATGTCACAAATGTACGTAGCATGTAAATAATGTACGTAGTATGTACTAGTTTTTCTTTGAATGTTTTCCTCATACGTAGGAGAAAACGATAAAGAATGTACTGCTAGCTGCATTTACATTAAACATCTCCATTTTCTAAAATTGCAAGAATTTTTTTTATGTCTTCCTTCAATTACAAAATTGAAGATATACGTTTTTTTTTCTCAACGAAATCTGTTCAATAAAATAAATCGTGAAATGAGATACTGTTTATTTTTGAGCAGTTTTTGCGTCAAACGTAGACAATATAGAAAGATTTTTCAATAAATTTAAAGCATGGATCAAACAATATCAAAATTGGAAATCTATATAATATTGAAATTTGAAGACGGGTTTTTCATTGACTTTCGTGAATCTATTTTCAACAATATGATATGTTACTCTACCGAAGCGAAGTAAATGAAATAAGTTATACCAAATCTGTGAGTAATAATAGTAATTATATATCATAATAGTTTTAAAATGAAATAACAATTCATTCCAAAAGTAATTTGTATACAAATGCTATCAGAATATTAATTCATTATAAATTTTCCACATAAAGAATAATGTCTTAAATACATTAAGTTAAGGGGACACGGAATCGATTTTGGTTGAAAAATCCAATTTTATTTTTATTTTATAATCTTAATGTTTGGAGTTTCGTCTTTTAAACGGTATATTTCTCAACGCTCTTTGACCATTTTAACTGTATTAAATATTAATTTTTGTGAAAACGGACGTGCCACGCCCCCTCACCTCCCATCTGTCATAGACGCCCTAAGTACTGTCAGTTCTATATGCACAAATACTATTCAAATTTTAGAAAGTGAGCCTTATGGAGGTGGTTACAATTAATAAACTTGAGTGTGTCGGCAATGTACAAAAGAGGATGCTCGATTGAGGAGATTAAAATTAACAATGAAGTGGAAGAAGCTTTGTGACGGAAAAACATTAGATGGAAAAGGAAGGTTGACAGATGCCACGATTGATCATTTGCAAAACTGCTATGGTTTAGCAATTAGGCAAAATACTACAAATGTAGAAGACATGAAAAGAGCTGTTTGGGCTTTGTTCTTTCATACTGCATCTACCCATGAATTTCTTCATCACAATTTATGTCCTAAAGGTGAACAGAGCTGGTGTAAATTCAACCGTGCAAAGATATCTCATGAGCCCTTTAAACACCAACATAGTTTACCACCAGCCATAATAGATGAGATAAAGCCCATCTTTAGAGACTTAGCTGATGGAAACCTCAAGAATTGCCTCCATAGACGAACACAAAACCCAAATGAGTGGGTCAACAGTATTATTTGGAACAGACTTCCAAAAACAGCGTTTGTGACAATAAACACACTTCATTTTGGTGTCTATGATGCTGTGGGAACATTTAATGAAGGCAACATAGTGAAGTGTAAAGTGTTTCAGAAGTTGGGCATTGGAGTTGGATCGCACACAGCACAGGCTATGATGCGCATCGACCAACAAAGACTGAGGTATGCTGACAATGCCATTAAAATGTTGTCTAAAACAGCAAGACAAGATAAAAGGAATGTGAAAAGAAGCCTTCAATATGCATTTGAGGATGATGAAGATTATGCTGCAGGCATGCACTGATGATTACTGAACATTAAAACGTCATTTCCCGTAAGTTTGTTTTATTTAAATTTAAAGTTCCTTTTCAGAGAATCTATTAATCCAATGTGCATGAAATTTTCGATATGTTGACATGAGTGTTGTTCTTATAATGAAACAAAAATTTTACAATCAGTAAATATTTGGCAAACATAAGATTAAATGTACTCTAAAATGTATAAAATTACAAAGAAAAAATAGTTGATAAAGAAAATAATTAATATCTCAGACACCAAACGTTTTTAATAAAAAACCATTGTTTCCGTATAACCATAAAACATGTATAAACAACCAGTAAAAATTCATTAACCTACCTTTAGTAGTTTTTGAGAAAAGGTATCATTTATAACTCATAATTTAACATTGAGAAGATAGGCGATTCCGTGTCCCCTTAAACACAATGTGTAAAAAATTTACTTTCTTAAAATAAAAACAGCTGTAGTGGAATATCTACTTGCTAAGTTTGCAATAAAAGATTACATTATTAAGGAAACTACGTACACATGTTTACTTAAAAGATAATAAAAAATTTAAGATGAAATATAATTTGAACACTTCAGATTTCTAAGATATCAAAATAAAGAATTTAGTTGTTTTGAATTGGTTATAAAAGAAGATTAGGATTAGAGCAAACCTTCGTACAAATCGTAGAAAATGATGTCAATCTTGTTAAAAACAAATTCAGAATCAAAAATATATAGTAGAAGAAAGTAGTTCAAGAAATACGAGTATATAGAGGGACTTGAAAATAAAAGACATAAAAATTCTTATAAAAAATATGGACTATCATATCTTGTACAAAAAATTGTGATTTGAAGCTCTTGTAAAAGAAAGAAGCATATCAAAATTCTGACAAAAAAAATGGATATCTAAACTCTCGTAGAGGGGTAGAAAAATATGTCGTATCAAAACACCTGTAGAAAGAATGGCGTATAAGGACTCCAGTGGTGAAGCTGAAGGGTAATCTAGGAGCCTTAGATTACCAAAATTATTTTTCAATAAAAAATAAGTGAGCCGTTTTTCAATTTTTTTAATGAATCGTTGAAGAAAATTAGAAGTTTTCGACTCCTTTTCCCCGCTTACGCGCAAGGAATTAGCTGGGTCACTGAGATACTGTTTGCGGAAGCTGAGCGAGGAGTCTGCCAGTGAATAGATACCGGCTGGGGCTGTCGCGCACCCGCACAAGAGGGCGCGCGCTATCTCCCTCTCACTCGCACTCACTGGGCAGAGTGCCTAGCCTACCGGGTGGCATGGACTTGTACCGCGATGCACGTCCACGTCTCGTTCAGGCAAATCCTGTAGTGATGAGATAATAACAGCCTTTCATGTTCTGTCTGTTTATCAGATGCCGATGCTCCAGAGTGCTTCTCCAGGATATGGAAGTACTATTGTAATTTTGATTAAATATACTTTTTTTGTTATGTACCGAATTCATTGCATTGGAAAATACACGTTTAAATATTCTCCCAAAAAGTGCATTCTTTTATAAATTAAATATATTAATAGCTACGAGGACGTAGAAACAAATTCACCTCATCACCTGGCGTTGTGAGAAAGTAAAGTTGTTTGTGTGATTTGTGTTCGTGATTTGTTTATGAAACAATTAATGAAGCTAAAGATTTAGATATATAGAGAATGTTCCACTGACCATAACTTCTGTCAGGCCAGTCTCATAACTTCTGAACGATTCACGATATCCAAATGCAGTTTTCCCTCAACAGTGTAAAATCATGAGGCAAGTAATATGCCTTAGATATAGAAATATTATAGATACATAATAATATACCAAGTTAGATATGAAGAGGCTTTTGAAATATGTATCAGAGCAGACATGAATGTGAATGAACTTTCAGGGCCAGAGTTATTTCAAAGATACAAAATGGTTTCTTTAAAATTGTTGATACAGTCATGTCTCAGGTGGACTATAGGTTTCCAGATTTTGAAAACTTTCATTTTCTTGAATTTCTTCACGAAAAATAGTTTTCCACTACAAAGCGTCCTTTCGTTCAGAAAAAATTTCTTTCCTAATAAAACAATATTCATTCTTGAACAGTGGGCCGCTTCGAAATGAAGTGACGTATATTGATAATGCAAAATACATGACTGTAAATTTGTTGCTGGATTATTTGTTAGATAGATTGGTCTAGAAAAAATTATCAAGAGACGGTTCGGTTGTTACAACTCAGTCTAACTTTCCTTTTATCTACAGCTTTATGGGAAAGGAATATGATTACATTAAAGAAAGAAAAAAAAATTCCTGAGAGATTCTATGAGAAATATCAGAATCAGAAGTGTCTGCTAAATTAACTGTGCAGAAGCGACATCTTTAAAAAACAAATTATCTACGTTCTTGATGAGTTGTCTACGGTGTGCCTATCACACACTTGTCATTTACGAGGGGGGATGAACCCCGGCGTGAGCACCTAGGCGCTAGCCTCTTATCCTCGCCCCCGCAGGCGCACAAGTACGCCTTTGAGCAGAGTCCCGCCAGAACGAAGTTGACCCTCACGGTAATCGTCCAAATAATCTAGTGTTCTGCCAGCCAGAACACTAGCTATCCGGCTAGTACCGGACTCAAAACAATGCGCCACTCACATGCGCCGAGAACAAGTTCCCTCATTTGCCCAGAGTATCGGGCCACGCCACGACGAATCCGAGAGCCCAACTGGGGGCCACCTGAATTAAGGCCAGGCGGTTCGGAGCCCCCATTCCGTCTCCGCATTGCTTGCCGCCAGCTATCGACGTGCGTAACGCCGTAACCTGGGCAACCTGACGGGTTGTATCTAGTTTCCCGCCGGACATTAAAGTGGAATCCGAAGTACTTAAAAGCATCCTTCGCCCAATCCTGCTCAAAGGTCAAGGTGCGATAGATTCAACTGGTGGGTAGTCGGTCGACCCCGACTACCAGGAGCTTAGCATCGCATTCTCATTGCATTCACCTTCAAGCTAACGACGTAAGCGGCGCCACGAGACTCAGGGTCCGGGTGGTCGTCTACGACCTCCACCAGACCACGACGATCAATGCCATCGTGATCCCCTCCCCTGGGACGTTCTAGCTGAATGAGACAACCGATGAATGAAGCTAATTAACAAACAAAATGTAAGATAAGATTTTCAGAATACCCAATTGGAAGATACAAGCTTCGCCACTGAGAAACACCTGTAGAAATAATGGTGTATCATTATTCTTGTAGGAATACCAACACGTTTGTAGAAATGTATCTTTTGTAGAAGTGTATCAAAAGTTTTGTAGAAGAAATGGTATATAAAAACTCTTGTAGAATCATGACGTATCAACACTCTTGTAGAAAATGGCGTATAAATTTCTTGTAGAAAACTAGGTGCTACCAGAGCATGTACTTTCTCACGATATTGATAATGGCTATGTAATATTATAATATGATAATTTATGGCTTACACTTCAACTACCATTTGAAACATTCTTAAACAAACCAAGCGTGAAAAACACATACATTTTTTAAAATTCAAATGCTTAAACGAAAACAGCATTCGGCCATTGAATTTAGTGTATTCACGTTCCACATGAATCTACCAATAATGTACGATGCGTATTTCAGACGAAAATAAATTTATTAGTTAATATTAAGTCATTGTCACCGTGTTATCAGCTCGGCGTTACAACAATGGATTACAAGCAACAATGAATTCCTATGAAATGCAAATTTTGACAATTAGCATTGTTGATAACGTTAGCAAGAAAATGAAAATCGACAGAAAAATATAACTAAATATAATATTTTTATTTTCAAAATTACTCGATATTTACATGCATTACTTTTTATTCCCACATCATATTAAGCAAGCGAAATCATTTATTTGTTTTTACATTCAACTCAATTAAAGGACGTAATTTAAAATAGTTTTAAATAATTTCTTAAAGATTAATTTAAAAACGTTTAAGAAAAGCTGCAAGAAGAAACGAACAAAGAAATACGAAATAATGTACAAATTGTAATATACGTAGCACCCAACCGCCTAGCATCACTTTTCATTTTACGTTCACAAAGAACAGTGTATTGGGAGCGCGCCACTATGTTTGACACCAAATTACACAAAAAATGCTCTTATTTTCAAAAAATGTAACATTACGTTATTTGAAGATTGGTTTTTGATAAACATTTTTAACATTAACAAACAATTTTTATCTCCGTAGTTTTGGTGGTCGGAAGATGCCCAAGAAAATTTAATTTTTTTAAATTTTCGAAAAATTAGGGATTTACTCAACATGAGACCTTAAACATTCTCTCAAAAAACCATTAACAAAACATTCTCTCCGAATTGTTACAGTATCCAAATTGTTAGCAGTATCCAAATTTCCCTTTCTAGCAATTAAAATAATTTTATGAAAAAATGGTCATAACTTCCCGCAGTAAATGTCGGAGAATGACAACAGGCAGGATTGGAGATGAAATCCAACGCTACCGCACGGAGTGCAGCGACTAAAACGTGAAAGTCCTAATGTTCGAATCCCGATCAAGGTGAATTTTTAGTGAGGGCGAACTCACTCGCTGTCTGGAGGAGAATTCCAAGAGCCGGCTGCTTTGATCAGTAGGTTTTCGTAGAACGTCCGATCAGTGCCCGGTAAATTTCTGAGCAGTGCCTTATTAATGTACAATATTTTCTTTGACTTCCTTGTCATATTCTGTCCCAATATTTACACATACACACAAAGCACTACACTGCAACACATACCGAGGGCTTAGAGCTTGTCCCCTTTGGGTCTGAACCTCACTGGGGAAGTACTTAGAGAGGAAATGCCCCCAAGCCGAGGTGTAGCGGTCTCTCAAAGTTGGCGCCGGATCTCATCATTCAGCGATGATGGGGCATTCCAAAATGTTTCTATACCAACAAGCATAATGACCGTAGTATTTGACATATCCGGAAACTTCTATCAATTAACGAATGCCATCATCGAATCAATCAATATTTTGTATTAAATATCAAACGAGTCATTCCACGTTCAATCGCACAAGAGTTGACACAAATTTTTTAAAATGTACGATATTTCTTCTCAAATCTGGACATGAAGAAAAGAGACACGTGTTTTTTATTGGCCTGAAAATTGATTATTTGTGTAGATATGCCTATATTAAATACAAGATTTACGTGTACGTCGCAAAATATATTATTGGCGAATATACTTCATTTTTTTTTAAAAAGTTTAAAAAAATAAATTTTATTTCATTTTTAATTATTTAAAAAAATAAAAGTGCTGTATGAACTCCATCAGATAAAATCTTAAACAAATACAGGCGTTTTTTTAAGTTTTAAAAATTGCAAAAGAGGGGGCATGGGCATGTACAGTTTAAAAAAAGCAATTGTATACATAAGGGCGCGCTCTCCCTGCCCTGCACTAACAAATTCTGTTCGATCAGTCTTCGAAACAAGTGCTGAAGAACTATAAAAAGAATGGTTGTCTGCCTTATTAGGGTTTCAAGAAATATTAGTCCCTTACATGTTCACTCGGCCCCCAAAACGGATGAGTGATAGCGAAACTACTCAACTACTTCTTTTCCTCGTGTTAGCCAAACGACTTTTACTGCTGGGACACTATATGTGACAGCGATAGGGCGCCCTCCTGCCTTTACTCTTACAACAGATTACTTGTCAAGGGACATGAGTAAAATTTTCTGAACATCAATTGCAATATGCATCTTGTAAAGTGAAGGGTGCTAGATGTTTTTCTTACTGTAAATCGTATGTACACTCTGCAACATGAGTGGCAGTCACCGTGATCCGACAGATGATTCAATCCACTGAATCTTTCTTATCACGATTTTGAGAAGAGAAAATCTTTAAGATGCATAAACAGCGATTTACTAGTGAAACTTGATTTATAGGAGTCATTAGATTTGCGTATTTGTGATTCATGTTTGAAAATAATTTATTTCCCTAATATTTCAAGTGCACAAAAAATAAATAAAAAAGAATTGTCTCCATGAAGAAGATTTTAGAGCCTGCAGAGTGACTTTTTTGCACGGCAAAGACCATACGGCAAAGACCGTAAGCATTGGAGGCACTATGAAGAAGCTAGCCTCACGAGTCAGTCTACAACTAGGTCAAGTTCCAATTATAACGCCTTAGAAACTATTTTCTCGGGCAGAAAGTACTATTTCTAATATTTCGTTTATTTTTGTTCCTTATATACACGCAGTCATCGCAATGAATAATTGAAGTCTAGGTATCACAATTTAAAGCCAATAAGTATAACTTTAAACATACATTTCTGCACTCCTTTGCCAGTAACTGAAGCTACAGTAAAATTACTTTCTTTCGCTACAGATTGTAAGTGAGTATATTTGAAGTGCGTTGTGAGGGACAAAAAAATTCAAAATGGGAGTAAAAACATGAGGCATGAACGAGTCATTCATTTAACGAAATATAATCGTGAAGTTGTATCACCTCAAGAATGACTTAAATTACTGCATCATCCATAGGCACTGCTCACCATTAACGCAAGAAACGCTGTTATAACAATCTGCTTCCCAAAATATATTTTTTTTAAATTACCGAGATACTACATTTATTCCTTCTAGAGTTGTCAACCAGACTCGTGTTGAATTGTTTGTTTGTTCATGAATGAAATCTTTTATAAATATTTTTAAAAAATGTTTTGCTAATCGAGTTTACAAAAATATTCAATTTTTAATTCTTTTAAAATTAAAAATTCAGGAAAAGGAATATTTTGCAAATTCTAAAAAAATAAACATGTTTTCAAGTTTCGAATGGAATTGGAAAATGAGTGTCTGTAATTAACGAACTTCAGTATGTGATATTTTAAAGTAGTGATACGCTTCATTTTTAGCACTTTTAACTGCAATATTTACAAAAATAATAAAGTTAGAAGAAATGAAAACATGATAACATATTAGATCCATATAATAAACAGAAACAAAAGAAATTAATTAAAAATATGAAGGTCAATTTTTTTTTGTGCGCTTTGAGTTGGAATGGCTCAATTTTAAAGAATTGTATCACAAAGATTTTTTCTTCCTAAGGAGTCGCTGCGCTAAAGTAACACTGACCATGAAGGCAAGGAGGTTTGCGTGCTCCAAAGAAGCCGAGGGAATTGCAGGTGCAGCACTGCTATTCAATTGGCGAATATAGAAACTAGTTTTTTTATTTTCATTTTCGTTTTAGTGACATTTCAATTTACATACTTGCAGATGAGTACTATAGTACGTTTACACTTGTTGAATGTGGCGTCACCGACACGACGGGTAAACTATTTTAAAAGTATTTTCATGTGTTGAAAATGTGTTTTCATTCTTCATTTCTTTGATGCGAGATTTGTTCAGATGATTCTTACGTAACTGTCATTGGAATTTATAATGATTCGTAGTGGCTGATAATGCTATACTCCCCTTCAAAAATTCCCAACATCTAATGGCCCTGTATGTTACCTCCGTACGAGATATAAACTGGTATTATTGCAATTTCAAAATTATGATCGCCATAAAAAAAATATTTGTAAGGCATTGATGATGCAAATAGAGTTTAGTACAGCTACTTTTTTTACGATTTTTGCTAATATGCACAATAATGCACAAAGGTCACCTGCAAGCTGTTCTTCTGGGTTATTCTCTAATCTCATATAAAATAATTCTCGATTAATTCGCAACATATTCTATAACTACATTTAATTCTTCCCCGGATTCGCTTAACACTTCCAGATTTTTCTCCCCTGGTTTTGAAGAGATTACCACTTCACAAATTCAGTCCAATTTGTGTTTACTACCACTTTTGCAACTGTTCTATTAATAGTTTCGTATGCGAATCTATTTAAACATTAAAATCCGACTGTTTTGTATGCTTATATGAATAAGGTGTTAGTTAGGTTTAATAAGAATAAATTCTGCGTCACATTCATCTGAAAATCGGGATTTGCACACTTGGGAAACGTAGAAGTGCAAAACCGAACGTAAAACATACATTCATGCATTCGTTAACATTACTCAGTGTTGTTTTCTCCGTATTAACTTGAAAATTTTCAAATTTAATGAGTTTTAAGGCAATACTGTTCTTAGGTTTATGCAAATTTATCTTTTAAAATATGGGAATAGGACTTATGGATGAAACATTTTTTATTAAATCTGTAAATTTATAATCTGTTCAAAACAAGAACAGTAAGTAAGTATGCTGCCAAAATTATAATCTTCCATGGAGAGGTCACCCACTGGTGATCTTCCTTTATTATATTACACACTTGCAACAAGAACATGTTGACAAAATATTTGATGTTTGACTTTATTACAATATTAACAATATTGTATGCGTTTCATCAGCTTGTCTGCATGGACTTGCACGTTCATTTGACAGAGCCCGCTTTTCCCGTTTTCTTCTGTCTTCTCTTTTCAGTGTAAGAGGTCTTTTACGTGGCATATTTGTCCTAAATAAAAAACATCTATGAACATTGAGGATTTAATGTTAATGGAACTAAAATGTAATTCTTAAAATCATAATACATAGTGCTGTTTAATTTGCAGAATTTTTTCTTGAATATATTTAATAATCAGAACATATATCTCTAAACTAACCTTTATTTCAAGTCCTTCTGCGCTATTTAGCTGCACCAAGATGTAAGCAGAATGAAGGTTGAATCTATCAAAACAAAATATGGAAAATAAAATTGTTGAAAAAATGCATTCTTATATTATAAAATAAGTGAAAACAGTTTAATTTAGGTCTGAAGAATAACAAAATAATTAGAAAGAATTTTAAGAGAAAAAGAAACTCTTAAAAGGAATAGAATTTTAAGAAAAAAATTTAAGACATTATTTAACATTAAAAAAAGAACTTTTTGCCCTAAAAAATGAATAAAAAGACATACATGAACATGGAGGGTTTAATGTTACTGGAACTAAAATTTAATTCTTAAAATCTTAATACTTGCAAATAACAGGAATTTCGAAATTCTTATGGGCCAAGATACAAACGACTGTGGCACTTTTAGTGTAAAAAAGATAAAAGTGAGCCATACAAACAATGTAATCTACTGCACATATTGGAGTATGATGGCAGAATGCAATTGACTTGCAATGTTACGCGATATTACTAACCTTTAACCACTGGTAAACCGCACCGCACTGCACGCACATGAAACTATGCTATTCTGCTGCACCAAGATGGATGCAGAATGTAATGTAAAGAAAAACGCTCCAAAAATAGACAATGAGCTTATAGAGAACAAGGAATCAATATTCAAGACAGATCTCTTGAATCAGTATAGTGTCAAAATGCTCTACCAAAATAGACTGATAAAAAAATTAAATTTGGAAAAGGATGGCAATCCCACATAATAATGTATGAACACTTGAAGGAGAGTATTTTGGAAGCAGCTAAGAAGAAGGCTTGGGGAAGAAGAAAGAAAAAGGAAATATACGGAAAAGTTTTCTGAGAATTTAGAAGAAATGATTCAAGAGAAGAAGAAGGCATATATGAAATGGTTAAATGATAAAACACCAGAGTCAAGAGAGAAATATGTTCTGATTCGACAAAAAGTTAAAACAGGTGTAAAAATGGGGAAAAAATGAACATTGGGATAGGTTATGTACATATATCGATGGAACTGTAGGATACAATAAATCTTGGATACAATAAAGCCTGAAAATTATAAATAAAATTAGAAGGAGTGTAAAGCATAGTGCAAAGAATCCTCTCAAAAATGGATACACCACTACTCAATGCTCCTACAAGAAAACAGACCAGAATGTGAAGGAGAAGAAGAAATAAGAGATGTGGAGGAAAGCAATTTTGAAATAACTGAGGATGATATTAAGAAGGCACTATGCAAAGCAAAAACCAATGAATCCCAGGACCTGGAAATATAAGAATGGAGCTCCTGAAATATGGTGGAGATGTGGTTGCCAAATACCTAAATAAAATGTTCAATAAGATAGAATTAGGTGAGGATCCACCTGTAGAATGGAACATATCCTACATCTCTTCTATATTTAAAAGGGACAAAAGTCATGTGCAAATTACGGGGAATAAGTGTCATACGTCAACAGCAAGATTGTTTTCTAAGTAAAAAATCAAAAGATAAACCTGTATTGAGTGAAGAGCAGAGTGGTTTTAGACGAGGACGATCATGCCTAGATAACATCCACTGTATCAGACAAGTTATAGAGAAACATAAAAGCAGCAATATGAATATTTATGTAACCTTTATAGACCTCCAGAAAGCTTTCTGATAAACAAGGGTTTAAAACAAGGGTGTGGGTTATCTCCACTTTGTTCAATATCTACCTAGAACAAGCCCATATGTTCTGGCATGGGAATAAAAATCGAGATGACACCTTTCACTCCCTTCTATTTGCTGACGACCAGGTAATGTTTGCCCAAGATGAAGAGGATATGGTGTACATGCTAAGAAAGCTAATAGAAGAATATAATAAATGGGAATTAGAAATAAATTTTAATAAAACCGAATGTATGTGCATTGGACAAGGAATAACAGATATAGACGTGAATGGTAACAAAATTCAAAGCTGTAACACCTTCAAATATCTTGGATCTTTAATAAACAACCGGTACATGTGCTGCAGATATAAACTCGAAATAATTATGGGGAAGAAAGCAACCAAAGCTTTACACAGCATATTATGGAATAACAATATCCGCCAAGATGTCAAAAGAAGGATATTCCATTGTGTAGTAGAAAATATAGTACTATATGGAGCGGAAATGTGGACACAAACACAAAAATAAGAGATAAGACAGTGGAAATGGACTACATAAGACGATGCCTACAACTTACTCGTAAGGACAGAGTGCGAAATGAAGAAATATGGAGAAGGATGAATATAATTTGTTCTATTACGAAGACCTTGGAAAATAGAGCACTACAGTGGTATGGACATGTTCAGAGAATGTCAGAAAACAGATGGCCACACAAGATCTTAAAATGGCAACCACTGAGAGGCGAAAAGAGGAAGACAGTTTTAGAATGGGAAAAATAATCCAAGAAGCTATGAGGATAGAGGCCTCAAACCACGAGATTGGGAGGATCGAGAGTTGTGGAGGGTGAAAACGGCAAGGTCCTAAGGGGAAAATGCCGAAGAAGAAGAGTTATAACTTTCAGGATCAATTGAAGTCTTCATGGAGAATTGTGATAACTGCGCTGTTTCACGCTCCGCGGCATCTTCTATTCACTCATCGCGAGTATACTTCGGTTTTCATAACGTGACCGATGACATTAGCTCATTTTTACACCTCGTGCCTTATAAAATGAATCTATATGCTTAAAAAATAAGGTATTCTGCCATGGCTTTGTTTAGAGCAGAACCGATAGTAGTATTTTTTCCTTCAAATGAAAGAATGTGATTCCTAGACGTGTTATCAGATATTGTTTGTGTTCATTCACCAACATTTACGGTGTACATTAGTTAAATCATTCTTTAATAGTACGCTTATCAATAGTCAATTGTTTTCTTCCAAGGGGTGAGTTGTACTGAAGTAGTGAAGTTGTTCACAGGTTATGTCAATTCCGAATCGTTGCCTACGCGCCCCAAAAGACGCAAATGTACATAACTGGACGCAGGGAAAAAGAAAGTCAGCGTAAGTGTCGTGACAGTGAGATCATTTCGTTTTCTGCGTGGTCGTTGACTACGAAATGTCAGTTTTGTTCTGCTTTGTACTTCGCATGTGAGAGAAATTCTGGAAACGAGTTTACTCTACGTTGCTTAAATGGGAAAAGAAGTTTATCTTCAAGCAATATACCGTAAGAAATCAAAGTTGTTTATAGGAGATGATGACACATCAAAAAACTTTAAAAATAATATCCGTCAGTATAATAGTACTATTTCTTTTGTGTCATTTGGCGCCGATATTGCATTGCCACCTGGTCATGGGACAAACGTGTTCAAAATTTTGGGAACTCCATATCACAGAATATCTTCATTATACCCTGAAGATCCAAACAATGCAACATATTGTGACATTAGCCTGCACACAGTATTTTACATTTATCTCAGATCTCACCGTCAAACGAAAACCCAAGTATAACTAGTTGTTACTTGGGTTTTTCTAACGTGGCATCTGTGAGTAGTATCTCGAAGATGAAATTCGGCACTACTTTTTGCGTCATTCTCTTTCTTGCCGGTAGAGTCGCTTAATCTGCAGCACTGCTTGGTATGGTCGCGAATCATGCGACATCTTGCGGCAGGACCATGAAAGACCCAAAACGTCGTGCCGAATTCTATGTTACCCTTAGATGCCACATAAAAAAATAAGTATAATTGTTGGTGACAAAGATTTGACGTAATTGGAAATTCTTATATTTTGGTACTCTTTTTAGATGTTGAGCTGATGTGTCAAGTTTCTTTTTATCTTCCGGTTGTCAGATGTACATAAAGATTGTACGAGACGACGTTTTCTGTTTTTTTGTGTTAATTTCTTCTGGATACTGTCAATTTGTTATTACAATTTTTGGTGTTGCTCTCCACGCAGCGTTCTGTATAATCTCTGTTAAATGCTGTACTGTGGCATCTATATCTTTGCTTGATTTTAGTGGCATGTTTACGCTTCACGAGTTGTTAACGTACATTTGAAATTTATCCCAGTTGGTGAACGTAACAACTGGCAGCGTAACTGAATGCGTTAAATTAATTTTTTATCGCATGCAATTTCACATAAGCAATATTAAAACTAGTAATGCTATTTTTTTTTGAAAATATTATTTATTCAGTATGTAAAATGTGTTTAAATTTTAAACAGAGCAATTTATAAGAAAGATAATATATCTTTGCGTAACCTCGAATCATTTTCCGCAGCTTCCACCAGATAGAGCTACACTGCAGAGTCGAATCTTGTGCTTCCTCACTGGGTTCCCACTTTCTCCGCCAAGCGCTAGTGAGCAGCTCTCTTTCTGTACCTCTACATCTATTAGTTCTTACAAGGACCAATCGGCGTGAGAAATTGGTATTCAATAAGATAATAACATAAAAATTTGCTCGACCTTAGAAACATAAGATAAAACTGCGTTTTAAATAATTTAGAGTTGATTTGATCATAAGTTACGGTATTTAGTGGTTATAGACTTTTAGCGGTAATTTAAAAATATGAGAAATAGCCATGAAGCAACAAGAAGCACTACCACCGTAGTAGTAATGTAAGTTGTATTTTAAGATTATGTGTAAGATTATTGTAAGCTAATTGTAAGTAGATAAACAATTATAACAAATGTAGTGTATATGAACACAGATCCTTGTATTGTTCTATCCAAAAGAAAATAAATTAAAAAAGAAAAAGAATTCGACGCCGCAAACGGTGACTCGTCTGGGCTCTTCGTGTCGAATTCTCTTCCACTGTAATGTACTCGTTATCTCTGCATCCTGAGAATCTCGGCTGCTCCAGCTACGCCTGCAGAGAGGTCCCATTAACAAGTATGAATGTGAGAGTGAAACGGAGAGTTGATTTTGAGAGCGTCCCGATTCCTCAGTATTTTGTCTGGCTTTGGTAGTGTTTTAGGTCGGTTTTCTAGATGTCTTGCACTGGGAATAAACGTGAAGATATCCTTATTTAACTGAAACAAAAACTACTTTACTCGCTTTCATTTGAAGAGAAGCTTTTGACTGATTGCAACTTTTCGTATACGTACATATATACGGAGTGTAGAGAAAGGTATGTAATGCTGCAGAAATTGGATTTCTAAATTTCAACGGAAATATATGTTTCGGTTTCCTAAAACCGAAAAATCGATTGACCTCAAATGTCCGTTTGTCCGTCCGTCTGTGGTCAACGCTAGCGCCTAAACCCTTCAACCGATTTTCATCAAAATTGATATTCCCCACCCACTCGATTTAAATGATCTCGTGGCATTGGTAATTTCAATCGGATATTTTGATTTTTGAGGGTACTTTACATGGCTCAAAAACATTTTATAATTTTTCTCAAAAGCGGCACCAGATTTCGTTGAAATATCAGACTTTTTAAAATTGAAGGAGCCCAATTTTGTTTGGGCGTCTTCCTACAAGTATGTAATTGAAAATAGATTTTTTTCTTAATAAAATATGTTCCTGACAGAAGAACCTTTAAATAAGTTCATGCTTAATTTTTCCAAAATATGAGTAGTTTGCGTGTAATTTTTGCGAAATATCAGCATTTTTTTCTCAAAATCGCATCAATTTTTTTTATTTTCTCCTTATATGAAATGAGGGATGGTAAAAATATGGTGGTTGTCTCATTTTGGGCTATTGCTCCTTTTTGGAAATTTCCAATATTGATAATTTGAAAACTACAAAATTGGAGATTAATATTTTTGCTTTAAACAAAGTGGTGCTAGAATATTAGCTCTTTAAAACGATCATTATAATTTTTTCGAAAAATGCAATTTTGCAAAATTGCAATTTTTTATCTCTAAAACCTCTCCAAATTTTTTCTAAAATACTGTGCTAGTGTCATTTTTGGACATTGCTCCGTCTTTTCGAAAATGCCACAAATAACCTTGAAAATATAAAATTGAAGTTAGCATTTGCTCAATATCAAAAAATGTTTTCTGATAGTACAAGTTGTTTTGTTATTTATCTTTTTTTCAGCCAGATAAAATAGTGTTGTTGTCGAAAAAATCATTAAAAAATATGTTTTTGCCTGTAGAGGAGTGTGGGTGGTGGGACGGTGGCTATAAAACCTTTCACAAAGATTGTCTTTATGTTAGAATTATAATGTAAACACTCATACGTCATTTGGTTTAGGGGAGCTTTTTACCATCATATTCGGGGTACACTTTATGCGCAGGAAACAAGCTCCAAAGGCATCCGGGAGAAGACCTAATTTTTAGGGTTATTTAAATATAATTGTGATCATCCTCTGGTAGAAATTCGTGCGTAATTCATTAATTTTTTAATTTTTCACGTTAATTTTTTTTATAAAAGAGTAAAAAAATCATGCAATAATTACACAGATATACTCTTTTGCTCCATTTCGTTATATTCGTGAATGTACAAATACGTCATTAGTGAATTTAATGATTCATATTTCACTCCTGCGTATACGATTTTTTGTGTGAAAACTCCTTTATTATTTGCTAAATGGCCTTGCATATTTAATTGAGAAATGTTAAACCATCAAATGATCAAACTCTACTTGCTGCGACCGGCCATGTGTACTAACTTTCTGTCTCAGTAAAATTCCGGTTTTTTTCGAATGTTTATCCTTGAGTTTACTTATTGTTATCGCATATGCAGATATAATTGGAAAATAAGTTCTTTGACTGGTAAATGCTAAAATAATTTCGCAATATGTTAAATTTATTCAAGGAATCATAATTCTCTTAGTATGTGCGGTTCCAGTTAAGCAATCAATAATATTACCATGTAAACACTTGATGAGCATTCTTCTTTAATTGACTAATCGTCCTTTCTATTTAAGTTTCTGATCAGTAACACAAAGTATCTATTGTGGCGAATCATTTATTGCCTTCTTCCAACCTCACGTTGGTGCGCCTATGTGGTGAGTTAATAGCATATTCTAGCCTCCCGTTGGTGCGCCAATGTGGCGGATTAATTAACAAGCCTATTCACACCTCGCGTTGTTTTGCTAATGTGACAAATTCCATTTATTCCTCTCGTTGGGCTGTCAATCTAACAATTTGACTCCTTCCAATAGTATTATATACGCTAATATATTGGGCGCCAATGTAAAAAATCGTCTCTCCCTCTATTAAATACGTTAATAGCTCGTTTGCTAGCCAACTTTTCGTAATTCTGAAGATTTATGGGGTCGTGGATTTGTGATGGGCCCTGTACAGGGTTCGAAACGTAATACTCGTGCAACGCGCGGGTGGGTCAGTGTCTAACTACCATAAATCATAACACGTCATTGAAAGGGTTTTATCGATAAACACAATTGTGTTCATCTTGATTTATTCTACCATGACTAACTGATTCTCTCATTCTTAAAACACGAACAATGAACACATAACCAAAAAAATACCCTTCAATGGCATACATAAAAAAATTCACTTGACATAAAAACGAAGAAAAAACATTTACTCTGCAACTTTACAAAAACAATCTCATTTACACCGAATGCGCATTCTGCAATACCAACTTATTGACTTTTAATTTGTACCAATTTAACATGACTTGATCTTGGACAGAAATGCGTTTTTGCAGCAACCAAAATAAATTAATCGTGGCACTTCCCTTCTGCTGGTTCGGCGTCGCGGCACGCAACGCAGGTCACGTTCGTCGCCAGCCACCAATTTGCACGCCCTCAGTGCGCAATTATCGCGAAGCTCCAGCCAAAATATCAGGGATCATTTCACAGCACGAAGCTTACACAATTCGGGAAAAGCGCGAAATATTCTGCGTAAACGCAACACATAGTTCCCGCTGAATGTTTAAAATCACGGTGCGTAGATACACTACCACCTTTTACAAAACAAAACTTTTCTTGCACTTCCCTTCAATATTCAGACGAGATTGCGGAAAATTCGTGTTACTAAACACGATACAAAATGTCCGCCTACTACTGCTTCAGGCCGCGATCACAAAAAAAAAAAAAAAAAAAACTATTATCCCGCATTGCCACTATTTACTAATAATGCGCCACTATTTGCCAATACATGTGGACGTTTTTTATAAAGTTCGTGCGCCATGTTTCAAATGATTCCTAAAACTGTGTTTTATCAAATGTTTACGTTATGCTTCCCATTCCTCCGCGCATTCATTTAATTTAGAAAAAAATGTTCGTGCGCGGCGCTGCCGTCATTGCCTCTTTGGGTATAATTTATTTTACTTGTAGGGATTCTTTTTTCATTTAAAGGAAATACTTATTTGGTTGATGATTTTAAATCATTATACTATATTCAATTTTAACTTATGTGTTGGCAAACAACTTTCTTCTTTCTTCTACTATTATCATTTATATGCTGTTTCCTTTGAAGATTCTGCGTTTCAATTGAAAAATATTAAGTGGAACGCATACTTTAAACAATTAACAATTTTGTACTGTCAATATATGATTATAGGGGTACTTGTTTACTAAATATTGCGAAGAAAGAAAGTATTAGAAGTATCCAAAATATTAGAAGTATCCAAATTAACAGAAATATCAAATTATTAGAAGTGTCCAAATTATTAATTTTAAAGTGTCCAAATTTTAAAGTGTCCAAATTTTAGAAGTGTCCAAATTGTTAGAAGTGTCCAAATTGTTAGCAGTATCCCAATTGTTAGCAGTATCCCAATTGTTAGCAGAATCCCAATTGTTAGCAGTATCCCAATTGTTAGCAGAATCCCAATTGTTAGCAGAATCCAAATTGTTAGCAGTATCGAAATTGTTAAAAAAATCGAAAACATATTTAAATAAGATTATCTTACATTTTGGAAAATAAAATGAGTCGTGGGAATCTCCTGACCTCGGTGTCTAAAATAGGAGAACCCACTTATTTTAGACACCGAGGTCAGGAGATTCCCACGACTCATTTAAGAAACACTTCAGATTAAGTTAAATCAGACTCTTAATACCAATGTTGAAATGAATGTTTTTAGTAATGCCTATGACAATGTGATATATAAAATTAAAATTAAAGATCCGGAGAATGTAGATCCAGTATAGTGGTTAAGTTGGCACATTGGATATTCATACGCCATGTTGTTACCTCACTACATATTCATACCATTTGTTGGTGTCATTCATTCCTTGGAAATGGAGTGTCTGTCGGTAACTGTTAGTTATCTGATATCACCGTAGTGAGTGTGAGTTAATTTCGTAATGGTTCTGTCGGTAACTGTTAGTTATTGATATCACCTGTAGTGAGTGTGAGGTAATTTCGTAATGGTTCCTCGATTGTTCTACTGCAGTGGTAATTAGATAGCAGTTCCCTCACTAAGTGAGTGTCTATTTGGTATTGTATTGATTTTATTTTGTTGTGTTGTAGTTTTATATAAAAATTATAAGTTTAAAAGGATCTCTTTTGTAGTAGTGTGTTTGATTTTGAGATAATTTTACTCAATAGACTTATACTTTTGAGACAATTGTAGTGTTTATGAACTATACTAGTAATTCACTAATTGCTATGTAGAATAACGGTTTCTGTGTCCCATTATTTTAGCACCTGATGATGTAACAAAACTAGTTACGAAACGTTGTGCAATTGCTGAAATAAATGATTGTCATAAAAACTGGATACTTTTATTTGCAGACATGATTTAGCTCTATGAAAATGATTTATAATTGTCAAATTTGGGCTGATCTTGCTTGAAAATTTTCGTTTTCGCACCAAATGCTCAACCATTTGTAATGAGGAGACCCCAGTACTTCATCACTAAAAACGTCACAATACGCATGCAACCATGCACTTGGCACTATATGCACTTACAATAGCAATATGCTTTGATATTTTTTATTAGACGTACTCGGATATATTAGACGTTACCGGATCTCGATATCCAGCGGGGGAAGATCACCGCCATCTCCCGAGAGAAAGCATGTACGAGACTTACGGGATTAACGATCTAAGCTGTTGACGCGCCCGGAATCACCAATCAAACATTTAAGCACTACTCCGACAATTGTCTGGTACTTATCTGAGAAACCATAGAAAACTACCGTTCAGAGAACCCGACCACGAATATTCCCAGCCAAAGGCAGGACTCGACCTAGATAGAATATTTTTAGTGTCGATAATCCGCGACCGATTCGAACCTTAGGATCTCCCGATCAGGGAATAAAGATTTAATAGAGGTAAAGGTATTTCTATACCGGTGTAAATACCTTTACCTCTATTATTTCGGTATTCGGCCCCTGATGTTTATTACTGCCCATATTTCACCGAAAATTGAGCGTAAACTATTATTTCCGAAAAAATGTACCTGACATGACATTAATAATTAATTGTGGAGAACAAATTTAATTTGCAGAAAGTCACTATTTTCAATATTGAAGCAAGAATACTGATTTTGTTAGTTAATTCATGCTGCTCTTTACTTAAAATTTTATTTTCAAGCTCTCACTTCCAAAAAATTTGGGCGGCATTATTAATTATAAATCTTAACATAAATACTGCGCAATGAGCACAAAACACTTGCAAACCATTAAAATGGGTGAATATTTCACCTTTTCAGAATTCACAACTGCACATCAGTAGAAAACTATGCCTTATGTTAAATAAGAAAGAAACAGCGGATGACGGTTCCTTTCTTGTGAGGAGAGACAAATTTGATCTTGTAATTTCAAAGTTGCTAATCATTATTAAAAATTTAATTATGACTGGAGAAGCGTTGTGCGCCCGCAATGTCATTTATGAATAGTGGAATCTCTTGGATGTCATTTGTGCTACCTGTTCGATGATTGTTGGTCACCTAATATCAATTATTATAAAATTATCAATATAAAATAAAAACACCCTTAGATATCAACTCACTAATCATGCATATTGCCCGTATTATCTTCGCAGAAACAATGGTAATCATGTTCTCGTTATGTATGTACTCGCTTTTGTATTTGCCACACAGTCTCTGGGGTGAGAGTTGTACTTCGTGAGTTACGAGACCTTGCTTTACTAATATTATTAAGTCGATATACGTACGTATATGATGGTGTAAAATTAAAACAATGAAAAAAGTAAAAATGAAAAAAATGAAAACAACCTTTATTTTACTCTTTATTAACTTCTCAGTAAAATCTTAAAAAATATAAAACATCTAGGTCAAACAGGAAACACTGACCTACACACATGGATGTTGAGTACACGTCGGATACCAGCTGCTGAATGGATTTAACCTGCTTTATGTTATCCAATGAGATGCTGGGATTGTGTCCCTTAGTGACTTCATTGATTTCCAAGTCTGAAACAACTGCAAATATTTTGGCTTTGGCTACAGCTTGATTGTATGGAGAGAACTTCTTTACAGTAGATGCAATGCTGGTGAAAAACAAATCCATATCTTCCCCAGGAGGGTAATTTGTTTGCACTTGAGCATGGTCCTTTCTTCTGTAGAAAAGGTAGTTCATTAAAGTCTCCGACGCATTGTCTGGTCCTTTCAAGGTTGGCTGGGATTTCGTCGACGTTCGTAAAACCTCGTTTAGTCTCGGCAGCAGTGGAAGTTGAGGTGGGGGAACTTGCACATTTCTGACTATCTTAAATGGATATTCCAAATTAATATTTCCCGAATCTTTTGTGGTATTGTTTATTTTTTCGCCGCTGCCTTCACTTTTGTTGATCATATTTGTATCGAACGATATTCCCATCTTTTTCATCTTTGTCATTCTTTTTTTAATTTCTGCATATTTCCGCTGATAAAAAATCAAATTTTAATGACAACTAATATTTTCAGCACAAGCCTCATTTTAAAAAATATGTTTATTTGGATAATACTACTTAAGCTGTGCATGCAAAAAGCATAAAATTTACATGAAGAGTCATGGGAATGCTTTTAAAATAAGTTACCAAACTTGCACTCTTAATTTAAATGTATGAATTGTGTGAGAATTACCTGTATACCAATGGGAGGGTGGGGGAAGCGCTGGGCCTAACGTCGTGTCTTTCTTTTTGCGATTTACTTTTTCGTCGCTTATTTTAGCAAAAGGGAGATCCGACACGGCATTAGCAGGTATCACATTGGTTTTGTCTCATGGCAAAGTGACGCACAGTTCATTGAAATTAGGCCGTTGTAACGTTTTCCATTAACACTCAAACTGCGCCACTAGATTGGAATACTGGCAGACATTCTTGGCACCTGGCCGACTGACGGCGGATTACTTTAGTGATAAGTTAAGGTTTACTTTTGGTGGCAATGGATGGTTACGTCACATCATTTTTAATTTAATTTAATGTAATTTTATCTCATCGTGTGGGATGAGATTTCGGTTGATGACTGAACACCATTACAATAAAAAGTACGTCTTGGCCAACCAATGGCCTTTTGGTTTGAAAACGCGCTCGCTAGTGCTCTTTTGCAAGATGACACAGTTCATTCTCACACCGCTGCGCACTCGAGAGCTTGGCTGAAAGTCGTGCAGACTTTGCCATGGTCAATCGCATCTAGTATCCCCATTAGAAAATGCTTGAGATGCTACCATGCTACCGGTCGAGCTATTCACTATTTACCTTTACCTAAAAATCTGGAGGAAATGCGGGTAGCTATTCAAGCCCCTTAGGTAGTTTTCATATCACTGATAAAATGTAATAATTGTATATATCAGTTACCTTTTCTTCCTTCTGAAATTTCTTCCGGCATCTTTCTTTCAGGTGGAACTTTTTGATGAGGAGTGTGAATGTTTGTAATTAAATTTAGAATGACCCCTAAAGTACAAATTTTCGTAGAAAAAATCGCAACATGTGAATTCTTAAAAATGTTTGGCATTGAACATTTGTTACGAAAGCAATTTTACTTAATGAATTGTAGTTTTTTATACATGAGTTTCGTACACGTTATTGTATTCTTTTCTAATTCGCAAGTGCTAACACTCAAAAAAGCTTACCCTGAAATCATACTAGTATGTTTGAAATAATTACTTACAAATTATACTGTAATTATCTATTAGTACCTCAAAATTTCCTTACATACCAGGAGAATGTAATCTTCTTGTTAATCAATCCATATGCCTATGTAAATTAGGCTAGTTATTTAATTTTTAAAATTTTGGGTTCCAAATTTTTATTGCAGAAGTTGTTTAGTATCATTCCATAGCAACGGCTTGCATTTTGTTGATACATTTTACTTTCTCGTATTCGTAATATAAGAGTAAATTAGGAATGCGACAGAATGACCCAGTCTTGGTCGAACTAAAGAGTTTTCTATTCTCTTGCGTCCGAGATAGCTTTTTGGTTTTACTCTATTTCCTTCTGCCTTTTATTGGCACTTGAAAGACATCTAAATTTCCTTAAATTTGTGATCCTCTAATTCTAGAAGTAAAATATGATTTTCTCCATTTTTCGGTTCCATAATAGTAGAATTGAAATATGATGTAATAATATTATAGAATAATCAAATCTGCATCTATTTGCAAATATTAATTTAAAAATATATAGTCGCTTTTGAAAAAATGACGTTTGAACGTTTCTGAAATTGCGTAATTTTGTGATTTTCACAGAAAAGTTTTGTCTTTTCTTGAAGCATCATGAGAAATCATTTGAGACAGTGTATGTATGTGATGCTCAGTGTATGTGAAAATTGCCCATAGTGTAAATATTAATGACATGAGAGATGAATCAAAAATACACTTGTGTAGTTTTTGAACACAAAACCAACAACAACAACAAAAACATGCCGTTCATGTCATGTTATTAAGTGCATTGTGTACTATAAATTTGGGTTCATATTAACTATTGCGTAATAAATATTATGTATGTCAAACATTTTAGACAAAAAATATATTTTACGTTGGTATATCTTTATAATTTGTACGCTCACATTAATAAATAACTACAGTACTTTTAGTGTGCATTTTGCAATGTACTGTAGTTATTTAAGAAAAATTATTGGATACGTTCTGAGAAAAAAGAGATTTTTTCAACAAAATTTAGTTTTTGCCCCAAACAAACTTTAAAGTTATACAAATGCTCAAATACGACAAAGAAACACAACTAACTATTCGCCAAACCGCGCGAAATTACGTACTAACCTTAGAATACAGAACTGACAGTCCATGCAGCATCTGAAATAAACTTCCTGACAAATATAGTCAAAACCATAATCACGCAGATCAATTAGTTACATACAAAAACTTTGCGTGTCACACTCAGTATCCATTAGGACAGGTGCAGACCATATAAATACTTATAAGGGCATGTTGTAATAATATACAATAAATTATATATCAAAATGTTCAAAAAGTTCTTGAGCATAAGGTATTCGTTTCAGGGTCAATATATAACAATTGGCTTATTAAGTTCAAACAAATTTTAAAAACTGTAACAAGATGCGTAACGAAGAATATTTTACAACGCAAAATTTATTGAATCAAAGAAAGTTTACAAATTTTAAATAGTTATAATAAATGAGAGGGGACCTTGGGACTATTGCTTAGGTGGCTGTAGCTGAATCCGCATATGTTAAAGTAACACCGTAAATATCGCTTGCTTTTCATAACTTCAATAAATAAGAACATTTGCTCATTGATTAAGTCTAGAGCTGTAGGAAATATAGTAAGACCATAAATGAGATGCAAACATCACTGATGAGATGCAGTCTCGTTTAGCGCAAACGCAGCCGGCCGCCGCTCGGCCGAGGCATTGCCGCTAACTGCGTGGCTCCGTCACGACGCCAGTAGTAATTGGGCGCACTGCCCCGCCGTCCTCCACCGCCGCCTCCGTCCCCTCCTCCGCTCCCGCTCCCGCTCCCATTATCGACTCAGTTCCCTCCTCCGCTACCGCTCCCGCTCCCACTATCGACTCACTTCCCCCAACCGCCTACGCCTTCTCTCTTCCCCCGCCTTACCGCCGCCCCGCCTCCTCCCCCGCCTCCTCCCCGCCTCCTCCCGCCTCCTCGCTCGCCTCCGCCCCAGTTGTGCCCTCATCACCCTGGCGTCGTTCTTCATAGTGCGCTCCCCAATGTCGTCCCTCCACCCTTACAACGCCTGCGGAGCCGGTGAGTCCTTAACGCAGTTCTTTCTACTTTGCCCGTCACTCCACCCTCCAGTCCCTCTCTACCGTTGTTTCGGAGCACAGCCTCATTCCCGGCTCGGGCCCTCGAGCCCGAATCTCGAAGCCAGTACCGGCTACGATTAGCTCAGAATCATCATGTCTCTGTGAGGACTCTGACAGAACGTAGGATTCGAGTTCCGAAAGTGGCGAATTTTGACACAGCTAGGTCGAACTCAGCTGTGTCTGGAGCGAATTCTAGTGTCCAACTGAACTATCAGAAATTTTCCGTGTTTTTTTATCATTACGTGGCGAATGCCGAAGCAATAATCTAATAACGAAGCCACGAAGCGCAGGCGATGTTTTATTTTCCTTCCTTGCCCTATCACTTTCCCCTTTCACACACGCTTACATCTTGTATTATACTTCCATTTTTTGTGTTGGAAGATGATTGGAGATCATATAGTCTATCTCGGCTAGAGCGATGCCCCGCTGGGGACAGATTCCTGGAGGGAGAAATTCCTTGGAAGCAGACGTGTACGTTGACGCCGGATCTCCCCATCCATTGGAGGAGTAACATCGCCAGCCCCCAAAATAAAACATTCACTACACTAACGGAACGAATAGCAGAAGACATAAAAATCAATTAACTAATCGGGTTCTCGACCCTTGTACCGGCGCTTGTCCTCAGCCATCGGCCCCGACTCTCCTGTCCCCGCCCCTTGTCCCAGGCTCGCGCCGCCTATCCACCTTCGCCGCCGTCGTCGCTCCTCGACAGATGCCGTCGCTAACGTAACCATCGCCGATTCCCTCGACGCCCCAGGCTCTGTGACGTCATTGCCCCCCAAACCCAGCGATAGTCTCGCCGCAGGCTCGGCGCGTTCCTTCTCTCCCAGCCGTTTCACGGATAGTATTTTCAGCATTAGCCGCACCGCGCGTGGAGGGCACGAGTCCCCAATCCCTAACGCCGTGACCTTTCCGAACGCCGCCGACCGGTTTGCAGCGTTCCTTTCTGGGTTCATTTGATTCTGTCATAAAGGGGATGGGATCCACGGTCTTGCGCGTATCAGTGCCAGTAGGTCGTCGAATGGAGTTTAATTTGAATATCTTGCTATAGCGTTGCAGCCTGACGGCTGTCTACGAACGATGTAGTAGTGATGAAATGGCGTACAAGATTCGCATGGGTAATTACTTTCCTATTCACCGCCCACTTCCTCTCTTGCTGATTTTGCAAAGCGGAAATTGTGGTGAAGATGGTACTCTGATACATTCGGAAGATATCAGTTTAACAATGGGAGTTTTATTTATCAATTTCACTTGCTTCTGTTTACCGTCTGATGAGAAATTAAGTTTTAATAGTATCTGCAGGGGAACAACGTTATTAAAGTATAGTGTATAGTTAATTTGATTTTATTAAAGTTTATACTTATGAGTTGTCCGGTGTTTCAAATAGTTGTGCGTATTGAGTTTCTTACTGTTGAGTATTGACATCATACATTTTGATTTTGAAATCACAGATGTAATTGAATAACCTTAATAGTTTTTCTCTGTATTTATATTCTAAAAATACAACAAAATATTGTTTAAGTTAATTAAATTCTAATAGATTGAAGATATGTTTGACAGGATTATAAATGGAGTTTCGGAAGAAAGTCTGATGAGAATTGGTATTAATTATATAAAAATTGTCTCAAATTATATGTCCTTGACAATAGCAGGTCCATTTTAGTATTTAAGTTTTAGTACAATGGTAAGTGACCCAATGAATTATGCTGGCTGAATATACTCGCAAGAAATTGCTCAAGAATTCACGTGCGTTAGGAAAATTTCGAGTGTGAATGTTCTATCAAGTTTCTTTTCTTCATCCACTGGCAAATGCATTTGCAGTGGCAACCTTATTTGCTTTATTTGTACCTGCAAGTAGTGTGAACATCTGATTCTGAACGTTGCCATCGCATGCTCAAGAAATAATTTGTGATAAGAAGTAACAAGTTCACCACAATGAACAGCAGGATTGACAAGTATCCGTCATGGTGTTGCAAGCGGTTCCGATGCCAAAGGAAATAATGAATAGAATTTGTTCTTTCTCTTATTTATTCACTGTAATGTTAGGTTAAAATATATAAATAATCTTTTTCCTGGCAAATATTTGAGCACGTGCAGTCTTAATAATTTTTTCGGGGTAAATTATAGAACCACTCATATAAAGGTATCTCGCCAGTAGGAATTTGCCACAGCTGGGCCAAGCTCTAAGATCAGAGCTGATCTCTCGGTTGTGTATAGTGCATGAAGTGTAGTGTATGAAGTATAGAGTATGTGTAAGGGGTAGGACGGGACAAGAATGAAGAAGGAAAGGTTAAACAAAGGTCTATCACCGCTATATTATGGTAGTATTTCGATATTAATCTTATGTTAATCAGAGAAATCCCGGAAAAATATCAATCTGAGCAGCCGCCTAATAGATTTCTCCTCACGGCATTGGTTGACTTAGATCCAGCAGTAGATGCATTTCTAGCTCGTGTCAAAACTCCATTGAGGGGTCTCGAAGCTTAGAATCTTCCTGCCTGTGACACTTCAGAGGGAAAACGGAAAGTTGACACAGAGCCATAGAAGCTGGTTTATGTTTCGATTTGGTTAGTAGGGCGACTGGTAGAATAATGATTCAAGATGTAGAGGTCGTAATCATGGAAGTGGAATACAGAGGACGTGGAAACCGAGGCAAATAAAGAATTCATAATTTTTTGCCTGAGGTGACTTTATTTTTTGTACATTAAAAAGAAAATTTTACTTAATACATAAATTTCACACGCATTTCACACAACACTCATCTGTACAAAAAAAGAGATACAAAGATTATGTTAAAATGGGCAGTGCGAGGAGCGCGGGTGCGCTGGGGTCGAACCCCGTCGCATCGACGGCACGGGGTCCGTGTCCTGGGTTCGAAACCCGGGTCGGTTACCACCGAGTCGCCGGTTGCGCTCCCGGCAATCCGTTACCCGCGCAGCTCAGATGGACCGGTGAGGTCCCACTCGGCTAGTAAACTCTTTGTTTAATAAATAAATTCTCATCAAGAGGACGAGACGTGTTCTTTCAGGTTAGTCGATCAACGTATACACGCATAGAAATAGCGAAGATACCCGAAGAGATGGCTCAAACTCTGGCAAAGAGGAGCTAGAAAGAAATTTTGAAATGTTCCACTTTCGACGACGTCTTGTCTCCTGATACTTAAAACCTTAGTTAACCTCTTAACCGCGTTAAAGCTCTTCTCGCAATAGCTTCTTCACATCGCCTGTTTAGTTCACTTCTGGAGCGAAAGTTTCGATCGTTGTGAGATGTACAGTCTGTTGGAAACAAGCAAGACACACACGTTCAAGACAACCAATACGACGTAAGAAGATCAGCTGCTTTTGAAACAATAAAGATATGTTACTGAGACAGAGCAGGTTGTTTCGTATGACCAGTTAAGAGTTCGGTACGGCGGGTCCACCTGTATAGGGCGGGCGTGGTCCGGGTTCCAAAGTCATAACGAATAGTGAGATTGCCCAAAGCACTTGAGTGTTTGCGCTTTCTATCTCTCCCACTTGTGCATCATGGCCGCTGCTTCTCCTTGGACGAAAGCTCTAAGTATTTAGCACTGTTTGTTCGTCACGCGTGCGTGTTGGGTTTGGGTGTTCAAAATGTGTTTTCTTCTTCCTCGCGTAACGGCAGTGGAATCATCGTGGATTGCACACGCGAAGAGAAACTACGTTGCGAGGTAGCCGCGAAGACAAATACCTTCTCGTCCGTAAACATGTAGCTTAGGTGCAGTTTGAGTAAAATTTATGAGGAGCGAATAAAAGCTGTCAAGAAAAAAGTAGCAAACTTGACGCGACTTTTCACGAGACGCATTATTTACGCAGATTCATCATTTTCACCAACTTTGATGACTCATTTGAGGAGTGCAACAGTGTGAATGTAACACTTTGATGCGTGAAAACGCACGTGTTTTCGAAACTGATCCTTCTTAGTTATGATTTGTTTATGTTTCAAGAGAAGTTTGCATCTGTTTTGTTGCCCTTTATACACCTTTGTTTTAAAGGAAAGGCCGCCTTTGGAGTATTTTCGTAATATATGGGCGATGATTTGTTTTCACAGTTTGAAGAAGAAACTTCATTAGAACGGATGTATTTGCTAATTGCACGAAAGCCGCGTTTTACGGAAGTGATTACCCGAGCTTTTCAATGATGCATTCGCGGATCTTTTTGATTCCCGAAGTGGTACCTTTTCCAGGAACGAATCCTTCGCAGAAATGTCTTTGCGTGTTGCTGAGCTTCAAGGAGAGGCTGCTGGGCCGGTCAGACGGCGATGTATATTTCGATTTATTTGGAGCTTCATTTGACAGATCATCAGCTGTTACGATGTCATCCAATCGGGAGCTTACACGTCACCACAGTATTTGGTGACGTTCAACCTCCTGATTGGATGACACCGCAACAGCTACTTTACGTCAACTGACCCTGTACACCTTTGGGCAACCCACTACTCGTCGTAACCTTGCACGTGGGCGTGGCGGGAGAGGGTTCTATGCGGGGGGCCCCCTGCGCGTCCCTGCTCGCGATCGCATAAGCCCGGAGCCGGCGCGCCGAAGCCGGGGGCGGGGCCGTCCGGGTAGCGGGGCTCGCCCTCGTACTGCACGTCGGCGTGGAAGCCCGTGGCCCAGTCGGCGGTGTAGCGCACGATCTGCAGCCGGCCGTCGGGCAGCTGCACGCGGTACTCGCCGCGCACCACGTCGCCGTCGCTGATGGCGTTGTGCGAATAGTCGGTGCCGAACTGGTCATCCTTCACGGCGTACTGGAAGTCGAAGGGCATGCCCGGCTCGTGGTGGTGGTGGTCATGCTGCAACAGAAGAACAGAATCCAACGGTTAAAACGCACATTATTTACTCCATTTCATGTAGTAGTTATGTTATATATTAAATGTTCAATGTTGCATTCTTTTAGGAATTGCAAACAAAATTAGATGGGATGTTCACGTTCCGTATCTCTTCCCCTCGATTAAGCGGCAACCTGTGTTAAAACCATTTTTCTCCTGAACCATCTGTGAACGTTTAAAACAGGTTTCACTGTATATCTAACTATTGGGAGAATTCAATATGTGTGATATTGAATGTGTTGGGAATCACTTGTCTACCAAAAACCAATAATAATACACTAAATCCGCCCTGTAATGCACAACTTCTGAATGTTTCCTGGCAGGTCAATCGGGCAAAAAGATATTTAATGCCGTCGGTCGTTCAGGTTGCTCTGGTGGTTCCACAGCTGTGTACTGTGGGACGATCTTGGCTCGTACGTACGTTCAAGTAACTGGCGAGCTCTCTACTGTCTGAGGTGACGCCGGATGAGACCAGCCACCGGAACCATTTTCCCAACCGTTTGTTTTCACAGTGAGTGAGCCGGAGATTGAATACTGTTAGAATTCGAAAGAGGAACTGAAGGTAAGGTGCTCGCAATTTTGTAAATGGAAGATGAAGTAGCTGAGTTGTTTAGTTGGAATTATTCCGGACGTGATTTAAATAATTGTTTGATGAGTATGCGTGACTGCGTATTGGAATTGAAGTATCCCGTTTTGCTCAATACTCTTGCTCTCTTCTCAATTCTCTGTGCTCGTTCGGCGCTATTTTTTAGTGTTTACACACTCACACACACACTTCATTAATTGATTAATTCTTTGACTGACGTCAATGCAATAAAGCTCTACAGAATTAGTTCAATCAACTCAGCAGAAGTTTATTGAACATGATTCAAAAGATTTTTATACATGTATCTGACTCAAAATATTTCAATATTTTTTTCAATCTTTCCTTCTTTTATTCTTTAGTGAATTTCTATTCATATTAATTTTGTATTCATTAGGTTAATACTGATGCCTCGATTTATATCCATTTCTTTTTCATGTATGGAATTCCATGTGACATATCAATTATTATATCTATAGAAGGTTTGGAGCAGCAGAGCTTTTGTATCGATCAATGGATTTCATTAGGTTACTTGTTTATTGTTCTGTCAGCTGAAATATAGACGACGACCAGACGTACTGACGTGAAAACCATTCATTAACTGGAGACTGTCAGGGTTATGAACAATGAGAGAAAGTAGCTATGTATCTCCGTCCAGATATTTTTTGTTCTCCTCCAATACTCATAACCCACCCCTCGTAACATTTCGATTCTCGCTGCCTAGTATTTCTACCTGTTTCTCGCTCGTCTCAGGCAGACAGCTAGAAAGTAAATGGAGGTGTCACGTGATGAAGGACGCGTTCGGAGGCAAACGCTCAGCGGCGGGAGCGAGATAAGACGAGTGTTCCTAAGCAGCGAATAATTACAGAGGCGAGGGTTTTCGTCACGACCTAGGCAGCAGGCACGTGTCGTGGGGATGGGGGTCGGGTCTTCACGTGGCCGGGGTCTGCCGTGGTAGTGGGCCGCCCGCTGTCAAGCGGCGGGCATGCGCCTCCCTCAACTCGGACAGCCCGACCGATGCAATCCTCGCTGATGCAATGCCTCTTCGTCCGGTATCGGGTTCCTCCCGGTACGTCCCGCATTCCTTGTCAAGCAGCACGACCGATGCAATCGGCGTTAAAGCAACGACCCTTCGCCCAGTGTTGGGTTCCTCCCGGTACGCCCCGCATCCTTGTCAAGCTGATTTGATATCTCGCCGTGTGACGTTTGGCGTATCATTTCGCCCTTTAAAGGCTTGACGTTTCTCAAGCGATTGCTTGGAAGATTTGCCGGGAATAAGGTTGGCAAAAGGGGAAGGGTTAGGCAGTACAGGAGGGCGCTCTCCTGACAACTTTGGAAGAGTCACGTAGCCTAGTCATTTTTCTTTCTCGTAAATATGTTCAACCTCTTGATTTCTCCCTTTTCGAATGGAGTTCTAGGTATTTAGAAGTCGTCCTTCTCGTTTTAGGCTACGTGATTCGAAGTACATTCGAATTCCTTTACGACTGATGTGTTTCTTCAATGGATTTAAAGTATTCTTTTCCTCCACATTTTTAAAAAATAAGTTATTTTCATCGTGAACCACTTTAAAAAATATGCTTTTCAAATATTAAATTCATTTTTGATATTAAATTCCGTTTGTTCTTGTTATCAGTTTCTTCCGTAATTATTCAATCTTTTACTTTATTCAGAATGATCAAATTTATGAAATCAGGCAGAGACACATTCGTTTATTTAATCAGAATTCATAAAAATGAATCAAGTAATACAGTATTAATATATCTGAAATATAATATTAATTGTACCAATATGTTTCATCTGAGACTTAAAAATGAGGGAAGCTTCACTTTCCACGGAAATTTCTCTCGTCGTCTCTTATTGTTCTCTCTGCTCGGTCAATAATCTCGTAAGTCCGAACAAATCCGGAAACGATTAAACTGTGTTCACTCCCTCACATGATCAATTTCAACGAAAATAAAATCTCATTAGAATGTATTCCTCTTTAAAATTCATGAGTAGCTGTTAGCAAGCGTCTGAGAATTCGTGACTAGGTTTGGCAAATTGCCTCACGACATGAAATAAATATTCGGAGGCTTACTGTATCACCTTAGGTTCATTTTATTACTTCATTATTGTTTTATAAATGCTTAAAAGTTAGAAAATAATGTTCCTTTTATATTAAAATGTATACCTTAATTTTAAAGAGAAAACCGTATTATAATCCTGAACAGTATTATATTAGGAAAGAAGAAGAATCTTTCAAAGGTGACAACTGGTTCCTCTAAATTCCAGGGGAAGTTCTTTATGAAATCAATGCAACTCAAAACTCATCGCCAAGTGTCGGGGGTCATTATAAACCGTTTGAGTTGATATTAACTTGCATATTCATCTTCCTAAAATATCTTTAATAATTATTCACAAAATATTAAGGAACCACGCAGATTTAATCCAAAAGAACTCAAAACTCATGTACTTTTCATTTCACGTTGAGATAAAGAATGCCGACATCACCGAGCACTGATATTCCATTAGATTACGGCAGAAACAGGTGCCTACACGGAAATTCAGTCTCGCTCGTTAGTTTTCGTCACACACAGCGTACGTGACAGCAGCGACGGGTACACGTGTTCGTGAGAGAAAGATCGAGATGCAGCGGCGTCAGAAGTGGCGGCTTAAACGAGGATCTTGCTTACAAGACCAACATTTAAATCGCGATTGCCCTAGAAGTTCTGAATTACCCACTAGTGTCTATGGCATCTACTCGTGTAACCTGGTCAGGTTCATGCAACGCAAGCAAGGAAAGAAATTGCGGACAATATCAACGCGATTTAAAGAAAAATATCCTACATCTTTAACGCCCTAACATTACAGATAATATGTTCGAAAAACATCGGCCATACTGACTTCTCAAGTACCTAGTCAACATTAAACCTTCTATTTAAGCAGATTTTGTTTCTCAAATCACATTGAATACCGGAGAGAATACTAAACTAAATACAGATATAATATGTGGATCAACTTGCGACGAAAAAATATCGAATTGTAAATTCAAACTATTTCGAAATGTAAAATGAATTCCGATAAAGCGAAGTGCTCAAAAAAAACTTGAATCAGAATATATGTAAAAATGAACCCCTTCACCCTAAGGTTAATTCTTAATCAGAAGAATTCTACTTTGAATAACTCACTGACCTTTCTGAAAGAAAGCATTACCTGGATATAAAGTTGGCTAATCTCAATCAAAACTACTCAACGAAAAATGTTAATCGACTGATAGGGTTATTAAATATTGAGTATATCATTCTGAAAAATAATAATATTCCACAAAAAATTAAAACTAATCACTAAATCATAACATTCTTCCATCACATTATCTCGGAGGTTCCTCAAGAGGTTTCCTCAAATAGATTTCTATATTTTCTTTCAAGAATAATCATTTTATTGTAATACTTTCGTGGATTGTTAAGTATAATACAACTTGTATGGCTCTTCGGTGCTGATCATGGAATAAATAGATCAACAAAGAAATCATTCGGTAAACTACGCTGTTGCCTTGGCGATAATGAAACACACTCTTGGATAGGAGGGGCAGGTAGCTGTTGGCGAAATGGGTTTGCGAATGTCGCCCCGCTCTGGGCGGCGGCCGCGTTTGTCCGCGCAAATGTTACGCGAAGGAAGAGAGGCATCGAGTGCCGTGCGGCGCCGCGCCCCGGCCTTGACCGACGACCTCGCGACCGCAGCGCCGCCGCCACTATCCCTGCCGCCAGCGTCTCGCCGCCGGCGTCCCCGCCGCCCCCGTCCCCGCTCCAGCAACCGCCCCCGCCCCCGCCCCGCCCCGCCCCGCCACCGCCCCCGCCACCCGCCCCCCCCCGCCCCGCCACCGCCCCGCCACCGCCCCGCCACCGCCCCGCCACTGCCATCGCCGCTAAAGCGTCACCCAGCCGCCGCCTCACCGCTGCCCCTGTTGCAGCCACCCGCTCCCCCGTCGTCCAACCCCGCTCTACCCAACCTCCCGCGCCTCGGGCCGGCACCGTTACCCCGTTACCATCACTGCCCCGGGGCGATTACCAGCCCTCCGGGGCGTGCGACTTCCAGAACCGGCTGCTCTTTAACTGTCTGCCCACGACAGTCGCCACGCTGTTAAGAGTTAAGCAATTGGGTTCATATTGGCCCCGTCTCCAATGAAACAGATATATCTTGAATCTGCCATCGGGAGTTGGATCACGACAGGGAAGTGAAAGGGAAAGATGTTGGAAACGTCTGACAATTTTTTCAAATATAGCTTCGTATTTTACACGACACTCATGTGGAAATCAGTAATTACTCGGGAAGCTATTCAAAATGTAGACACGTGTCACTATTTCTTAAATCCCGCTAAATTATCGTTCATTGAATGAAGGTGAAGACAGATTCTTGAAACAAACAGCAAGATTCTAAATTTGCACAAAGAGATTTATGTTTTTTGCCCTAATCTTCTCTCGCTTTTTCTGACCTCGGTGAGAAATATATATATTTGTTTCTTTTCTGAGACTTCAATGTGCTTCATGGTTCCTTGAACACTGATATAATTACAATCACGATTAGACATTACATATATACAAAAACTGGAGAAACATTAATATCCTATAAATTAAATCAATCTTTTCCCAACTATGAAATCAGAAAATGAGTGGACTCGTCTCTACAAATAGAATTAAGTGAGGTGGCATCTAAATGACTGGACTTGTTTATTATAAAATCACTTATTTTTGACCAAATTAAAACATAAAAATTCGGCGCATAGGATCGTGTACTTTTTAACCATAAACTATTGAATGAAGAGGTCGAATCCAATCTCTAAGCCTCTGGGAATAACGGAAATGGACAGGAAGTCTAAAAGATAAAGGAGAAAACTGGGAGAATTACCCCCCCAAAGAAAAGCTGATAATATTTTGTTTTGTATATCGAATTCCACCCGAAGAGACACAGGATAGAATTTCGAATTCCTACAATACATCACGCCAGTCGAGAGCTTAGAGCTTCACCCGGCTAGCGCAATATCAATCTAATGGAGATATCCGTAGAGGGAAAACACCGTATGTCGGCGTGTAGGTCGGTGCCAGATCTCACTTCCAACGGGGGTGGACAGTGGAACCACCATCTCCCGGGATATTAACCGTCTACTAATGACCTAGTAGTTGACGGACTGAATAGACCTGAAATAATAACCATTAATAACCAAAACCATAAATAAGTAAACAATAAATACCCACACTGACCCACCAGAATTTCTATTGTGGAGTGGTACATTACCCGCCCTTCCTCTCCGCGGTGCCTCAGAAAGGTGAATGCGTGGGTGGGCGAGGGCAATGAACTCCGGGCACCTGCCGCGGACCGCACCGGCCACTACGCGTCCCCGTCGGCTGCGCATTAACTCATCTCGGCAGCCGCCAACGCCTTTGATTGATTGTGCGCCCATCCCCTCCTCTGCCCCGCGCCTCCACGCGGTCCGCCCACGCACTGCACTGCTAATCACCACGCCCAAACGAAATTTTTTTCTCGCGCTCGCATGGCCATTTACGTATATTGCGTGTTGCGGGGAAATGAGATACTACATTCCTGCAACGTTTCTGTTTATGTAATCCACGACAGTGCACTCAAAAGGGGGTGCATTTAATCTCGTAAACTGCTCTGTTGTTTCCCATGCTGGATAGATGAAACGTCTAAAAAATGAATGTTTGATGAAAATAAAGTTGAATGAAATATTTGCCTTTTAGATACGTTCATTATATCTCTTCTTGAAGACTTTTTTAACCTGTGTGAAATAAAATGTAGATAATAACTTTGTTATTTTTCACAGAAAATATCAGACGCTAACAGACTCAGAACGTGTAATAAACTTTCTGATATAATGGCGTAATACGGTTTCTGCAATTCATTCATTGAGAGAAATACGAAATGAATCGATGAAGCAATATGGTTCTATAGCCAAAATCGTCAAAATATTGACTTGTTTGTGTTCATAAACAGGAAAAAACAGTAATACGTATTCAAATATTCAAAATACCGACTCTCGATTACAGAACCACGGAGGAACCATTACTTGTAAGTCACGACAGACCGTGCATCTCGAGGCACAAAATTCCTTTACTGCTCGAGGCGGGATCCAGTACAGTTTCGGCGCAACCAATCTCGTCTGAGCCGGTGCGTCATGAGTACCTGACATGCGGAACTAAAAGTACGCAACCTTCGCCCTGCGCAATACTCGTTGCTCGAAAATCATTGAAAAAATTAGCACAAACTACCATAGAATCAGTTGGTTATGTATCGCTGATCGGCGCCTAAAAACGAGTACATTCATATATATAACAGTCCTTCGTAAAGGCCAGTATACACGGTATAGTTTTCCTGCAGATTGGATGTATAGAAAATGTGCAGTCCAGACTGAACGATTTATGCATGAAAACTTTTTAGTGTGTTCGTAATTTTTCGTGCAGAAGGCTTACAGTTTTACTCAAGCACCTCTAGCGGCGGAATCGTTCACTCACGGATTTGTGTACCCGACGCGATGGTAACAGGCCATTTCCATTTTGTGGTTAGGTGTGTCAAAGTTCCATTTGGGTGAGGTGATATTGTTATTAACTACTTCTCCCCCTATTCCCGCATTCCTATTTTTCTTCTCTGTGCTCCTTACGGTTAATAAATACTTAATAAAGAGCACAGCCAGAACGCACGATCAGAAATATCGCCACTGAAAGTACTCGGACGGTGTAATTCAGTTGTATCTCGGCAGACCCCCTAACGGCGTCTTGAGGCGATTCATACAGAAAACTTACAAACCGTATATGCGCGACGTTTGGGCTTCATCCTTCTAGTTTGGAATCTTGAATTTACTGAACAGAAACTGTTTGAGAATCTGCACGAAAACTCTACCGTGAATACCAGTCATAAGTTTTTAATACATTTCTCGTGGCAATTTCGTGAACGCGCAAAAGCTGCTGGAGGTCGCCCAGGGGCTTGGGACAATTTGCGGTGGGAGCGCCTAAAGGCCCGCGCCCCGCTGGGTGGCCTAGTTGGCGCTTCACGGCGCTCTCACAGGCGGCGCTTACGTCACCGCCGCGCCACCCCGCGCCGCACGGCAAACGCACTCCGGAGCGGAGCTAGAGATGACAAACTTTATCAAAACATCGATACATCGATGTTTCTATACATCGCAAAAGTGTTATCGATGTGAATGAAAACATCGACAAGAAAACATCGATGTTTAAAACATCAATGTTTTAATTATAGACTAATAAACATGCTATTTTCCTATCCATTTTTAATTACAGTATGTAAAAGGGATATATTTTATTGTTTGGTTACCAGGATGTTAGTAGTATGTAAAAATTATTATCGAATGTAAAGAATGATATTAACAATAAGGAACATCGTGTTTTGCTATCGATTTCGTATTTCACTGTCGATTCAGGCAATGACACGCCTGGCGATAACATTCATAACATGAGCAGGTCCGAAACTTCTTCAGATTGCAATGGTGAAATGTATTGCGAGATAAAGAGGATTGCGCAAAACAACGATATTGTTGTGGATTGCTGCTTCTCTTCAACATGCTTAAACCCCTTTATTTGAAAAAAAAAAAAAAAAGATTAAAGAAAAATTTAAAAAATCATGGATGTTTTTGCAACACAATATCGATGTGAAAAAAACATCGAAAGCTAAGTATCGATGTTAATATATCGATCTTTCTGGTGTAAAACTTCGATGTTTTTTTGCCATCTCTAACTCGGAAGCGGAAAGCGGTGCGCAAGTGCGGGCCTCGGCGCCCGGCGTGTAGTGCGTCCACACAGGTCGACTTCAACCTATTGATCGATGGATTGATGTTTCCGGGCGCGCCAACTGCTAGGCCTTTAGTCCCGTATGGGTAGTGCATGATTTTATGCCGGGAGGTGGCAGTGATCTGCCCCAGCTGGATGGCGAGATCCACCCGCCGACGTCTGCTTGCGGGGTTTTCTATAACCAGGTTTGTCTCAACAGCGGGACACCAACACAAGTACTACATTTACGGGATTAAATGCCTTACCTTAAACCGGAAACACTAATCGATCAATAAATTTTGTTTCCCTACGAGAATCTCAAAGTCGTTCATTTTTGCCTAGAGATATATTTGTTTTTAAATTTTAACAAATACATTTTTACGAGGAAGATCAAAGACCTGTTTCACTGCTTTTTATATGGCATGGGTTATTTCTTTAAAAAATTGCCCTTTATTAAAGCATTCTTCTGTTTTTTCAGCACTACATGAACTGCGAATGAGAGTTTATCCCGCAAAGAATTCGATATACACGGAACCTTTCCTGAGAGCGGAGGTAAGACTCTTTGCTATCCTCCTGCCTTTTCTTTCTGCCTCTTTCTGTTTTTTTTTCTGCGTCGTCGTGCGTTCCGTGCCACGGCACGCCCTTTGCCGCGTGATGGGAATATTAAGACGCGGCCACTCGTAAAATCGTGGAGGCGCTGTTCGAGCGTCGCCCTTGCCGTAATCTCAGCACTGAAAGGCGCCATGGGGGACGCCGACGTCTAGAAGCGTTGCTCAATTGAAGCCCGGCCGTTGGAGAACGTACATTTTTATTAGTTTAATTGGCTTTTTAGAAAAAGCTTTCCTCTTGCTGAAGAAGCGGATTTCGCGCTCGTCCCAAACGGGTTATATCTTCGGAAAATTGTGCAGGCTGTAATACCGAAATATTTCAACAATTATTCAGTAATTTGTGTTTTAAAGTATTTTATTTTACATTTTTTGGGTATTTCCATTAAACGTGAATTATCAAGGTTTACTGTTTATATTTTTATGTACTTTGAACTATTATGAAGTAATTTTTTGTGAAATGTATAATTACCGAGAGAAAGAACTACTTATTTCAGGATCTCTAATTTTTATGTTTTGAAACAACACTTTCATGCGATATAAATTATACTAGAAATACTTATATTTGCTACTACGATACTTCTGCAAATATCTTGTAGGTAATTGTAGTTAAACTACTGATTTTAATAATATAAGTGGAGTGTATTGCAATAGAGATTCGTTTACGAGTGTTGATTATATGAGAGGGGAATGCCACTATTACAATGATTGATGAAATTATATTTGTTGCTCTGTATTCAATCATCGAATTGAACTTGCGGGTCTGTGTATGTGAAGAAAGTTCGGAAAAAATATAGAAATATTTTCTAAGTTCATTCTGTGTATATTTTGACAAAAAATTGACGTCACATACAAATGAAAATTATCTTTTTAGATATTTTAATATAATTACTGGCGGTTGCTAAGTGTCTTATTCGATGCTGCTCTGTGCCTGGTTAAAAATTCTACAGTCCGTTGTTCTCTATGGCTTGACTCCGTAATTTCTTTTAATTAATTTCAGACAGATGACGAATTAGTACCTCAAACAAATACCCTGGATCTATCCTGTCCCCACTCCAGTCCATACGGTTCGATGACGGGCTCATCGGCAATCCTCATAAATGGCTTACTTCTCATGGTCTAGAAAAGTCTCCGGCAATCAAGTCGTTTAAGGGGAGCGACATTTTTTTGACAAATTCTACAACATTTGAGCATCACTATCTCTGTGAAAGTTGTGCTCTTTGGCCAGCTAGGTGTAATGAAATCTATAAGTGATAATGCCTCGGTTTGGGGACCTTAATTCAAATAAAATATTTTGATGTTAAGGTTAAGTTTCAGAATGATTAATTTGTTTCGATGTCTCTAAAAATAATAATGTAAGGATTGGTACAAGTCGTAACGTACGTTTATCAGTAGAATACTAATATGAATTCTCTAAAAGAGTACTAAAAGTGAAAGGGAGAGTATTTCCTTTCAATTTAATTGTCAAGAGACCGTTTTAATCAAGAGTTCGCGGAAAAATCGTCACAGTCACAGCGTCAAGTTACAGCACCAGAGAAAGAAGAAACTTGCGACCCGCAACCAAACTATTGCAATGCAACGCCCTCGATGGCAGCTGGTCGGGGCGTTCCCACCGGCTGGCACGATTCCCCTGGGGGAGCAACAGGTCAACGACTGGAGACCCCCAGCGACCTTCCTCGCGTAGGTCACGTGCTCACGACTTGAGTCCGGCACCGCGCGTTCGTTGGCCGGGGGCTCGGCCGGCCTCCCGCGACCGGAAGCTGCTCCAGGAACGGTCGGCGTCGCGTGCGCATTTGTTGGCTTCTTGCTCCTCGTGCGTTACTCGTCCCCGTTAGTTGGTGCTCGTTTCGTACGTTTCCGCAAAGTGCATCGCATCTAGACGAAAGAGCTGTAATAATACCGTTAACTACGTATCGGGGTTCAACGACTAGTCTCGCGAGACCCTTCACTGATCGGGCTACGCCCACCCGGGCAGAAATAACTACTGATGAGTCCAAAGGTTTCTCGATGAAACATATTTACGAATAAACTGGGTCGTTCTTTAAACGTTTCCTGATAATGATAAGTGAGCTGACAAGAAACAACTACTTTCCTCATGTTCACCTGCATATGAATCAATAATTGAATTTCCTTCTGTCTCTAATTACAATACACTTTCGCTCGCAAAACGTGCCTTCCTGTTTACATATCAAATCTCTCTCCATAATTGATTTAATTTCTTTTCTTTGAGAGAGTGCACGACTTGACCTTGCCTACGCTCACGAAACAAGTATACTCGTGGAGAATTACGATCCGTTGAGCGAATCCGTACTCCGATTTAACAACCGCTCGTCGGTGCCCTCTCTTTTATCTTAATGGTGAAACGCAAGGAACGAATCGGAGAGCGGTCGTTCAATTGAACAATACACGAGAGCGCCGCGAAATGTCAACGATCCCCTCCGCCCTTGCACTGCACAACTGCGGGTCGGGAATTCCTCTCCACAATGGGTCATTACGAGCTAGAAAAGGTGAGGGCGCGGTTGGGAAGGCTCCGGGGACGAGCTACCTTCGCCGACACTCGCACATCCCTCGCGGCTACTGTCGCCGCCCCTGCCCTAAGTCATTCCTGTATATCGCGACTAGCGCCTCTCCACGCCCTTCTATGGCGCGTTCGAGGTGAATTTTGAAGTGCAATCCCTTTCAGAGGCTGTGATCCCACACTTCTCATTCGCAGCAATTGTTAGAAACATTAATGTCACATAGAAATTACAACTAGTGGTGCTACAAAGTGGTACAGACATTCTTGTAAAGTTGGTTTTCTATTCTCTTGAATCAGGGCCAGCTGTTCTAGCACTTAAAAGAGCTGTCAGGGTTCACTTCCCTTGGCTTGCCGTGACCCGTATGGCACGTACGAGGTGAAGTTTGAAATACGTTACTCTTATCTTTCACAGTTAGTATTTAAAATTAACAAAGTTAATGTCCAATAAAAATTACGAAACATAACTCATTTAAGCTAAAAATATATTTAGGTGATCGAGCGTACAAGAATTACCAGAACGCGTAATTGCTAGGCTCAGTGCGATGCTTTATCGGAATACAAAATGACTGTGGCTAGCGTATAACACCTCCCTACAAAAATAAATTAGTTTTTCGGTTCTAAATAATATTTTTTAAATAAATACAGTGCTCCTGAAGTCTTAAGCCTGTGATCTTCTGCCAAAGAAGCTCAATAGGCCCTTCACAAACTAAACATCGGATCTTCAATATCATTTAGCAATTTTCGTTACTGTCTCTCAGTGTGCTCATCTGATCTAGAGTCTGCTCATTCACTTCTTTTTATTTTTGACGTTAAAGGTATGTTTGTTTTTCTAATAAAAGACGTGATCAAAAGACGGTACAAAAACATGAATGTGAATAAAAGAAGCCATGAAAAGCATACATATTTACAGTTTTGTCCCTACCACGGTTTTATTTTTTCTTCCAATGCCCGCTTTGTGTGTCATTCCAGCCCACTGTAGGTCTTTGCAGTACAAGTGGCTACGGTGGCGGCGGTGTACTGAGGTCAGGCGGGCGAAGGCGGTGTGGGGCGGGGCGGGACGCGACGCCATGGCACCCGGATCTTCCCGCGGGCGGCGCCCCGCCGTATCTCATTCGCCGTCAGATCCAGGCGAAGGCCGTCTGGGATGTTCTACTCTCGGCGGTGGCGGCGGTGGGAAATTGCGACACTTAGCGAATATTTTTGGCGGCAAATTGTGAGAGGGAAGGCGGTATTTGTTCAAGGCAGTGAGAGGATGGAGCAATTTCGGTGAATTCTTCGCTAACGTGTCTTTTACCTGCTGCCGTGTGTTACGTCGTTCCGTGAGTGATTTCAACGAGAAGATGAATTTCTTTTGAAATGTATTTGTTGTATAACCCCCGACGCGGAAATATTAGGAAATGGCGAATTATTTCTGCTATCTGATGGAAGCTTTAATTTTATTTAATTTATTTCAGGACAAAAACATTTAAAACTGTGTCTGACATTCTATGGGGAGAAGTGCAAGAAGTACAAAGAAGCTTGGAGACATTCGTCAAATTTGGTTCAAAGTGTATGTATGCATGCATGTATGTATGTATGATATATTTATTTCACAAATTCGGGTTCTTTCATTTTTCTATTACAATTTTTGTTTGATATGCACAATGACACAGCTTTTATAAAAGGTTTAAAACATTAATCTAAGTTAAAACTAATTAACAATTTTTACTTTCGCGGTGTCCCGTTGTTTGGTTTTAAAACAATATTCATATCAATTTCTCGATAGGTAGAACTTATGAATTATGAAATAATGTATTGGAAATTTATATCTGTTAAACTGAAAATAGGTTATTGGGCAAAATATTCAAAATTCAATGTAAATGGTAAGTTTAAAAACACATGAAAATTTAAACATTAATTTGTTGTTTACAATTTTCTTCTTAATACATTTTTATTTTCAATATTAAAATTTTACTGAATTTCCCAAACAAATGAGATACGATGACTCTCAAATATATTTCTAGTTGTACGTCAACCTTTATCAACACGTTGACTAAACAAGTCATGCAGTCTGTGAAGTGTTACGTTCTCAGAAGTCTCTTATAGATAAAACGAAAACTTCGAAATACATGTAACCTACCTAAGGATGGCAATCTAAGATAAAGATAGTTCTCCTGAACTTGTACTTGCGGCCTTTCGTTGCCTTGTGCAATTGCAAATGCTTATTACTCAAGTAACTGCCCTGTTTGCTGAGGGGAATATAACCTTCTTTATCGGGGTCACATATTTGACGATGCGAGCAACCATTAACTCTTCTCCCGATATTTTCTAAACTGGGGCGAGGCGTGGGGAGTTTTGCAACATGTGATTATGTGTCTGAATACATCTTAACTCAACCCGTGTTTTCGAAGATGCTTTTTCTCTACCATTTACAGTAGAACCAAACTAAATCTGTATTATTGGGAGAAATTAATAAATACGCTACAGTATTGCTGTTGAAGTAATTAGAAGCACAGTTGATGAGAAAGAATAACGCTAACAAAGCGCTTCCTTTAAGCAATTGAAGTGAATTATTTTGTTTTACGTTTATATTTTGAAGTTATGTTAGTCTAGAATACTTTTAAAACGTTGTTTTCACTGAAAGTGTATTCTAAATTCAGAGGGTCTGTACAGCTTGATACGGTAATTTTCTTTTGAAACACTGCCTTGTAATATCATTATCTTACTTCCAAGACGCTCTTTAAACGCTCATCGAAAAGAAACTTGAAGAATGCGTCTTTATAATTGTCGATGAGAGGGCAGACATAAGTGTAATCAAACAATTTCTTTGAGCAGAAATTTTCCTTTTTTAATCGATCCTTCCATAGACCACGATATCTTGGGTTCTATTTTGAGACCTGCATTTCATTCCTTGTGCTAGTCTTCACTTAGAAAGAACCACCAGTTAAGAAAAACTGACCGGCTTACAGATTTATGTTTCCCTGCAAATTCACCATCGAAGAAATGTTGGCGGGAAGGAAGGGTAAATCTCTTGTATATTTTTGTGTATTTGTAATATTCATAATTGATAATTTCCTTTAAAGGAATAACATGAAAACTGTTATACACATTTCAATTCATTAAAATTATTCTCTATACAAGAAAAATATTTTAAGCCTTTTTTTCTCGCATTTGTTACAGTTAATTTTACTATAATAAATTTTGTTTTGTTCTTCATAACGGATGTATTAAACTAGACTATCAAAATTAGAATACTTTCAATTTTGTCTTAAATTTGCAGTATTGTTATCATGAACGTTTTTTTTCTTCGGGATAGCAGAAAAAACTGGGTTGATTTCTTCCATATGTTTAGGGGAAAAGATTCTGGCACATTCGTTATACATTAAGTTCGTTGCACATTAATTTTGTTAAATAAATTCATTGCAAACACATAAACGTTCTTCAGATATTTATTGTCATATCGCACTTATTCAATTCAATACTACAGTACTTTGCCTTGAAGTATTGGCTGACTGGCAAACTCCGCAACCTAGGTAGTATTGTCTACATTTCTGGCATTCATTCGTTCTCAAAGAGGCCAAAATATTACGGCCGGAGCATTGGCAACACTTCATAAAACGTGGCATTTTTGGGACAGTCTGTTTACTCGGCCACAGACATCTTCAACTACACACTGTGGCGGTACGTATATCAACCTCGCGTAATTGGCTTCCACTACCACGACTCTACTTGTGTTCATTGCAGATGGGTAGGCATTCTTTCTCCAACCGCACAGCTAAATACTTACTTTGAATTCTACAGCTGTCTGGGAAAGAATTGTAGCGACCGGCCGCCCTCATCACAAGTAATCCATCTTTTATCTGATGAATTACGTGAATGGGGAACAATGCTCGAATAAAAGGGCCACTGACCGCTCGATAACTTCTTTTTCTCATTCTTGCGTTGTCCTGTTCCCTTTTATACCCTCACACACTTACTCACACACTCACACTACGGCCAGCTGCTCTGATCGGTAGTTTCCCGTGTTTTCTCCGATCAGTACCAGGCCTGAGCAGTAACCTAACAAACGGCACAAAGAACGCAAGCAATCTTTCCTTCATCTTCTTAGGCCTCTCCTCTCCCTTTCTACACACACACACACACACACACACACACACATGCATTATACTACCACATATGTCTGGAGACCAGTCTGGAGCTTAGAGCTTGTCCCGCCTGAGGCGATGCTTTACTGGCGAAAATACCGGAAGGGGAAATGTGTAGGTTGGTGTCGGATCTCGCGTTCTAGCGGGTGATGAACTCTGGCACTTCCCGTAATATAACATGCACTACTCTTGAAGGACTAATGACTATAAAAGTTGACGCACCCTTCCGGGAGCGGTAGCTCAGTGCATGAACTGATGCCACTGCAGCGCCTCTGACTGGGAGGTCCTAGGTTCGAGTCCTGACGGCAGCAGTATTTTCGACACTCGCTTTTCAGCTAGGTCTAATTCAGTCGCTATCTGGAGGAGAATTCTAGCGGCCGGCTGCTCTGATCCGTGGTTCCTGTTTTCCGTGGTTTCTCCGATCAACACCAGGCGAATGCCGGAGCAGTACCATACCAAACGGGCCACGGACCGCGCGCGATCTTTCCTTCCTCTTCCTTGTCTTATCCTCTCTCCTTACACACACTAGCATGCACTACACAATCACATATCGGGAGACCGGTCCGGAGCTTAGAGCTTGACCCGCCTGGGGTGGTGGACCGCTGGTGGGAGAGTCCTGGTTAGGGGGAAACCTCGCTAGCCGACGGTAGGTCGGCGCCGGATTTCCCTATCCAGCGGGGGAAGATCACAGCCATCTCCCGAGAAATAACATACACTACACTCACGGGACTAATGACCAAAGCAGTTGACGCGCCCGGAAACACGAAAAAATGAATCAATCAGTGACCGGGTGGACATTCTGCCCCTGGCTGGTCTGCCCACTCTCAGGGAATCGGTATTTCGTTGAAATTAAAGCATTCGGCTCGCTTTCTGTAGCATTACAATACTGCCGACCGCTCCGCTTGGTCGAGCGACCTCCGCCAGATGGAGATTCTCCTCTTATACGGCGCATAAATTGCGCTCAACCTGAGCCAGGCGCGGAGCGGCGACCGGCGGCGAGCCAATCGGAGCCGTCGATCTCGCGAATCGAGTTCGCTTCCCGGGCCACGGGGCGGCGGTCGTGACGATGACCGGGGCGGCGTCGGGGACAGCGAGGGCGGCGTTGCCCATTGCTCTTCCCCAGCGCGTGCAATCGCGGGCGATGGAACAGGCCACGATCGCTGCAGGTATACTATAAGGCACGGTCGAGCTACAGTTGGAAACTGGTATGAATTTGTTTGCGCATCTGAATATTGTAGCTGCTATTTCGCTTGCAGAATGAACAGACTGAGTGAAAGTTTGAATGAATGCAAAGAAATAAATTGCAAATTACTTTTTCGATTGTATTGTTTAACGCAATATCTAAATGAGAAGGATGATTTTATCATATTGCTACCATTTGGTCACCCTTTTTATTGTAATATTGGCTCTTAGATATTTTTATTTTAGTTTGGCAGTGAGTTATATGATACATCTCTCACAATTCTATTACGATGATGAAAATTAGCCGTAAGAAATTCCAACTCTTAAATCTCGTTTCTAAAACCTTTCCAGGTATACCCTAATCCTTTCAACACTTTCTCAATCGGATTTAGTCCAAGAACTAATTAAAGATTTAGAAAATTCTGAGAACCCCTACATTAAGTCTTGAGAAACGTTCCTAATTAACATCAATTATAATAAATTGTGAATACGTATGCTGACAACCATTATATATTTTTCTTTTGAGTACTAAATTATCTAAATGTATCTTAATTGAGTAAATTTTTCTTCTAGATAACAGAAAAAATCGGTTACAAATATAAGTCAGTGTTTCACAAGTATTGAAATACTAGTGTGATTACAACGGGCATTAGATGTGCAATGCCACTGTTCCCAAAAAGTGAAAGTAACCAGGCATTCCAGTGAGTGAGTATTTATTATTTCCGAGAGCCTCAACTACTTACATCCCTTAAGTGTAGTGCATATCATCCTGAGAGGTGGAAGAGTATGCCTCTCGCTAAAACGTGAGACCCGATATCGACCAACAAGTCGGTTTACGCATCGAAGGTGTTGTCACCTAACTTTTGCAGCTGCCACGAGCCATTGGAGAACATGGAACGTCCGCTTGTCATATGATAACTGTGGACCCTTTGGAATGGCAAGGATCCACCTAACATTTCCGTATTTTCGAGTAAAGATTCATTTCTCAACCGGACCATACATCTCCATCTGCAGTAGTGATTTTTATCGTAGCTCTTTCTAATCAGATTTCAGCTCGAGTACGTTTTACTTCTAGAAGAACTTACAACTTTCTTACACTAACAACGCATTGTCTTCGGTTTTGTCAGTTGTAACCTTGTCATTCGAAGGGGTCGCTTTTACGAACGAGATCCATTCGCTCAGTCACCCTGTGGGGGCCCACGCAACGCGTAGCAGCCACGGTGGCCGCGGGCGGGCATCGCGCTGCGTGACTGCGGAGGCTTTCGTCGAAAACGCCGCTTCGTTCTCCGAACGCCGCCCGCAGGGGCCAGGAGGCTTTCTCCGGCCCCCGCGGACCCAGCTCCCCCCCCCCCCCCCCCCCTACCAGGCCACGCCGCTCCGCCCGCCCCGCCCGCTCTCTTCCGGCCCACCCCGCCCCGTCCCGCAGCGCCCCCCCCCCCCGCCCCCTCCAACCCACCTGCTCCGCTCGGCGCTACGCCGGTCCGCCCGACACCGCCCCGCCCCACCCCGCTTCGCTCCACTCTGCTCCGCTTCGCCTCACTCCCCCCGCTCCGCCCCGCCCCCTCCACCCCCCCCCCGGGCCCGCCGCATAGGAAACGGCTGCTGCGGCAGCGATGACGTAACCGAAACGGAGGCTGCGCTGCTTCCTCTCCCCAAGCCGCGCCACGCGCCCGCCGTGCTCCGCCGGAAAACTAGACGCACGTTGGCGGTGCCCGCGCAGTGGAAGAATCCTTGTTGTCGTTGAACACAATTTTATTCGCGAACCCATATTACGATTGGAGTGTGGTGTATGTCGTGGGTGAGAGGTTATCTTATTGACCTCTAAATCCGCAAACCGCGTGTTCGATCCTGGCTGAGATGCGTGTGTTTTCGATGGGCCGAATATCTACAGTGATCATGTCGTTCTTGCTGCAAATTAAAAAGGTCTAGTCAAAAGCCCAGAAACATTCATTTCTCCAACGATTCCCTCTCTAATCATCTCTCTTAGTAGCTTAGTTAAGAATGACTTAGTAGATAGATCGGAATTGCAGTGGAACCTCGATAACTAGAACCTCAATTACTAACATTCTTCGATTTTTCAATGTTGAGACATTTCCCTTCATCTTTTTTATGAACACGATATTCGGTAGTTCGAATCTCGAATAGTGAAAATATTTATGCCCATAGAATTGTGTCTATAGTTTCATGTTCATGAAATTTGTTGGCAGCTGTAAAACTTGGAGTCAGATTTGTCCCAGACAGCCTGTTCGGCAAATAGCTGAGCGTCGTACACAAGTGTTACCGCCAAGCGTCGTTTCATGGGTCAGTAATATTACATGGCTTTCACAAATTGAAAAATATTAATTTCCTCTATTCTCTATCAAAATACATCGTTTTTCTCTAGCGTCAGTGATGTATCCGAGATCTGGAGCCTGCTAGCTGCATAAGAAAGACATGATAGTGATAGTAAACCACGCTAACGAGTCAAACTTCTGCGTCAAAAAACATACGCCTGATTTTGAGCCTTGTGGAATTCCCGCTGTTTCCCATTGCTTGTTTTTTACAATACAAAAAGCGATCGTGCCCACTGTGTGGGCGCATATGAGTAGGAAGACGGATGCATCAGGCGGACGGGCGCTTTCCTCCTCGACTAGTCGCTACCTTCCTTGGATCCGGGGCGGATCGTTATCTGCCGTGCTTGTTCCAGGTTCGCTAACGACCCTCTCACTAGCACGAGTCGTATTTGGTCTTCTGCGAAGAGTGCGTACGACTTATTCTCTTTTCATTGCTAACGATCGCCGACAGACGTTTATTCTTTTATGATGCAGCTCGATCGAATGATGGATTCCACTGGAATGTTTATTGTGTTCCAAGCGATTATTGCGTAGATTTACTGTTCATGCTCTTCTCTGAGTAATAATAAGTGGAATGTTGTCTCGTCAGTGTTATATTACTTTGTGCCAAGTCCTTTTCCACTACACCGTAAAGAGTTGTCTGTTGATGAGTTGTCTCACGACCCGCTAGAATTTCTATTGTCCGGTTGACATGGAATTTTAATGAAATACCAAAGTGAGATGTTACCTCTCTGTTCTGTTCTCTTCTCTAAAGCAAATTCACTTTTTCCCTAAACTAATTGATATAATTTATATTATGGAGCACGTCGTTTATTTGAGATCCAGAAATACAACTTAAACCTCTGATGCAAGCAGATTCATTCTAACAATTTTTTTGCAATTTTGGCATCAAAATGTACAGTATAATTTCACTCTATAAAACTTTAGTTCTACGTAAACAAAGTGTTTCATGGTGTTTTAAGCACTGCTGTCAAGAGTTCACGTTTTGGCCGACTTTGTCATGATATAATGTCAATTGTTTTACTAGAAATTGCGAGGTCGCGAAATAGTTCATTATCTAGAACGTGGAAGTCAGCATGAGCGGCGTTTTGCTGCTTACGCACGCTCCCATCCACGTTTCATCAAAAGAGCGTCCCAAAAGGCGTCAATCTTGCTGATACCTCGTGCTTCTTAATGATCATGAAACATCGCGTGCTGACAGACTCCGTGGGGCTTGCGTGATGATTCAATTAAAGGCATAACTCATGCCATTATTAACTCCCGAGATCGTATGATGGCGCCCCTGGCCGAGGTCGGGATTAGAAAAAAAAGAACGTCATCGGAAACCGAGAGCAAGAAACATGTGAGAAGTTCCTGAAACGAAGAAAGATAGCATCTCACCCTCCGCTATACTCTTACAACTCAGAAATCGTCAACTTTGAGTTTTTTTATGCATGAAAGCGAGATTCCTAAATCCATTTGCTCTAAAAGAACTACAATCCAGTTTGCACATGCGATTGATCTACTTACAAATCAAAAAAGGCATCAAAATGTACAAAATGTAACTCTTTCAACTATGCAAAATATATTTCTCCTCAAAAACAGTCACACCACAGTAGCAATTATTTCCCACAAGATATGTAAGTAAGGAGTCATAATTTCAAAATTGAATGACCATCGTAATATATAAAATGAGTTTTATATTCGTAGATTAAAGACTTATAGTTGGTTATTAAACGTCATTCTATCTTTAAGTAAACTATTTTAATGTAGCAAAAACGTATTAATTCATTAAATTAGTTCCAAAGATCATCACATTTCATTAAAAATTAACGAAAGGCTATCAAATGCCCAACAGAAATACGGTTAACAAGTTTAAATTCTCGAAGTGTTGTCACCTGACTGATTATTTTACAAGATCGCCGAGTGTTTCTAAAACAAATAAACGCGTTTGCATTTAATTTATGATACTTGCAACGTTAGCGACATTATTACGTGACCCTCAGTGACGCTATTGTATTGTCGGCGGCCTCGGCTGCGATGCGTGACGCGTGTAGGGGGACAGCGGCGTGCGCGTGTGCGCGGACGGAAACGAAGCAAGCTCGCGTGCAAAAGAGCGCGGCGCGTGCGTTAATGACGTCGTAATGAGAAGTCGTTATCAGGAATCGCCGTGCGTGCTAGATTAGGAAAGCCATTGATCGAGAGATCGAACGCAAAATGCTGCCGCGAGATCGCGCGCAGTTGTGGGCGACGGGTGGCGTAACGACATTGTAAATATCGCGTGGAGTCTGTGAATCGCTAATGGCATGTTGGCTTCTTGCAGTTTCCCCACCTGGCGGTCCTGAGTTTGTGGCACGAAAGGTAGTCGAACGAAAATCAGCTTAGTTTGTCACAAGACTCAAGAGATTTAATTTGGAAACACCAGTGCTTGCTATGCAAATGACTACCACATGGTATACTGAATAAGCTAAATTTAAAATGATGTTTAAAATAATGTGTTTTGAATTCTCTCTGAAATACAGTAATGATTTCCTTTGCTTTATTTATAGTCATTTTACAATGTTATAAAAATAATTTATATGACTCAAACTACAATTCAGTTCTTCACATCAAAAATTTGGTTTACTTTTATAGATTACGCACAAGGATTTCGAAACATCCTCACGATGAGAACATTCAGAGAGTCCTTGCGAAGCACGCACAAGCAGATAATGATCGTGTCATGACGTGGCTGTTTCAGTGTTTGCATGGAAAGAGTAAATCGCGATGCGACACGATCTTTAGTTCTTACGTAGCGGGGACAGGTGTTTTAAAGAGGAATTTATTCTCAATTTACTTGAAGAATGCGCACGTGCTTATGCCAATTGCAAATTGCGGTAACGCGCTTCGTGATTAGAATTATGTAATTTTGAAAGACACGGGTTACTTCTCAAGAGGCATTGTTGCCTCATCGTTTTGTCTTGGAATTTGGAATGATTGATAGACAATCTGGACAGTAATTTGTATTTAGTGACTGGTGTCGGTGTATAAATAGACGTACTTTCAATAAAATAGATTGTAAGTACTTTTTTCATAAGTTCAGGAACACGGAATACGTTTCATTCGGTCCTTAAAATAATTTACAAACGTATACTTGAAATTTTCTTTCAAAATACGCAACTTTTTGTGTACTTGTGTATAAATCAATTTAATTCCACTAGCTGATTAGGCCCCCAAAGGCGACGAACGTATCGGTATAATGTTTCTTATGTTATAATCGCAGAACTGAAAGAAGGCGATGTAAAGTTACTGCGCAGCTAGTAGTTGTAGAGCTGCTGTATATGAAGAGAGTAAACTCTGTAAATAAAAGGAAGTGGTCAAGTGTGAACTTTATACCTTGTACATTATTCAATACAATCTCTCTCATGTGACAGCATCTAACAAAGAATACGACGAGCAGATTCTTACAGCCGTTGCTTCCGAAACGCATCTTCGCAACCTTGACGCCTTCTGAGCCTATCCAACGCCTCCCCGCGAAGCCACACAGCCTCCAGCTCCCGTCTGCGGCAGCCAGAAGTAGTCGCATGGGCGATCGGGAAGGGGGGAGGGAGGGGCATCGGTTGGGGGGCCATGATTCGTCAAACGCCGCGTAAGGGTCCTGCCTGCGTACGTCATACAGGAGACCTTCGGACCACTGTCTCTTCTGCTGAACGCCCAGCCACTGCCCGCCCGTCCGCCCGCTTCCTGCATTCCTTCCCGCTGAAGCCAAACGCGCTACAAGTGCGCAAGGCAAACAGGTGTTTCGCCGCGAAGGGTCTTGTATTAATCGCATCGCGCGGTTCGCATTTATAAACACATTAACAGACACCCTTCGGCCCGCACCTCGCAAGGGAGCCGACGTTCTTTATGCGGATGACAAGCGAAGATAATTGATAGCGCTCAGGAGATCACCAGATAAATCAGCGTCCTGCTGATTTGTTTCCTCCCATCCCACTTCGCCTCCTCTACCTCGTCCGCCTCCAACGAGTGCTAAAGAACACAAAGGAACGAGTGTACTCGCAGGTTTGCACTCAAGTACTTGCGTAACCTTTTCCAACCAGGCCAAAAAGCTGTAATTTGAGCGTCCTGTTTTTTTCTGCCGGCGTTTCTTTTAGAAGCGTGCCTGTACTTTTACCTGTCCGTGCGGGGAGAATTTGGGCTGGAACTCTAAATCATACGGCATGTACGTCGAGTCGAAACAGCAATTACCCCCGGATTGTTAAATCTGTCAACAAGTGGCGAAATTTACTGAAAGTACTCTGAGTGAGGCTACGAAAGAGCGGATGGAATAAAAAATTGCGGATCCACAATACAAACAGCATCCGCTGGGCCTTCTAGACGCATCTCGTATCAATTTGTTACGCCTCGGAATGTAAGCGTCGTGGACGTGCGTCGGGGGAGAAGGCTAATATTATAGGCATTACTCGCGCTCGGTTGCGAGAGGGAAAGAGCGGCGGCTGGCCGTCCACCGTTTTGTTTGTTATTGAGAAACCTCGGTGTGAGGCGGCGAAGCTGGATGTGGCCTATGAAGAATGCGGGGGCGGTGAAAGAGGTTATTGATATGGTAGTTGGAGAATTAGAGGAGCGGTGGATGTCATAACGGTAGAAGTGTTTGACATGAAGAGGTAGTGGAGATAGAAAAGGATGTAGATAAGTTGTAGAATCTGCGGTGGGAATACATTTAGCAATTGTTTCGCTGGGTAAAACAGGAGATTTTTGGTTTGTGGTGAAGGGACAATAACCTCAGCAAAGCACGATTGTTTTTTATTTATTTAACGTCAAAAAAAAACTGTGTGTGACGTGCTAGGGGGAGAAGTGATTGTGGAGAATGTGATCGTAATGGCAGTAAAAGCGGAGAAAACAGCGATGGTAACATCAGCAGATTATAGTTTTTTGTTCTAGAATGGGTAAGAAAGACGTTTGCTTGTGAGCATGATCTCAAAGTAGATGAAGAAGGAAGGTATTTTTTCGAATAAGATGTGGTTGAATTTAATTACCATTATGTGTATATATACTTTAAAAGTAATAACGATTAAAAATAATCTTAATTAAATGATGAGCGTACGCTTAAAAAGCTCATTATCAACCGCTAATAAAAATGGAACAGAAGGAAGGTTTACCGTGTTTCTGTAGAGGTGAATAATAAAGAAAATTAGGTGCCAGAATATTAATTTAATTTTAATACCTAATTTTTAAGTGTAATATTCTCTATCGTGGTGCAATTCTAAGCTCTAAAAATGGTATTTCATTTACCTGACGTCAATTCATCTTTTTCCTACTCATCATCCGACTCCTATCTGAGCGTGGACATGCACACGTTTGATAGTGGATTCGGGCTTGACAGTTCCGTAAGGATAATCGCGACAGTTTCTGCCACATGGCGATAGCAGAACCCGTTATCGCCGTGCAGGCAACGAGGCGAATCGCCAGCGGGTGGGTGGGAAAACGCGGGGGAGGTCGGGAAACCGTGCGAAAGTGAGGCAAGGTGCGGTGATACATCGGTCAGCACATCAGGCCAGCGCCACCGCCGCAGCCGCAGTTGAGACATGTGACTCTTCCCTACGTTAAACGCTCCAAACATTCCAAAATAAAGTCCTTCGCACGTCCTCCATTTGATGAAGAAATAATAGATAGATTATTACAAATGCTGCTACGATAAATGGATTATGAAGTGGAATGGGAAGAATCGGGTTAGAGTGATGCTGTCAATTGCAAAATCTCCTCAAACTCATTGTACTAAATCAGTTTCTAGATGAGGGATTGCTGATAATAAATTAGTAATCATTGTAGCTTCTCATCATGATAATACGTATCCTATAAAGGCAGAAGCTTTTGCTAGGAATAGAATGAGGGTAAGTACTATTCAAGTAGATATCTTTATACTCATATCAATATTTATAATATTAATAATCAACACCTTTTGATTATAATAAATCATCCTTTAGCCATTTTTAGAGTAATAACTCTAATAATTATTGTACAAAAACTAATAATCTGATTAACTACAGGATCAATTCGCCAAAACGCCTTGATATCTGTCAAACAAGAAACTCCACAGAGAGTTTGTTCTTCACATGACTGAACATCATATCAGGCACTAATCAAATAACCTTTCTTTCCTTATTATCCTCCCCAGCAACTTCCATATTCAAACTGGGAAAACCCTATAACCAACGCCGAAGAATCAAATATACATTCCCAAAAGATGAATTTGAACCGCCCTAAAGAGAAACGCATGATTTCCCAAACTTACTTTCTGTAACTTTTTTTTCTTCCTGTAATTGTTACTTACACCCGTATTTTCATCGCGTACAATAACTTGATTATTGAAGTTCAGTAATATCCTCGCTCTCCTGTTTGTAGCTCTTAAGTACTACGCGTGCTAAGTTGGAGTTCTATTCACTCTTCTAAAGCGCTTGCTTCGCTGTATGAGAAAATGTAAAATTAAAAAGAAGTTGAGACACGTCGCGCGCGCAGATAAGGGCGCGCGGGAATGCGCTCTGAGAACGGCCTTCTGCGCGCGGCCCATCTGCGCTTGCCCAAGATGTCAGTGGCTGCGGTCGGGTACTTGTCACGGCGTGGGCGCAGCCGGGAGAAGCGAGGTTGCAAGTGGTCGTTGCCCGTCGCTTGGAGGCGAAAGAAACTTGGGACCCCGGTTCGGTTGCCCAAAGCGTTGGGGACGCTGGGGCACCTGTTTTGTGGGAAGGGATGGAATGTCGTAGCCACGGTGGGAAAGCAACTTGGGGAAGTCATTTAACCGCGGTGGTTGACAAAGGTCACGAGGTGGCGGTGTGGGTTCTCGTCGTGGACATGGTCAACGCAAGGAGAGACGAATGGCTAGGGTAGCAAGTGTTAGCTACTGGTCGTTTAGAAAAGGTATAAGGCGTGATGGTGGCCCTACACGAGCAAGCCCAGTTCGCAAACTTCGCTTATGCCACTCATTATCATGTATGTATTTTCCACCCACTGCCTGCAGCACTCTACCGGCAATACAGGGGAAGCCAGGTCTGTGAATTGTGCATGCGGTTGAATTGGCCGATTGAGTCGGGTGTCTGGAGGGTCGCGCAGCTTGCACGGTATGATAAGGGGAGAACAGCTAGTCTGAGCTGCCAGGCGACAAGGAAATGACAGACGAACGGCCCCTAGATTATTTGAGACATATTCAAGGTTTCTTAGGGTCAGCAATGCCGTGTGGCCCTATTCACCCTATAATTGAATAATGGTAATAAGTACATACAAATCCGATTGGGGACTGAGTGATTTATGAAGCTTTTCAAATTTGGAAGAAAACTGAGGGAGCGGGCGATTGTTCAATATGGTGTAAGCATATGAAAACTTTAAAGAAGAAAGGTGGAACTGAGTCTAAGAATGATGAGATAATATACAAGACTTAGATGTTTCCACTGATAGCAACACTAGTAATTAATTTACACTAGAGAGTAGGAATTGACATATTTTCCAATCTAACGTTTATCCATTTGGAATTATTGCGCCTTGCATCTTTACAGTGTCAATTTCACAACTCATCTACTAGTTTTAGACACGGTGCTTAATATGAAAACTGAAGAATGTTATTAAATTCCGCATAATTAAAAATTCAGTTAAAAAAATCAAGTCGACTAGTCACTACAGATATAGTTTCCCCCTAGAAATATCCTTATTGCACCACTGCGCAAACTATTGCGTGTTTCAATGGTGAAGCTTACGTACTCAGTTACAAGTTATGGGTTGGGACCACAATTCACTTTCCGACAAGAGCGGATAACTGCCACAGAAACGTAACTGCCAAGAAATAAAAGAAGTGTAAATTACGGGGGAACATTTCTAAATAACTTATCTTAATTTTTATTCTTTTTATTCTTGCTGTTTCAATAATGCAATATATCACCTTTTTCTCAATTTCTCATTATAACTATTGTCAAATATAAGATATTTCTATTATCTTCTTGCACCATAAGCTTATTTCTTAATGACGCAGGAGTCTACCCGCGAAGAGCAGTCAACTTCTTTCCACCACTACCCCATTTCGCCCCGGACAACAGATCCTCTAAAGCAACATCGACTTATTGCAAAAAACGTTGCCTTGGTAAAAGAGAAGACACGTCAACCGAAATGTTAGTGTTCCAATTTGCATCGCGGTATGGGCTATTTGGCAAAGGAAGAGCATAGAGAGAGTCTATTCTATCACCGAGCTGGATAGCTGCGAAATCAAATGTGTCCACGAGAAACAGCTCTTCCCCTACCTCTATATTCTACGTGAGCATGCCTTACATTAGCGTTGTGATTGGCTAGTTTAACAGTCATGCTCCCCATAGTATATAGTTTTCAAGGGCTTTCTAGTTTTAATCGAACCTAAGTTGATACACTGAATGCGAGTTGTGAAAGGACAGGTCTGCAGTCAAGCGCAACTACATGACTCCGCAAGCTCAGAAAAGATGAGAGCAAGAATATTTATTTTTTTACAAATAACGGACTTCTCCCAGGTTTAATGTATCGGAAGAACCTGTCAACCTGAAGAACATAATTTGAAGTGGACTATCTGCTTTACCGCTCTCGCATTCTCTGTCCAGCGTTTCTCGCAAAAGAAGAAGCCCGAGGAGGGCTGTGCAGACCTGTCGCAACCCTTGAGACACTACGTTGCCCATGCTCTTCTAGACCAGGTGTTCCCAACCTCAATAATTGGTACCATCAGCAGTACCAGTAGGCAGTACCGACCTCCAAAGAATCGATGATATTTTAAAGGGAATCAGTGATGATCATTGAGGTTAGAAAGCCAGTGCAATGTACACCAGCAAATGATCTATAGCTGAACCGCTCGCAAAAAAACCATCATGGCGGACGTACCTTTTGGTAAAGTCTCGGAAGCTGCCCCCACCCTGCGGCATCTGAGATTTCCCCTCTCGGCGATAAGGAAGCGCGTAGGCGACAAGGAGAGGCGACTGCAAGACGCAGCGATCGCGCTGACCGCCACTCGTCATCACTGCCCTCTTCGTCAAAAGAGGAACTCGCACTCCCAGGAGTGTCCAAAGAAATGAATACATCGTTTGTTGGTCCATCACATTGTGAATTATTGTCACCTCTATTCCCTACACTTGCTCGCAGGATTTCTTCCATTGTTCAGCACTGTATTGTGCAAACGCTTCTCTGCAAAACGTCTCCTTTTCTTTTAAGGATGCACCAATTGTTTCTGCTGCCTCATGCCCTTTTATAAATCCCCAAACAAGTTTATGGATTTAGATCTGGATGGTACGGTGGAAGAAGAAGAGGAATGTGGCCGTGTTCAATGATTATTTGATGAACGACTTATCGATTTTCAGTGGATATTCTTTGAATTATTTGTAATAATTGGGTTTTTGTGAATAACAGCAGCTACTGTGTAAAACCACACTGTCACTGCTCACTAGCCACGGTCAAACAGGGACTGGAGACCGAAACTCTTCAAGACACGCCTTATTTTCTGTTGATCGTTTGGACAACCCCTACTGTAGAAACACGAAAGCTGCCTTTCGTGTGATCCTTCTCACTCATCAGTTTGTTATCACCAAACTCGCAGTGTTGAATTACCGCGCGATCCACGAGAGAAAGACAGAGGGAGAGCTATGTTGTGATAAAGAGCGCAGGCAGGCGGGGAAATATTAGGAGCTTTGGAGGGAGAGGCCACGTTCGGGCATGCGCAGTGGAAGGTTTTTTTGAGAGTGGTCGAGCAATAGCTGTCGATCTTATTAATTGCAGAAAAAAGGTTAATGAATTTGATAATTGTTTTCTGGCATTTAAAGAAATGTTTTAATCTAACAAGAAATTAGGAATATTCTCCTGTTTTGGAATTTTACATAATTCACATGAAATTAACGAGATCTCTTGACAATTTGACCGTAATTGTTTTGAAAACTTGTTCATGTTAAATAATAACATGTTTTCAAAACTAATTAAAATGAATATTAATTTCATAAATTTTATAAAATTAAAAATTATAACAGCACAAAAATAAAAGAAGATAAATATATTTATCAACACGTTTCTTTATATTCTTTTGTAATTATTTCAAAGTAATTTTTGTGCCATTACTTGTGTTATGATTTTTTGTGTGTGGAGAAAAAAGCAAAGGGCTAAATGAAGCTAGCAATTCCGTTAAAGAAGAAGTCTGGTAATCTGTGTTCCAGACCATACGTACCGCGCCTGGGCGGGAATCGGGCAGCAAGATTCCGCCGTCGTGGTGGGTGGTGGGTCGCTGGGTGGTGGTCGGCGTGATGAATGGGTTGCTGGGCTTGGGGTAGTCGTAGCCCTTCGTGGGCGGCAGGTACTGGTTGCCCTGGGGCGCGGCCATCGCCACGGCCGCCGCCACCGCCACCATCATGCAGCACTGCAACCGAAAAGCGCAATTTTCATTTCAATGTCCTTTTTCAATCTTTTTAAAAATAATATATTTGACCAGATCAGTGGAATTTACCACTTTACAAGAGAGTGTTACCTTTTATTTGTGTAATATAAACTGATTTATTAGTTCCCTGAAGAATAAATTAAGAACTATACTTTTTAGTTATAGAACAATGTACAATATTTACATCCACTATCTCAAAAATACATTACACATATGATATTGAGCATTATTTTACGTTGTAAATAATTGAAGAAAACAAAATAGTATAGTTCTAGGTATACGTTTTCTTCGGCTGATTTGGGACATTTTTAAGAATTGTAGAACAGAAGTGAGGTAGCGCACAGTATTCTCTCTACTACCGACAGGAAGGTCTCAATAATTATGAATGGCCATCTCGTCCGTCTCTTATTTAAAAAAATGTTATTGTATCTTGGTAATTTGAGTCGAGATCATGTGGCAATTCACATTATTTTTTCCTCCAAATGTTGTATGAATTTATTAAATAATATATTTTTATTTATTTCTGGTAGATTACATTTCATTCATCTTCAATTATTCATCAATTCATCAAACATCAATTCATCTTCAATTCAAGTTATTATATGTATAACATCACTTGTTCTATGCAGTACATATTGGTCGCATTCTATTCTGAGACAGTTGACACACATCATTACTTTACCTTCTTTGCAGGTCTCGGAATTCAGCTTTAAATGAATAATCAACATGTAATCCAAATAACGATGAAAGTAGTATTTTAGACGATTAAGAATTCCATTGTAAGCTTGATTACAGCAAAATTCGAAATAGGTACGCATTACTGGTATTTATGAGTAATATTCAGACGTTAAACTCAGTACGTTTTTTCGCAACAAGTAGTACTATTCCATTAGTTTTATTGGTTTCCCTTCCTCTCGATCCGGTAGAGATTATTTTTTCCAAAAGACGCGTTTACGACGAGAGTTTTTCTACTCGTCCGTTTTACTAATTGGTAAACATGTACTTCACAGACGCTACTTCCAGTGGTCGCTAATTACACCGTCTGTTATATAAATCCTCCAACTCGACAAAGGAACATCTTCAACAATTCTTCATCAGTTACCCAAGCCACCGCTTAAGATTTCCCTCGTGGAAACCGGGCTAATAGGGGTCTAAACCCGACCTTCCATCTTGAGAAAGGCATTGCACGGCCATCATTTTCCTCGCCTGAGCGGCCCCCGCCCCGCCCCATCCCCTTGTCGGCTCTCAGCGTCCTCGACCTTCGATGCAACGATCGCAGCGGCCGTTCCCCATCCGCCGGCCCGCCCGCCCTGCTGGGCGTCCTCCCATCCGTCTGGACGAGCGTGGCTCGGCGTCACGTCCGGTTCACGAAGACGGAAGTCCCGCAGTCGCCCCGGGCAAAACGCCGAGAAAGCGTCTGCGAGTGAAAAAAGAGGAGATGGAGGAGTAGGTCGCGAGGAAATGAGAGAAGAAGATACAGATGGAAAAGGTTGTGAGGATTCAGGTAATTTTGGCGGTAATGGCTGTACATGAGTGTTTTAGTGTGGGAGGGGGTGGAGGTGTTATGAAGTGGGAATGGTGTTGATGAATTTATGGTGTTAGGGAGCGGTGGACAGTAAAGGGAAGAGGCTTGGGAAAGCTGATGACGAGGGAAGCCAACAAAGGAGAAGAAATGGAAAATTGTAGTAAAAAATGCAGGAGAGGGCACAGGTTCGTAGAAAACATGAAATTATTGGAAGATATTTGTGTTTGAAATAAAAAGCGAGAATGGAGAGACGAGCGAGCACTTAGACGAAAGACAGATGAAGTGGAAGGCAGGGATTATTCGAACATGTCGGATGGTTTATGATTGGGCGACAAAATACAGGACAGAGGAGGACCAAGTTAGGGAGAAGACGGTCAAGGAGACAGGAAAATAGTGGAAATTTGAGAGCCGGTGAGGTTGGGGGGGAGTTATCCTAGGGCTCTACATCGCGGGACGGGTGCGCGCTGTGCTGAGGTGACGGCAGGCAATGGAAGGCAATGGAAGCAGCGGTGGATGCCGCAGGAGTGACGCCGCGCCGCCGAGCACGTCATCTTCACAAATCACCGGGCGCTCATCAAGGTGCCGGCTCATTACTGAGGTCCGGGGGCCATTGTGGGTGAGGCGGCATCGGGCTGGCAGGTGGGCGGTGCTGCCGGTGCACCAACCTGCACGTTTTACCACTGAACATTCTGGATTTTACGCTCCAGTTTTTACTTCAAGATTTTGTCAGCACTCGTGCATTGAAACTACTGCTTAACGTGACTGTTTATTGATTGGAAATAATTACTCTACAGTGCGCCAACGGTCAATTTGATTTTGTTGTGTGCATATTGCAAATAAGTCAGGACCATATAAAACATCAGGGTACTGTGAAATAAATCGAATATTGGGGTGTCATACACCAACATCACTGCCTCCTCGCCTATTAAGAATGGCTCCAAGAATACATACTTATACGTTTCCATGAATTCACACTGAAAATAATGTCCGCATCTCGTACCAAAACATCTTTGCATACTCATTTCAAATTGTGTATTCGGCTCATATCGTTTCCTCGCCAATCAAGATTTCACTCGTACGCCAAAATGTTACTGTCTCTGCTAATTACATAAATAACTATTACGTACTGCTCTAGAGAATATATATCTTATTTCTGTCAATAATATTCGTAAATGGCTTATGTTTCGACTTCTTTTCAATAATAAGAATTTTTCAATACATTTTCCGTTTATGCTATGTCTTCGCAAATCTAACAATTAAGAATGACATGTTCTCGTAGCAGTTTCGAATTACGATACACATTGGAAAACTAATCCGGGTTTGAATTTTTGGGATTCAGTTTGATGTTAGGGGAATGTAAAAAGGTTTTGTTGGCAACAACTGCCTGGAAATGCTGCAGGGGTCCCCCACCTTTCTGTCTACTTTTTGCGGTCGGGCTGTAATGAGGCGTATGCTCCCGCGCTACCGGGCTTCCGAAGCCTACAATGGCAGGCCTTGTGAAGAAGCGGGTTGAGGACGATGCGGGCGTGCCCATCCATCCTCCCTCCCTCCTTCCTCACTCCACCTTTACCTACCTCTTCCAGCAGCGGGAGCGTTGTTCGAAACTTTAATAATAGAGGAATAAGGAGCCGTTCAGCCGCAAACCCAAAATGAACACTCTGACTTGGTTATCATCGAGACAAAAACTGCGAGATCGAAACCGGAAAAATACTATAACAACCGCCTATGAAAGAAAAAGGATTCGAAATTCGGTGCACGTTTCAGAACAAAATTGGGTTTTCATAGCGGCCGAAACGTCGGCATGAAATTATGGCAGAAGATAGACGTGATAGCGTGCATTGGACAGCGGATGATTTAAGGCATCTCGTAGAGAAAGTACGTTATTTTTATGCGTTAGCGCCCTCCGAAAATGGTGAGTTACTAGAGAAGAAATCAATTAGAAACTCTGGGGTTTATATACGATGGAAATTAATTTATCAGAATTTCACTATTAAAAGGGATGACTGCTTGTGGTAACTGTTGAGGGAACTCTATAAAGATGCTAAATAAAAAAAATGAGCGTCGAATGAATGTTTAAAAGGAGAAGCTCCGAGCTGCCACAATGACCGCGTGAATATGAGGAAGGCAAGCCGCAAAAGAGGCGTTGCAAAATGCTAAAGTTTATCCTTAAAGTCGGCCGGACGATCTGCTGCAACAGCGTAACCCTACTGGCGGTGTGCAAAGCCCCCGTGACTGGGCAGAAAGAGCTTCGACGTCCTTTCCCTTGACGCCTGCCGCCCCCGCTACCTAAGCCACCCGCGTCTCCGATTCCACTGCCCGTGCCCTCGCACACTCGTGACTTACCAGCACTGCACGTTCGCGCGATTCCCAGTTTAACTCGGCTGTTGCAACCTCCTCGCCTATTAGCACTGCATCAATCTTGGGAGAATATGGACTCATGGGAATGTTCCTTTGCGGGAACTATTCTCTATTGCCTTCACTTTTTAGGACAGACCTTCAGTCAAGTGTATATATTCGTATAACAATGCATACCAAACTGTGAGTTTAATTACATTTTGAAATATCTTATTCTTGCAGGTCCTCTGAGAATTTGTTTAGTCATTTCTTTTGTCACGGCTTATCCCTATTGTTTTTGTTTTTTGCAAATAAAGGTATCTATTGAATTTAAGAAACGTTAAATTAATCACGACAATTACATTACTTGTATATTGTACGATTGCATATGTATTTCTCATTTAGCAATACTGACATCAATATTTGTTCATTGATTATTATAAAAGAACCTATTCATGTAATATTTTATTTTATTTCTATTACTTTTTAAATAATTAGGATTGCTTCGTGTCGGTTCCTAATAAGAGAAAGGCCATTAGGTTCCTTGCTATGAGCATCTCACGCTATCTCATGAATAACTAATCGCGTCCTTGCTGGTAAAATTGATCTCCAACACTTACATTGGAATCGAACGTAAAACCTTTAGAATGTCGGACACTGAATGAAGCAATAGAGAGGGGAAGAACCTCATTAAAGGAGTCGTTTCAGATAGAACCAATCTAGCATTTCGTCTCTTTGCGCTCTAACAATATATTTCGCTTCAGATAGTCCGGTAAATACCGCGTGGGGAAAGACATTCCTTGCGCCCCCCGCGACGGTCGCCGTTGGAGGTAGAAACGTGGAGGAGGATTTAAGTGCCTCTTAAAGACGCGGACGTATTCGACCTATTCTGAACGTCGGCGTTGGAGCCGTTTCCAAACAGCGCCGGAAAGACTGTCTTTCTTGGAACGCGGCGCTGGGCCCGGAGGCTTCGTCGAGAACGAAAGTGTTTGCGTTGGACCGTTACGGGGTGCCCTGAGAGAACTGGGCTGCCGGTATTATAAGCTCGTTTACGGCGCTCCACAGCAGAGAGCTAACGGCATCGCGATGTAGGCTGTGGGTGGTGGGCGGTGGTGGTGGGCGGTGGGGGCGGGGTGGTGATCGGCGGAAGGCGAGTGGCTATCGGTAGGCGTCGGGCAGCGGGCGGGGGCGGGGGCGGGGGGGCGGGCGGGGGGCGTGGAGGCAGACGGGCAAGATGCCGAACGGAGGTGGCAGGCAAACAAAGGGAGAGCGCGTTGGCGAACGCTGAAGGAGGCGGGGGCGGAGTAGGTTAGGTACACCGCAGCATGTTTCACTTTCTGGTTCTCAATTCGCGTCACAGAAGACTCTCGGATGTTTTTTGTTCCAAGTTTAATGATTTCCAACTTCTCCTAGACACGTAATATTCATTCGGCGCTCGTTTCACCTAACTATTTATGAAACTTCAAATATTTAAAAAAAAAATTAAATGTTTCATTCATAGTAAATATTTAAAATTGAAAACGGAGTTTAATACAGAAAATGATTATTGATGTAACTGCAATTTTAATAATTGTATATTTTAAATTAGAATCAATCTCGGGATATAATTTAATTTGTGATATATAATTTAGTAGTCTACTTTCATTCATAAATTGAGTTAAGATTTCGTAGTGACTACTGCTGGCGTTAAAATGTATCTAAAAAATAGTGTTAATTACAAGCATCGATTTAATGGGCAAAATGCTCACGTGACTTCGTTCCCAAACTAAGCATTAACGGGCTCCGTGGGTCGCCGGAGCCGACAGCGTGAAACGGGCAGTCTGTGAGCACGTGGTAGCCAGTCTGAGCGCCCGCATGGTGGCCGATGTGAACGGGTTCTCTCTGGAGAGCGAGTAACGGGTCTGGATGGTCGAGCCTCGTTGCCCGAACCATCTCATATGCATTGCGGACGGCGGCGGCGGCGGCGGCGGCGGCGGCGGCGAGGGCGAGAGTGCCCTGTCCACGCGACGCCGCTGGCGCCAGAACTCACGATTCAATTTCAGCTCGCTTCCCCCTCCCTCCTGCTGAACTGTCGACACCTCTTTTCTTGCTCGTCACTTCGCACCTATGGTTACCCGGAGAGAAGAAAATGTGCCGTGAATGACACGGTATAGTTCGTTAGTATAGTTAAGATTTTAATAGTTGATTGTAGGTGATGATCTTTCTGCGTAGCTTTTCAACACGTAGAAAAGTGGCTAATATAGTATTTTCAAATAATCACTTTACTATTTATTGTATTGTTGAATATGATGACATAGAAAACAAATGTCAATGATTTATCCTGAAATAATGGAGTATCTTTGTAAATTTAATTTGACGATAACGTGCGTTATTATGTTCATGAATAATGGTAACAACACCCCATCAGCATTCCATAGTAAAAGATTTACTCAAAATGTTGTTGCTATTGAAATAATATTTAAACATCGTACTAATTCGCATAAATAAGAAATGGAACTTCAATAAAGTAATTTGAAAATTAAAAAAAAAGGGAAGTTCGCAATTATTTATCCTAACAAAAACATTTTGACCAAGTGTCACTGTCCATGTGTGAAGTATGTCAGAAAGAATACTGCGTAAAAGAGCTTGACAATATGTTTCCTTGTGCGTTTGAAGGGTTCATGTAGTCCTTCACTAACTTGCTTGTCTTTCGGCTACAGAATTCACATTTCGTGAGAGTATATTTCGGCCCACCACGTATTCGGCATAAAAAAGTCTTAGTCACAAGAGACATTGTGTTAGAAGGTCGTTACTTCTGCGCACGAGGCGAGGCGAGGTGAGGCGAGGCGAGGCGAGGCGAGGCGATGTGCGTGTCGACAAAGGTGCTACTGAGTAGGAACCACAGAGATTTACAGTGTTCGTGTCGGAAGCCACGTGAGCGGCCGCTTTCGCAAAGCGTGGCGCGTCCATCGCCGGCGCGCGTCGCGACGCCCCAGCAGGCGTCGGAGCGTGGCGTGGCGTCGCGGCGCCGCGTCTGTACGGCGGGTTGCTTGCAGCCAGGCTCGGCGTCGCGATTGATGATTGATAGATTCCAGGCGAGTCAATTACTAAGGTCGTTAGTCCCGAAAGGGTAGTGCATGTGTGTATCGCGTGAGGTGGCAGTGATCTTCCCTCGCCGGCTGGCGAAATCCGGCGCCGACCTACGTCGACTTACGGGGACTTTTCCCCGACTTGGAATCTCCCACCTGCAGAGCACCACCCCAACCGGGACAAGCTCTATGCACCCGACCGGTCTCCCGATAGGTAGTGTAGGGCTTGTAACTATAGGTGTGTTTAAATATGGTTTAAGGATATGACAAGGAAGAGGAAGGAAGGAAAGATCGCGCGCGGTTCGCACGGGTTTGTTATATTACTGCTCCCCCATTCGCCTGTTGTTAATCGGAGAAACCACGTAAAACTACCTATTAGAGCAGCCAGTCGCTAGAATTCTCCTCCAGAAAGCAGCTGAATTCGACCCAGCTCTCTAGCTAATGTCGAAAATCTTGCCACTGTTAGAATTCGAGCTCTAAGATCTGCTGGTCAGATATACTGCAGTGATCTCAGTTGATGCCCGGAGCCACCTTTGCCGGTTCGCTACCGAGAAGGCGCGGCGTCGCGTGGCGACTAGTCATGCGACATCGACAACAAAACATCGATGCTGCCAAACATAGGTGTTTAAATTTAAAACATGGATGTTAAAATTCATCAAACAACGACCAAAAATCATCGATGTTTTTAGGTTTTTTTAAAGCTGGTGTAATAATATCAATTAAATTCGTGCTCAAGAAATTTTAATTTGACAGTAGCCGTTTATGTTAATTTTTTACTAAAATTCAACTCAAAATTAAGTTATATTTGGAATCGTACTTCATGTGACGAAAGACAAAGGAAATACTAAGGCATCAGGATCATTGCGGACCAGGGATATTGTGCTCTATGAAGGTAATACAAACCGTTCGAACACTCATACAGTGGTACCATAAATTATTATTTCGTATTTTATCTTTCACGAAATAGTGATTATGGAATTTTTTATACTTAACAAAATATCGAAAACGTGGAAACTTTGAGCATCAAACATCGATTTTATAAAAAAATAACGTATTCAATACACCTATATTTTGAATACAAGTACATAGATGTTGCATCCCTAGTGGCGGCACGCATGTTGTCGCGGTGGATGGCGGAATAGCAGTCTCAGGCACTGCGCGTGGAAAACGTTTTATGATCGCGATAGAAGAGCTGAGTTTGTGTTCTTTTGTCGTTTGAAGCCGGACTTGATGAGCCCCAAAAATAGATTTGTGGGTGTGTGAATGAATGTGTTTTCCTCTGTATGATCATTTTTTATAAGGTCAAGAACAGTTAACTCCAGCAGCGTCATTAAATCTTTAAGGAGAATAAATTTAAAGAACAGTATTTTATATTAATAATATTCAATGTGCATTAATTTATTTAAAACGTACAACTTAAAAAGCATTAAGATTGTGAAATAACTGTAAAATAATGTTCAATGCAAATAAAAGAGATGATGTTGGAGAGGTTCGTATCTACTTGTATATTTATTAAGATGGTTTTGTCTAGATATCTTATAGTTTTCTGCCTTACGTACTTTTCGGGCGCGTATGGATCGTTAAAACTGGCTAGAAGCCACTAGTTTGGAAAATAATGTTTGACCCAGGCGTAATTCTTGAAATGCTTTGACTTCCTTACTTGTAATTGAGAGATAATTTCCTCTAAGGAATGGCTGTTGTAATTATACTGATTGTGTTTCTCTCTAGCAACATTTTCTAAGAGAGTTCCACATTTTTTATTTTTCGTCCACCAGCAGTCGAGCAAAATTTTATGCAAGAGTAATAATTATTCGATTTTTAAAATATAAAAATTTGACCAAAAAAGTGTTGGAAAGGATATTCTTGAGACACACGTTTGAAATTACTCGTTTGCCTTAACAGTTTTTGTCTAGGAGCTTCGTCAACCTTCGAGGATGACCAGTCGATTAATTTCATTCATTAACTTCACGCCTGTTCTTGTCTTGTTCAATGGAAGGTGCCGGAGCAGCATACTAATGTGTGGTAATGAATCATCTTTCAAGACATATTTCCGTAAACAAATTACTATCCTGCCTTCTCCTATTACAAATAATAATGAACCCCTTAGAAAGATAAATGCGTTTACGTTTAAATTACAAATCAAAAGTTTTATCAGCTATGGATAGAGGAAAATAAATGAATATGAAGAATACTTTCTCATAGAGTTTTGCAAGATAGAAGGGTTGGGTGAAGAAGACAGTTCCTTCTTGCAAACTTTTTGCATCTAACAATAATTTACCCTTTTTGCGGCTTTCTTTTTTGTCGAGTTACTCTTCAATCAAGGAGCGCGTATTCACTGCGTGGGCTCGTTATTTGCCTTATACCAACAACCTTTTAACGCGACGCTGTGAACATGGCATTGAGACGCGGAAGCCCGTGGGTATACGGAGAAGCCAACAACAAATTTACGCCTCCTCACATGTGACTCGAATACAGGAGCGCTCCTTCAGTTAGACTTTGGTTAACCCACTCTCGTTTGCCGGTCAAACATAAAAGTCAAAACAGAGATGCAATAGAGGTGTGCGCAATTCCGTTCAGTGTGTGCTATGTAACGAACGTCGTTGGCAATAGGAAATAACGATCAAATTAATAATTTTTTAGAAAAGTTTTCTTGTGTAGATAATTAGAAAAAATGTGATATAAAAAGGGTGAGTGTCATTGCTACTTTAATTATGTGTAAAGAAGTTATTATATAACTCGGGGAATAATGTAAATGACCCGTTAAATGGTTTATGTATTTTATTTTTATCGCGAATTGTAAAATGCGGAGGCCATTGTTTTATTTTTGTCACATTTGTTTCAAATTATTTAAATCATCTAAACGTATGTGTCCTGTAGGTATTCTTCCTAGAAATCTCGGCTTTGATTAGATCTCAACTATTCAACGGAGGTCTTCAGATAAAGCAAATTTTAATTTTGAAAGTAATAACGCAATTTATGAAGAAAAATTATGCTTCCCATTGAGACATCATCTCTTCTCGTAAAACTGACGGTGTGTCTTAGCCACAAAGACGCGCAGTATCCGACGAATCTGCCTATCAAAAAGTCATCTGCCGACGCGGAGCTGCTAAGCAGTGATTGGCATCTGAGCGCGGGGGCCTTCTTACGCATCGCCGCCGGCGAATGAGTCGGAGACGGCGGCGGTGGCGGTATCGTCCTCGCGTTGCGCTCTTCCTCCGAGAGGCTCGGCAGCCCGCGGTTGGTTCCTCGTTCCTGGCGTCCCCAAGGCCTCGGAGGTGGCCGTCGCCGGCGGCGGCAGGTGCGGCGGCGGAGGCAGCGTCGATTTACGCGGGCCGGGAGCCGGCGCGCGCGCGCCCGCCCTTCCCGCCGCCGCGCGGGACGCGTGACTGCAATGCGCGAGTAAGCGAGGAACCCGACGAGACCGCTGGAGCCGGTGCGGAGGCTCTGCGGCGAATCGATTGGTGACCTGTCGAAGGTGCCGCTACGCGAACGAGGGGCGATTAAAGCAGGCTTCGGAGAAGGAGTCTCCGGGCTTAGGGGATTCCCCGTAACTTTGTGAGATCATCTTCAGTTAATATTTTTTGCTCTGATTGCTCATTTCGTTCTTCCCAGAAGGAAATTTAAGTAGTAATACAACCGACTTTTCCTTTTTGAGAAAGTTACAGTTATTCTCAGATTACGTCGTTGCCCCAGAGGATTGAGATTACATTGCATTTTATTGTAAAATATCTAATTTAATGGCCATAGACAGTACATGTTTTTTGAGAGTTACTTAGATTTATTTAATTTCATATTTACTTTCGGGATGCAATCCTCTTCTAATATGGTCATGCCATGTTACTTCGAATTAATTACCTTTTTCTTTCCGGTCACTTTTTGTGTTCTTTTTATATTCAAATCGCATAACTTGACGCGTACATTCTCATTTATATTTTTTAACCTTCTTTCGTTTTCATTATCACTTTTCCAGTTTTTTATAATGTTAAATAATTTTTTTTAGAGTGGTTCGTTCTCGATCCTTGTTCTTTGCCCACACGAAGAGGTAAGTTGGGCCTGAATGAACTGTGAAGAAAAATGCGATCTGATAATTATGACTTGGCCGAGTGTCGAATGTTTTCTTCTTTTTACCTTGGAAAGTCAGCCATAGTAATCTTTAGACTCAGAATATACCAGCAAAACCTATGTAACTTCTTGTTTCTTCTTTAAAGGTCAACTCGTTAGCCTTCTTCCCTTCTTTTTACTTTAACTACTTTGTGAATATTTAGTTTTGAAAAGATGTTTTATGCAAGTCTTGAACCCAAGTCAAAAAGACATTATTTTACAATTGTTGACATGTTTACAATGGTCTCCACAGATGTTGTGGAAATAAACATGTGTTCAATGATTTTCCTCCTTACGTTAGTATATTTATTCATAAATAGAAAAGTTAATTATTTATAGTGTTCAGCATGCACAATTATTTTAAATTAATTTATGTTAAATTAGTTGTTTTTCACATTTTACAACGTAATTTACTATGGCGTTAGTAATATTAGTTAGTAAAGATTGAATACATGGATTGGAGTTTTTAAAATGTCAAAATATGCTACTATTTACTATATAAAGTCAATGTTAGTCTCGTTTGTTCATGCACAATAAAAATGTTAAATAATTTTACGATCGTCTATTAAATAATCGTACCAAATCAGGAACTTCTTTTGTATTTTATAATATTCTACAACATGCATAAGCTCATGCTCTAGAAAACCGAATTATTTTATCATTTATTAAAACATTTTTGACAAGAATGAATAATTTGCAACTTATAATTTTAGTACGGTCACAAAAATGACGCATGCACCGCTGGAATCCCAAAGCTTCTTTATGACTCCAGCCACTAATCCACAATGGGAGCAGGCAAAAACCGTATCAGAATAGTGCATTGTTAGTCGTCACCACCGATATCCTCCGTTCACATGCTGGAACGCCGTCACCACCACCCGCTGCACCTCGGCGCACTGTGCGACGCACACACCTTCAACATGGCCATCACGTGCGGAACAGCTGACGTCTCTCAACAGTGACTCTCTGACACGGCACCACACAACACTGATACCGTTTCCAACAGCGGGGGTCCCTTATATAGCGGACGGCGCGGCGCTAGCGCGGGGGCTGAACGACGCCGGCGGCGGGGGGGGGCGGGGCGGGGGCCCGGCGGCCCGGCAGGTTGGGGGGGTTTCCCAAGGCCGGGGGAAAGGAACGTCGCGGAAGGGGGGAGCCGCAGTCAGCCTCCGCGGTGGGATCCTCCAGCCAGCCTCCGCCGGCGAGAGCTAAGGGCATCTCGCGGCGCGACGGGGGGAAGCGGTGGCGGCTACACAAGGCGAAGCAGAAGGAGAGAGGAAGAGGAGGAGACGGAGGGAGGAGGACGATGAGGCGGGGCTGAGGTTGCAGCGGTGACGTAACGCTCCATGACACACATCCCGCATTATCCCGTGCTCCCCGGCCGCTCCTCGCGCCCCGATACACTTTCTCTCTCTCCTTCCATTTCCTTTCGGCGCGCTCTTCCTCTCGGAGCGGTGGGCGGGCGGCCCGACCGGCACCACGCGCCTTTCAGGCCCGCGGTAGGCGCACAGCAAAGAGTAAGAGTAAGGTGGTGCATGGTGATTCATAGAACCTGCTTTGGGAGAGCCTTTTGTATATGAATTTCTATAGGAAGGCTATCATTGGATTTGTGACATGTAAAAGAAGTTGCAGTGCTACAGTACAGAAACAAGACCTCCTTAACACATTTAGTGAATTAATAACTTCCAACTTCTAATTGTAAGGAAATATTTATGTCGTTTTTAAATTCAAAAATGTATAAAACTCAAATAATGTAAGTACTAATTTAAAAAAAATACTTTGTAACTTAGAGCCCTTTGTATTTGTTTTTAGTCCAGTTGTTATTTTTCTAAAATATTGTTATTCGTTTTCAAAATACCTTACATTTGAGCATAATTCCTAATAATTATCATATTTATTTTAGTCTTTATGTAAATTCAATAATAGAGCAACCTTCAAAATTATCGTTGTTACAAACGAACAAAATTAAAAGATGATAATTTCAGTGCTCAAGAAGCGAAGACTAAATTTTTCTAATTATAATTTACAATTATTGAATCTGGCTAGGGATGGCCAGACATTAATGCCATTGGTAAATTGATAGACACACAAGGAGAAATTAATCAGAAGCGTGTCAGGAAGGGAAAGAAGAGGCGCACAGCGAAATAAGGAAAAATACTCGAACACCAAGCTAGCCTAAGATATGAGGTATAGTTATTGATCTCAATTACACTTACTACAAGAGCCGACTATATTTTTCTGAGTCAACACACTCGAATATGATCTGTTGGGTTAATAAGAAATAACAAATCACTAAATGGAAATAAAGATTGCGATTAAATTATGGGTTCAATAAAATAAACAGAAGTAAACTATGGACAATAATGAAAGAGAAAGTTTATCCTGAAATCCAATTAAGATGATACAAGAAATGTATAGAAATACTTCAGTTAAGACCAATACAAAAGCAGTGGAATTGTGTATAAGGGCGAGTTATTATTTCTGGGTTAATTTTTCTTTCTGAACAAATAGATTCGTTTCTTTTTGTAAACACTAAACAATTTACAATTTTCTGAAGTATCTCTACGTTTCTGCAATCGAAATTTTTGCATAGAAAGCAGTTTTTCAAACCAACTTTTGAGTGCTAATTGTGGGTCAGCCAGATTATCCCAGTAGTTTATTAGACAAATATGCTTAAATTTGTCCTTAGAGTTTTTTTTCGATGTTTCCTTCCTGGACACCTGTATGTATGTGTATATATATATATATATATATATATATATATATATATATATATATATATATATATACACACACACACACTACTTTAAACACTATATCATTTGCTGATGAACTGGACATTATCTCTTCCTCCGAATACGATTTGAATCACGCTACGTTCAAAATGCAAAACAAAATAAAGAATTACAATTTAGAGATATCCGTCTCAAGAAAGTGAAGGCTTTTCTGGAAAAGTATTCTCTTCGATCAAAATTTGTTGTAATGGAAAACTATTGAGCAAATCCACATATTTAATTATCAGGCCTGCTAGGTTTCCTTCTTAAATGTCATCGATCAAGAAAAAAGTTTTACACATTTCAACATATTTATGGAACCATTGATAGGTTTTTAAATAACAATGAAGAGACAAAATAGTAAGGTTTTATAGATCCATAGCAGTTCCAGTCTTGATGTATGAATTGAAAATAGAAATGGTTCCAACTGTTCATTATCCACAAACGTAGACAATGCCAATGGGCGCATCACATTAAAAGCATGGAAACCTCAAGATTAACACAAATAGTATACAACTACAAACCCTTTGGATATCGGGATGTAAGACGCCCAAGAAGAAGATGTCAGGATGACCTTTGATTTGGAACAGGCCTTCAATGGCTTACCATGAAGCAGAAGAAGAAAGTGAGATACTTAAATGAACTGAGATGCTTTGTAGATTCAAAACAGCGAGTTATGAGACTATGATTATATCTAGGTAAATAGTTGAACATAAGATGAAATCATGAGATATTTGAGGCAAAAAGTAGATAAGCAAAGAAAGAAAAAATGTTGAAAATAAGGAAGCTACACTTAAAACAACTCAAGACGCATGAGATAAGACTTATCTTTGACCACATAGCAGGAGCAAAGAATAAGAAATGCTAGGTAATTAATTCCAAAGTAATCATATAGTATTTACATTCTGCACGTTTCATACCTTTCAAGATGTCTCATGTATCCATGCCTTAAGAGTCTATGTGATAATTTTATTTTGTACGTATAAAATTGCTTCTCTACGTACCTGTAGTACGTTTCAGACTGATCATACGGAAAGTCGGCGATCAAAAATTACCCTATTATAATGTAATAAATTAACCAAAATTATTTTATTTGGAATTGAGTAAACTATCGAATTTGAAAGATATGTCAACATTAAATACTGCAGATTGCATTAAATATTTGAAATATTCTCTAGAAGGGAGAAAGTTAAGTTTACAAAATCTCTTAAAACACTCGAATTATATAATCGCATGCTATTTGTTGTAATTTCTACACGTATTTGGAGCCTGACTTGTTTTTTTTTGTTTCTATAATAAAAAGGATGGTTACAGAGATATTCAGATGCGAGAATTAACTAGTGCAAACTATTGTTCGTGGTGTTTGCACTAGTGTAGCTAGTGCTTGTTGTGCAACTGGGAGGAGTAACGGGATGTGCAAACCTACGGGTTCTAAGAGGACCAATGGTCAGTCATGCGTATCCTGTAGGCATGGGTGTGGCAGTTTTCCCATCGCGTGAGTACCCTCGGAGGAAGAGTAGATGAGCAATCAGAAGAACGTCCTCAGTAGTGGGCGGGTCTATCTGGTGAGGCCCCTTCCACCTGCAACCCCCACCTTGTGCCACACCCCCGCCGTCCGCGCCGGACCGCCGACGCGACGCCGCGTTGCCCAATGACCTTACAACAATTCCCGTTCGCCCCCTACTGCCCCACCCCCGCCGACGCCGCCGACCTTCACGGTGAACGCTTTCTCCCCAGCCTCGCCGCGGCACGTCCTGGTCGCCCTCGCGCGCGCTCGCTCCCGCCCGTGCACCCGAGACCGCTAGTGTGTCTGTCCGCCTGCAAGCCCGCCTGGCTGCACACCCGCCTCGCTGTTAGCTTGTCCGTCTGCTTCCCGCCTGCCTGCCTCCTGCCCACGTGCGTGCCTGCCTGCCTGCCCGCCCGTCCCCCCGGCCCGCCCGCAACGCGCAGAAGCGTGGACAACTCAGCGCGCAGCGGCCACGAGCTCCTGGATCCGCCTTTTACTCGTGTGGTGGTCTATGTGGATGCCGGTAGAGATTGACGTACGCAGCCGCGGGATGTGATTTTCGTGTTTGTGAAAGTTGCAAGCTTCTAACATGCATTTCGAGTAAATATTAAGGATACCGATGTATTTAAGTGTAGGCGTACTCACTGGCGGTAGGTAGCTTTGTCCGAGCATGCAGCCTTCTTCAGGGTGGATGCTCTGCAGCAGAACGCATTCATTTCAACGCAACGAAGAACTTCACAGTATGGCGACCGTTGGCAACCATTGAACTAGTATTCTCCGAAAAATCAATATTTTGATGCGTTTGGTATAATTTTCGTTTGTTCTTGTTTGTGGGTTTATGAACTTTATCCACTGAAAAAATAATCCTTGAAATATTTTTCAACGAATCATATTATTTATTACAAAGATGAACGACCACATTATGGAAGTGTTTTGCTGTGCTTAAAAAATATCCTACCCCGTAACTGGTCTGATAATGTGGCATGATGGTGACATTTGTCAGGTTTTTTAAGACAAGAAACATTTATCAGGCTATATTAATTTTCATATTATTCTATATTCTATTTTCTGAAAATTATTTTGAATTATCTGATACAGACATATTGCAATGTTGTTTTACCGTTCTAATAACTTTATTTTGTAAAAGGGTGTTTTTTATAACTATGTTTGCGCTACATTGAAATTTAGTAAGAATCCGCAGAAATGTGAAAATGAAACCACTAATAGCTACCGTCGCGCCGTAGATAAATGACTGAGTTAAGTTGCTCTTTGTTACTGTATGCAATTGAAGTACGTTTTATGAGGTAATTGTCTGAAATAAGTGTGTTTCGGAATTTGTTTTTGTTGCAATTGTAAGGATAAATCAATGCATGTTAGTTTTTATTTAAACATGGAATAAGGTGTAATTGTTGGCCCTGAGCAAACATTCCTCATTTTGTAAATCTTTGTATGGACTATGAAAATGGCTGTATTTAAACAAAATTCAAGTGATTCTGTCAATCCATCTTACGGTATGGGGTAATTCTCGAAAAATTTAATAAAATCTTCAAAAGTTTTCATTCTACAGATTACGATATAAGAAACATAATTACTGTCACTTAAGGAACAACACCACCTTATTTTAATTGACTAGGACGCATCCTTTACACGTTATGGAACAACGTAATGTGTCTTCTGGATTGAATGCGGGCCTGTTATTTTCTTTCTATCTCAAATTGCGAAGAATTGTTTGTTGTAAATGGTATAAAATCCTCAACTTTCATAAGCGAACGAATATTGCAATCTATATATAAAGGGGACTAAATTAAAAAATATATTTTCATATTGCAAAGAATTGGTACAACTCTGGATGTACTCAAACATGAATCATCGTCTCCTATATTATTTCAGTAATAGCTTTTGCGGCTGTCACAAACAACCAATCTTTATAAATGAGGTCTCTGAAGAAAGATAATTTCACGGAGACGCGACTAGTTGCATTTTGGCTTTAAAAATGTGAAGGAATTGTTGAAAAATCTTACCTGAATATACATATTAAATGCAACCCGCAACGCTCGATAGCATTGTCAAAATGCATGTAGATAAATAACACTTAAACGAAGCGTTGCAGAGCCTTAAAAAATAAAATGTGTACTCCCAAGGTCTCAAAGAAACGTTTATCACACTTTAATGTCCAGGATGAGATATTTGTAGACATTTCATTAATTTTTGGCCAGCTCGGTGCTTATCGATACTATCAATGCCACCTATATATCCTTGGTGCTGGTGGCCATCTGTGTGACGTCTCACTTAGAAGGCTTAGATTCCTCCATCTAATATTTACGTTTTATGTGAATATTACTACGTGTGATGTGCAGAATGACGATATTTATTTGCAGCATCATTGATATTTTGCGACCAAAACCAGATATAAGTAATATTGGCAAAGAATGAAAGATTGTGTACAGTTAAGAGAAAAGACTGTGCCTTGTTAGGTTTGATTTGTGTTTTACCTGTGCCAGTATTTTCTCAATCAGCTGTGTTTCTCTCAAATTTTCAAGTTAGTGTGATCAGTCATGATATTGCATTGAAAAGGGCGAGAAATAATACTTTCCGTAGAGTGATTAGTAATTTTCAATAAGTTGATTTAAAGACCTGTCTTGGACAAGTTGAAGCATTTGCAAGAGAAATGGGAGGACTATTCTCGTAGTAAATTCAGTGCTGTAAATGCTATTTTGAGCAGGTTAGTAAAATATATGTGCAAGCAAGATAAATTTATTATTCAACAGATCGAGTTATTAATTACTGAACAAGAGTGTTACAGATACAGTGCTTATTTGTCTCCTTACTATTCTCCCGATCTACCGAGTATTTTGTTTTGTATTACCTCTCGTGCACACACGTTTTTGTGGAAATCGGGATTTGTTATCTCTTCACAACTACGAGCAGTAATAGCAGGCAGATGACAATAATTTGAAGTATGGTAAGGAGAAGTTCAAAACATTACAGGAATCAGATTGCTTAGTTTCATTAATGTTAAATGATGGAAATGGTATCAAATCTTTCTTAAATAACAAAACTGAAAATATAGTTGGTAGAGCATACGGTAGTCCAGATGCTGCTACTTCTCCTTATGTTTTATTGTTTATATTATATAAATTCCTCTCTTATATTATATCAGTAGTACAGATGAGTTTTGCAGATCTCCCCCACCCCATTTGTATAAGCGAGGTCTCCAAAGAAAGAGAACTTCACAGAGATGTGACGAATTCCATTTTGACTTTAAAATATGAAAGATTCCTTGAAAAAATATAAATATTCACGTCAAATGCAATTCGCAACACTTGAGCAGCATCGTTAAAATCTATTTAGTTAAATAACTCCTGAACAAAGCGTTTTAGGGCCTTAAAATGTGGAATTTTGTGGTTAGTGGCCTCAAAACTATGTTCCTCGCTCCGTTATATATAGGACGAGAGTTTTTTTTTGGACATTCTATTACATTTTTCTGGTTTCTCGATACTAGCCCACGTGTTCAGAGACGAGCAGAACTGTAAATGTATGTGAAATTAAACTAATTACTTGATATCCTAGGTGATTAAATTGCACGGGTGTACTTCTCAGTTCGGTAATAAATTTAATAATTCTCCAAAAAGTAGGGTTGTACTTACCCGATCCTGTATTTTCGCATGGACACTTGACGTAAAAGTATTCAAATATTTTTGTGACTTGAAGAAAAGCTATGTCAAGCAAGTTGTCTAATTACTTCAAATTTTAAGGAAGTGAATGTTCAAAAAATTGTCAATAACTGAATAATCCTTATTAAAATTTGTTTCAAACATCTATTTTATTGTTTGTTATTTTTATTTGATATTCTATAAATACATAGGAAGTTGAAGTATTGATTTCAATTTTCTCAAGTTGTTTCTATTATAAGCGTGTATTCTGGTATATAACATTATTAGTTTTAATTTTTAACTGTCTTTCTTGTAATTTTTTTCTTTTACATTAACGAGGTAGCAGTAGTGAGAATGTTATATAATGCTGCGCGAAAAAACCGCTGAATTTTCGGCACAAAACTCTTATTAAAGGGTCCTGCCAACGAAAAAGTAGGTAAATACAGATGCTAAATTTAGAAAGAAAATAATCATCTAACACGCTAGAATCCATATTTTGTAGGTCCTTGATACCGAAAAATCGATTGATGAAAAAACGTCTTTATTTCTGTCTGTTAACAACGCTAGCCGTTAAACCGTCCAGCCGATTTTCTTCAAAATTGATATTCCCCAATCGATCTGGCTGATGTCGCGACCCCTTGAATTTGAAACCGATATTTTAATTTTGGGGGTGCTTTACATGAAGCTTCAGGCACATTTTCGAATTGAAAAAAAATGGCCGTAACGTTTTCCATTAATATTGGATATTCGATTCTGTGCAGGACGTTTATGAGAATGGTGCAGTTCTCATGTTGGCTGAAAACTGATTTTTCAAAAATCGAAAAATTTAAACATTTTTCGGCGTCTTCCTACAGCTACAATTACAGCTACATTTTTTAACGAAATGTTTTTATGGAAAATAGATCTAAAAGTAATGTCATGTTGAACTTTTTGAAAACCTGAGTATTTTGTGCGTGAAATTGAAAACGTGAAATTTTGTTTCGAACATAGTCAATGTTTATTTTCTTTAAACCATTTTTTCCAAAAAAAAAAAAAAACGCACAAAATTTCTTCGTTAAATTTAGACCTTCTTCTTTCATCATAGGAAAAAGGACGACTAAGAGAATGGTGCAGGTCTCCTGTTCGTTGAAGTACCTGCTTTTTCGAAAAAAAAAAAAGGAATTTGGCATCTTCTTGCGACAACTGTGAAGATACCATTTTTTGTAATGAAATGCGTCTCCTAAAAGCCGAATAAGGTCATGGAGTATTTTTTGTGTAACTTGGCTATTAAGATAGTCGCTTGCTCCGAAAATACTGCGCTTTGTGAACACAAGTTAAGAAGCTGTTTTTTCTATACTTGTAAAAGAAAGTAGATTGCAGGAAGGTAATAATTTTAACTTAGAAGTAGCAAATCGAAATAAACCCAGGTATCTACCAAAGGTGCTTCCTTTAAAGTGGTTGAGTTTGGATTATATTAGTATTATTTCTAATACTTTACACGAAAGAGAAATTGAAAATGTTGAGTTCCATTATTTTTACGAAAATTTTAATTTTATATTAGTACCTATGCTGTCTTAGAAAACAATGCAGCAATGTTTGATAAGTTCATTTTTGAACGCAATAAGTAATGAATAAGGTAATGAAAGGTAATGAAATGTGAAATTCTTTTGAATTCTTCTCTCTGTTAAACATTGACATGCAACTTTATGAGCCTTTGTTTTGTTTATTTATTTATATTTTTAACGTAAAAAAACAGAAAATCGGGGAGAAATTTATTCTGCGAAGGTTTTCGTAAATTCTGGTTCTACAGAAACCCATTTACATGTTCAATTCGGAATGGAGATGGAAATTAAATGTTTTTTTCCACTAATAAAGACAATTTGAGAAAATAATTTTAGGTGTGACAACATATAGAGATTTTAGCTTTACATGTTCAAATAAGGAGTAACGTGTAAGACGCATTAAATTACTCATATATTTTTCGATCTAGTTGCATTTTTTGCCAACGCTATCAGTGTTACTGCGTTGTAAAATGTACATGCCAACCGTCCATGTGCTGGCAACTACGCGCTGAAGTGTAAGTCTCTGCCGCTGCCGCCACCGCCGCTGGTGGATCGTATTATTTATTGACTTTTCATTATTTTACTTCTGTATACTGCTTACGCAGAATATTGTAAAGCTAAAAAGCCATCGGATATGTTCGTGAATACACTTATACCTTATACAATCAATTCAATACCAGAAATACATTTTTAGAAATACATTACATTGAAAGTTTTGAATAATAAATCAATTGCTTAAGACTATTTAAATTTTGAACCAAACATTCTACGTTTTCAAATGAGATTTACAAACTTTGACACATGTGTTAATTCGGAGAGATATTATGGTATAAATAGTTCTAAATAACCATTACTATAAGCGAGAAAGTACGTGCGGTTTTAGCTCTACTAGTTCCATTTAGAAAACATTCCTTGATTTCGAACCTTTTTCTATCCTTGCTATAATTCTCTTCCTTTTTTCTATAAACTTTAAATGAACTCACAGGAAGCGAACATATTAATTTCAATTATTATAATAATATATCTTATCTTTCCTAAATTATTCTGTATTCTCTCTCTTGTTGTCTTCTAATTGCTTCATTCTCATTCTTCTCCTGCTTTGCAATGCCAATGTTTTATCGACATCTTTCTAACTTCCGTTATCTTCCTCAATCCGCACAACTAAAAATAAATTAATAAGGAAATATTCATTAATATGAATTATGTGTCAATTACACTTATTTTCATAAAACAAATTGGAGGTCTCTCCACCTCTTGGCGAATATCACCTTGCATGAAATTTAGCATGCATATACATCCAGACATCATTGAGGGAAGTGGAAGAAACCAGACCCATCGCCACGCATCTTACGTCGATCTTGTAGTGCAACTACCACACGCCATCGTCCGATTCCACTTTGTTCAACTTCGCTACGTTGATACTAAACTGTGTTTGCGGTCATAAACATCCCCCTGCGGCGAATGACCCGAAATGGGGGTTTAAATCCTTGCACGTGACCGTTTCCATCTGATTATCGCACGTACGTGACTGTGCCATGTACTAAATCTCCGGATCTGCTTCGAACATGAGCCGTGCACATTTCTTGGTCGGTTTACTGGGCATAAATACGTTTCGTAACCCGATTATTGCCGTTTGTTCCAGGACTACGTCACGATGAGTCTCGCTTTGCAAAAATCGCTCGTCATAAAAGGCGAAAGCTGGGAAGGTGAAGAATTCGTTGTAGTTTGCATGGAATGCGTCTCGGAGGGGAAATCCAAGGTAGTCCCAGAGTGACGATGTTCTCAAATCACGATGATTTGTTTCTGAACATGACGGTCGATGCGTGAATCCGGTCTGTACGAATGTGCGTGATCCTTGAAATTAATTTGATCCCTTAAATTGCTGTGAAATGTGCGCTAGTAATAGCACTTCCTTCATAACACCCCGCGGCGAGCGTCAGAACAGGTTTGGGAAGATCTGTGACCTTACCGTACGCAACATCGTAAACATGACCAATCCATAAATATAGGATCCTTCTTATTGTCAGCGATTCACTAGGGTGTAATTGATTTCAATGAAGGATAAAAGACTCCGAACAAGCCTTAAAGTTTTGTTTGATTATCTTGAAACGAGTGTAGCAAAAATTTAATTACTTTTAATGCTAGTTTTTATCGGTAAAAATTATATTTTGTCTGCGAGTTGTAAATTTTGCCAAGAGAAAATGAAGCATTTCGCCTAAAAATTGTAGATTGAATTTAAGAGCCAGAAATCATTACAATTATAAACTTTTGTTTCGTTATTGCCAAAGAACTCTTCAGATTTATTAAACCTTACGTAATTTCTAATGAGGTAACATTTGGGTTTTCGAAATATACTTCGTACTGATTCTTGACTATAATAACTCTTGATCCTAATCACTAGTGTAGTGATTATGATAATAAATGTGATTAAAATCTAAAAAAATGTTAAGAACTTTACGTCAATGAATACAAATCTATTTCAATTGAGCGGAAATCAAATGAGAGAAAAAAATAGGATGTAATCGTAAAAGTTGTACTCGTGTAATCACATATCACCGAAGGTAGGTTAATTATGTCAAATAGGTAGCCTATCCTAGGGTACTTATTGAAGCTAGTGCGTTTTATTGAATACAGGATCTTAATATATAAATTTTTATAGCAAATATCACGTGATCCATAAATGACGACATTGCTCGAGTAGAGAAAGCTATGACATAACAATTGTGTTTGAAATGTATATACCGTAATATAAACAATTAAATGTATCAACAGTAATAGTTTATAATGAACTTATTAAAATATGTTTTCCTACTACTTACAATTCTTTCCTATTATCACATTTCGCCTGCAAACAATAAACCCACATCCGCAGCCTACCCATCAAGCAGTATGATTTTCTAATCTCACGCAGCTGAGAGTCCTGTGAGATCCAGGTGGAGGAAACCCGAGCACCCATTCAGATGGTATCTTCTATTGACGAGGAATTTGCGCGAGGCGTTTCGAAGCAGAAACCTCTCACGCTCTCCCGGTTTAGTTAATCCCCGCGCAACGCTCTGCTCGTTCCTCCGCCTGGCTCGATGCCCTGGCCAACAACGCACTGCCACGCACGCTGGACTGAACTGAGGTGATACACGTGTGTGAGGAAAACATGTTGTTTTTTTAAATTAATGTCGTGTAAGATAATTCAAATATCCATAAACAGAATAATAACTATATTTTTAATAATAACACTCAAAACTGAATCAAAAATCATGAAGTACTTCAGTATCTCTGTTGCCACTGCGGAAAGTTTTGAGTAAGCTCATGTTTTGAGTAAACTCAAAACTCCTTTTATTTTTGACAATCAATAAGGTTATTCGTCAAAAAACTCTTTAATTTTTCAATTACGACTTTTTGCGTGTTGGTTACACGCCTATTCAAGTGTGTACATGAAATATTAGAGGGTTTCATCTCAAAGTAAAAATTACAAGTTTTTTTTTAATGGAATTGATTAAAAAATAAGATACAAATAAACAGAGAATTAAAATCATTAAAAACTGAGTTGAAGTTAAAAATATATAAAAGTAATAAGCACAAAATATAAAATTCTAGATTTCCGGATTTATTTATTCAAAATGTAATTTTTAACACGTTAACTACATTTTCTTGGACGATTAAAAAGCTCAACACCATCACCTGGAAATTAGCAAATTTTATAAACTTCGAAGGAAATCGCCACATACCAGACACAACATGCAGTACTCTTACGGGACGAAAACCATAGTCATAAATGTACCAGGAAACACTAAATACAAGTACAATCAATCAATCGCTAGTGTACAAATAATTTGTAGCAAATTAGTAATAGTAAAAATAGAGATAATTTTTTAAAAAACTGGACCTATTGCGTGCGAGCGTTGTGTACGCTCTTTGAGGCCTTTTCCAGGCCACTGCAACGCTCGCTTGATGCTCTTTGCCCGAGACTGACGCACTGGCGCACGGAATACAGCGAAATTCTTCACGCATTGGAGTCATCACCGCCTCGGGAAGCCGTGTAATTGAGTAAAGATTCCTGTGTACACGCTTTCCACTGTTCCTCGTTTTGCTCCTTTCGCCTTTTTACCACACACGTTCTCATCGCTGACGTATTTTGGTTTCCACTTCGCCGCTTCTGTGATATTGTTTGCTTTCACATGTTGTATTTTTTTCTGGTTACATTTTTTGTTCTCGTAATTGATGAAATTCTGTGTAAGCATTGTTCTTGAGAGAATGCATTGTAAATATATTGCGCGCTGAAAATTATCTGTAATTCGTAATGTAAGTAATTTAATTTACTTTGTTTTTTAGAGTAAATTGGATGAAAATTTTGTTTAACTTCAAATATTTATTATCATATTTATTACTTTGCACATTAGCAAAATACTAAAATACTGATATTGGGTAATGCAGTTACATCAACACCATTTGATACTGCTCACAAAATTAAATCATCTAACAATTTTATTATGTTGTGTTTTTAAAAGTCTGATTTCTGGTCTGAAATCTTTTTTCTGTTGTGAAGAAAAATGAAATAATACTGTATAACATTCATCGTCTGAGTTGAACTCAGAGCCAGCATTGCGGTTGTATCTGCAGTGCAGTGCATCATAGGTTTCGAGTCGCGATAGTAACGGATTTTCGACACAAGCTACGTACACAAGCTAGGTCGAATTCATCTGCTCTCTGGAGAAGAATTCAAGCGGAAGTCTGGCTTGATCGGATTTTCGAGTTTTTTCCAATGAAACTAGGCAAATGGCGGAGCAATATCCTTACAAACGTGCCACGAACCACTTGCAATCTTTCCTTCCTCTTCTTTGTCCTATCGTTTCCACTTACACATTCTTACTCTTCCGCGGACCACGATACTACACATGCCGGGAGAGCAGTTTGTCTCGGCTGCGGCAGTGTCCGACTGGCGGACATGCTACCTCAAGAGGGAACATCGCAATGACAATATGTAGGTCGGCGCCGTACTTCATCATCCAGCGGGGAGGAACAACGTCACCTCCCCGGATAAAACTTTCACCGCACTAACAGTAATATTAACCATAGGATTTGGCGTGCCTGGAAACAATCAATCAATCCACATTCATTCGAGGCGCGTTTAACACTCAAATGCCCTCGTACATGGAGATTTAAGAGTGTGTTCAATTGGATTGTACTTTTAATCATTCGACAATGCAAAATTAATATGAATGGTAATTTTGAAACATTTTGATGTAGAAACTCGAAGTCAAAAACATTTCCAATCCACTCTCTTATTTTTACAAAGTTTGTGTCTGTCTGTCTGCCTGTCTGTCTGTCTGTCTGTCTGCCTATCTGTCTGTCTGCTAGTTGACTGACTGGCTTGCTGGCTGTTTGCCTCTTTGTCTATTGTTCCGGCAGAAACTTGGAAATTGCCCGGAATCATTCAGAATCAATCATTCCCATAACGCAATTAGGCTCTAAGTAATTAAAAGTCAAAATTGATTCTGAAGTTTACCGCTTATATGTAACAATACATATGGTTATAATTGCCTGTAGTCATCATGGTGGTAATAACGATGTAAGTAGCAAGCATTGCTACGTAGTGGCGCCGACGGTGTAACGGTTAGCGTTTAAGTTCGCGGGTTCAAACACGGCCCAAGCCGTGGATTTGTAAGGGCAAAAACTCCTTAGTGAGCCTTCCTGCGGGGGGCGGGGAGTAAAGTCAGCTGTACCGTGTTGAAATATTTACTGCATGTAAAAGATCCTCAGGTCTAAATGAAGCATGTGAGCTACATGTAAATTGCATGTTTCGACGCCCACCTTCTTTCTTCCCTAGTTGGCGGAAGGAGTGTAGTGAAAATTTCGTGGTCACACGGAAGAGCAGGCCTTATCCTCTAAGTCTGGCCACGTAAAATAAGGCGTCAATTTAATTCAATTGAATTCCAACAGGACAGGGCGAGGTGGGGGGAGTTAGGGTGAGCGAGATGATGTTGGACGAGGAGGGCCCGGGCAGGTTGAGGAGGTACAAAGTGAAGCCAAGCGGGCGGGACAGGGACACCATGCACAGAATTCTTATCTTTTCCCGCGTAAAAGATGATTGTGATTACTAAACACTCCGAAAACGCAGGATCTCCAGCTAGCTAGATATGTCGTATCTTAGAGAAAGTTGTATAAATGAATGGGAACACAGAAGCTACGTTAGGTCTGTCTTAACAGATCTGAGAAATGTTCAGTTCTCAACAACATACTGTTCATTCCCTCGTTTTTCAGGCGCTATCTGTAACAAGAAGGATTATCTGGTTCAGAGAAAACAGGTCGTTTGACAAGCCGATCGGTCCCAAAAGGTAAATCGATATTGTGACCCTACTAGTTTCCCTTGTAATTCTTTTTTCTGTAGTTATTCAATTGTATTTCTTTTATTGATTTGCCTGCAGACTGGTTATTTAACGAATTATAGAAATGAATACTTTTAACGAATTATAGAAATTTATACTATGTAGGTTGATAAGACCACTCATCACACCATAAAACATGGGTTATGCAGATTTTAGTGAATCTTGAAATGTTAATTGAAGAACTATACGTTTAAATGTAAACAAAATAATATTTTTCCAACAAACAGCAATGGAAACATTAATTACCATCTACGACTTCATAAGCACCTACGACTTCCACAGCTCCTCTCCTGCGTACTTTTCTCAACACATGATGCTACAGGAATACAAAAATCACCAAGCAATACGAGTTAAAGGCTCAAGCAGCATCGTAACTACGGATATGGAACGCGCGCGATCTTCCCTTCGCCAACTTCATCCCTACCTGTCCCCTTAATCATATTCACATCTTCTCAACTACCACACACGGCGGGAGAACAGTCGGGCGCTTAGAACAGGACCCGTCTGAGTCGATGCTCTGCTAGGGAAGATATCTGGGGGGCAGACTCCGCAAGCCGACCTGTAGTTCTGCTTCTGATCTCACGTGTCAGTAGAGGGAACACCGCCACCACCAGGAGTATAACATGCACAACATGTGCGCTACTGATGACCATTGCTGTTGACGTGCCAACCAATCGACCAACAAAACTACATTCATTGTAATGAGTTATATTATTGTAATATTAATTTTTCTCCTTAAAAAAATCTTGACCTTCTACAAAGATATACATGTATCAGTCACTGAGTAGTCAAATCACCACCTTAGCATAGCACCAATGGTAAATACCGCTTTCATGCACCCGCAAACCACATTCCAAGGGAACGAAATTATCTGAAATACGATTAACAAATAACATTTATAATTATAAGTGTACGTAAACGAACTTATGAAAGCACTACTCTAATCACTACCAAAGCCATTCCAAAAACATTGCCATTCAAAAATTGCCGAGCTATTTACTCTGTTTTAATTTAAAATTCGAGTATTTTTCTAGATATTTTGGAATTTCATTCACGCCACATTTCGGGCTCGCGTTTAATTACTCTCGTTTCTCTCAATATACAATGTTTTAGCTACTCAAAGACACATACATCTTCATAACAGCAATGATCTCATGATATTGCAATCAGGCCGCCTTTGATCAATGATCTAGATTCTACCTTCTACTATTCTATGCCATCGGCTTGGAGTGTACAAATATTCTCATTTCTTGTTTACTTAGTATTTAATGTTTATCTGTGAAGTCCATATTTCAACAACTTTCTAATAGAATACCTTTTTATAGAAACTAACGTCTTTGTTATTTCATCAATAAGACATTTATTCCACAACGTAATTATTTATTTTAGATTCTGTGTCTCAATTATTTGCTTTATGAATTTTAATTCCTTTAAAAATTTTAAAATTATAGAATGAAGTCTGGGAATAAATCTTTGGCCACGCTTACCATGAACTTCTTCTCGTTTCTCCAAAACATGAGATTACATTTGGCTACACTACGGCAGTTATCTTCTATGTTTATCCTTTAAAGTCATGATTGATGAGATTTAAAATATACTCATGTTGCAATCCTGAAAGTATGCATATTTCTTAAGTACAAGAGATTCTTGATACGATAAATGTGCCTTGTAATTTACACTGTAAAAAAACAAAGGAAGTGTGTAAACCCAGAAGTATTAAGAAGAATTAATATTAAGTATTAATACAGAATTGAATACAATTTATTACAAAATTTGCAGTAAAATACAACTGAGAAATTATTAAACAGATGAGATATGAAGACAGGATGAAGTACAATATAAACATGTACACTTAATGTTTCATTTATATCACTTATATCATCCTATACAATACTTTCTCTTTAACGTTTATGATGAAAATCGTGACTCTGGTGGTACAATCAGGCCCCACATGTTCTCGAGGAAAGTACGGGGAAACGCGGTGACGCACTTTCTTTCATGCTATTTAGCAACTATTTCATCAAGCATTCTCTAAATCAACTTGCAGATGACCTCTTTTATGGTTTCCTGCAAACATATTTATTTCCTTCTCTGCGAGTTTTGCAACAATAGTTACATTAAATATTTCTATACGTTAGACATTCAATTAATTGGCAGGTATATTCCTTTCTATTCATTGTTAATTAGAATTATAGGTGCTGAATAATTGAGTTGAAGGTGAAGAACTAGAAAAATATACAGAGCGGTTACCTGTTGTAGTTACAGTGGGCAGTGAAAATAGTCTATCCCTACACAAGCCAAATAATGGAAATTTATTTGCTAGTCTACAATCTACCAGAATGTCTTCGAGAAAATGTGACTCCATCATCTGAAACAAGGAACCTACAAAAACGGCTCAGTCAAATTTTTCACACAAAGACCTGTAGTGGTTATCATGTTTACAATTTTTTTATAAAACATGTTTACACATTTTTTATAAATATGTCATGGAATTATATCTATTAAAAAACGGCATTCAATAGACTTCAGAGCAATCAGAGCCCCACCAATGCATTGTACAAGTGAGGAATGTGAATAATATTATCGGGGTAATATTAAAATTAAAGTTCTCTATTTACTAATTTATGTAATAACTTATAAAATATTAGTTCATTAACATAATTGTAATTTTATATCAAATGGAAATTATAAGGTAGCTGCCATGCAACGTATTGTTGTCTTTAGTGCAGGATTCTGGGATACAGAAATTGAATAGTACTTGTTTTAAATGTCCACGAACTGATTCCTTTCCCATCTATTACATCATTTCTTAATCTAGGTTATTTCCCGTTCACCGACACTCAGTAAATGATTTATAAAATATACAACTGCAGTTAGAATAATTTAAACTTCAATAAGAATATTAACTTTTTCACTTTAAAATAGTGCTCATTCAAAGAAAGAAGACAAAATTTTCTTACTAAATCAGTCACGTAAATCAGTCACTCGGTGAGACAACATTGTTTCAGGCACTAAATTACACTGTCCTTGAGTATGAAGTATTTAAGCACTAAATAAAGAAAATGATACATAGCGTTAAAAGATGGCAGTAAGGGAACTACGTACTGAAGAGTATGATGATGACGCTGATTGACGTTTATATTAACATTCATCCATAAATGTTTCGAATATAGCAGTAAAACACTCACATGTTTTTAGTGTTTTCCTGAGGTTTAGAGTCGATACCATGTCAAGTGAGACATTTCACAGCATTCGGAGTGTTATATTTACATCAGAATGTTTTACCATTACTGAAATTGTAGAGAAAACTTTCTTGCACACGCGAATATATGGCCTAACAATAGTAGAAAAGGTCGGAGAATCTGTTTGACAGAGTTCTGTTTCACGGTGTTTGGTGTTTCTTAGTCCCCCTTAACGAACGGAGGTGCATCCTTTGACGGGCTCCTGGCAATAACAGATAATCTACCGTAGCCACAACAAGCCTCCTGCTATTCTTGAATGCTAATATCTTAGATTTGTGCAAATGTGACTTATCTTGTACGTTTTATTCACATTTATTAAAGACTTGAGACAGTTAAACAATTTTAAACAAAATCCATTTATTAACATTAATGAAGGGCGGGAGTTTTTCTGTACTAAGTGTAGCTTATTATTTGTTATACATAAGTTATGTAATTATAGATAAGTTAGTCATAGAAGGGACAAGATTGACAGGTCGGAAAACAAATGAAAGTCACGATAGAATTGCAAGACACACTGTTGAAGCCATTTACAAGTGAGCGAGCTGTAAACGACCGAATTGACGAATCGAGCACGTGACATAACTTACAGTTATGTTGTCAGTAGTAACCAAGCATTAGCTGCCAAATCGATCTCTTTTTACGGTAATCTCTCCAGGTCCTATTCCGTCCTTGGGCCCTTCGATTTTAACTTGACGTTCCTTCATCGATCTCCACTTCAGTCATCGTACCGTCTGTTCTTCCAACCGCGCTCGTCTCTTTTGCAACGTCGCTACCTCGAGCGTCTGAGTCGAGGACCGAAGTGAAGAGGACGTTTCGGTCCCCGTTGACGTCATCGCCAGTCCCTCGTGGGTTTCTCCCACGCGTGGGCGAAATTGGGCGCCCGTGCGAATCTCACGCCGAGGACGATCGCCCGCCCGCCCAAGGTCATCGCCCTTCGCTTCCGTCGCGTTTGTGGCGGGAGATGTGGTTCAGGGCATCAAGGGATATCACTGCAGTTACTCTGACCGGTAGGTTCTAGGTTTCGAGTCCCGACGGTGGCAGGATTTTCGACACTAGCTTGTCAGCTAGATCGAATTCAGTCGCTGTCTGGAGGTAACCGGCTGCTCTGATCGGTAGTTTTCCGTAGTTTCTCCGATCAAAATCAGGCGAGCGCCGGAGCAGTACTCTAAGAATCAGGCTGCAGACCGCACGCGATCTTTTTTCCTCCTCTTTGTCCTATCCTCTCCCCTCTTACACACACTTACACTCACATGCATTACACTACCACACATGCCAGGAGACCGGTTGGGAGCTTAGAGCTTGTCCGGCTGGGGCGGTGCTCCGCTAAAGGGAGATACCTGGTTGAAGAAACCTCGCTGGTCGACGGTAGGTCGGCGCTTGATCTCCCCATCCAGGGGAAATAACACCGCGATCTCGTAACTACACGTACGGGACTAATGATCAAAGCAGTTGACGCGCCAGGAAACACGAAAAAATCAATCACAGTCGCGTTTGTGGTCGGAATTATCCCCACAGTGTGATGCAGCCGATCACTCATCACCCCGCAGTAGAACAGAAAGGAGGAAAAGGTGGAAAAGAGATCGGGAGATGGTAGTGGTAGGAGACTTTCTTCCCAGAGTCAAAGCCGGATATGGATCCTCGGAGGAGACTGGAACTAAGGTAAATATTTTGAAAAAGTATCCGATCTACAGATAGGAGTCAATAATAGCCTGTTAATTAAATTACGTGAGGACTAAGCGGCATTGAAGAATGATTTTTGAACCCTCACCAAAAAGGTATGCATTTTAGAGTCTAGCTGTTTTCTGTTATTTAAATAAATACTGTTTTAGATCATTAATCCGATTAATTATAAAGAAGTTTTCGATATTTTCAAGAGAACCTTCTTAATTATTGATTTTTATTTATCTACAACAAATTCAAAGAATAATATTCTTCAAAATACTTTTTTAGACAGCGCCTACTAAAAGCAGTTACATTTACAGCATGCAAAACGTGCTACAAGTTCCATTTTTAGCACTAGTGCTAAAAGTGAGGCGGTGCTCAAATATTCAGATATAACTGTGTTTACTTCAAAGAAAACAAAATGCGTTCATCTGAACTCTTCAGCTACAACTTACCTAACGGAAAAAGTGATTTAAATGCTTCAATTAAAATAAAACGAATGTTAGAAAAGCGGTCTTAAATAGTGTATGACACACGTGGTAAAGACGATTTTATTTTGTTCAAAGGATTGCCCTACTAAACCTTTCGGCTTCGTGTTGCAACGTTTCCAACTCACAAAATAAAATGTCATTTTATCACTCGTTTCATAAATAGCTGTCCCGAATATAAAACTAGCGTTCCATTAGTGAGAACATGTCCGAAAAGGGGTGCAAAATCAAACACATTCATCAAAAATTATATCAACCAAGAATAGTGTTAAGTAATGGAATATCCAATATTCTTTTTGTATTATTTTCATTTCTGAAAAAAAAAGCATCCCGAATGAAAATGAAATTTAAAAGGTTTTTATGAAATTAGCTTAAGTTTAGATTCTTGAAACATCCTCTCATTTTCATAACTCATTAAACATATAACGGTCATGGTCATTCAACGTTTCTGGGTGCGTGTATAAAAATACCGGTTCCTGGACAAGCCAAAAATGGGTTTTCGGCAAAACCTCATCTTGTGGAATGTGAGTTACGGCTCTAATTTACTTGTTTCACTGTATGTTGTACACAATGGAGCTAACCGACGATTACAGTAACAACGCATTATGTAAATGTTCGTTGTTGGCTTTCCACACGCTAAAATTTACTACGTGAACTGGACTGTTCAGCAGAATTCCCTTCGTTTACGCATGTGGGTCCACGAAAGAGTTCTTTCTCATGGTGCAACGTGTTCTACTTCCAAGCGACCTCAACCCTGTTGAGGATGCAATGTCGGATGGGTGATTTTTACTCTCACACTGCTGAAAAATGCAGTTGCTGCAATAAATTTACCCTCCAAATTCATAAATATTTGTATTTAACTCTCTGGTAACCGAACAGGGGGAAACTACATCCCAACTGTCGATTCTCTAAGACATTATATCTTATTTCGTACTGAAAATCCTGTCACCGTCGGAACTCAAATCCTAAGTCCTTCCAGTTCGTAGCACTGTAGTCACATTAGTTGATGTCCTAAAAATTAGGTAGCTCAGAGCATCAAGTGACGTCACTGTAGTGTCTCTGACCGGGAGGTCCTACGGTTTGAGTCCCGAGGGTGGAGGTAGAATTTTCGACAGTAGCTTGTCAGTTACGTTGAATTCAGCCCCTGTCTGGAGCGGTCGCCTGCTCTGATCGCCTTCTGTGGTTTCACTGATCAACACCAGGCGAATATATACCCTAACAATAGGGCCACGGACCGCGCACCATCTTTCCTTCATCTTCCTTGTCCTTTCCTCACTTCTTACTTGCACACACACTCACGTGCACTAAACTACCACATATGCCGTTAGACCAGAACTTGTCTCAGTTGCGAAGGTGTAATGCTGATGGGAAATACCTGTTTGGGAATTATCCCCGCAAGCCGATGTAGGTCTGCGCCAGATATCGCCAACCAGTGAGGGAAGATCACAGCAAGCTCCATAAAACATGCACTACTCTTATGGGACTAATGACCTCAGAGGTTGACGCCTCCGAAATCACTAATAAATCATTCAATCAATCGTATTGAAATTACTCATGCTTCGTTAATGTATCTTTCATTGCGCCTACGTGAATATATGTAAATATGAAAATTATTGGTACCATAATTCTACTTGTATTTAACAATTATTGGCATTGCTGTATTTACAATCCGGTAGTTTCTTAGAATGTTAGTTTTCCAGATTATATGTCCAACGTTGGAGAAAATCACAGGTTTAAAGCTCAACCTAGTTTGGAAGGCTGACTGACTATCTACTTGCTCTCACATAAAACTCTGGCTGTCTAGATAACTGAAATGAAAAACCTTCTGAGGACCACTGAAGATGAGGAAACCTCCTTCAGAAACATTCAAAATATATTTGCCTTGATAGAGTGATGTCAGGTGAAAGTAGTAAGTGTTTAACATAACAAAAATAATTGAATAACTAATGAAAAGATAATTGATCGCATAACATTCCAAATCAACAACAAGTATGAAAAAATGGAAAGATATTAAAGATAGTGAGTAGCGTATGTGGAGTGAGACACAGCAAAGATTGAATAATTGAAACATTAAACATCGCAAAATCTCGTATTATGGAACCTTAGTATAAAAAGTGAATAACTGAAGTTACCGCTAGTATATTACTTTCTCTAAACATTGTGTAGTCAAATTTCATATTTTGTAATTTGTTGATACCGAAAAATAGATTGAAGTTTGGAACAAAACGTCTGTCTGTCCGTCAAAGTTTCTACTATTTTTTGTCGTGAAGACATTCATTTGTTCTCGTATTTTCTCTGAAAAAAATTAAGATAAAACTTGTTTTAGTTTCAAAAAAAACTCTTTTTTTAGTAATTCTCGAAACCAGAGCAACAATTTAAACAATTTTTCAAGATAATGCGAATATGATCTTGCTATTACATTCTTTCAATTTTATTCAATTAATGTGAGACTTTTCACATCTATTTTAATTAAAGTGATTAGAATAAAATAAACATTTCTACTTTAGAATAAATGAGTTCATGGCATTGAAAAAAAACCGTTAATATTATTCGTCTGAAATATTATAAATCGTTGAGACGGAACCCAAGCATCACCTGTTCGGTTTACTTAGCGTGTTGGTAAACATTGGGCTGCGTACAGCGGTTAGTGGTTTTAGAGGCACGTGCCTCGTCAAAAGAAACGTCCGAATCCTCAACTGCGATCTCGCCGGAATTCCAATCACCGAGAGTGATTTAGTGTTGGAGGTATGTTCTATTCACTTCAACACCTCTGAATGGCCCAACGGCGACTTTCACTGCGTCGGGAACTAAGGAACATCGCGACACATTCCTCGCCACTCATCCGGGGACCATTTGCTGGCGGCGCGGCGGCAGGCGGCAGGCGCGCCATTAGGACTTGCCTTCACCTCGGGGACCTTCGTGGAGGTTCATTTCAGCCGCCCGGGGCCAGAGGTTATCCTCAGAAGATGTACCGCAGGAAGAAGACCCGTCGCGACGTGTGCGTAGTTCCCTTTCAGTCAATGCTACCTTTGTATCGCTTTGCCTGCTGCTGCGGTAGCAACCTTCTTTCGTGATCGTATACTTTGTCTTTTAGTCTCTAGGTTTACTATCATCAGTAAAAATACATGGATATCGATTTTACTAGTGAATTTTAATAAAACATTAATATAGGCTGAAAAAGTACATGTGTGGGTGATATTAGGCGTTTCGTCGGATAGTTTTCCGACCTCCTCAATTAGACGAATCGGAGAACAATAAATTAGGTTAAGATTGAAAACCCACGGATTATGAAGATAGACAAAAAAGTCTAAAAAATCATGAACAAGCACGAACCATAAGGATATAATACAAATCGGAATCAAATTATAAAATCAAATAATTATCTTTTGCATACTGTTTCTTTGTTTGAACATCTTGTCTGCTTATTCACTTCTTTACTTCTTCACCTGGTACGTGTCAAACAAGCAACTCCACAGAGAGTTTGTTTTTCACACGATTGATCATTATATCAGACATCAATCAATTATTTTTTCTTTTCTTATCAACCTTCCCTGCGATTTCAAATTCAACCTAGGAAAAACCTACAACAAAGCCTAATAATCAAACCTTGATTCCCAAAAGATAAGTTTAAACCGCTCTGAAAGGAAACGCGTAATTTTCCAAAATTACTTTCTGTAACTTTTTTTTCTTTCTGCAATTGTTATCTACACCACACAATTGTTGCAATCTACACCACTATTTTCATCGCATACAATAGCTATTGATTATTGAGGTCTTCAGTGGGAATATCCTCGCTCTCCTGATTAGAATTAACTATTAAGTACTACGTGTGCTAAGCTGTAGTTCTATTCACTCTTATAAAACGCTTGCCTCGAGGTATGAGAAAATATAAAATAAAAAAATCTTTACTTCTTGATACACATTCACATAATTACAAATTTCGAATGCCTTAGAGCAGAAGTACACTATGATTTTTTTGACACCTGTACGTTAATTTTTCTTCCTTGATGTGCTGACGAATTATAGAAAATAACCGTTGTTGCTAGAAAAAGTAGAGAAATTACTTCGAACAGTTTATTTTCCAATTTAACATCCCTGATAAATACACTTGTCAAAGAAAGTCACGTGCCGTTATTTTTTAACTCTATCACTTACTTAAAAATTCTGCATGTATAGTAAGAAAATTTCGCATCTGACTTGTTGTTTTGATAATTCTGAAAATATGGTCATAAAATGGTAAGGGATGTAATGGAAGAAGGCCTCGAAAATGATTTAATCTCGGCTTAAATTTCTTTCGTTCTTCCCCATCAGTTTTCATTTGGATCTATATTTATTCAAGTTCTATAGTATGTGTTTTCACCGACATTGAAAGAGGGTTGCACCAGGACGCGTTTGTTACGTGTATGACGTAGAGCGTTATCACGACGACGCGTTAGAGAGCGTATCCAGCGACATGCCTATTCATATTTCATAACAGTTCCCAAAGGATCTGTGACACAAATGCGTACATTCGCCCTGGGTTGGAGTTTCCTCGTTCTGCCGCACAAATACTCTTCCTTCAAACGCATTTCACCGAGAATAACGAGAAAACAAATACAACACATATGTCACTGGTGCATCTGACACTCAGTTCATTAGCACACTACTGGTGGAAAATGTCATGCGTCTGTTCCATTCAACGTGTGATTTGTTTCTCCTTCGAGTAAAGCTATCTGTGTATCACCCCAGCCTCTGAGTAGCGTCCAACCGTCCTGACCGTTTGCATTCTCGCCTCTTCACTCGCTTCCTCTTTCAAGAGATTCTCTCTTTGTATTCGGCTCAAGATGCCACATGCGTGCGGCACGCTGACATTCAAGACACGCACGTCTGCAGAGTTGGTTTTAAGTAAACTATTTTACCTCGCCGTGACGAGTGGTGGGATACCCCATCTGTTGGTACATCTGACTCGAGACGCTTTTGTATGGAATGTGGAAAGAGTCAACCTACCTCAAATGGCAGCCTGGACGATTTGTTGGCTTGCTAGTACGATTGGGATGGGCAGGCAGATGAAGTGGAAGACAAAGATGAAGTGCATTCAGCTTTAATGATGCTTTGGAACTTTCTCCTGCAATGGCGCGACTTAATGATTGTGCTTCTCAGCGTAAGAAGCGTATGGGACTGAACTGAAATAGTATTATCTCATAATTTTAAAATAAAGAATAAATTAATATCTAAAACGCAATTATTTTAACATAAAAGTGCAAAAACTATGTATTAAAATTGTTTCACATATTCTTATTGGAAAATAGGAATAAGTAAATATTGCCACAAGTTTGAAGTTCCGGAAAATAGTTTGAAGTAATATGTTCTCACATTTTTCCACAAATATATATCTTCTTTTACTGGATTGAGTGTGTATTAAATCAATGATTCCTAGAAAGAGAAAAATGAAATCCATTAGTAGTTTCCGTTTAGTTCTTAAAAATTCATGATATGTTTATCCCCCTCGAATAATAAGTTTTGATATACTGTAAATAATGTTCCTTTATTTGAAAGTATTTCAGCATTATCTTCGAAGCGTTCCAACGAGTGTGTTTATTGAATCTGTATATTATGGATGCTTTATTATTCACACAATGAAATTTGCAAGAGGAAGGAAAGCAACACGAGCAATAAAATATTTCGACCTTAGGAGAGATTTGAGTTACTAGAAACTTTATAATGAGGAGGTAAAAGGTAAATAATAAAGTTCAAAATATTGAGACATTAGAAAACGCTCCAGATATGGAGATTTTACTGTGTTATCACAGCAAGTAATTAGTTGGCTTCCGATGAATGTCGTTGACGCGGCAGACTTGACCCACATGCAACATCGTGTTTGCCCCGTTCTTCAAGTCCTTACGTGGTGTCCGGTGCACCGCCAGGTTTCCCGGAGTGGCGCGTCGAAGGCTCATCGCAGGCACTGCACAGAGAAAGCCAGTCGCACGCAGTGTTTTGAACATTAAGGATGCTTGCCGAGCCCAACGGGACATTTGGGTAGTGAAAGTAACTCAATGTTGTGATGTGCCTTGGTGCTTTCTTCGTGTCGGTGCTTAAATGAAAACAAACCTTCTATCAAAAGAAGGAATATTTACGGGTCATGAGAAATTTGATAGAAAATCTAGCATTCGATGTAAAATTACTTTTCTGCTATGTTATGATGAACAAATTAAATCATTCAGACAAACAAAGTAGTTTTGAAAATTGGCTACCAATCCTTATACGAGCATGAAAAACTCGTTTTCACAGTTCTCCAGTACTGGTGAGACCCTTCGCAAACACACACACACACACACACACACACACACATATACACACACACAACACTCATACATACATACATACATACATACATACATACATACATACATACATACATACATAGACACATTTCTTTCTCTTGAAATCAATTCTGGAGTTTCTCTGAAATTGAAGAAAAAGTAATGTTAATAAGAAATCTCGAAAAACAAAAAACCTATTTTTATTGCTGTTTAAACGCCAAAAACACTTCTATGGTATCACTAATGCAATCAATATACTTTGTTGATAGAGAAGGAAGAACTTGTAGATTTGGCTCTGTAAAATAAATCTAATTTTGGAGAATTTGGAAAATATTGAATAAATATTTACTCCTTGATTTGTTTTACTTTGGTACGAAGCGGTAGACAAATTACCCAAGATTGGTATTTATATGTGAAAAGAAAAAACAATCGTTGAACGTATCATAGAGTTACATTAACAAATATTACATAAATAGTACCCCTTTGCAATTACTTCAAGGTGTCATGAATACAGTTATTGACATTTTCATTCTCTATCCTTCCTTGACCCGAAAAAAGGTGCTGCAAGGATTCCGAACGACCGCTTCGGTACCCCGGGCTCATCCTAGGAGGCTAACAGCCGGTCAGTCACAGTCCAACCTCTCTACAACAGATTTTTTATGTGGGTCATGTTTGGCGTCATAAACAAGCCAGCGCAACGGCAGGGCGGCCGTCCTTCCTCTCATACATATGCAGCAGTAGTGCCTGCTGCTATCCGGGAACTCGGCGGAATTTATTATCCGATCATGGAAGCAGCGATTAACGCTGAACGTGATTGGTTTCATTTACTCAGTCCAACTACTACCACGCGATTATGTGTGGAATGAAGGTTTCTATTAATATCAGAAGATAAATGAGTTTTGTATTAAATTCATTCTATCTGTATTTCAAAGAAAATAAAGTTAGGGAAAACATATACGAATGAGTATTCCTTTTTAGTTTACTAGCTTAAAGAGTCAATTGATATAGAAAGAATGTATAGTATAATTTTAGTGAGTAAATAAAACACATAATCACTCATCTTTAAACATTTCAATAGAAGTTTATGTAACATCCCTTGTCTTAGTATAGTTCTTTTTCTTACTCGTTACTGCTTTTTTGCTCGTAACTTCCTCAATGAAAACGCATAGCTTTAAAATGTCTCTAGTATTAAGAAAGAATAAATAATCTAGTTACACAGGTAGGATGTAAAGAGACATATCTGATTCAAGATTTAACTTATCATTACTCGCTTCGTTACATATTTAACTAGTAAACTTCAACACAAGAGAAGTTGCAAACATTTCAAACATTATGAATACGACTAAGTTTCATTCGTGAACGAGCCTCCGACCCGAGCGGATCGCAGTGCGGAGCTCCGTTTCAGTTCTAAGTGAAAGTTTTACTTAGTAGTGTCTACAGCGAGTTGAGTTTTTAGTCTATGTCCTATGACATACCTCATCAACAGGGCAGGCTATCAGCCAAGCCCTGAATGCAGCCATAATTGCGACAGCAATTATATATTCAACGGAGCAGCTCTTCATCACACCACATCGCGGCAAACGACGATGTCATGGACGCGTCGCCATTGCCAGTTCCCGACCGAGTAGCAGCGAGGTCGGTGGCCACGCTGCTGCCTTCTACACCGCAACAGCACCAGACGAGCTCGACCACCAGTCAACAGGCAACGGAATACAGCGAAAAGGTCAGTGGGTGACAATTCAATCCATCAAGACCCAAAAGAAAGAGTGCGGGTACGGTCACGATAGTGCGGCATCTGGCCAAAATCAACATTCAGACTACGTGTACAATTTACCAGTGCAAAACAGATTCAGTGAATTAAGTAACTCAACATCTAAAGAAGAAGAAAATAGATTCAGTTATCTAAAAGAAAATATCAGTGAGCAAACACAAAACACTATGAAAATTCCTCCAATATTCGTAGCCAATATCACAAACCTCAACGAATTCATAAAAGAACTAAAAACTAGAGGACTCAAATTTCGTTGCTGAAAATAAAAATAATAAAGTGAAAATAGTTGCCAAATCAATAACCGACTTCAGAAACATTGTGAAATACCTAATACACACCCAAAGAAGTTTTCATTCTTATAAAGATCCCACCAACAAAAATTCTCAGTAGTATTTAAAAATATTAACCAATCAATCTCAGAACCTGAAATACTTCAAGACCTCACCAACGTCACCCATCCATAATAAAAGTAACACGTTTACAAAAAGACAACAATCCCATCCCGGTTGTAGCAGCTGAATTTAGTGGAAACGAACCTCTAGAAACTATATTAACCATTAAACAAATATGCAACCACCGAGTGACAACTGAAAGAAGACGAAGACCCAACGGCCCCCTACAATGTCAAAGATGCTTAGATTTCGGACACTCAAAAAACAATTGTAACCATGTGATTAACTGTGCCTTCTGTTCAGGAAATCATTACTCTGTAACTTGCCCACAAAAACTTCAAACTCCTATTTGTGCTAACTGCAAGGAAACCACCGTGGGATATTAGAAATAATAACTGTCCTTATTTCAAAGAAATATATGAAAAGAAAACCTCCAACTCAACCTTCAGAAATAAAAATACCCACCAACAGAATTCAACACCTCCTCACTCAATTGATTCACTAGCCTCACTTCCCAAACTTACCGAAAACCCTACCACTCCAAAAGTTCTCTCCAATCAACAACAAAAACCATAACCAAAATATATCCTCAAACCAATCAAACACCCACTCAAGAAATCATCATCAAGCCTCCCTAGCAGACAACTCCCTCATAAATACAATCATTAATACAATATCATCGTGTATCGTAAACTTATAAATTCATTGATCCTACAGTCATTTCAGCAATCCAAAACTCAGTCACCTCGTTTCTAAGTAATAATAATGCAAGTGCTTCTCCCTAAAAATTTAACATTCATAAACTGGAACGCAAATGGCATCCTAAATAAAAAAACAGAGTTAATAAATTTCCTGCACTCCTTCAAAATAGACGTAGCATGCATAACTGAAACCCATCTCAAAGCACGAAATAAACTTTACATTCCGGAATATACAATATATAGAGCAGACAGAACAGAGAACAATGGAGGAGGAGTCCTAATTGCAGTAAAATCCACTATAGAGCACCACCAGATAAATACTGTCTCACACCCCCGGCTTAGAAACAATAGCAATCAGACTAATTATAAATAGCCACGACTGGAACATAATATCAGCCTACAAACCTCCCACAACAAAAATAGTTGATGCTAATCTACAAAATTTATTTAAACCCCAGATAAGTACATTAGTACTAGGAGACCTTAATGCCAAGAATACTAACTGGGGATGCCAAGCAAACAACCATGATGGAAAAATACTTGAAAAAATAATAAATCAAAACAACTTAAAAATAATATCCACAACAGAACCCACAAATTACCCTTACGACCGACTCAGAAATCCAGATATTCTCGACATAGGCATTACTAACTCTAGCACTCAATTTTATTCAACGCCGGTTTTGAACTTGACTCGACCATACCAGTTCTAATAACCTCCCATCAGCTGCCTCCACCTCATTCCCCAACGCCCAAACCCAACACACTCAAAATTAACTGCACAAGTTTCAGAACATCATAAGCAGTGCTATCCCCAAAATTAAAATATTAAATAGTCCAATTGAAATTGAAAATGCCGTAACTTACCTAAACACACTAATACATTCCACCCTACAAACTTCACAAATTAAACTAAAAAAACAACCTAAATGCAACAAGGACACAATATTGCCGCAGGAAATACTACATGCCATAAAAATAAAAAACAAAACTAGAAGACTGTGGGCCAACTTAAGAACCCCAGAAATTAAGTCCGAACTCAATACAATTACCAACATAGTCAAAAGATTAATTAAAAAGCACAATGCCCAACAATTCCACACCAAAATTGAATCGCTGAACACCAAAAACAACTCAATATGGATCTTTACCAAAAAATATTAAATAAAAACAATAATCCCCATTAAACCAAACAGTAGGAAAAGCATACACTTCAATTCAAAAAGCGGAGGAATTAGCCACGTATTTCGCCTCAACATTCACAACTAACACAACTAAACCCCATCCCGAACATAAAACAATCACTACACAGCAGAACAATCGGTATATGGACCTCATCATAGAATTCAATACATTTCCAAAAGAAATCACACAAATAATTAGAAAACTACCAAATAAAAATCACCAGGACACGATAAAATAAACAATTTGATACTAAAAGCTACCCCCACCAGCAATAGCTTATATAAATAATATATACAACTCTTTTTTTCAGAATAAGTCACTTCCTTTGCCTGAAACATGCAGTTATCATCCCAATTCCTAAACCGAATAAAAACACGGCAAATGTCACCAGTTACAGGCCAATAAGCTTATTACCCTCTCTCTCAAAAATTTTTGAAAGATAATTCTAAAAGACTGACCAAACATATAGCTTCTACTAATCTCATACCAAAAGAACAATTCGGCTTTACGAAACGTACCTCAACGCAACACCAATTATTAAGAATCTCGGAACATTTATACTCATCATTTCAAAAAATATCATACAATAGCTATCTTCTTAGACATATCACAAGCATTTGATAGAATCTGGCACCAAGCATTAATATGCAAAATCAAAAAAAGCGGTACCCCATACTACTTAACGGAAATCATTAAGAAATTCTTAGAAAACAGAACATTCTCAGTAGCAGTAAATAATCACCACTCAAACCCCAAAACAATAAACGCAGGCTTACCCAAGGATCCCCTCTCACCAACTCTTTTAACATATATGTAGCAGATATTCCGAAGTTGCACCCCATACAAATAGCCCAGTTTGCTGACGACACAGCAATTTACTCATCCGAACCTCACTCACAGCAATCAAAAATAGAATGCAAATATATATAAATCTAATTGAAAGCTGGGCAGCAGTTAAAAATAAAACTCAATCCAATTAAAACTGCAGCTAAGATATTCACACTAAGACCATATACCTCTCCTCCCATTAACATTAAACAATGAAACGATAATCTGGTACCCATCAAACAAGCCAATAAAATACTTAGGTCTAAACATTGACACAAAACTAAACTGGAAACATCACATTGACAATAAAGTAATACAGGCTAAAAACAAACTATTACAATTAAAACCATTAATCAATAGAAACAGCCATCTACCATATGACACCGCACTCGTAATACGTATATAAAACAATAGTGAGACCCCTCCAAATGTATGTATGCCCAATGTGGCTAAATGCAGCTAGAACCTATCTTAATAGATCCAAATTATCCAAAATCAGTTCCTAACGACAATTACCAAAGCACCATGGTTCATATCTAATGCACAGCTCCATACATAATTCAATCTCCAACCCATAAGCCAGCACATTCTATACCTATCCACCGAATTCTATTCCAACCTAATGCAGATACCAAATTTAACCGATTCAATCTAGCCAGAAACCCCACCTGTTCCACAAGAATAAAAATAAGTACCCTTTTCATATATTCCTACAACAATTTTCCGAAATGGACCCTGAATAGAGGTGACCATTAGGTTTCCCTCACCGCATTGCTAGCTGTAAGATTAATTTTAGTTTAGTTAGTAAGTCAACAAACATATGTAGAGTTAATGTAACTGAGCTATGTAAATCATCAAGGAAAACAATAAATAAATAAAATAAAAATAAAAAAACGACTAAGTTTCAATCATTCGACAAATTCCCGTTTTCAACATTTTTCGCTTTTTATTGTTTAAACTTTGTTTTTAACCAAACGTACTCGTAATATTGTTACCGAAGATACCCCCTTTACCTTCATCTTGCTGTAGAGTCACCATCAACACCTACTCGCGACTGACTATATTCATCTTATTATTGTCAAATTCTTCCATCTACGAAGATTCCCTGATGTAATATCGCTCCTCGCAAATGGAGTCTACTTAATTTCAACTTCCACCACTATATTAATCAAAATTCCTAATTACCCTTTAATATGACTATTTACACGAGACCAAGCTACCAAACTTCCAACTAAACAAATTCCCGGCTTACTATAATCTACATAAAACCCAGCCTATGTTGAAAACTCGATCGCACCTCACTAACCTCTAACGTGTGCTCGCTACGAAATCTTTCTAGAAAATGATTTCATGTCTTCTCTCGGACGACCACCACCATCCAACGCCCTCTTCATATTTTCTGTACATCGTGTGTCCGAGGCCGTGTCCATTTGTATTACGATCTGACATTAAGCATGGAATATTAACCCTTGTTGATCCGTTGCCCTAGCAACGCGTATTTTTTTACTGTAAACGATGCCATATTTCAACACAAAATGTTAATTTTATCGTTAAAAATTAATTCCCAGGTTTTTGGCTTATCACAACGTCTATCAAGGGACCGGATGCTTAGGTTTTATTCTATTTTGTTCCTCACTTATAATCGTCATTATTTTAATAATCATATCCGTTTCAATTATTTCTGAGCCAAATACGCAAACCTTGTAGCTACTAAAACCTGGCTAAAGTGAGTTATGATTCTGAAAAGGGTTAAATTGGAATTTCTTAAAAACATTTGCAAAGTTGACTGAAGAAAACATTTTGGTTGATTGGAATTTAAACGGTGGACTTATAATTAGAGTAATACTACTTTCCTGATAAACATAGAAGAGGCATATTTAGCTATTTCTTGGAAGGAGATATAGGAACTGTAGGCGATGTGTTTTCGTAAAAGCCCTGGAACATTTAATTTATTTTGATTTCGTAAAGATGAAAGCTGCAAATTGAGTTCTAAGAAAAGAAACATCTAGAGAGGAGACCGAGAGCAGTGTCGTCTTTGAAATATACACCATTGATTTCATGAAGCGTTGAACAATTTTTTTCTCGTTTCAAGAATGTAATGGAAGTCAATACGAAGTCCTTCATATTAGATATTTTAGGATGGAAATCCATTGCAACTGGTTTGCAAATGGGATGGGCAGAGGAGGACAAGCAAGGGTATGGCAATGATACACAGTAATTCATAACTTTTTCTGTCTAATAGTTTATTATTAGGCACAGGGAATGTGTCAATAAATACTCGAGCAACGCAAGGTACTTCATATTGGAGATAATTAAAATTAATCTCACAGTTTCTTTTCTCATTTCGTAATAACAGTCCAGAGTATCTGCGTACTATTCCCTTTGTATACAGCGATTTTCCTAAGGATGAGCCATAGTGACAGCTAGTGCTGGCAACATAACTGAAGGTTCGGTGGTCGTTGTGCCATTCAGCCCATTAGACTCCCTTCCCGCATTTGTTCGTTTCCAGTTGGCTAACCTGTAAATGGCTTCGACACTTCCTTTTGTGATGTCCTCGTCCGACAAAAATATAGTGCGCTACGAGAAATAATTGAAATTAGGAAGTGCAGTGTTATGTGCTCTTCTGTAAAAATTCTTTTTTCTTTTAAATATTACATTGAATTTACTTTTTGTACAAATATTATGTTTATTTTAAAACCGAGACTTGAATGCGAGATGCGTACCGGTGCACGTATTACCGGTTTAAAATCATTTTTCTTTCTATTTACATTCGAGGCAGTTTTCTTTTACTGATTGTGAGAGCATGTTAAGAGATTTTCCACATACGTAATTAAATTTAAATATTTCCCGGACTCACGTACGTGCATTTACTTCAGCGAAACTCTTAGACTTCTTCGTGGGGATGTTTTCACAGGATCCATTAGCACTTTACGAAGGGCGTAGCTGAACAGCTGTCGCGGCGGAGGGGTACTTCTCTGAAATACATGTGATGTTCACTTGTTTTCGCGAACTGTCACTCTGGAAAACTCATCCTTAGGAAAATTGTTCTATACCTCATGAACTGTGTATGCAAATTGTTTAAACGTTTTTTATTTAAGCAGTTTTCGCAAAGTGACTAGAGAATTAACAGTTTAAACGGTTTCGTAGTACGCGACGGCTTCGATCATCGTAACTACATAACATGTCGACCGAATACAACTCTGACGTAGCAGAGGAGCAAATAACGCGTGATATGCGACTAGAGAAGTTAATTCAACAGAACCTCTGCATTCTACAACACTTGTTCGAGCTTCAACATCTGCAATGGCGACACAGACAGCTGACTCAACATTTGCTGCAGTCGATGGCATCTGGCGTTCCCAACCCTCAACAGAGCTGCGAGGCCGCCTCCGTCGACATGGACACCCAGGGTGAAGGTAGCTCTACTGATAACCAACGGCGATGAAATTAAGTAAGTAAAGCGTATCAAAATTTCGGAGTAGACAACGAAAAACGCAAAACTTCCATCCAGAGCAAGGTGGGGTCCAGCACAACGTGCCAGTGTCTTTCCAGTATAAAGCCCTTGTAAACTTAGCTCAAGAGTCCCCTGTGCGCGAAACAGACGGGTTTAGCGATCCAGAACCTAATATAATCAAAATTCCCTTAATCTGTTGTGCAAGAAGTTGACAAATATGAAAAAAATGTCATCAGAAATATCGTTCAAAAAGATATCTCTACCAAAAGTATTGAGGAGTCAGTGAAAATGATGTTTAGAGACATAGAGGACTTTATAAATTATAGAAATTTCTGCGGAAAAATTGCTTATTACTTGTTCAGAGTCCCTACAGTCAAACCTTTACTAGTTGTAATGAAAGATTCTCCCACTTGCTTCTCCGTGGAAAGCATTGAGGCTGAACTTTTACATCTTAAATATCCAGTTATTAAAGTCAGGCGATTGTACAACAAAGACAGAAAGACCATGCACCTGTGTACGATAGAACGAACCAACAATAGTGAAGGTAGAAAAACTTTTGCTCTAAACAAATTTATGTATAGTGTAATTAGAGAACAGGAAATATTCAATTCTAGAATAGTTATGAATAAAACATGTCACAGCTATGGCCATTCTCAAGCGAATAGCGGTTTCCTACCGAGGTGCGTGAAATCTGTAGGGAATCATCACTTCAAAGGATGTGGAAAAACGAGAGATTTCCTCCCCCAGTGTGTAAACTGTGAAGAAAACCATGCCGCTAATTACCGTGATTGTAGATACTATAAAACTTACGTTAAACAGAAGACTATGCCCCCCCCCAACAAGTGCCAACACTTCACATAGTTATGCCACCCAAAAGTTACCCCCATTATAAATAAACCCGAAACTTATAAAGAACATTTCCCATCACTCCCTAGTTGCTCTTATCGAAAGCAACGTGTCTTATCGAGAAGCAACGTTGTCTTATCAAGAATTCAAGTACGGCGCTACCACTGACTGGACAAATATCATTTCCAACATTGTCTAAGAAGTTGTAACTGCTACAATACCCAAATACAAAAAATGGTAAAGGGAATAATTAGAAGACTGCCATACAATGAATACAAACGTATAAAAATGCAATATCCTCAACTAGAATGCATATAGCCTGAAACGTCAAGAAAACACTTTCAAAATATTATTACATCATCACAATGTCAAGATTGCTTGCATCACGAAAACATTTAATCCCAGTGAAGGATTCCAGTGTTATCACTGCGTTAGCGTATCACTACAGCTTCAGGATGGTAGCTGACAGTTAACAAAAGTGAAACAAGAACACAACCCCAGTCCCGTCTCAGCCAACTTAGAATCTGTTGGAGTTAAAATTAGTACAGTTGGGAAACCAACCGCGACTTAAGAAAGCCATATCCTTGTTAGCCATATATGACTATGTTACCTCAAAACCTGGAAAGACATAAATGTCAAAAGGAAGTAATACATTTTTAAAATAAAAATCGAGATTATAATTTCAAAGAGGGTGGTGACTGCCGCTCGCGTATAATTCAATCCCTTTCTCTAATAGATGATTATGGTTAATAAATACTCGGGAAAGGTGCGTACTTCAGCTAGAATATAAATAAAATAAATTGCAGATCGCCATTCCAAAGACAGGAGGGTGAATGTTTCCCGCGTCTAATTCATTCATTTTCCTCTTTAATAGGCGAATATGATTAATAAATACTTCAGCATCACAGGTTAGTAGAGGAATAAAATCAATGGAAGATTTCCATTCCAAAGACAGAGTGGTGAATGTTCTCCGCGTCTAATTCATTCATTTTTCTCTCTACAAGATGAATACGGTTAATAAATACTCGGGAATTGCAGTTGAACTCAGATAGTAGAGAAATGAAACGAATCAAAGACCGTCATTTCAAAGACGGGGCGGTGAATGTCGCCGGCGACCTTGCTTTGGCGGGAAGCGCGCCCGCCCGGCACCCGCGCCCGCGCCTTGCGTAGGCGCTTGTGTTTGCTCTTCGCGGCGATTTGCGCGCCCGCCGCCCGGCCATTACGGGGCGTTTAAAGCGAGCGGCCCCGTAAATTATTCATTGCGGACGCGCGCCGCTATGACAGAAGCGACGGGCTCCGCGAAGAGCGAAAAGGTCTTGCGAGGCGGGCTGCGCGCCGAGACACAGTGACCCCGGCGGCAGGTTCACGAACGTGGTTTGGGTACAGGGGAAGGCGGGCGTGGGTGGCGGAGGAGACGGTGTGGGCGGAGGAAATGGTGTGGGCGGAGGAAATGAAAGTTTTGGAGGCAATGGTGCCGCAGGTGGCTAAGGTAGGAAAGCAAAGTGAAGACACGCATTTGAAAGCGAATTGGTGTGGAATTAAGTGTCATATTAGAATTGGCAAAGTTGAAGATCTTGATGTGGTCTGGGATCTTGATGTAGATCTTGATGTGGTGGGGGAGTTTAAGAGGGTAAAGTCACAACACAGCAAAATTCCTGTGGTAAGTTTGTGATTACAAGAACTGTATTTTTGCAGTTTATCCATATCATAATCATTCAAATCGTAAAATGATGTATGAGCACAAAACATCGACGTTAAAATCATCGACTTCGATTAACCGTGTTTTTGTGGAAATATCGATGTTTTGAAAAAATATGCGTCAATGTCGCATTCCTAATACAGTACAGCGAGATTCGCAGAATGTAAACCTTTTTTCTTCTTCATCATCATCATCATCATCATCATCTCAGCAAGTGCTAGACCTGTTGATCTGTTCTGATTCTATGATCAGGCCTCTTAGTTTCGGTGTTGATATTTTAGAATAAGTTGGTAGAAGATATGTTGCTTAGGCATTATTTTACATCCTTTTACATCCTTTTATTCCTGAGTTCTTCGATTTTTTGTTGAGGTTGTAAATACCAAGTTTGTTCCCAGTCATTAGTCTCATGATTCACCATTTTATATCACGAGAGTGGTAGTGATCCTAGGACGTGAGATCCGCGCTGACATATTTCGGCTTGCTGAGTCTCTCCTCCAGAATCATCAGTAGGGCAGGCCTCAGTCGACAAAATTTGTAAACTCCTGACATGTGTGGTAGGTAGGTATGTGTTAGTACGGGGTGAGGTTAGGACAAGGAAGACGAAGGAATGATTGCGCGCGGTCCGTGGCACGTTTGTTATGGTACTGTTCGATATTAGCTTGGTGTTGATCTAACAAAACACGGAAAATTGCTGATCAGAGCAACCAGGCGCTCAAGTTTCTTTCAGACGTCTGCTGAATTCGACCTCTCTATGTAGTTAGTGTCAAAAATCCTTTGACCGTCAGAACTCGAACGTCAGAACCTCCCAGACATAGTCACGGCAGTGATATCAATTGATGTTCTGAACCACCAAAACCAGTGGTGTTGGTCTGAGAAACTACAGAAAACTGACGATCAGAGCAGTCGGCTGCTAGGATTCTCCTCCAGACAGTGGCTGAATTCGACTTTTCAAGCTACAGTCGAAATTCTGCGGCAGTCGAGTCTCGAATTCTGAATCCCCCGCAGAGAGTTGCTGCAGTTGTTGCCCTGATCCAACTGAGCCGCTCAAAGGGGCCGGGGAGAGCAGGTGCAATGGCTGCGGCGGAGGTCAAGGGCGACACGGGAGGGTGCCAGAAGGAGCTCGTAAAAGAGCTGTAAATTTGGAGTCGAAACGCTCGGAGGGGCCATCATGCCTTGAACGCGTGCTTGCTCAAGAGAACTGGCGTCATCCGAATTCACAAACCCACCGATTGCATCCCTCTTTCAAGTACTCTAGACTCATCCCTTCATATTGTAAGAGCGATATGAAATTCTCACAGACTGAGTTTCAGCTCAGAGCTAGGACTGTCACTATCTCTGCAGTGACTAGGGGTTGAGTCCTAATGGTGGCGGATTTCCGACACTAACTACATAACTGGGTCGAATTTAGACACTGTCTGGAGGGGAATTCTAGCGGCTGGCTGCTTTGATTGGTAGTTGTTTTTGGTTTCCCCTATCAATACCAGGCAAATGCAGGTTCAGTGCCGTTGCAAAACAGCCATTGTTCGCGTCCGATCTTTCCTTCCTCTTCTTCATCCTACCTTCTCCCTTTACACACACACACACAACACACACACACAAACTCTGGTCTGGAGACCAGTGTACTTATTGTCATGACAGAATGTTCAAAGACCTTCCTTGCCAATGTATTTACAAATATACGAAGTTTACAAATATGAGTACGGAAGACAATAAGTCACTTTAAATTGCATTTACTCATTTTGGGTTAATAAAATTCATAGTGCTTGGAAAAAATTATCAGTCGAAGTACTTATTTACATAGTCATAGAGAAAAGTAGGATAACGATAGCTACTAATTTTCGATGGAGTTTTCTGTGATGAAATTTTATCCAAATGTAAAGAATTCTTTCTGTATCGAACAATCCTACACGGAGTGTATCTACATGGTATTATTGCTGCAGGTTTTTCAATTTCATTTATTATTTGGACGACCAATAGCTTTTTTCAGGTATTTGATGTTAAATGGATTCTGCGTCATTTTCTTTTCTACCAATAGCTTTCTTAGTATTGCTCTGTTAATATTTCTGTTCACACGCTCCTTAGCACTACATCTTGTTGTACATATTTATTTCAGTGCTTGCGCTTACTCCTACCATTACACGCAGTTCAGTATTAACCTTTCTGGTGTGCCATTGCCCTAAACCACAAACCGAAACATTAACTTCGCAGGAGTTAAGAAATCAGAAAGTCGGTCGTCGAACTTTAGCGTTACGCAAGATCCTGTTCTGAGCTAGTGCATCACTTGCAGATTTGCTGCAGCGTGCAGCTTGCACCGTGAAGCTGCGGGCTCGAGTTTATTGGCTCCAGGCGCTTCTCGACAGCCAGGAAATTCGGCCCCAGGAGTTCCTTTTAGACCCCCAGTTCCTCGCGGGTACTCTCTTGCTGTCAGACCGGCTCGACCTGCACCACGCCGTGCCGGCTGCCCACAGGTGAAGAAGCAAAGAACTGGGCCTTGTCTTTCGCTGACAGTACCAATGCTATCAAGCCGGTAGTTAAATAAGAAAAGGGTTTTGTTAAAAAATTACTGTGCGTCGCTTTCTTTTTACCCTTCGTAATGCAGAATCCACCGAGTTGGTAAGTGATGTCACAGCATCACTGATGCCTAGCCTTTCAGCTAGGTCGAATTCAGTCGCTGGCTGGAGGAGAATTTATGGTCCGGTTGCTATGATTGGTTGTTTTCCGTGGTTTCTTCGATCAACACCAGGCAAATGCCGAAAAGTACCCTAACAGACGGACCACGGACGCGCGCGACCTTTCCTTCCTCCTCCTTGTCCTATCCTCATCCCTTACCACACTTACCCTAACATGCACTACACTACCACACATGTCGGGAAACCGGCCGGGGACGCTAATAAGACATGTATGTTCGCAATAGCCTCTGATAAGGTCTGGACTTACCAGCGGCGTTCCGGTCGTGCGGTCATGGGTGGGGGTACGTGTGGTAAGCACATAGGTATCCCCATTTTCAACCTAAGAAGAATGTCTTTCACTGTCACATAGCAACATATACTGGTACATTGCAAGGAAACCGCCCTCATAGTTTGCCCGATCGGGCATCGAAACCGGAGTCGCATCATGGAAAGCGAGCACGCTGACCAATGAGCTATCCGCGAGGGCTGAATACGGCATAGCCGGGTAAATATCCCTACATTTGATGGGGTTTGAACCCGGTACCCTCAGGTTGCGACACTTCTCTTGTGTTATTAATATATTGACATTGAACTATAACCAATAAATCATCTATAGGTCCTAATTTCAGCCATATTTTTAGTAACTATTTAGCATGCAAGGTCGAATTTATTGAAACGGCTCATTAGAAAATTGCAAATCCTTTTCATCCGGCAGCGGTCCTCAAATTTACCCTTCTTTAAAATCCTCGGGTCCAAATAGACCCGTATAATTTCTATTGCACATTATTTACTATATTTAGTACAAATTGTAAGAAATTAAATTAAATATCATTAACTGTATTTTTACAGAAATATTAAAGAAAAATTATCGAGCGTTTTTAGAAGTGCAATAATATTCATTGCAATTCAGTCATTCTACTTTCTAAATACTAGTCATATCTACTCTTAAATCAATATAATAAAGCAAATTATATTTTTTAAATAAATCTCAATGTAATCAATCACAAATTAACATATTTACACTAACAATACGCATTTTGAAAAATCTACTGAGATTAGATGAGGGAAGGGTCGAGCCAAATCTCACGACTTCTCACCAAGGGGAAGGGGAAATCGACAAAATCACCTCACATATCTATAGACGGCCCCTTATTTGCTTCAGGCAGTCAGATAAAAAGCTCAATTTAATACATACGAGGTAATTGACGATAATGTAGTTGGGTCGTTAGAATTAATAGAAATATAAATAATTTTCGAAAGGCTAAATAATGTTTCTAAGTCAATCGAAATAAATTCGCAGTTGCCTCTGTTGCGGATTAAAATCATAGACGGAAATAATTTCACAGAATTTCATTTCCTGCATCCTTTCTGGATAGTTGAAATCTATTTCTTAATCCGAATCATTTAATCCATGTTTACTCGCATAATAATTAAAGAAGGTACACTATTAACAGCCAAAAATATTGCAATGTGAATATCAGTTAATATGTTTAATATTAATTAAGTAAATGAAAATGAAATAAGATATAATTATATCCCAATTCTGTATTTCTTATAAATGTCTATTTGGCTGAAAAGAAACCCTCTATTTTGACAGTATTAAACAATATTCGTGCACAAATATCATAAGACGTTAACCATCATTTTAAAAAAAAATTTAATTATATAAACTGTAATTCGTAATAATCACATTTTGCCATAATATAATCTGTTATTGGAAAATATTATTTATATTGTCTAATTTGTCCTCAATTTTATCCAGAAGAGGTAGACAAGTTGAACAAATATCTTTATTTCTGTGTATGCATCATGAAAGGAAATTGCATCATATGTGTATACTACAAGAGAGCATTATTTGGAAAGCCTTATAAAATGAAGTGAGTGTAGATATGTGTCGTATGCATGTGGTGAGGGTAGTGGCGTTGCGTGTATATGTTTTATGAGCTTGAAGTGCTGTTAGGAAATTGAAATTTGTGGGAAGTGTGGAGAATGTAGGCATGTTTAATCCTGTTTTAATAATTTATAAGAATAAAGGGTTTCTGCCCGCTTTAAGAACGTCTTTCGGATACCAGATATGAAACATCAGGAAGTTAACTTTGGAAAATTTTGTCCAATATTCAGTTATATATAGGGTAGCTTGCAAGTATAACAAACTCAGAAATGGTAGTTATTCATTGTGATAATTACACACAAATCATAGTTTTATTTCGGTTATCAACATTGCTTTAGTGCAATCCTTCTCTTACTGCATTTTTCAGATAACGATATTTTTGTAGCTATTTACATACCTTTATTAGAATTTCATTTGCCTACTTAAATTCCTGTTTTAAATTTCAAGTGCCTATTTTGCCTGCCTAATTTCACCGTGTATAGTGCTGTTAAATCCGTTACGCATTTCCCAGCCTCGGAAACGAAAAATCTGCAGCTTCGAAAGCCTACGAAACTCGCAGCATAATGAATGCTGATCCTTCCTTCATTGCGAGCCACTGTGCAGGGCCGAGTTATGCGCGCGGGGCCTCCCGCCGTCTGTTGGGTGGCCGTTAACGTCACCCCTGCCGCCGCCGCCGCTAACCTACGATGTGACGCCCGCTATTGAATGAGGAGAATGGACGGCGTGGCGCCCCGCCTATTGGACGGAAGCTCCGTGCACGGCGGTTTCGGCGCCCGGCCGCGCGCCTGCCCCGCGAAGACGACAACACGACGGTCGCTTGTTTATTGGATGGGCGACAGCAGCTCGTTACTCTCACGCTGCTGACAGTCATAGCGTCCTCAGACAGATACAGAGATGAAATGACGCTATAGGCGTTCTGGTCGTCAAACGGGAGAAGTATGGGGGGGGGGAACGAAATGAGATGTGGAGCCTGAGAGACAGGAGGAAAGGAAGGCCAAGAAAAATAAATTAATGGGAATTAATGAAAATATATTAATAAAAATGTTAAAAACGTAACATGTAAAGAAGAGAAACAAATCGTTTAAAAACGGTATCTGGGGTAGGACTAAATAAGTAAAGGAATATCAACGTCAAATGTGGTAAAAATCGGGAGATAAAGACAGAAGAGAATAAAGTAGAGACAATGCCAAATGAGACAAGTAATTTTCTAGTTTTAATATTTATTTTCAAAGATTTTATTCAACGAAAGCAAAATAACAGAGGAAGAAAACGTGGTTGATGAGAAAAACAGGTAGGATGAGGAGAGGAGGGTGAAGAGAAGGAGGGAGAGGGTAAGGAAAAAAGGAGAGTGGAGGGAAGGAGCGTGGTAGAGAGGGACGAGGGTGAGAGAGGAAGAGGAGGGAGGTAGAGAGGAATAATAGGGGGAAGGGGGAGAGAGAGAGGAAACAGGGGAAAAGAGGAGAGAAAGGGGCAAGGAAGGAGAGAACGAAGGGGAAAGGGGAGGTGAACAGGGAGATGGCAGAGATGGTGGAAGTGGTAGGGAGATGGTTGATGGTAGAGAGTTATAGCTGTATCCCGCTGCGCCTGCAAACGCAGTCGTGACTCGTCACGGAGCGTGCGAAGTCAGCACTTTGAGGAGCTGCCAGGACGTGGGTCGGCGCCTTTAGCTTTCGGGCGTCCGAATTTGACAGCGAGGCGCGGCGAGACGGCTATCTCGGTCAGGGCAAACCGGCACGCATCGTCGCTTCGCGCCCCTCGCCACCCGCCACCGACCACCGATCACCAACCACCGGCCACCGACCACCGACTACCGGCCACCGGCCGCCAGGCTTCACCTGCATCCCACCGTTCCCCACGCTCCACACCCCACAAGCCACCCGCCACATTTAGAATCTTTTAATTAGGAGTGTTTTGTAGGTAAGACAAGGGCTTCTATTGTTGCCTCGCATTTTCTTGATTCCCGATCACAAAGCATTGCTCGCACGTTGTGACGTTTGTGATCATTCCATCATATGCACTCGGAATTCTATTTCGTGCCACTGGAATTCCTATTTTCTGCTTCTTTATTTTCGTGCTGCTGAAAATCGTATTTTCTGGCACTGGAAATCCTATTTCGCACGACTTGGAACCCTACTTCGAACCTCTGAAAAGCTCATTTTGAATCTCTGGTAATCCCATGTCGAAATGCTACGAATCCTATTTCGAAAGCCTGTGCGCTGCGAGGAGAGGCGAAAGCTCTGTGGGGCGGTTCGCTTAGGCGAATGTTCCACCTTCTTGCGAGCGGTCGCCTGCCATTCGAAGTACGAATCGCAATGCGCCGGCGCGGCTCGCAGCTCGCTCGCTGGGTCGAAAGGCTGCGTGTCGGATTGGATGGCGACACGTTTCGCAACAACGTGCCTGCGCTTTTAATATTAAAGAGCCAGACGTTACGGGCAATTCCCAACTCTGCGTTGGTATTTTCGTTCGCCCCATTTTGCCTGGGATCCACCTGTCTCGTAGGTATTACATTGGTTGTCATCCACCTCTTGGTTGTTTCTTCGTTTGGGCGAGATTGGTGTTTGTTTCACGTCTAAAACTTCTGTAGGATACACGTACCCTTTCCCACACTTATACAAGTACCCACTTTCTAGGCGGTACTCACATCGTTAGTGCAATGTGTGTGGAGTGAGGGAGGGGGCAGGGGCGGTATAAGTTTCAGGATACGGTTCTCTAGGTTGATCTCAGGTCCTACAGGTTGGTACCGGTCGTATAGGCTGATACCCAGTGGGAGCTGCTTAGAGTTGGTAAGATAGGTAGTTCTTTCCCTTATAAATATGAACCAGATAAATACATAATAAATTTTAAATAACTCTAATAACTTCTATAGATATGTTTTATCAAGAATTTTAAAACAAATATTTCATTATGTTGGTACGTGCTAATTGTGAGTTCAAGAACTTCATAAGCCCGCATCAGTCTCATTTCCATTTTTCCAACATCGTCTCGTGCTGCCTGGCTAGACTCTTTTTGGACTTTCGGGCCGTTTTACGAGAAATGTCCCCGGTATAACTTCAAGGCCCTCTTCGTCTACATTCGAGGCATGCGTGTTCTGTTTAGATAGGAAAATTATAATACTGATTGGCCGCATTCAAAACATTGATGTTCATGCAACTAATAATGTTGTTCAATACCTGATACGCCTGGCAGCTTGGTGGCGACTGTACAGATTATTTTATTATATGTTACAATTACGTAAGTCAATCAATGCGATCCTGGCGGCTGTGTTTTGAACCAGTGCCGCCAAGAGATGCATTGGGTATCGTCTACGCCGACCACACAGTTCTTATTTACTTGTTGAGCGAGAGGCATGGTGCCTTGTAAGCCGCTAATTTTTGCAGTGTTTTTTCGCGGCTACAATGTATTTGTGCTAGCACTGAGTTCACTGTCATGTGGCACATCTAACGTGTGAGTGATGCCCTTGTTGGTTATGTGTTAGGCGGCTGGGATTTCGTGAACAACCGTTTTCACCATATGCTTTTCCTATTTGTTTGTTGTAGAGGCCCACCATATGCTCTCCGCTGCTCTCTCGGCCTGAATCAGTGAAAAACTACTGATTGGCAGTGACTATTCACTGATTGTGTCAGTTATAACCCTGCCACTGGCAATCAGTGAATTGAACTGAAGGAATCAGTGAAAATTTTTAATCAGTGAAACTTCACTATTTGAATAAGTGAAAATGTGACAACTAAGTGAACCAGTGGAATAAATAGCTATTGCAATCAGTAAGTAAGGCTTCACTTATTTGAATCAGTGAAGTATCACATCGCTTCTCCAGTACTGTAATGCACAAACCCAAAAATCCTACCACTGTACTGCTTTAAACAAATGCTTCAAAAACAAAAAAAAATAATAAATACAATACAATAAATTTATACCTGTATTTAAAGTATTTTTCCCTTGATATCTCAATAGTAGGATTTTTGGGTTTGTGCAGTAGAGTACAGGGGTAGCGAAATATTTTGTAAAGAATGTCAAAGTTAATAAGGCACAAATTTATTGAAAGATTTTATGGGAAAATGATCTACTTGAACAGCACTGTAATTATTAACTCCAAAACAAATACAGTAGACATATACATATTATGGCAAAGATATTGAGACACTCAGAATCTTAACTAACAAAACAAATAATTGAAAATTGAGGTAATAATAGATCTGTATACTATTTCATATGAGCAATCCATATATCTGTTCATTTATTGTCTTCAACATTATCATAGAAAAAAAACTGTCCGATGTTATGGTTTAGTTCCTTAAGTCACATTATCCTTGGGCTAAGGAGAGTTTTGTTACATCATTTACTTACAAAAATTGGCGTTTCAATGAAAGGATTACTGGTAAAGAGATATGTTGGAATTAAGGTAATTTTTAAGAGAGGTCCTGCCTTTTAAGTGAGATAGGTGAATACAAGTCTTTATTTAAACCAATGAAAAACATACAACAGAGAAGAAAACCGATGTTCAGAAACTTTTCAAAACTCACTACGGAGAAAATTTGGCCTGCAGTTAACACTCTTTATTTTATGTACATATTATTGACAATTCTGGTGACAATACAACAAATTCTGAAAAGAAAGTTTGGAAGAAAGTAGTGCAAGAAAGGACTCATAATTTAAAAGAATATAAATACATTTCAATGGATGTTTATGAGAATTTTACAATAATAATAAATAAAGGACATTAAATCTGTCAAAATTTTTAAAGTAAAAATACAAATAAACATTTGATATATTACAAGTATTTGGAAAGTTTTAGAGCAATTTAATCAGCTTCCTCTGCTAATTATAATTTTCATAATTAAAGAGCCAAGCTTAAAATAGGAATTGTTAACAGCACTGCGTTCCTTTGTTTCTATTTCGTATGTACACACACACACACACACACACATTATTTAATAATTTCATATTTAAAATCCAAATATATATATATATATATATATATATATATATATATATATATATATATATAAGTGTGTGTGTGTATAAAGAAAACAAAGACTATTGTGTGTCATTTCCAAAAAATTCGAATCTGCCATGCTACCGAACAAATAACTGATACCAGACACAGCAATGGAGGCACCTGGCCTCTGATTTCAATTATGTAAATGTCAACTACAACTCACCAGTAAAACAAAATACTCTGATTTCAAAGACAGGAAGACAATTGATGAATGATGGTATGTGTAAGAGGCGCAAGTTCTACCCTATTAATTCACCTGAGGTAAAATCTTTAAATGGTTTACCAGATGAACTCCAAAACACAAACCTTCACAAGGAGCTAATTACAACACAAATATTTGGTAAGATAAGAAATATATTAAAAAACGAGACATCAATTTCCAAAAGTCTGGATTTCTTTATCAGAAAATCTATCAAAAGTATATTTGGATGAAGAGGAAAATTTGCAATTTTACAACTACTACATAGAAGAGATTACAGAGGGAAAAGTTAAAAATCTACCAAGAAAGTTTTAGAAGATAAGCAATAAATATCTGAAGTAAAAAATTTGAGAAAAATTGATTCAAGAAAAAATGATTTTATTATCCATATATTTAATGGACGAAACTCAAACGCATGCCCATGGATAAACGAGTTTGAAAATGAGTGTGAACGCTGTTTTGTGGAAGGGAAATTCTAAAATTTTCCCCTGACAATGTAAGCGCAGATTGGTACTCAAGTATGATTTGAAAAATACAGTAGAATCAGAATGGAACAAAAAAAAAAAGGAAACGTTTGAAAGAAGGAATAACGCACGCATAAAAGAAATCGGAGCTGTACTAAAACAAGGACAAAAATGGGGATAATAAGCCAGTGGCATATGTTTCGAAAAAATTGAGTGAAGCTCAAAAAGGAAAACAAGCAATTTACCTTGAGTGCTTGGCAATAAAAGAGGTTGTGATATATTGGCAACATTGGCTTTGGAAGAGAATTTTTGGTACACTCCAATCATAAACATTTAAAAAAAATTTAATATAAAACCAAGAACAGATGAAGAACTGAATGATTTGACATACTATCTGTCCCAATACAATTTTAAAGTTAAATATAATCCTGGAAAATTAAACCAAGAGGCAGACTGTTTAAGCAGGCATCCAGTTCTAGAGCCTGATGAAAATTCAGATGACATATTAAAAATTGTAAACCTAGTGAACTTAGAAGACATAAAAAAGAACCAAAGAAAATGCACAGAACTACAAAATAATCAGAAAAACTAATATTCAAAAATGAAATTTATTATAAAAATTTAAAAGAAGAGAAAAACTCTCATTATCAGAAGAATTTAGTAAAATATTACTAAAATATGCACATAATACTTGTCACCTGCGAAGAGCGCAGATAATAAATAAAAAAAACACCATTCTTTACAGCGAAAAATATAATCATAAACATAGACAAGATTTGTGAAACTTGTGACATCTGCTTAAAGAATAAATCATGAAGAAAATCAAAATTTGGATTAATGTCACACCTATATTGAGCAACGTACCCATTCAAGATAGTTTCTATAGATCCCATCGGAGGTTGCAGAGGATTCTGGTTAAAAAATACCTGGTCGACCATTTCACAAGATATGCTTATATTTTAACATCAAAAAATCAAAACGCTGATGATTTCGTAAAACTAACTGAGGAAGTAACAAAAAACCATGACTTCCTGACGGTACTAACAGATCAATATCCAGGAATAAATTCAAAAGAATTAAAACAATTCCTAGTAAAGAAACAATTTTTCCATAGATGCACCTTTCCCAATGGTCTCAATGAAAGATTAAACCAGACTTAAGTGAATAAAATAAGATGTATTATGAAGGAAACTGACAAAAAGGCTGCTATTTCTATGGACAACTATTGTGAAAAAAGCTGTGGAGAAATACGAGACAGAGCTACGTGACAAATTCTCACCAAAATACTTGCTAGAGGGTAAAACCATAAATATCATATCACATGAATTAAAAATAAAATGCACAGCCGGAGATTTAGAAAAGAAGGAAAATAGCACTCCAGAAAAAAAATTAAAAAAAATCTCAAATCAATAAGAAGTCAATACGGACACAGAACATAAGAATCAAATTTCTATGATATAACAAAACTAACTCCAATGGTAGAAGGTTATGATAATTCAACAATTGCAGAAGCATTGTTCATTTCCCGGGAGGGGGGTTTATTACAAAACCCAACTGAGTTTTTATTTCAAATTAAATACTTGAAGGATATAATCATTATACACTGCTAAAAATGAAAAAAATTAATGATGTTGGGTATGCCAAATTTGTTGTAAATATTAATTTAAACAGTAAGTCAGATGCTGCAAAGGGGGAAAAATATTTTATTATTAAAAAAGAGAAAGGGCAGATGTTTAAACCAACCATCACCCTGAACAAAACAAGAATAGTTTTTCTATCCTTTCACCCATATCAAATATTGCTGGACATTTTTCTTGAAGGTTTTTCTCCTTCCAATTCCTCCAGATGCAAATTAGAGCCCTCCTAAAACAGAAACATAGATAGGTCAAGAAGTTATGTGAGGAAAAATTGTTACTTTATTTTCAGATTACATACAAAATCATACTAACTGGCAGAATTATGAGGTCTGGATAGGGAACCTCAGGAGTGGCAAATGGCTTTAATGTACCATCTGCACTCCTCCACTCTGCCAAACTAGCCTCGCCATGTAAATGAGTAAAATATAATGTGTTTAGTGACTAAGGAAAGCAAGGAACATTGATCAAAATAAATCAGTATTACAGCAGTCTTTGGCAAATTAAAATACCTTTCAAAATATTCACAGTGTTAGAGTCCCCAGTTAGCTCCAGCACTTTCTCTTACACTTCCTCAAAACTCCACTCCTGGACTGGTGTCATTAAACTAAATTGGAAAAAGCAAAGAATGAGGTAATAGTTTGCTGGCATACCGGCTCTGCTGTGGTGTAATCGAGAGCATTTTGAGCTTTTCATAACTTTCATAAACGAAATTATCCATTGCACGTTACATATTTCACACTGTATCATAAATTTCAAACATTTACATTAAAAATCTTAAGTTACATAAAAAGTTTCCAAGTTAATAACAAACAACGTATTCATAATATATTTCTTAGTACGGCTAAATGTTCACATAAAATAAAACGTCTCACAGTTATCAACAAGACGAGTCACTGAAAAGCGAAAACTACTTACCTAACGCAATGAAAGCAATCTTCAGACACAGGTCAGTTTTCTCACAGGAAACCTCTTTTCCACTGGTTCCGCCATGAGATTTTGCTTACATACACAACAGAGCACGTGCATGACTGGACCAGTCGGTATGGTGGCGCGGCATTATACCACTGACAACCAGTGAAATGCTGGCGGTCATTATGAAAAGGTTCACAAATTCACTGATTGTCAGCAAAACTACACATATCGACTGAAGATATCAGTGAGTTTGCTCTCACTGATTGAATCAGCGACAATTTCACTGATTCAGATTCAGAGAGTGCGATGCCACGTGCACGGGCGCACGGCCTTTGTATCTGGATCCATCTCCCTACTGATGGCATTGGGTTATTTCCAGAACGCACTCGTGTATTGTTAAGGTGTTCAATTTTGTGATTGTGCGTTGTGCGTCTGACATGCTGTGAATACTAATTTCTACCACATGCTCTCTCCTATGCCACGTGCGCAGGCACACGGCTGTACCGTATTTCTTTTACTCTGTACTGCAGTTTCATTTAATACGCTTTAATGATTTGTGTGAGTTGTGTAATTGTTTTTGATGTATTTGAGTTACAACATAAACTCAAAGGTTTGAACAACAAAGTGTTTGAACAGTTTCTAAAATGCCATGCACCTTCCCATTCATAAGAGCTTAGAAATTAAAAACTGAGTATCTTAGGAGTGTATAGGGTTGTCTATTATCAGAGTACACTGTTTTCCGACACCCTTATAATTGATTTCCAGACATATTAGCGTCATGACTCGTTTAATTTTATCAACTTAACAAATGGAGAAAGCGATAATTCTTATTTACAAAGTATTTATTACTTTATGTTTAAATTAATATATCTGTGTTTCTTGATTTTTCGACATTTAAATCCGATGTACAATTAGTTTACATTAATCCGCACGTAAAGGTTCTCATTTTTAGGTATTAAAAAATATTGCTAAAATGAACTATCTTGTTTCTCGGAAAAATCTTCAAGAATAGCTGTAAAAATTGTTAGGACGGTGCTTAACTTAATTAATACACAAATAAGGCAGAAAGTCAGTTATTTGATCAGAATTATCCGTCCAAAATATATAGATAAATAATAATCTTATATATTTTATTAAATAATATAATAAATAATCAATTAATTGTCGTTATAATAAACATCATAGTAATAATTATTGCGGATATTAACAATATTTACTCCCGTTAAAGATATCGATGATTTTGAATCTGATCCTTGAATATCATATACTGACGTTTCCCGTGTTTTTCGGAAACATTTAAGTATGTATCAGATTTTGCACTCCCAACTAACCCGGGTGGAGTATAACTATTGCCTTTTGATGCGTTGGCACATAAGCGGCCCAAATTAGTTCAAATTTCGTCACCGGACTTGGAATTCAAACATTTATATCAATTCTTCGACGCTAATTAACAGCAAAGGTCGTAAATTTCAAACTTCCCTTTTTTCTGTAAAACCCCACAGGAGGGCTTCCAGAGAGAAAGGCAATACATTTTTCGTATGAAGCTTTTAGGAACAGCTGAGCTGCTTTGAAATTGTGAGCTACATTCTGGGAATGGCGTCCGAGCGCGCCACGAGAATCAACAAAGGCGCGATGGGATCGCATTGTTTGAAAAGCAGGTCACCGAATGTGTCACGGCGACTGGCCCCGCTCGAGTAAAATTCTGTTATTGCGCACATATCTATCCTACCGACAGTCAATTTAATTGTGTAGGGTTGGTATTGCGACCCCAGATGGATCGTTGGCGTGCAAGCGTAGTTATCACGCACGCATTACGAGAGAAAGCTATTTTCTTTTCGCCCAGACAAGACAATACTGGCACCTTCTTCAATACTCAATAATTCTTACGGTGAGGTAAATTAATAGTTTTTAAATAATTACCTTTCAGAAATTTCCCTCGTGTCAAGGCAATATAAAAGAGCAGGTGTCTTGTTCTTTATTACGAAAACACTTACAGATGCTCTCCCAAAAAATCGCAAGCTATTTCGCAGCCTCAACATCATTCATCATAAATATATAAATACTGAAATAAAGTTGGTTAAGTATTTTTATAATATCTGTTTGAATGTTGAATGGCATCGGTACAGAAAGAAAACAATTGAAATGCAAGGTTGCACACCTTGCGTGGAGCGTGGAGAATGTTGTAGGTGGTGCCACGCATCTCAATAAACCGGAACAATTAACGAAGCTTGACTACTGTATCAGCTCAGTAGTAGCTTGCATTACAACCGCCTGAGTTTCTATAGCTAGGTGACAAAATAAAATATTATACAGATCATATATGATAGATACAGTGAAGGGAATACATTGTGCTCGCCACACCTTTCTTACCCCTAGGTGTGGATAGTGAATGAAAACGGTCTAGACCTCGAAACACAACTAGCTGACAAAAGTCGGATTAATCGGAGCCTAAAATGCCAAATACATACATACAAAAAAAATGCATTTGCGTACGAATTGTTTTTGAACAGACCCTCCTGATACGTTTTCCCTCTTTTTGTATTGTGACGTACCAATATGTGAGTCATTTTATTAAATGTTATTTGTCGTAAATGGGTGGAAATGCTAGGGTAATTAAATAGGAATATGGCGCCTTAGCAACGGCGCCCAAGTCGTTGTCAAAATAAATAAATATTCATCTGGCATTGAAAGTGACGGCTTGGTAGTCAGATTTAAAACGATTTGGGGATTGGTTGAGAGAGCAACGATAGACTACTACTGCGGAAGTATGTCTGATTTTTTGAGAAGAAACCAGTAGAAAGGGGGAATCCGAGGTTTGGAGGGATGAGCAGTAATGTGAAAACGGACATACTGTCATATGTGGTGACGCTGTGCAGGTCATGCTCGCGGATAGATAATGTGTGTAATTGGAACTTGGAATTTTTCGTGAGATTGAGGAACATCGAACGTTGGCGTGGAAGAACAGGAAAGATGAACGCGGTACTTCGACTCTGGAATTCGCATCACCGGGGAGAAGAGAAGATGGTCATTCGTCGCGACGAAGACGGTCATTCGTGAGCGTGCGAAGTATAGTGCAGTATAAAGGTTGGAACATGGTCATGGCCAAAGGAAAGTCGCTCTGTTACAATAAGAAATAAATGTTATGTTTCTTTTCGAAAGGAAAAAAAAAGATTTTCATTGGCCAATTCGAGCTAATAAGTAGCTAGATAAAATATGTTTCCAGATTCCTCGCCACTCTGTATGGATGGCAGATCCGATAATCGGCTATCAATAGGTAATAGTGATTATTTCACATGCAACCCATCGACCCAGCTAGCGGGACAATATTTAGTTTTCGTTGAAGCAATAATAGCTAAAAATATTATCGTAACTTTTTTTCTAGCACCCATGTTAACACAATTTTGGAAACGAGTTACGACAAAACGTCCAATAATTGTGAGCAGTTTGTGAGCATGTTTCAGTATATTTATATCTCCTTTACTAAATTTTCACTTTCTCTTTCCCCACATTTCGCAAGCACTTTCTTCGAAATGGTCCTTGATTCTATATTGCCGTGGTTTTGTTTCTTTCCTCACCGTATACAGATTTATGCTGACGCATTCAGCGAACGCTGGTGTCACCTGGAATGTAGGACGTGGAGCACGTGCGCGCGACACGTTCAGGTGTATGAGAAGAAACGCGTCCGCTGAAATTGTGACGCATCGCGGGCGGTTGCGTCAGAGATTTCCTTCGGGGGGGGAGGAACGAGTCGTTTCTTATGCGCATTGGGCGACTGAAAGTGAAAAGCTTCGGTGACTGTAAACGCTTCGTGCGACGGAAGTCGCGCACCGTGATCGTAACGGTTTTAATGATGTTGCTAGCGCTTCTGTAGACAGTTAAACGTAGGGTTCGGGTTTATGTGTAATAACACGCACGGAAAACGTACATTGTATATTTAGAAAAACGTTCATAATGTGGTGTATAAAATGGACTGAAAATGGGTTAAAAGTAGCAAAATAAAATAGCAAAGAATATGGTATTAATCAAACGTTTAAGTTACATAATGATGGCATAGTGTAAAAAACGTTTGCTCACCCAAGGTAATATTTTATATTAATATCCGTTTTGGCGACCTATCATTCATACCTAGTGTACGATGACTGTATGTGCATGCAAAAAACGGACAATGTCTCTTCACAGAAAGCAGGCATTGTCACTCTATCAGTACAGTAATCTTTACAAACGTTCAAACTTGGTTTTCTTCAAACTAGGAATTTTGGATATACAGTATGTGTGCACTAAGCCGTCGATAATTATATTGAACAAATACTCTATTTAACGTTAGCCATAGAACTAGATTCACTATTTTTATACCAATATGGACTGAAAATTTTTATGTTGCTGGAAACAAGTTCATTAATCCTCTTCAGAGAATTTACTATTCGAAGCATCGAGTTACAAAGTCATGTTTTTTAAATTCTAACGTAAAACTCAATATTGCTTTGAGCTGACTAAAACTTCAATATCAGATTACAATGGGTAAAATCTTTATGCTCATAATATCTTACCCAGTTAAATCCAGAACTACAAGTAAATTGATGAGAACTACGATTCATCATCTAAAATTGAACTAAAACTTAAAAATTCCACGAATAATTTAATAAATAATGAATGTACAATATATCAGAAATAAAATGTTGAAATGTTTCAAATTTCAACGATCTGTGAATTTTCTTTAAATGTGAAAAGCATGATATCACCGGAAGATATTGCTAAAAAGCAAAAATAAAAATATTTCAAATAAGTTCATAAAGCCTCATTAATGAACGTACATGACGGAAGTTTGATTACTACTAATGGTGATCTTCTTCCACATACGTCATATAAATTTGTTTCGAATCTTTGACTACGTAAAACAAATCAAGAAACTATTATATAATTACATACAAATCCCAGTCCTAGTTCTGAGCTTTCGGTGAATCTCTCTCTTCAGAGACGCACTTCTTAATTAGAGGCCCAATACTCACAAACTAAAAAACATAAACATATTTGTGGCTAGTCGGATAGGTTTATTAAAAAATAGCGTAAATAATACTATTCAAAACAAATTTCAAAAATCTCCTTAAGTTTTTGCGATTTTTCAACGTACTGACCCTTAGGTTTTCTGCTGAAGAAAATTGATTACAACTTCGTTTTACAGCAACATTTAAATAGTTTCTATATCTCCACGATGAAATTAATGAAAAGTCTGGAAGAATTATATTGGGATAAAATTTTCAATTGTTGTTGTATATATGAAACATTTTAAAATGAGGAATGATTGGTTTGGTTATGATCAAAGCATCAAACTTAAACTGTGAACGAAACATTTGAAAACTGTTTCAATAGTGAGAACGAAATAGAAACCTTCATTCTTTCAATGAATATAAAGCTGGAAACGGAATCGGAAGAAACATAGAAATGGACCTTCATAATCCCTTCATAATTTTGTCCACCGTTTTAGGATGTGTTTTGTGAAGTGATAGAGTACAGATAACAGACGTCAGCAATTTTAACAGAACAGTCATTGTGCGATTATTTACTTTAAACTACCGATGTTTTCTCCTTTGGCGCATTAAAACATTTTGAGAATGATACATATTATCATATCAGTCGTTTCATAAACACGAATTTCAAGTTCAAAATCTATCAAATAGCTAAAAATCAAATATAAATTGCAATGCTTCATAAAGTAAAATTTTATTCCAGGTATTCAGACTATTATCCAAGTCAGCCTAAAAACAATAAATCATTGTACATCCCCGGAAAACAAAATTATGAGCATCCTCCTTACCACAATTTATATCGAAACAAGAAAATTTGATAAGTAAAGGAGATTAAAGAACACAAAAAAGAACACTCGTAAACACGTATCCCAATCACACACTCATAAGTGGGAAGAACTAGTTGCTCGAGAGATGACCTACTTGTTAGGCGGTGTTTCACCTCCCGTGCATTTGAATTTCCGCGTGCCGCCCTACGCAAAAAGCCATCACAGGTCCTCACCGCGAGCACCTCGGTGCTACCGGGTTCCGCACATCCGCCGCCGCCCCTCCTTCCGTCCCGCGCCTTTTGCTCCTTCACATCGCTGTCACGCGAACGCAGGAGGGCAAGCGTCGTGAATGGAGTTTCGTTTCAGATGTTTGTATTGACGTGCGGGGCCCCAGCCGGAACAAGCTGTAAACTCCCGAAAGAACTCGGGATTAATTACTGATTCCGGGCACGTCAACTGCTATGGTTATTTGTCCCGTTAGTGAAGTGCATGTTTTTCTCGGGAGATGGCGGTGATCTTCTCCCGCTGGATGGCGAGATCCGGCGCCGACCTACCAACGGTTAGTGGGGTTTCCCCCTAACCAGGACTCTCTCACCAGCGGGGCACCGCCAAGCCGGGACAAGCTCTAAGCTCCCGACCGGTCCCCCGGAATATGTGGTAGTGTAGTGCATGATAGTGTAAGTGTGTGTGTGTAAAGGGAGATGATAGGACAAGGAAGAGGAAGGACAGATCGCGCGTGGTCCGTGACCCGCTTGTTAGGGTACTGCTCCGGCATTCGCCTGGTGTTGATCCACAGAACCTGCTGAGAAACCACGGAAAACTGCCGATCAGAGCAGCCAGCTGCTAGAATTCTCCTCCAGAAGCGACTGAATTCGACCAAGCTGAAAAGCTAGTGTCGAAAATCCTGCCGCCATCAGGACTCGAATCTAGGACCTCCCGGTCAGAGGCCTGCAGTGGCATCAGTTGATGCACTGAGCTACCGCCCCCGGTTCCCGTAAGTGTAATGTGTATTTTTATTATGGGATATGGCAGGTGTTTTCACCGTTGATGTTGAGATTCGGCGCCGTCATACATGTCGCTTTGCATGGTTTGTCCATGCATGCATCTCCCCCAGCGGGACACCGCCCCAGCCGGCACAAGCTCTCAACTGGTCACCCGCAGAGTGTGGTAGTGTAGTGCGTGTATGTGTGGTGTAAGTAAGGAGGGAGGTTACGTGAAATAAGAGGAACAATGGATGGCGGGCGAACCGGGGCCAGGCTGATGGGGTACTGCTTCGGCATTCGCCTAGCACTGATCGGGGAAAAGCACAGAAAAATTCCGATCAGAGCATCTCGCTGCTAGAGTTCTCCCCACACAGCGGCTGCAACTCCCGAGTTCCGCGTATCCGCCGAGAGGTGTTCAACCCCGCCTCCCTCGTTGCAGTCACGCAATAGCCGCATAAGCCGCTGCAGAGCGCTTTCCGCGTGTTGGGACGTCGTTCGGAGCGAGATATCGGCGCCGCGACGCCTTGCAGGCGCCCGGGGCGAGACCGACCGCTTCCTCCTGGTAATTCGATTAGGAACGAGCCCCGGGCAGTGATCGAGCCGAGAGCTTTCGAAGCAGCCAGAGGTCATCGCGCATGCCAACCGGCAGTATCCGCTACTGTATCATCGCAACTCCTAGAGCCGAGAAAGCGCGCTTAAGCTCGCCATATGTGGAGGACGGCCGCTGAGTTACTTCCGGATTCAGAGGTTCAAGTCGTAAAGGATCGGAGTTAACGAATGAAATACTAGGGCCGAAGTCAACGTTGTGATTGGAAGAAACAATCCTGAAGGTTAACTTTAATTAAAAAACTTCATTGTTATTGGCAGACATATTTTACAGAGAATGTTTCGTAATAATGTATGAATTTATGAGGATTTTACCTCTAAAATTTGTTTTATTTATTTATTTTCGCTCCGCACTGACGACTTTGCTGCTATTGTCGAGTAAATCATATGGTAATTTATTTTACAGTAATACATTATTATGAGAGCTCACAACTTTTTATAGAAAGAAAAGTATCGTCATTCCTAAGCTCGCATCTTTTGTCACGTTTTCTGCAGAAGACCTCCAAACAAGACTTTCAATGTTCTCGTACTGTTCAATACGTTCTCGGTAAGAAGATTATCATTGTGAACACGTAACATAATTTTATTTCTGATTCAAAGTTACATAAATCTTTGTACTACACTGTTTACGGGATCTCTCAGAACACCACCGATAATTGTTTTGTTTAGTTTTTGAAGCTTTCGTTTTTTAGGATGCTGGAATCATTGATTATAATGCGCTTTTCATAGACATAAGTTGCAGTTTATATTCAAGTGTTCGTTATAATTTGAGTTATTACAACTGCTTTCAAAACAGAAAAAATATTTGGGAATACTCACCGGAAAACTGAATACTCAGAATAAAATTTGGTGAATGTATTCAGAATCTTTTAAAACATTACTATATAATGAAGTGGCATTGGCGTTTATTTGCCTTTGTCGCATAAGATTTTGTCATTAAATACAAATACTGATATGACAAAATCGATATTCTTTCATATGTACAGAGCCAAAATTTGAATAATGCAATAATATATGATAATTTGTAAGTTATAACAACCTATCAATCATCAAAATCGTAAAAAAATCAATAAAATCAAAATGTAAACATCGGGGCGTAGAGCCCTCGCCCTCTTGGCAAGGCACGGCCGCATTTACACCTCGATGTTGCTAGAGTTAATAGAGGAGGGATCCGAAGCACGGAGAGGTCGGGGCGGTCTGTGGGGGCCAGGTGCGGCTTTAACGCATATTGTCGTGAAAGCGCGCGTTAAGGCATTCGGTATGCGGAGGGCAACACCTCCGGATCGCTTCCGGGCGCCGCCGATCAGCCTGGGCGCCTCGCCACCGGTGTCGAGATTGCTCCGCATTGGACAGGTTCCGTTTTTTGATCCTGTCTAAACGACGAGGAAGGTTACCGACTAGGGTCCTGGACTGGTCAATAGTTCGATCTCGAAAAATTTCTCTCGCGGATGAAGAAAACTTTCTCGTGAATGACGCAAAAAAATTGTTTTTCTTTCCTAAAAGATCTATTAACATCCAAGTTGAGATCAAATCACGTCGACGTTGGCCTAGTTATTTGACATTGCGTGGCGTATTTTTGTCGTGACGCTGGAGAGTAGAGGACGAGGAAGTGAATATTGTTGAATCACTTATTTAATAGTTCTGTCTTCATTAGAATACGTTCTTATGTTATACCACTTTCATTAAATTTACAACCAGTTTCTCAAACTATTTTTTTGCAATTCTCAATCCGGCAAAATAATATTATTCCAATGTGTTCTTTGATCGTTCCATCGAACAACTTTTACTTGTCTTCAAATAAACTGAGTTTACTCAGCGTCAAGGTTATTGAAGAGGAATCTATAAAAATGAGTGCTACAGTAAACTAGTCGAGCTAAAACAGCACGTACTTTCTCCCCTATTTGCATGCAAAATATGCAAAAAAAATTTCAAATTTTCGAAAAATTGTACATGACTTTATTTCAAAACCTATCTTTCACGAACAGATTTCATTAAGACAAAACATCCTCTAACTTCATAATTGTAGATGTACGAAGACGCCGAAAAAAAGTTTGAATTTTCGCAATTTTCAAAAAATTAGTTTGCAACGAACATGAAATTTGCACCATTCTCTTAAATGTCCTTCACACTATCCACCTCACCAATTTAACCAAAAGGGGCCTTTTTTTAAATTTTAAAATTTAATTCCTGTAAAATACCCTTCCAAATTAAAACGGTTTTAAACTCAAGGGTAACATCAGTCTGATATTTTTTAGTAATATCAGTTTTGGAGAATATCGACTGAACGGTTTAGCCGGTAGCTTTCGTCACAGACGGACAGACATTTTGCTCTCAATCGATTTTTCGGTATCAAGGACCCATAAAACATGAATTCTGGCTACAACACATGTTAAAGATTTATTTTCAAAATTTAGCAACTGAACACTTGTTCGTTACCAGAGCCCTGTAATAACAGTTTTTGTGCCGAAAATTCGCCGTTTCTTCGCGCAGTATTTGTATGACTTTCTCTCTATTCCGAAGCGAGAAAGTAAAATGAATCCCTTGCCACCGAATTGCCATGTGAAAAATAATAGTTGTATGTTGCAATATAGGAGCATGCAAAACATCGCAGTACGAGTTACGAAACACTTAGCTTGAACGGATGACGAGGTCGCAGACATTTGGCGATAGTGCACTTACATCTTTGACTGTAGATCCTTTGTTCACTATCATTCCAGTGTGCATAATTATACCTCAAAACCATTTACTCGGGATAAGATGATGGAGTAATATTTCTTTTAGCTTTATTATCTGGTCATCCATAAGACATTATTTGCCATAGTTTTAGAATATTCATATACATCCAACGAAGTGGCTCAGGGCGCAGCGCGCTGACTTCGCATTCGGGAGACCCGGATCCAAATACCCGTGCCGGCCATTCTAACCGGAGTTTTCGTGGTTTCCCTCGGGTCATGTAGGCGAATTCTTGGATGGTTCTACTAAAAGGCCACAACTGCGAAAGCGGCGTCCCTAGCCGATTTCGTTAGCTACATGAAGTCACGAAGGTTAAGTGAATTCGAAATATCGCAGGTCCTTGTTGGGTGACTGAATAGAAGCCCCTACCCGGAATCTAACGGCGCCGAGGCCAATTGCCCTTTACGGAACATATAATGGCTAAATAAAAGTAAAAATGCGAAGGTATATAGATATATAATTTATTTCATCAATTTTCAAGTAAGTTCTCTACAACGGGGTTACTACAAGTGGGTCTCTACAACGTTTTTATTTGTTAATATTTGATATCTTTTGGCTGACGGTTCTGGAGTGGGGTTCTGAGGAGATGAATTTGAAGATCTTCTTGAGAGTATACTGTCTTCATTCTCGGGAAGCATGATGATTCCTTGAGAATAATTCCTAGAGTTTTATTTGGGGCTGAAGGACAACGTTGGAATTTGTTGTGATTTAACTCTTTTACGAATGATGTCAGGGACTGATTGCCCTGATGGCAATAAAATTAGTTATTTGGGAAAAGCAATTAGGCGTTTTTGATTTTATGGAGAAATTTATTTTTGAAATGTTTGAAGTTGACTGAGATTAAAACTGAAAATGGGGACAACTCGCAAAAATTTCTTCCAACACTTTTTGCGAACTATGTCCATTCTTGCCGACTGTTTATACGTATCGACAAGCCTTGACCAGCTAGCGTATCGCAATCTTTTGCCATAATCCTTTCTCGTGCCTTACATCTCTATGACTCGAAACTCGCGTGTCGAGTAGCATCTCGTTCTCATTCCGCGCTCGACTGTCGAACCGAACGGATCGTTCTTGTCGGTGTGAACAGTGATAACCGTGCAACTTAGTAAAAATTGTGAACCAGCGCAAATCTTATTGTCTGTGGAAACAGTCCACTAGTGAGTGCTACGCATTATGTACAACGGATACTGCCCGACAACCGGGCAGGTCATCAATAATGCCCCAATAACTCGCAACAGTGATTATTCCATCCCAGACCTAAACACATCGATGCTGTACGAACAAGCAACGGCAACCGCCAGTGACGAAGTAAAACACAAATCAATGTCAACAGATATCGATGGGGCAGCAAAACCCAGATACTCTACAAGGTAATGCTTCTGTCCAACATGCCGCAGGGTACAATTTAAAGCGTCCCTCAGATGACGATACCTCGTTTAATGTCACCAAAAGGTCTAACCTACATTCAAAACAAGACAGTTCAACCCAGTTTAGTTATTCGGTCCGAACTTACAATAGATTTGAAGAACTGAACTGAATACCAGATCCCAACGATCAAAATAGGTTTAGTTATGTTAATGAAACCTCGCCAAGTGTGTCAGAATCAGTTAAAATCCCGCCAATTTATGTAGCGAATATAACTAACACCACGAATTTCAGCAAGGAAATCAATACAAAAGTAACAAACAGTTTCACACTTCAATTCATAAATAATAAAGTAAAAATACAACCTCAAAAAATCAGTGATTTCAGAGACATAACCAAATATCTAATTAACACAGGAAGACAGTTTCATACCTACAAGGATCCAGCAATAAGAACTTCTCAGTTGTATTCAAAAATCTACACACATCCATCACAGAAGGGGAAATCTACACTGATCTGAAAGAAAACCATCCATCACTTGTTAAAGTTACTAGACAGTAATCCGATTCCAGTAATAGCAGCCAAATTCAACGGGGACGAAAACATAGAAAATATTTTAGAAGTATGACAAATTTGTAATCTCATTGTAAAAGTTGAAAGGAGAAAAAGACCTAAAGGCCCCACTCAATGCATGAGATGTCTAGATTTTGGTCATACAAAAAATAATTGTAACCATAAAATAGCATGCATTTATTGTTCCAAAAAGCATTATTCTGCAACTTCCAAAAATGAACCATTTAAATGTTATAACTGTCAAGGAAACCACAGAGCTATTATAAAAAAATAAGCCAAAAAACTAACCTCAAAGATCCTCCAATTAGATCTAGAACCAATGGGTCGTCAACAGCACCACCTCAAAATAACCAAACTAACTTTCCCAGACTGTCTAACACTAAAAATATCCCAAACTTTACACACACTAACAACACAAACACCCAAAAAAAAAACACATTCGAACGAGAATAACTTTCTCAATTCCTTGATCAATACAATAGCCACTCACATAATCAATATAATCAACTCAATTACCCCAACCATTATAAATAACATCCATTCATCTATACCAGCAAACATTAATAACAATTACGCAACAAACACAAATTAATAAGATTACCATACTTAATTGGGATGCAAATGGTATAATCAACAAAGTTAACAAACTAAAATATTTCATGCAAAAAAAAGTTGACTTTGCGTGTATAACTGAAACACACTTAAACAATAGTACAAAATTCAGCATACCAGATTATAAAGTAATCAGAGCAGACAGACCAAATTCTAATGGAGGAGGAGTAATGATACTAATAAAGAGCACAATACCATTTTATGTAATAATACTACCACCAACTCCAGGTATCGAAACAGCAGCAATTAAGTTTATGAATAACAACTATCTGGAAACTACACTCATAGTAGCATATAAGCCCCCCAATGTGAAAATTCAGCATACCAATATCATTGGTATTATTGATCAACACACCCCAAAAACAACTCAATAGAATCTTAATGCAAAACATATAGAGTGGGGATGTAAAACAATAACTCAGCGGAACACATCTACATAGGTTAGTAAACAACAACAAATTAAGTTTCATAACCCCTAATGACATTCCCTAATGAACCAACCTATTATCCATTTGATCACTCAAGGAACCCTGACCTGTTAGACATAGGCATAACAAATATACAACAAAAGTTTTTCTCCACAGTACACCACGAAATGGACTCAGACCATCTACCAGTAATAATCACTACACAACAGTCACTCCCCACACATTCACCCACTCCACAACTCAATACTCACAAAATTAATTGGCAAATATTTAAAAATAATGTTAAAACAAACATCCCAAAGTTCAAAATATTAAATACCTCTCTAGAAATAGATCAAGCAATCACAATACTCAATAACATAATATTAAGAGAACTAGAGAACAGTAAACCAAATAAATCACCTACAAATGCACAGAATAAAAACATCCATCGAATGTAGAAAATTATCGACCAATCAGGTTACACTCCTTATCAAACATTCTTGAGAAACTTATTCAGAAAAGACTTAGTAATTACCTCAATAAAAATAATCATTCCCAGACACCAATTTGGATTCACAGAAAAATTATCAACCACACATCAATTATTAAGAATCACAGAACATATCCATACAGCATTCCAAAGAAAACTACATACTATATCAACCTTTCTAGATATTTCCCAAGCATACGACAGAGTATGCCATTAAGGTCTCATGTACAAACTAAGAATCAATGGCCCACCCAAATACCTAACCAACATCATCAATAGCTTTATAAGCAATAGAATCTTTTCAGTGTCATTGGATAATCATCTCTCAAACCCCAAACCAATATATGCTGAACTTCCTTAGGGCTCTCCATTGTCACCTGTATTATTTAATCTTTACATAGCTGATATCCCTACATCCAACACAGTCAAAGCAGCACAATTTACAGATGATACAGTATTGTAAACATATTACTTAACACAATAAGAAACACATTACAGAAACACCTAAATCAAATAGATTCTTGGTCAAACATATGGAAAATTAAATTAAACCCATCTAAGTCAACAACAAAAATATTTTCATTAAAAACAATTTCAACACCACCACCTCACACACTGAGCAATAACATCATTCCTTGGACTCCACAAAACAAAACTGAAATATCTAGATCTGCATCTAGACACTAAAGTCAACTGAAAAGAACATATAAACATTAAAACACAACAAACAAAAGTCAAACTATTTCAATTAAAGCCATTAATAAACAACTACAGTAAAATAACAATAGAAAATGCCAAACTCATATATACAGCCATAATTAGATTAATGTTCTATGCTTGCCCTGTCTGGATCAATGCAGGAAAAACCAATATACATAAAATACAGGTCATACAGAACAAATTCCTACGAACCACCAACAAATAACCAAAGCACCCTGGTTCATTTCAAACAAACAGCTTCATAAAGAAATTCAAATAAAACCTATCAAACACCACATCACTAAGCTAATTTTTACAATAATATGTCAACAATTACACAACTATCCCATCTAGGCAAAGCACCCATAAACCCCACCAGAATAAAAAATAGATTTCCCAAACATGTAGTTTACATCCAATTTGCAGATTTAGATGATTCTTTGTGAGGTGCTCAGTGGGTTTCCTCTCCCTAAGAATAGTTGTAAAGTAATAATAGTTTAGTTTTTTAAAATAGATCATAAGCATCAAAAACATGTGAAAACGTTTGTATTCTATTGTAAAACTGAACCATGTATACCATTCAAAATAATAAAATAATTGAAAAAACAAAAGCATCTTGTCCTACCAACACTAACGACCGATTTCACTCAATTCTCTTTAAATATGACTTAATAAAGTTATTCTTAGCTCGGCCGGTGGCCGAGATCGCTAAGGCAGTAGTGTCGTAGTGATCTCGGACCGAAGGGTCGCGGGTTCGAGTCCCGCCTCGGGTATGGTTGTATTTGTGTTCGTCCTTTCACCCTTATCATCAATCACCATATCGCTTCATCCACATAGTTACCATACCGTTAACAGTAATAGTGGTCGCTAATGACCTTAAATGTTGAAACGACCTAAAATAAACCAATTAAATAAATAAATAAATAAAAAAGTTATTCTTAATTTTAAGACGCATTTTATATCGTGCTCTGTTGTTCATCGTTTCACCACCCTCATTAAAGCAATATTTAGTGAAGTATAACTTAAATGTACCCGAGAGTTGGTTGGTAATGCTGGACCCTAGTGGACGAGCCAGTGAACATAACGAACCTTGTTGGTTTTGGTTTCGTACTTATTTTTATTGATTTCGAGGTTATTTTTATTGATTTTTCGTAATGGGAAAAAGAGACAGCATTGGGAAATTATCATTGTTGGAGAAAGAAGTGCTCATCGAATGTGTGAGATAGTACATTTCTATTATAGAAAATAAATTAACAAATGGAACAACAAACTGACAAAAATGAAGCGTGGGATAACAGTTAACAATTTTACAGCAACAAACTACAAGATAAAATATAACAAACATTAAATAAAGTGAATGAGTTGGTTCAGTTTAGGTGAAAAAGAAAATGCAATAAAAATTACTGAGTATAAATTTTCGAAGTTGAGAGTAGGTACGGGATCATGTAAACATAACCTACAAAGCACTGGTTGTTAGACAAAATTGTTTCTTACAAGGTAGTTATATACCAAATTATTGAAATGCTCATTTCGATAATAATTAATTAAGAACTAAACTTGGAAATTTCAATCAGTCTTCAATTAGCTCTAAAACATGTATTGTTGTCATCTTTGATAGGCGAAATCATATTCTTCGAAATCTTGAAAATATTTGGCCCGTTCTCGCATCCACCTTGGCCTACGAGAATACTTCTCAAAGCTCTCGTTTTCACTATTGCGGCAGCATTCACTATCAAAATCAACACTCTACAGTACGCATTTGGACTGTTTGCGACGTAAAGGAAGTCTTAAATTGCTGAAAGGTGTGTTTAAATTCAAGTCGAACTGATTGTTTAAGTTCACTTTAAAGCGTGTGGTGATACGGAAATATCTCCTTAGTCTACCTTAAAATTCTTAAGAGGAACTTAATAATTAAATTAATGGTGGTGAAACTAGCCGTTAGTCCCCAAAAAAGAATACCCTTCCGGGTCTGCGTCGTTTGACCAAAATTCAAATTCTCGACCGCATGGTAAAGTAATCGCTGATGTACAGGAGATTTCTCTCCCCATGCTTTCCAAATACTGAGTGTCAAAAAAATGTAACCTAGCATTCACCTTCTCTAGCATGATCACGAAGAAAGTGGTGGTGAAAAGGACACTAGTAGTGTGAGAGGAAGCGGTATGTCGAAGGAAATGCCATGGGGAATCGAGTCTCTGTCCCCCTCTCTTCCTCTCTCTCTTTCTCTCTCTTTCTCTCTCTTTCTCTCTCTTTCTCTCTCTGCCTTATTGTCTCGGTTTTTCATCGTATCTATGTATCATTCTTTCTCTGCGTTAATATTTCAATATTATTGTCCCTCTCTCCTCGTCTCTCTATCTTAATGTCTGTTTCTTTGTTTATGACTGTCTTTGAGCGCTTTTCAAAACAAATCGCGGCGTATACACACACATCCTGCAGCATGATTGATTATGATGAGGGTGATCACACATATGTAATAGAATGAGAAGGGGGAGGAGTTTCGTATGTGAGTTATGTCTCGAACACACTTTCCACATTTGAAATTCTTCGCTCTCCGAACAGGTTTGTAACCATGATACCAATTGACAGATTGTCTAACCACTGGAACACGCGTTTACGGTCTCAATGCCACGGTGTAAATGCATGGGTGACGCTCTCTCTAGGTTGCGCCATGACCACAAAGGGGTTGCTAGAAATTGAAAATCACGACATTTACGCGCGTCTTTAAACGGTCAGACACGGTCGAAGGACACAGTGTACTGTAGTTACAGTAAAAATGTATTTTTATTTAGTGTGAATGAAATGCATGTTGAATTTGAGTTTTGTAAATGAATACTACTTTTGCATTCTCGCACTTAATTCGTAAGAAGAGAAAATTATGTAATCGTGCGATTAGGATAAACGAAAGTTATGAAAACTGCGAATTTTTGGCAGAAAAAACTCTTATTGCCGACCCTGGTAACGAAAAAGTGCATAAATCCTGTTGATATGTATAGTAAATTACAGTATCTAATGCATGGTATTGCCAGATTTCATATTTTATAGGTCCTTGATACCGAAAAATCGATTTTCGGCAAAACGTCTCTGTCCGAAATAGATTTTTGACTTAGACAAAGTCTGATGAAAAAAAAAATAGTCCTTTAGAAAAGGTCATGCACGGTTTTTTGAAAATAAAAGCAAACAGTTCACTCGTAATTTAGGCTTGTAATGAATGCAATTTATAAAAAAAATCTCAAAAACGCTCCAATTTTTTCTACAATTCTTCCACGGATAGAAGAGACGCTTAAAAGAATGACGCACGGCTCATTTTCGTTGAACACTCTAAATTTTCGAAAATTACCAATTTAGTAATTATACGAGAAAGTATGTGCTGTTGTAGAACCACTGGTTTAATACTGTAATTAAAATACCACCTGGTACCTAATTGTAGCTAGTGATGCCACTTGGCGAACATTTCTCTTCCCTCGACAAAAATTGGCAACAGTCCACCTTTGCCACATGCTCTAGGTTCTTTCTTTTGATTTTTGATTATTTCATGTTTTCGGACACGTGAACTGCTATGGCCATTAATGCCTTAACTCTATTGGATGATTTACATGACGGAGAGAGGCGGTGTTCTTTCCCCGCTAGTGAGATTTAACGCAGACCCGCAGGTGTGCAAGAAGTGTTTTCTCCATCTAGGTTTTCTCACCATCGTGGCACCACCTCAGTCACGACAAGCTCGAAGCTTCTGACAGGTCTCCGGAACCCAGTGCATGTAAGTTCGAATGCAAGAAAGGAGTGAATGTACGGCTAGGATTGGGAAGAAAATATCTCGCGCGGTCCGTGACCTGTTTCTTAGGTTACTGCTCCAGTATTCGCTTGGTGTGGATAAAAAAAATCAACAACAGAAAACGACCGATCTCAGCAGCCAGCTACTGGAGTTCTCCTTATGACAGCGACTGACTTCGACATGGCTTTTTAGCTAGTGTCAAACATCCTGCTACCTCCAGGACTCGAACCCTACAACCATCTGGGCAAAGGGGTTGCAACATCACTAAATGCCACATCACTAAATGCCACTGAGCAACCGTAATCGGTTTTCTTCTTCTTCATCATCATCATCATCATCATCATCATCTTCTTCTTCTTCTTCTTCTTCTTCTTCTTCTTCTTCAAGGTCTAGGCCTGACGGCCTGTTCCATTTGAATGGTTCACCGTTTTCTTGGCCTCCCGGGATTTCATTTTCAATGGGGTCGATATTTCCACGGGGAGGTCGTTGCACTTTCATTCTATTTAGATGTTGAATCCAATTTCTTTTGTACTTTTAGATTTGATCGAGGACTGATACAAATTTTTGCTCTTTTCGGATATCTTCATTTCTTTCGTGATCAGTTTTCGTACAACCTTTTACTGCCCTCAGAAACTTCATCTCTGAAGCCTGTATTCTGCTCATTTCTCTTTGTTTCAAAACCCAGCATTCGCTACCATAAGCAGGGTTGGTATTGCCATTGTCTTATAGAATTTTAACTGTGTGGCTTTTCGAGTGTTCTTATCAAGGGTTCGTCTTATGGTTCCACACATTGGTTGGAACCGCGAGAGTTTCTTCTCTATGTCTCTCACGTAGTTGTACGATATATCGTTTGTAAGATAATTAAAATTGGTTACTTGAATTGTTTCTAAGATAATTAAAATTGGTTCAGAACCTGGTTTTCTACCAATATCTTAGATCTCACTGGTTCCTTCCCGCAAAACCATCTTCTGTTTCATCAATCAAAACTTGATCGTCTGCATATAAGATTGTATTTATAAAACAGTCTTCCACAATCTCAACACCACAAGCGACAAAATTCCTTTCATTCAGCATTCAATCTATGTATAGATTAAACAGAATTGCTGATAAGCTACAACCCTGTGTTACTCTGAGTTTTATATTCAGGAATGTTCTGCCGATTTTGAATCCAGTATCGATACATATTCTTCTACGAGCATACAGGTTTTTATTACTTGGATGAGATGGTAAGGTATCCTCATTTCATTAAATCGGTTTTCTCTTGGTATTGACCTCGCACCGCCTGTCAACCTAGCGCCTTCGAGTGAGCTCAGTAGGTGCGTGGCTTCCCACAGCGCGCGGCCTGGCGCTGGACGGTGTTGCGTCGCGTGCCCGCACGCTTCCGTATGGTGGCGTCGGCACGCGGCCGCCGGGGCGCCCGGGGCGTCGTGGGAAATGCAGCGGCGGCGGCGGCGGCGGTGGTGATGTTGGTCAGCGGACCGCCCGCGGAACCGTCCACTTTCTACGCGTAACTTCCCCGACCGATTCCCCGAACCCGCCCGCCGGCGGAAGTCTCCTATCGTTTCATACTCTTTTACGTCTCGGTGTGCTCGCTTTACGATGCCGTTTGCTCGTCATGGACGTTTCCAATGACGAAGGCGATATCGAAAATGCTTACGGTGGGTGACTGGTGTTGTATGTTTAGCCCTTTCGAATCCGGATGTTTTGTGATCTACACTGCGTGTTACTTTTTGTTCGTTGTTCTAGCGGGCTCATGACCGAGTTCTTGAGAACGAGTTTTCTGGTCGCATCTGGCATGTCAGTGTTCTGGTTTTCGTTGGTACTGACCTACCGCAATGACTTTTAGCTTGTTTTGCAAGTTTGTTTGTATGAAAAAACTATTATAAATAAAATAACTAAAACTATGAAAATTAAATAAATGGTTACTTTAATAGCGTATAGTTATCTTAATAGCTTATAAATTGTTAGTAAAACTTAATAGTTTTACTATTAAGCCATGCTTTCTTTCATTTTTTCTTTTTATTTTCTTTAATTCTTCTCCTTTCATTTCTTAAGATGTGTTTTTTTAATTAGGTAACTATGTTAATTCTAATTTTATATTTTTCTTGTACCAGAAAACTGATGATGATGGCTAAGCCATCGAAAGCTGCTATTTGTGAAATAAATACTATTGTTGACAATGACAACGCCTTCAATCATTTCAATTATGTAAATGTCAACTACAACTCACCACTGAATCAATATACGGTAAAACAGTCTGCAGATTAAGATAAAAGGGGAAATACATGCACACGTGCAACCTGCAACTGACATTACTCTGCAACATACGTTACCATCGCGCATAACTGTGAAAAAATTCGTCTTTGACCCTTAAAAAGTCGATAATGTATCCTGAAGAATCATGAAATGCTTTTTATGCCGTTATCTGCATAATGACACATTTTGGACGTTCTTTTACAGTTTTTACCCCTACTTCGAAGCAAACGTTTGTTAGAAACTTTCGAAGTTGCCTTCCAGTGTATTGCTATTATCTCTCTTAAAAAATGATTTGCCATCATCGCACGGGTCCGTCTACTTTTTATTTAATTCTTGCTTGTTAGAGCCGTTGTACGGAAGTGCCCGCCCACCGGTTTGCGGGCCAGCACTATGCCCCCGAAGCCAGTGTGCTTGGGAGCCAAGTACGCATTGTCCGCACGCCCGCGCTGTGCGACGGGCAGGGAAAACTGTCACGACCCGCCTAAGAGCCGCTCGTTAAGAGCTGCTTACTCTCCATAGGCGAGACCGCCATATGGTCCGGGCTCATGTGGGAACCTACAGGGAGCCGTAATGGGAAACAAAACTAGAGGCACAGAAAGGCGAAGGATCAAGAGAACCTCATTTATGTAAAGCTACAAGAAGCCTTTACAAGAAGGGGGATGCGAATTGTTACTGGAGCGAGTAGGAGGAATGTGAAGGATCAAATATAGAATGTAATTATTCCTTCCCAGAAACAATTATTGAAGCGTTGTTACGTAATTATCAAAAGTTCCAAAGTTTTTCATAAAATATTGTTCCTGTGTTTATTTTTCGGGATTATTGTTTAGGTCATAACTAGAGACAGGAAAAATATGTAGTATTAAACGTGAAAATATGCACGTAAATATGTAATGAAAACAGTGATAGTATGTAATTAATATGTAAAACGGACATAATATGTAATATTAAAATATTATAATTAAAAAGTCATTTACATAATACGAAATTACATTTTTAAAAAGTTGTCAAAATAAATTTTAAAATTAAGAAAAACGTTTTAAAAACCATTTGGATAGCACAAGTTGATACACACTTGCAATCATACATCTTCGCCGTCAGGAGTAAAAGCAACTATTGTTATCCAGGACCCTACTTAATCAGCCAGACTGAACGCAATACAAGCGATCGTACAAACTAGCGATAAGTACGACCAGCCAACAATCACTGCAGCAAGCAACATTCTCAATGAAGTGTTACACGTCGGCGCTCGCAATTTTTGTCGGAAGTAAAAGCTAAAGGATACAAAACGCAGCGTCAGTAATATTTTTCACACCTAGATTTCGCCAATAATATTCGAAAAAATCCTGATTTTTAAAAAAAGTACTTCTCTTCATAAAAAACATTTTAAGAAAATTGATAGAATAAAAAAATATTTTGTGAAAATGGCAAAATATGTAAAATATGTAATATAGTACTAAATATGTGATGACAAAATTGGATACTCTGTTAGGATGGCGACGATTCGTCAAGATTACAATTTTGAGAACGGTAAGTAGAAAGACAAAAAATAAGTACTTACGTAAAAGTCCGGTCTCTAGTCATAACAGGTTTTTAAGCTAGGAAGACAACCAATTGACTTTTATTTAATTTTGTGAAGAGAAAGTAGAGTTGAAGAGGTGAGTAATTTTCTTATTGTAATGCAGATCATGTAGGAATAAAATGATTACTGTGCAAGGGTGATTCAGTGTTCGCCTTTGGTGAAAGGACAATCGAAACATTCATTTAAGATTCACATTTATATGCAGAGTGTAAGAGTAGAGGCAATAGCAAAAAATTAGTTCCCACGCGAAAGCAACGAAATGCATGTAAAGTAACGAGGTCAGTGCATTCTAGGCTGTTAAGAAGAAGAAACAATGTTGAGAAGAAAAAATAAATTAGTAAGAAAGGACTGAAACAAGGAATAACTACTTTTGTTTTTAGAATAATGTGTACTAACTACAGGTGAAAATAAGGGATGATATGAGCGGACAATTTATAGCTGACAATAAAATAAATAATAGTCCGATAGAAATAGTAACATGGATTACGCATGCGGGGAGTATTAAAATGAATTTGTGTTAAGAAAATTGAAAAAAAAAATATTGAGGAAACAGTTGTAATGTACGTATTTGGCGTTATTGGGTCTGTAGGCCGAATTCGCCAGACAGCCACCGGTGTCCCCCACGCCTGGGTCTAGCTAAATTCCCATGCTCGGGGTTAAGAGCGACATGAAGCGAACGTGGCGTATTGTCTTCACCATAACTAGCAAGATCCGCCTGCTTGAGCTTTTCTTCGTCACATTGCTGCAGAAACGGGGACGATTTTAAAGGAAAACTACAACTATTTTTGCCTCGATTGGGAATCGAACCCGGGACAACAGCACGAGAAGCTAGTACGCAGTCCATGAAACATTTCCGAGGCAATCAGTTATAATTAATTTGCTAATAAGTGTAAAATTTGATCGGTAATAAAAACTTTTTTTGAGCCCTCATGCATGAAAACTGGTGGCTGAAGTCTTGAACACGGCACAACCCAAGAACGCCGTTTAAACCGGCATTTCGCGTCGCTCCAGCGAGAGGGAAATCCATGGAGGAGGGGTCGAAGGGTGGTTAGGCGATTATAAGCAGAACCTTTCGGTGAGGAGAAGTAGTGATCAATATACATTCCTTTGTACATATTTATAAAAAGCAAAGCGTGGGTGGGGTAATTTCAATGGTTCTTATATGGTCACGAACATGAAGTCATAACTTGGGGGAGGCAATTTTACCCTAGTATCTTGCCGGAGCTCCATTACGAAATATTGCTACGATGGTGGTGGTGTGCCTCTGTGATAAACAAAGCTTGTGGTGTTATTTCTTCACAACCTGTTTTGTACTTTGCAGTTTTTCACTTTCAATTCTTAAGGCTTTCTTATAAAGTGATTACTGAAGTGCTTTCTTATAAAAGTGAATTAGTAATTATGCGATGGATAGACTCAAGGTTGCTTATAGTGAAGGCGAGGGCCGAAGGCCCGACCCTCACCGTGACTTGTATCCGGGCGAACGAAGCGAGAAAATGTGCCTTTGAAAATAATTTGGCATTAAAATGCGGCGGGAACAAAGTGTATGAAGGGCGAGCCATGAACATTGCGTATCGATAAGTTTTATTCATTTCTATCAAAGCGCTTATCATAATTTGAGGGAGGGCTTAAGGAGACTCTTCTCCCCTCCCCATCCTCTTCCCCTCCCCGCTTCTCTAAGGGTGTACCGTGATCCCTACTTTAACCAACTAGTACTTCCCTTCAATATTTATTCTTTAGAAAGCATTCCTTTGCGGTACGCTTACAACAAAGTAGACTTTGCTGCACACGTACCGCAAAGAAGGCATCCCTGTGGATATTATCCGTGCACTTTTTCTTGAGCCCTCTTTTCCTTCGTTGCGCGAGGAGTGGGGAGTTTGGTTATTTTGACAAGGACAAATTTTATATCAAATTTGTAGTTCGTTTTTCGATGCAAAATAATTTTTTTACATCGGAACAAAATTATTTGGTCTTAATTCAAGTAATGACGGCAAAAGAGTGGAAATAGGAATTCTGAGGCTCAAGAAAACGTGCGCGTATAATACAATAGGGTAGTGAAAAGTAAACGAAACACTAGATTGACATAGGTTAACATGGCTGCTGCCTCTCTTATTGAGAATGATCCTTAAAAGAACTCAAGTTTCCATGAGTTGGAAGTAAAAGAAAGAAAATTACGAAACTCGAACGAAAGCCTCATTTGTGAACTCACTTCAAAGTGCCGAAATAGGCATCCATCTTCGTCTCGTCCGTCAACGTTTCGTTCACGTCGTTATACCAATTGAACTAATTACGTAAATAACTATTCTATTCTAAGAAATTACAGGACAAATCATGCAAGAAATGTGTATTAAAATTCTCAAAACTTCAAGTCCATACTGCTAGTTCTCCGGTTAGTAGTCATCACTTTGTTTATTCAAGTTATTTATCACTATCGTTAACTACATATAACCCAAATATCTTACAATTTCTATTGGAGAAGCTATTATCAGTATTTCCTATTATCTATTTTATCGTTACCACTACTCTCATAATAATAAGTTTTTTTTATTTCAATTCAAGAAAGTCATACAATACAAATTTTCAAAAACAATAAAAAGTATTTTAATTGGAAAGTTCACTTCAGGAATATAAAAAAAACGTCTGAGAAATATCAAATTAACGATTACATCAATTTCATTCGCCAATTATCTCCTTCATGAATATGGCACGGCTTTTCGCGTATTTCTCGGTCGTGCCGCTAGAGTCGCTTGATATGCAGCATTGCTTGATAAGGTAGCAATCATGCGACATTTTGCGGCAGGACCGAGAACGACGCAAAATGTCGTGTCATATTCCATCTTGGAGATAATACCCTCAGATGCCACGTTACAAAAACCCAGGTTCACCGACTTCACCGACATGTGTTCATGCCTTCCTTCCTGCCGCATTACCGCCCCTGCCGCGGGCGCGCAAATTCCTGCGTTCGCGATTATGCGCGATAATAAGCGCTTGGCTCGTTTCCGGACTGGCGCGCGCCGTCCGGCGCCACCCACAGTCTCCTGATTCGACCCGCCCCTTTCCGCTCTCCCGGCCCCTGCCTCTTTTCCCCACTGCTCACGTCGCTCGGCTCCACCGCCCAGCTTGCCCTACCAAATCCCTATCCCCCCCTCCGCCCGCCCGCCCCTCCGCTCAGCGCCTCACAGCCCACCCAGCCCGCCCCACCTCGCCGCCCTCGCCCCCCGCCTGCCCGCCTGACCCGCCCGCCCCGCCTCGCCTCCCGCCCCCCGCCTCGCCCGCCTCGCCCGCCTCGCCCGCCTCGCCCGCCTCGCCCGCCTCGCCCCGCCTCGCCCCGCCTCGCCCCGCCTCGCCCCGCCTCGCCCGCCTCGCCCGCCTCGCCCGCCTCGCCCCGCCTCGCCCCGCCTCGCCCCGCCTCGCCCCGCCTCGCCCCGCCTGCCCCGCCTGCCCCGCCTCGCCCCGCCTCCCCCGCCCGCCCCGCTCGCCCCGCCTCGCCCCGCCTCGCCCGCCTCCCCGCCTCGCCCGCCTCGCGCCTCGCCCCCCTCGCCCGCTCACCCCCCCCCGCCTCGCTCCTCCCCTCGCCTCGCCCCGCCTCGCCCCGCCTCGCCCGCCTCGCCCCGCCTCGCCCCGCCTCGCCCCTGCCTCGCCCCGCCTCGCCCCGCCTCGCCCCGCCTCGCCCCGCCTGGCCCCGCCTGGCCCCGCCGTCGCCCCGCCTGGCCCCGCCTTGCTCCGCCTTGCCCCGCCTCGTCCCGCCTCCACCGCCTCCACCGCCTCCACCGCCGCGCCCCGCACTGCCTCGCCTCCCGTTCAACCCCACCCGACCTCGTTCCTCCCCCTCCCTTCGCTCCGCGCGGCCCGGTGGCCGAAGAAAGCGAGAGCGGACGCGGAGGTGCGGACTAGCACAGGAGCCCCCAGGGGGAGGCCGGTCCTCGCAAACGGGAACAGCTTCTCAGCTGGCAACCACGTCATTCCAGCCGCTACGTGCATTTCGGATCAGGGAGGGCACGGCTTCTGGAACACAGCGGAACACAACTGCAACGGTTGTGTTTGTTATTTTTGTCTGCTTTTTAAGTCTAATGGTAATTCAAATCATTGAAATTTAGTTTTAAAAAATGTATTCTTGGGGTTTGTTAAAATATTAAATTTACAATATAATTAAATGTAAATGGAATACTTGCCTGCTTGCAAATATCTCGAACGGAATTATATATTTCATGAACAAAAAATATCATAAAGAATGGTAATTAGAATAAGGGAAAAGTCACTGAAAGATACAGAATGACAAAAAGTGAGAAATAAGAAGGAAATGTACCAAAACATATTAACTCCTTCAAAAAGGAAATTGATATTCTCTGTAAAATGTTTACTAATAGACTGACAAAGAAGATTTTAAGATGTGAGAGAACAAGTTATCAACAGCAAGGATTCAAGTGATGACTAGTAGTGCTACACAAAGGCACATACATATTCGTACTAGTTACTTTCCTATTCTCTGGACTCTCAGGAGTTACTATGCGGTTTTCCTCAATCTTCCCAGTTGGTATCTTTCGACACCTGAAAGTACGACAAGGGTGGACTCGAAAATCGCATAGGTATATCTCAGTCATAAATCTTAACATATTTCCCTGTGGTATCCTTTGGTCAGATCTAAATTCTTGTACCATTGTTCTGGGTTTCAGTACCATTGTTTCAGAGATCCAATTACTCAATTCTCGAGGCGAATCGCATAGGTCTGGGTGGTCCCTGTTAGGAATGAGCTTTGCGTAGTTATTGCAAGATGTGCATAATACGCGAGACTATCTTTTCAAGCTACTGGCACAGCGTAGGCAAAGGCTGGACCCTGAAAGTTTTGAAAGTAATTTTAAGTAATAAAATATTTTTTTCGTTAATAGAATATTAGAATGATCAGTTACCTATTCCCTACCTTCTTTTTTTGAGAATTATTTTATGAATTATTTTGAGGGAGAGAATCTTGGATATAAAATCAGTTGCGTTTATTGCCATTAAAAGTATAGTTTTTTTCCCCCTTGTATGCATATTCCATTCATCTCCGTTGTTTATTTTCTACTTGTAAAATGTCATAATTAATGAAAAGTGACCCAGAAATGAGTTACCCAGCCTCTTCTTCCAGTCTGCCCCGACAATTGTACTGGGAGTTTGAAGATATTCGAATTATTTTTCGTATGAAGTATTGTTTTCAACACATCAAATCAACGCTCATTTTTCTGAAATTGTTTCTCTACATTCGTTTCAATTAACTTTTTGAACGCCAAGACTACAATGAAATTCTACAATCTGATAAAATATTTTTTTGTGAGCTTTAGCTTATTTTCAAAGGAATTTAAATTACATAATCCAGCAGAAACCAAACAATGTACTGAGTTTAAGTTGTCTTTGCCCTTTATTTTCAAAGAGCTTTGACGCTTACTTCGTTGGAGCCACCAGTATACCTCGAGTTATGTATACACTCTGCGGGATCGTCCGCCGGGCGAAAATCCGCCGTCGAGATCAGCAGCAAACAACAGTTATCTGTTTGCTGCAGAGCCAGTGGAGGCTCAGAACAGAACCCATCTCCTACCTTGCCACCCGACATTTAGTCTTACCGACCTCTGGTCATCCCCAACCTTACTCCTCCTCCGCTCTGCTCCGCGGCTCCTGACGTAGATGTACAAATTTCCTTTATGTATAAATTCTCTAAGAGCAGCTCCAGTAGCTCATACTATGTATTCTTTCTAAACGAGGCGTTTACGCCGTCATTAAACTGTTAAACCATTTGTGCATTATTCACGGCAACGTGAACCATCCTCAACCTATCCCCGAGTCATCGCTGAAGTTGAACAAACTTTACTCTCGTAACTAAACACCATAAAGTGCTTTGTAAAATCATTGTCTGTTTTCGTAACTTTCGTTGTGGAATTTAATAACGAAGGACTAGATCGATCTTTTATGTGCCATCGAAAGCTTCTCTGAATTTATGGGAACAAAATATTTTTTTCTTTCAGCCGAAGAACAAATACTTTTAAAAGTTTCCGTTACGCAGGCTATTAATACAAGGTTGGTTATACAATTAAAGCGCAGTAAATGCGCTCAAGTATCAGTGAGCACTCAAAAACATCGCATCGTTTTCCTCACAAGTTCATGTTGAAAGTTCAAATTGCACGATTCACAAAGTATGGCTGGAAATTACCGAACAGCCAAGATACTCCTATTGCAGTGATGAGTAGCAGCGTTTGTCGCCGTACAAAGTGGTACAAAAAAGGTGAAAAAACGTGGTGGGCTCTTGCGCTTGGTATACGACTTCAGCCAATGTGCTTCAGGCACCAGTTTGCGTCACAGTATAAGCGGGAATTTTAAATGCAGCCACATATCAAAATTATCACCTTATTACAAGTTCATAAAATTCTGTGTTTCAACTGGTGATATCAAAAAAATATGTTGCCTCCATAAGACGTAAATAATCGATATGACCTCGGAGAACACCTCCCAGTTGGAATCTGAATTTATAATGGATTCGTTTACTACAAGTCAAGCTGAACTACAAACTCAGTTGTTTCTTCAACAACAATATCAGCAGCAGCAACAACAACTAATTTTACATCAGATACCACAAGGTACTGTGATAGCAATGCCATTGCCCGTTTTTCCTCCTGCAGTTCAAGTTAAACCGATGTAACAAATTCAGAACTTAATCGAACAACCCACGGTAATTCAAGTAGTGACAGCAACACTCATAAATGGCAAGTTGTAAGCAAGCGCAAGAAATGTAAATCTCACAGCCCTGAAAGTTATAAACAATCAAAACGTCAAAGTGCAAATAGAAGTGGCATACTATCATGCAATATATTTGCAGATCTCGAACTAATTAATGACGATGAATCCAATGATAAAGTAATCGATGAAAGTCACAAATCCAGCAACATTCAGAAGGTACAAAAGCCACCGCCAATATTTCTCCCTGGGGTAAATGACTTTCACGCAATGCCAGAAACTTTACAAAAAGTCGTGAAGAATTCTACTGCAAGCTTGTAAGTCAAGATAAATTTAAAATCTTACCGGCAACAACAGAAGCTTATCGATCACTTACTAAAGAGAAAATTGAGTTTCACAGCTATCAGCTAAAACAAGAAAGAGCATTTAGGATAGTCTTAAAAAATATGCATCCTACAATAAATATTGATGAACTGAAAGCAGAAATAGAAGAAAACCGTCATACTGTAAGAAACATTCATAACTGCAAACACCGTGTAACAAAAGCTCCCTTACCGGTATTTTTTTATTAATTTGGAACCAAAAGATAATAACAAAGACATTTATAAATTGCAGTACCTTCAAAACACCAAAATAATAATTGAAGCTCCAAGAGTAAAGCGAGATCTTGTGCAATGCCATCGCTGCCAAAGTTGGAAGCACACGAAGCACTACTGCAACCATCCTTATCGGTGCGTAGTATGCGGTGAGAATCACGATAGCAGAACATGTGATAACAAGAAAAACAAGACGAAGCGAGCAAAATGCGCCCTTTGTGAAGATCTCCATACAGCAAGTTATAAAGGATGTGAAATGTATCAAAAACTACGCAATAAAAAATATCCACAGGCGTCTAAAATTCCACAGATTCAAACTACAGTGCTTCAAAAAATAATTTGAATACAGGTCAAGAAAACTTCCCACCTACTTCGATAAATAATTTCCATCAGCGCAGTACTTATGCACAAGCACTGAAAAACTCGCAAAAGAAGGATAGTGGGAATTCTGGATTGTGGGAATTCTGATTTGGTGTTGTTGACGTTCTTATAAGAAGAAATAAAAGAGGTCATCTTCGTCAACATATTAGCTTTATTAAGATAGCCGGCTTTCGACGGCTTTGCCGTCATCGTCAGTCTCGCTGCTGTCGGCAAAAGTCGGACGACTGTGGACTATCCTTCTTAAAAGAAGGATAGTCTGAACAACAATGCAACAAACACGGAGTCTAATACTCAATTATTTTCAATAATACAACAGACATTCGAAAGATTTGAGACTATACTCAACAGACAAGCAGAACAAATAAGTGCACTTTTAAATCTTGTGTCAAAACATAATGAACAAATCATATAAGATATTGGAACGCCAATGGCTTGCTACAACACCGAGAAGAAGCAGGTGTTTTCTTCAGTTAACAAATACGGATATCATGCTCATTTCAGAAACTCATTTCACCGAGAAAAGTTTTTTCTCGCTTCAAGGATACAACGTGTATTATACAAATCATCCGGATGGTACAGCACAAAGGAAAAGTAAATTTTCAGCTAGAAGAAGAAGTATAAAAGTAATTTATTCAGCTATTAGGAAGGGAGGAGAGGGATGGAGAGGTATCGGAAAGGTGGGAGGGGTCTGATGTGCGAGATCGGTCTTACAGGGGCCCCCGACGCGGGTTTTTCGCGCCGTCGTGACGTAATTAAATTTTCTGTATGGCATCTATAAGTTAGAATCTACCATATATTTCCATACTATTTGTTTCCTTCAAACTTGAATAATCGTATTTTTATTGAAGTCTCGAGAGGTAATATCACAAGAATTCCTTTACTTCTCATTCTTTACTCCACAGCGTGACACTCAACCTCAACATTCAATATGCGGTATATAGGAACTGATTTTGCATCCTCGAACGTTAAAGGAATCTATGGATCGATCTTCTGCGCATGCGTAGTTTCCGTTTTGCACCACTTTTGTGCATTTGCACATGCACAGATGATCGAGATTGCAGTCCATTTCTGCTCGTTAAGGCTTGCAAAAACTCCCTTACAACTGTGCGCTTTTGATTTCAGTGTCATGTGCTTGGAATCCGGTAGGCATGAAGAGAGTGGCTATCATCTGATTTTGCTTTATGTGGTTCAGTCGCTACGTTAAATGCACACACAAAAGATGCGCAAATGTCAAAAGTGATAGAGGTTTCATACCATTACATTGTTTAGTTCGGCTGGAAGTAAAAATATGCCCCGCCAGGGAGGTTTTCAGAAAAAATATGCTACAACCTGAAAAAGAGCTTAAAGGTGCAAATATGCATTTTCATTCGATCCAGTATGTTAATTAAGTTATGAAAGGCCCTCGCACCAAAACCTTATACTAATCCTGCGAAGAATTGTATGACCACTAAAGTTAGCCACTTAAAAATTACTCAACGCAGTGAAATATCGGGTTTCCCTTTAATCCTCCGCTGTGTGCTTCGTATACTATGCCTCAACAATCGGCAACGACGCGTGGTATCGCCGTTAAAATGTAAACTTGTTCGTTTCCTTGAACTTTAACGCAGCACTTTACATTCTTCGCGTGTTGTATCGGCAGATGCACTCGCGTGAAAAGCATTGTGGTGACGCTTTCGGTTCATGCACGCGCAATTCCTTTCATATTATTTTCTTCTCTAATACTGTAAACGCAGCTTGTGAACTGAGTTTTAGCAAAAAGATCGTTTTCACGGTTATCTAGAATTGAAACTCTGTAGTTGTTTTTTTGTGAAAATATTTTATCCGTAAACAACTTTCATTATAAGATACATTTGATATATGTTCATGAAGATACATGTTTAGAAACTCCTTAAATATTTGAATATAACTTAACACAAAAAATGTCAATGTATTTAAATTTTTCACGTTGCCTTCATTCTAACGCTCATAATCCTTAACGATAAATGAGGAATCAACTTTAAAAATATATCATACCATAACAATCTGTAGGGGCTACTTGAATTTTAAGTATCGTTAGGAAAACAAAGAATCAAAGCATACCTACCTTTTGTTGTAGTGATACATCTGCACCAAGTGCGCTTAGCTTAACTGTTTCTTCTGCAGAGTTATAATATTAAATGAAGTATAAATATCAAATTTTGTTTTTATTCTTAATTTAGCGTACATTACAGTGTCAGTGACATTTTATTAGTTACTATGTTTGAAATTATCGGGAAGGTTGTTCAGGGCATCAGCTGATGTCATTGCAGTGCTCCTGACCGCGAGATCCTAAGTCCGAGTGCCGACGGCGGCAGCTAGATAGCAATGTCGAGGTCAGTCGCTGTCTGAAGGAGAATTCTAGCGATCGGCTGCTCTGATCCGTAGTTTTCCGTGTTTTTTTCCGATCATTACCAGGCGAATGCCGGAGCAGTACCGTAACAAGCAGGCCACGGACCGCGCGCGATCTTCACTATCTCTTCTTGTCCTATCCTCTCCCTTACGCTACACACTTACACTGTCATGCACTGCACTACCACACATGCCGGGAGGCCTAAGACCTTATCCAGGCTGTGGCGGTACCCCTCTGGTAGGAGATACCTGATTGGGAAAATCCTGCAATTGGGATAGCTGATTGGGAAAAGCCTAGATCTCACCATCAAGTAGGGAAAAGATCACCGCCACCTCCCTAGGAAAAACATACTCAACACTTACGGGACAAATGACCTTTGCAATAGATGAGCTCGGAATCATCAATCACATTTGAAAGTTAATCTGAACGTTTGGAGAGTGCACGTTTTCTGTAATTCAATAGGCTGTGTTATGTTCCCTCAAAATTCCCCAATTAGTCATTTGCGGCCGTGTTTACGCCTGCACGTTTCTCCATGCTCTTTCGCACGCCCCGAGCGTCGGCCTAGTTTTGCGCACATTTGATTTACACCCGGAAACGCAATGTGCGGTTCCCTGACCAATAACAGCTCGTTTCGTCTGCAGAGTTTCGCAAGTGAATGAGCGGGAGACCCGCCACCCGGCAGAGATGCCTTCCCTACCTTATGAATGGTTCGTCCAAGTCATATGTACTTTTGTGCAATCTATTACGGGTAATTGCCTTCGACTTCGATAGAAATTACGCACTCCACTGCGAGAGGTTGAGGAGGTAAAAGACGCAGGCAGATGCGTCGGTCTTGCATTCTTCGTGGTGGACAAACGGTGAAGGAGACCGTGTGCCGTCGGCTATTCAAAAGAGTCGTGCGTGGCCTGTTCGGGTTACTGAGTAGTTAGGGACTTGTCCGCGTCCACTTAGTATGTGAGCTCCGCGTGCTGTGGTCCGGATTGGGAGAAAAACGGACAAAAAATCACGCGTCAATTAAAAGTATATGCTCAACTATAGCTTCGTGGTCTCAATGACACCATGTTACAGTACCGACAGTACATAAGCGACTCTGAAAGTTCTGTCGCCATGTGCTGTGGTAGGTCATATGACGTGCTCGGAAGCAATCAGCTTGCGAGGATTTGCTTACTTTCTCACAGTCAGCATTTCGCGTTGCCTCTCATCTGATTTACAGGAAGTCGCGGAGGCGATAAGGTTCGACTGTAGCGAAGGTTATGAACATGATACTGAGACGTGTCGTCGCCTGTCAGTAAGTGTTCATGATTTGAAATGAAATTCATCTGTCATGTAGGTGATGCCATGTGCATAGTAATGTGTGGCAACAACGCATCCCATTCTGAATCACTTATACGCTGCCGGACTGTAGTCCCCACTATGAGGTAAGAAGTTAGTTTTGCCACTCGGAAAATAGTGCCGACTACTGCCTCAATCAGAACTTTACACAGCAGGTGCTCTGATTGGTCAATTCCAAGATAGAGGAGATGCACCGTAAACAAAACACCACGTAACATGCAATCGTTCTTTCCGCACTGTTTCCTCTTTCCTCACCAAATTTGATATAAAGCTGAAGTTTGTCAGTTAAGTTACATACTTCGCCGGGATTGGAATGAAACCTTTGGGAATGCATTTTCTCTCGGTTAGTAATCCTACGAGCTTTACGATTTACCATTACAAATGAATAATTTTTTTTAAATTCAACTTAACAATATATTTAGAACTAAAATTTAATTAAAAATATAGATTTGATAAAAAGTATAGCTTGAAGGACATATAAATGCCAAGAGAAAAATGTAATGTTATATCTTATAACCATAACAATCGCTGAGAAAATGGATCCTGGAATCGAATGGATTGTTCGTCTTCGTTTAAATTAAATGTTAAAAGTTCTCCATGTTTGCCCAAACATCGATTATTTGATAACATGATCAAATGTCATGTCATCAAAGCCATCAAAATGATATGGATCACGAATTTAATGTTCAATTTTTTTAGATGTCCTTAATTCCTGCAAATTCGGCAGTTTTGAACCAGTTATTAATGTCATTACACCGATACACACCAATTTTTTAACAGAGTTTGTTAAATGCTTTATCGACCATGTGTCATTCAATCTTTTCGTAATGCCATCTTCTTACATAAACACATCGTATCGACAAGAAATATCATTTCTTGGAATGAGCGTAATTACCCAACATATTTAGCCTCAAATTATTTGTTTCAATTGTTCTTCATCAAACGCGGACTCTTAACGGACGTCAGCCGTTAAGAGTGATATTTCATTCCTCTGTTTGGTTGCGTTTCATCGGTATCACAGAGATGAACATATTATCAGGCTACACATTTTTTAGTTGAATTAACGGATTGTAATGTGTTCAGCCAAAAGACTGTCTGGGGGCAGGTGTTCAGAGATGTGCCGGAGCCATTTGTACAATCCTTACATTTAAATCTGGACGCAGTGTCGGAAAACCCTAGAAAGCTAGTTACCTTGCCCGCGAACTTCACGTGGCTGCTCCTAGACTAATAATTCGGTCACTCTTTAGCAGGAGAAGTGGCTCAGGGCACCAAATGATGTCACTGAAGTGCTTCTGACCAGGTAGTCCTAGGCTCGAGTCCCGACGATGGCATGGTTTTCAACACTAGCTTATCAGATAGGACGAATTCAGTGGCTGGCTGGAGGAATATTCTAGTAGCCGGCTACTCTAATCGGTAGTTTTCCGTGGTTTCTCTGATCAACACCAAGGGAATGCCGGAGCAGTACCCTCACAAACGGTCCACGGACCGCGCGCGATCTTTCGTTCCTATTCCTTGTCCTATCCTCACTCCTTACACGCGCACTTACATTCACTCTACTAATACACATACCATGAGACCGGTCGGAAGTTTAGAGCTTTTCCTGGCTGCGGTGGTGCCCTACCGGTGGGAGATACCTGGTTCGAGAAAACCCCATAGGTCGGCGTCGAATCTCACCATCCAGCGCGGGAAGATCATCGCCACTTCCCGAGTAAAAATGCACTACACTTACGGGATGAATCTTCTTAACAATTCACGCGCTCTGAATCACTAATCAATGGGTCGACGAAGAAATTTTGTCCGCGTTTTGCGCGTTTCAAACCACTGTGCGGTCGTCGGTTGGCGGCACCAACGCACAGTACTCGTGCTTCGACATTTCTTCCCGCGCACGTGGCGCCTTTGCTTGCGCCGCGCCTGCCGGCAGGCCGGCCGGCCGGCCGAGCGGTCGTCTGCTCGTGAGCCGCGGGTACAATACGGCGCCGCGAACGCGCTGGTTCGAGGCACGCTTTCGATTGCTTCAGTCTCTGAACTTTCTTGTGATCGCGTCAGGCACGAATGATGGCGCCGATGATTCTTGGACTGCGCGATGAATGCGACTCGAGCTCGCGGCTTGAAAAGTACACCTGTTGGCATTCGGCTGTGTGTTATTCCTTTCTGAGGCAAGTGATGGCATATTGTTTAGTGTAGAATGTGAAGTTCATGCGACGTTTTTCACAAGTGTCAATCGACCGAATGCGGGGATATATTGATATTCACTAAAAAAATGTTTATTTTCAAAAAGTTATTTTGTAGTTGGCAAAATCTTGAAAAATGTACAAAAATTATCCTCGTCAGTGTTTTAAAAATAGATGTATTCATAGACAAGAAACTTTCAAAATTGAGTGGCAATAATTTAAATTAATTTTAGAAGTATTTTCGTATTGTTTGTTACAAACGTGTGCACTTGCCAGTATGTACCCCAAACTTGCACTACATTTACAGGGCTAATGACCTCAGTAGGCGCACCCGGAATTACTAACAGACGGTCAACCTCAATCACCATCATTGCATGGAGTTGTGGTGTTACTCTACATGGTTATGTTGGTTCCTTGAACCGCGATTTCAGAAAGTAGAAACTCCATACTGGAACCTATCTTTTCGCATTAATTCTTGTCAGAAACCCTCGTTGCTACCTGTATTCACATCTCAACTTACATTTAAATAAGTTACAGCAGAGAACCAAGGGCTCAAGAAACCGTGCGAAACTAACACCTCTCCCAAAATTACGTCACACTTTGTAACTGTTTTTCGACGATTAATTGTGCATGTGCAAGTATGAATCTTTTTCGTGCAAAGTAGGAGGTTTATATAGTCAAGTTTGTGAAAAAGTTGGTAAAGCTGCGTCGAAGGCTGTGGTGCCGACGTTTTTTACAGTCTTGTCGTGATCTTCCTCAGTGCTGATGTTCCATGACAAGATGGTTGAAATATTGGCACTACAGCCTCGGACGCGGCGACACCACAATGAACAGTCAGTATCATTTGAATTAACTTGGCTGCGGAAGCTTACGACTTCACTTACGATGGGAAATTTGTATTGATTTAATTTTCAATTTAGACATATAAACAGACATTACATACCTTTACATAATATTGTCATCTATTGGATTCTGTACCAATTTTGTCCATCTGGTTTTATTGAAATATTTATTTTTCTCTATGAGTTTTAATGAATTATTTATTTAAAGATTAGTTTGTGAATTGCTTTCGAATTTTATCCAGAATAATTCGTTTCAAGTAATGCTCTTATGTTTTGATAAATGCACAATGAGTCTCGAACATATTAACATGAACAATTAGAAAATAATACATTTTGGTATTTCAGTGCTCTTTTGCCGTTAGTATTGATTAAATAAGTATTATGTTTTTCTAAATAAAATGCTCGTGGCAAAGTTGAATATATCGTACAGTCTAAAACATTGTGGTCATTTAATCTTAGATTCTCTAGGATTAACAGTGAATTACAGTTCAAATTCCAAACAATCAACTAATTTAATTCATTTTCTTTAGACACTTAGCGTCTCCGTGGAAGCTAATGATTGGTACATGCTGTATCTGTAGAAACACTGATCAGAACAAAATTCCAACATATAACATAAACGTGAGGTAGAGAATTTAGTTCTCCGGTTTCGTAGCAGGGAAGCCAATCTTTCCCGTACGGAGTCTCGCCGCTGGCTTCCCAACAACGGCAGGCATGTCACGCAAACCCTCTTCGCGCAGACAAACGACGACGCGGGCGTCAACTCACGGAAACCCTTGCAGGAATTAATAGGTACCATCTGCCCGTCGTCGGATCTTTTGATCGGGACATCATTCACTTGTTTCCGAGTTTTAGAGAGTTACATTGCCTTACATATTATGCGTTGAACTTTCATAAATTCACCGAACTCTTGTCAACTTCTTACAACCTTAATTGGGACACTGAGTCAAATCGTGAATGTTTGTTTCATTAAAACCAGAAACATTACACATAGAAATACAAAATCAAGTAAAAGCACGGAAGACGTTCAATCTTCAATTTGACGATCAGATAATTTTAATTTGGAAAGGTTATTCCCAAGCGTTATCCTCTATAATTTTGAAATAAGTGTCACCAAAACAGTTCAATAGACAATTTTTACAGAATATATAACTGATAGCTATGCGTTAGGAGATGGTCTCACATAATCGCATAGAAATATATCCCTAGTCAGGAATTTCTCAGTTGTTAATAACATTTGAAATTATCTAAACCAGGCATTTCAAGGTCACGGGCAACGTAGCTTGCTTATTAGAGCTCACGGACATTGCGTCCAGAGGAATTGACGCGAGAATCAAAAGTGAAGGTTGTGCAAATAATACGAAATGGCGGTTTGTTACAGGATACCTGCCCCATGGCAGTCTTTGGAAGAAATTACATGACAGTTATTGTTATAAATTTAGCTATATGAATCCTCTTTTCTATTTTAAGACAAATCATGCATTAAAATGAAATAAAATATCAGTCCGATTCAAATTGAGAGAAAAATTTTAAAAATTGAATCAAAAGTATTTTGATTTTGTCATCCTGTTTACTTAAGATTGATTTAAAAGCATCAAATTTTTACGTTCATATTAAAAAGTTTACGAAACAAATATTCTTGTGTGTTAAAAGCGCTGTCCGTCCGAAAGTGAGAATTGTTAACTTATAGAGACTTAAATTAATTTCTATTTAGTGCTAAATATTCATTATGTTGCCTCTGTCTCCGCGACAGATAATTTGCGTACACAACGCGGACAAAACCTTCGTTTGAGTCATACACACCTCCCTCTTCGCCGCAATTTTATCTTGAGATATTTATGTTCCGTCTAGGATATGAAACGCAACTTAACTACCCTGTTAATATAGTTCAACGCAATCGGCACACTGTCCTAACAACTTTTTTTAAATTATGTTTTATTATTTGATTGTTTTGTACATAGATCAGTTCCTATAAAACTATACATATGCAGAGGTGGCTTAACATATAATACTTAACCTAACTTAACTCTAATACAGCGGTTGAGGAAACCATGATGGCACCCCGTAGATATTATTCTAGGTCTGAAAATATTTTACAAAATATGTGGAATGAATATTTATTTTTGATGCGAGTGGAATGAGTGGGGTTTTTACAAAGGTTGTACGAGAATAATGTTTGTATATGGTGAATAGTAGAGACGAACGTATGGGATAGGTAAGTAATTTGGTGAATGATGACGTCCAGGTTGAATTCATTATGTAATTGATGATTTGATATGAACCAGGGTGCGTTAGTGATGGTACGTAGAAATTGGTTCTGTACTATTTGAATATTGTTGATGTTTGTTTTTGCAGCATTAATCCATACTGGATAGGCATAGAGAAGAGTCGGTCTGATTATTGTTTTGTAGATTATTGTTGCTGTCATGTATGGAAGGTATTAGTGATTTTATTAATTTTTTTTTTTAATTTTTTTTTAATTAAGGCCAACCTAAATATTTAATGGGTTTGTTTGAGGGGCCATGGGATGGGCTCGTTATTTAATTAATTGGGGCAACTTTGTCAATAACCACATTATTACTACTGTTGTACCTGCAGGATTCAGGGTGAATTACACATTCATGTTTATAAGTGATTTACTGTCACCATAACAAATACATTGAAACTAAGTAACAAATAACTGTACAATTTTCATAACGGTGTTCTTGCCGTATAGTGGCTTATCACCGGCAGCGGTGTTAACATAATAACTTAAATAGGTTAAATAAACATGTTAGTGATTTATTGTTATTTAATTGGTAATTAATTGCCACAATTAGGAAATTAATTGCCACGTATTTTCGGAGCGAAAACGAGTGTGAGATAGCTTGACACTGGCTGACACCCAGCTCACACCTTTTGGTCGTCACGAAAATACGTAGCAACTAATTGCAAAATTGTGCCAATTAATTAGCAATAAATTTTTTTCAGGGTTTCCGTCGAGCTACGTTCCGAATTTAACTTATGGGTGAGCGGGCTCGCGTCAAGCCATTCAAACGCGTTTTCGCACCGAAAATATGTGGCAACTATTTGAATTTTGTGGCATTTAAATAGCAATAAATCATTTGACATTTTTCTTTCCGGTGTGCTCACATGGCTGTTTCAACTCGACACACGTACACTTCAGAGCTTTTGGTCGCCCTCCGCTCTGGAGCGGCCTGACCTGCTTCCTGGGAATCGAATCAACTCCGCAAATACGGCAAGAATGTACCAGAATAAGCGTCTGCCAGGCAGTGAGTAGGTATTAGGGTAGAGGAAAGATGTAGTCTATGGGATTAGCATCAGCAAATTCAATGCCACTTTCGGTTCTATTAGTTTAAAGTGTTCAATATCACGCCACAGAACTCACCTGTAGAATTCAATCGATACATTAGTAACAATCACTTAAGATATTTACTTTACCAGGGGTTGTTGGGTACATTGTTTTTAAAATAAATTTATTGTTGAATGAAAATCAATTCTCATTCACAGGATCACTTCCGAGTACAAGTACCTGGTGCGCTTAGGCGAAGATTTCTCCATGTATGTTTGTAGGACAAGACTAGATTTCAAACTAGTGATCAATTAAGATTGCAATTCAATAATGTTCACTCACAGTCTATATTTCCCAGCGACTCTAAGGTCTATAAGTAAAGATTTTGTTTTGACCTCATTCGATCAACTTCTAGAAAGTGTAAGAGTTTTTAGGATAACTCCACTTCTTTCAAATGTGTAGATTTGGACCCATTTGAAGTACACTACTAAAACTAGTACACGACTATTTCTAATTCTAACTACTATTTCTATATTACAGCTATACTAACTACAATTTGTGAACCATTACAAATATTGTTTTAACTGTAATTTTAACATACTACTTGTAATATATTAATGCTTTCTTTCGACTATCCAAGAACTACAAAGACTTTGAAGAATTATTTGCACATTTGTAATAATTATTTGTATTAATTCTATAAAGATGATTAAACTCTTAATATTTACGAGAGATTCTATTGATTATAATAAGTCGAAGACACATGAATAATATAAGAGAAAACACAGAACGAAAACGAAAAGATTCGAATGAAAGAATCATGTATATAATAATGCATACGTTGTTAATTTTTACAGTACAGTTCATTTGCCAGATAGGAATATATTGAATTGTAAAGGGTCTTCTGAAATCAAGAATCTTAGAGTAATTTAGTGTGACATATTGCATATGACCAAAAACGGAACTAATAAGGTCTAAAATGAACTTATTATAGTTATAATAACAGATTTCAGACTTCAGTTTTGTATTGAAAAAAATTTTTTTTTTTTATTTTTAACAGTTTTATTAGCTTCAAAATCATACAAATAAGCGAGACATCGTAACCCAACTGCGTTTTGAACCAGAAATATCTTAAAATTGTAATTGACTTATTTTCACTCAGAGTCGAGTGAAAAAACTGTCAAATCTGTACATTTTTTGTGCTTCACTGTTTGATCTGTACTCTCAGATCTGTACATATCTATATTCACATCCTTACATTTTTCTTTCTCGCCTATTGCTTATTTTGTGAAACGACGTACCTTCACACATGTTCACGCAATGCACGCAACCCTTTTATTTATGTAAATAGATTGCAACTGGACTCTGAATCAAATACAGGGAAAACCGAGAATCCTGTTCGCTGCTGGCGTAGTTTATGATCTTGCGATTTAAAAAGAGTTTTGTAAGGTAACTGTGCAACTTGATGCATTAATTTATCTACAGCGCATCAACCTCGCGCCTTGATATGCTCACGAGGTCAGTGTAAGCGTCATAGTCTTTTTGTGAAGGGTCTGGAGATTGCATCTCGTATGACCATTCTCGGCAAGCGATGTGCAGCTTTAAGTCAGCGTTGCCAGGTCACTCAGGCGAGAGTGGAAAAGCAGTGGGAAGAGAACGGCGGAAAGAATTCATTTGTAGTTTTTAAAAAAGATTGCCAGGTTGTGATAACTGTACAATTTGTTTATTTTAAAATAAAAAGAACATTGGACTCATGTGAAAACTAGGTACTTTGTACATAATTGTTTTTCAAATGAAAACTACTTCGTAGCAGAACTAATTTAGAACGGTTCATCTGTGAACTATTGTTTACAGCATTACAGGGCCGATACTGTGCGAGACCATTTTATTATTGCTTAGAGTGGAGATCAATTTACTTAGAAAATCAAACAGTCCCTTTACACAAAATTTTATCGTGAGATTCTTTCTGTATTTTTCCTTCAACTTAATTGTACGTAGATTTCGTGTTTCTCACTTTTCTGACCACTCATGCTACGGAGGGCTCTACTAAATGCCGAACGAAATTACGGAGAGATGTGGCTCAAAACATCAACTGTTACTCGGCAGTGCCTCTGATCGGGAAGTGCGAGGTTCGAGACCAGTTTGGTGTTTTGTCGCTGTCTGGAAGAGAATTCTAGCGACTGGCCACTCTGATCTTTATTTTTCCGTGGTTTCTCCGATCAATACCACGCGAATGCCTGAGCAGTATGCTAACAAACAGACCATGGACCGCGCCAATCTTTCCTTTCTCATCTTTATCCTATCCTCACCCATTACGTACACAAACATTTACATGCACTACACCAAGATACCGGTCGGGAGCTCAGAGCTTGTCCCGGCTGGGGGTGGGGTGGTTGGTGAAAACCAGGAAACGGTCGGTGCTGATCTCACCATGTAACGAGGGAAGATTACCACCACATCCCGAGGGAAAACATGCACTACACTTACGAGATGAACGACCTTAGCCGCCGACGCGTCTGGAATCATCAATCAATCAACGAAACAAAATTTTCAAAAGTGTTTAAGAGGTTAAAAAGATCTCGTTTGTATAACACGTAGAAACAAGAGACCCAGCTGTTCCCTTTCTTTTCCTCTTCCCCCCACGTCTCAGTTGCCCGCTTACAGGTTTTTGTGCCGACGGTTTCTGATAAATTGCCAAAGATCCAAAAGATCCAAAGATCCAATCCATTTAGCGTGTTATACGTTAGAGATGATGTGATTCAGTAAGTGTCTTAGGATATATGTTCGCGAAATTGCATCTCACGCTTCAGTGTCCAGGAGAATCTGGGATCGTGAGCCAATGGTGGAGTATGTCAGACTCCAGCTAAGCTGTCGGGTGAAACCGACAGCTCACTGGATTTATATTTTTTTATTTATTTTTACGTCAAAAAACAGTTAAAAACTGCATATGACGTGCTATGGGGAAAAATGAATTGTGTGCACATTTTCAAAATTCTGTGATCCCTACACTAAGTCATATACTACTTAAATTTTGAATTTTGAAAGGGAGAAAAAAAAACTCCCATGTAATAAAATCTATTTTCAAGGATAAATAAGAATAAATTTTGAATTTTGAAAAGGAGAAAAAAAAACATGTAATAAAATCTATTTTCAAGGATAAATAAGAATAAATTTTGGTTTTTTGTAATAAAATCTATTTTCAAGGATAAATAAAGCCGCGACAACATGGAAAAGATAATTTGAATAATTGTATTTCCCACTGAATTCTAGAAGACGTGCACAGAAAATGAAGTTACATTTATGTCCAAGAAGCAAAACAAGGGGCCATCTCAGCATTTGCTCAATGGATCAGGGAAACTGGACGAAAAACCTGATGGGTGAAAATCATGGAGATTGGTTCCTATAATTTAGTCTTCCGCACGTAATCCTCTGAACATTTCCAGACGGATGCCGGAGGAACACTTTAAATAGCTTTGCTTTCAACGCGCGTAATCCTTATTTTGTTCACCCCAATGAAAAGGGGAAAGTTTCCGACTGGCAGTAAGTACTAGAGGGGAAAGACATAAAACGCGAATCGATGTTAGAAATTTCAGATATAAGAAAAATTTAAGAATCATTAAATGAATTCCGAGGCATATCACAGGATATATTTGCATTTACTTTATTAGAAGTACAATAACTTTGTTTTTCATGACGACCAGAAGCAGTAACATTGAATTTTCATTGCAACCATAATAGTTTTGGGCGTGTTAATGTGTTATTAAATCCCTAGAATGTAACTTGTTCAGTACATTATAGCTTCACTTTGGGGCCGTTATGAAGATCATCTTGTTCTTGTGGTTCTCAAATCGTGATCTCTATAAGAGGCTATTGGGTTTCGTTGCGAGGTCAAACAACTTTCAATTAATTTCCCTCTACATAATCGAAATTTTGATACAAGGTAATAAAACATTAATGATCAGTAAGAGTTGACTAAAACCTCTAATCCTCTGTAATCAACTCTTGAGTTAATTCGTTTCCCAGACTCATCGACAGAAAGGCTACCTATGCAAGAGCTGAGTTTGAAGAGCAGTCTGACGACGAAGAAAATAATGTTTACTTGAGGAAAGGCGCTTCGAGAAAATGATACAATTGAATTTTATAATAATTTTAAAAAGTGCCATGTTTGGAATAAAATTCTAAGTTACTACAGTAATATTTTCCTAATCGCGTTTCACTTTATGTTTTGATCTCTTAATCTCACAAATTAAATAAATAAATAAATAAATAAACAAATAAATAAAAAATAAATAAAAAATAAATAAATAAATAAATAAATAAATAAATAAATAAATAAATAAATAAATAAATAAATAAATAAATAAATAAATAAATAAATAAATAAATAAATAAATAAATAAATAAATAAATAAATAAATAAATAAAATTTCAGCGAGAGACAATATGAAGATAAGAAGTGGCGAAATTTAATTTTCGCATTGAATTAATTAAATAAAATTTGGTATTTTCTGCTCCGTTGTTTGGAAAGATTTAAAAAAGATTCTTCAGAAGCGGTAACGCGCTTTTTCTTGAACATGGTGATTTAAGCTTATAAAACATGGACAAAAGTACTTTTTATACGGATTAATAATTAAGGTGATTAAACTAATCGTGGTTTTATATATTTAAACCCGTTATTCAATTACATGACATCGTCATATCTACATGATAAATCATAGTAAGTATTAGTCAATTTGTTTGCGTTGTATTATGCGATTGCTGTACCAAAATGGTGACCTGAACCTTTGTTAGAATACTAGTATTTCTTTAAAGCTTGCTTTCAATAATGCAAGGAGGGAAATAGTGAATATTTTCATTAACTACAACCTGATTCTATGAGATTAACGACAATTTGAGCCGATAATGAAGAATTTAAATTAATTGCCAGTAATCTCTAGTTTTGGGGAATCTCTCTCCTTCTCATCACTTACTCTTATCACTAATTTAAAACTTTTGTGATGGTTCACATGGTAAATGTTTGAGAGGGGCACTTTAGTTCTGTAAGATTTGTACCAAAAGTCAATTGTGACAACAATTGATTATATTGATAAGATAAGAATGATACCAAAGGCTTATGGCACTAAAATCCAAGGATACATTTGAATTTCACGTGATAGGCTAACTCGCTAAATCTAGAAGAAGGTCTTCTAGACTTCCCTTCTCCGATTGCCATCCACCTTCGAGGCGTGAATCCCCGCGAGAGCGTCTTTTAGAAAGGGAAGGTTCGGCGTGAACGCTAAGAGAGCAGCGAGTGCGGCGGCTGGGGGTGGGCAGGGGGCGGGGGCGATGGAATGCCAGGGCGGGCGCGTGCCGGAGCATCGCCGGCGCCGGCGGCGGCGGGGCGGTGCTAGGAGGGCGGATAGCTCTCGCGCGCGAAGGCCGCCCGGTCGCCCCGTCGCCCCCGTGCACCGAAGCTCCGCGTCGCGGAAGCGCCCAGCTCACGCGCGTATCCCGCTTCTCCCCCCTTCTCCTTTCCCTTCCACCTTCCGCGCAAGACGTAGTATCTATCCGGTGGCTGCAACTCGGTAGCTTGCGGTGCACCCCCAGCTGAAGGTTCAATCATCACCATTTCAATTATCGTTATGAATTAAGTTAATTTAGCTATTTCCGGTAAAGTTCATTCTTGAAGGTCATCTCTTAGTCGGACTCTCTACTTTTTTTAAGTGGTCTCTATTATTAAGTCTGTTCAAAACTATGTCATTGTTTATCCTTTTGTAATTTCGTATTTAATCCCCATCTATTTGTAGGCTCTTGGCTGTTTTCCGTAAACTGTAAATTCCCCGTTCTCTTATTTCTTCGTTTCTGATTTTATCTTTACACTGCGAGATACTATTTTATAATGAAATACTATAAAATGTGAGCAAGCAAAGAGATTTTGACTCATAATGAAAGACATTTCTGGATAACAAGATGTGGTCTTAAATATTGGATGTATGAACAGTATCAAACGATACGTTTACTTTCATGTTTGCTACAAATGAAGAACCAGAGCTTTTCATTGTTGGATCATATGGTACTATTTCACTATAAAACTTGCACTCTGTTTGTGAGTAAGCGTTTACAAGGATCTTCAAATGCAGATACATTTTTAGAACTGATAGGAAACCTTCGTATCTATGCCTTATTTAATATTTTTCTTAGCTTCATTTACACCGTTTCATTCATTTGTAGTTTTCAGTCTTATGAGTAATATATTAGATTTTCCCTCGAATCTCGTAATACTTTTCCAGAAAATTTTGAAAATATCATAAGAGCTTCTGGTAACCCCCAATGTTAAAGTTTTCTAATGTTCTTCCAAATGACAGAATACAATTTTACTCCTGACATGTTTACCACGTTTAAGCTCATTTCTCAAAAGATTTGAATCTAATGGAGTTATGCGTGACACATTCAGGCAAGACGACATCCCGATTTTCGTTTACAGAATGGCGCGTCTCCTCCTGCATCGATCTATAACATCTTTGGAACAGAACTGATGAACCTTAACCTTGACGAGTGTGCGATGTTACAGCTCATTAAACGCGCATTTTACGTTCGGAAAACGTCGAGTGACGCCACATTCTAGGCACAGTTGTCAAAGTTTCGGCCGTCATACTGCGACCTTCCTCATGGCAACATCTTATTGTTGAGGCATTCATTTTGTCCCTATTCTACAGCATATGGAGGAAAAGTTACAATAGTAAGAGAAGGTGGGTGAAAGTGGAACTACGGAGTAAAGTGGAATTTGCATTTAAAACCAAAAGATTTGGAGCTTTTCAGTTTTAAAACAAGAATTTTGTATTGGCACGACTTTGCGAAAGGTCACTGAGCTAGCATATCAGAAGAGCGAATTATTGCTGTTTTTTCTGATTTTCCTCTGTGCCTTACAAAAACCAAAGTAATTAAAACTCTTTGGCATAAAAGAAGTACGAATGTATTTGTTTTAGTACCTTGGTTTTTAAAAAAAATTAATGTGATTGTTTTTAACCATTTTGTGCAGAGTCGAAGGGGGTAAAGTGGAAAGTTACTTTTCCATTTTGCCCCTGCATTTTTGAGTGCATATTATTACAGCTATAATTGTTTGTTTTAGGAGTAGGTAAATTTTATGTTACCTGTCAGTACCTTTTACTTAAAAACCGTGAAGGACTAACATCGAAATCACCCAGGCAAAGCTGTAACTATCCATGAAGTCAGTACTCTCTTTGGAGAAGCATTTGTAATTGCAGCCATGCCCAAGAATGCTTTCTCTGGATTTAGAAACGCATGAATATACCCTCAAAAATTTTCTGATGATGTTTTTGCTCTAGTAGAAGCAACAAATAGTGAACTGTCTGCAGAATCTTGGAAAGCTACATTGGAAGCTACATCTATTACGATATCGGTGTAGGCAGTCCCTGATAGTTGCTCCTGAAGAAATTCTTCCTGTGCCAAAATCAAGACCAAATTCGAGTTAGTCCACCCGGAAAACTGGGAAAACTGTCATGACAACATTCTTATTTGAGAGATCTTATATCTTCTGCCAAGGGACCACTTTAAAAAACATAAAACGGTAACAATGAAGCTATCCACGAAGAGATAAAATAAATTTTCATTACAACAGTATATGATTTTTTAAAATTCTAATTTATATTATGTAACAATATTTGTTTAAGCAGTAAACATTATTTCCTAATCGGCTTCGTTTCACTATGCACGAATGGTGGGATAAAGTGGAAAAATTGCAGACTTCCAGAAAATTAAAAAATGTTTTCTAAAACAGCTCAGTTTTACTACAACCACCACAGACTTTCTATATGTTATACAAATGGTATCTAATAAATTTTTAAGTATGTATCGATATTTTCAAAACAAAACCACACTTTGCTCCACGTTCCCCTACCACGCAGCGTGGAGGTAGGATGAGATCAGGCGGCTATTGTCTGCTAGACTGTAAACAAACAGTCTCTGTGCGCGTACCCACGGATACGTGGCCTTCCTCTGCAGGCATTGCACTCTTCACCACCCCACTTGGCTGCACTCAACAGAAGAGAATGTGTGTGTGTTGTGCGCAGTGTATTTTCTTACTGTAGTAGTCGCTTGATTGTTACTGATTCCGAGCGCGTCAACTACTATGGTCATTAGATCCGTAAGTGAAGTGTTTGTTTTTGCTCGGGAGGTGACGGTCGTCTTCCCCCTCTGAATGGCCAGATCCATCGCCGACCTACAGTCGCCTAACGTGGTTTTCTCCCACCAGCGGGGTCCCGCCCCAGCCGGGGCAAGTTGTAAGTCCCCGGTCGGTTTCCCGACATGAGTGGTAGTGTAGTGCATGTCAGGGTAAGTGTGTGTAAGGGATGAGGATAGGACAAGGAGGAGGAAGGAAAGGTCGCGCGCGGTCCGTGGTCCGCCTGTTAGGATACTTTTTCGGCATTTGCCTGGTGTTGATCGGAGAACCCACGAAAAACTACCAATCAGAGCAACCGGACCCTAAAATTCTCCCCCAGACAGCGACTGCATTCGACCTAGTATCGAAAATCCTGTCGCCGTCGGGACTAGAACCAAGGACCTTCCGGTCAGACGCGCTGCAGTGACAGTTGAAGCACTGAGCCACCGTTCCCGGTCTGTAATAGTCGGTTGTTAGAAGTCGGCGTACGTTGTAAAACTATTTCTATATGTAACTTTGTAGATAGATATGGATATGTACGAACTCATCTCTTCACTCACATTATCATGGAATTACGAAATCTGTGGAGTTTCTGTATTTCTCATTTTGTATTTAAAAACTGGAAATAGGTCAATATCTCTTAAATAAAAGGGCTGTAGGATAAATACTATAGACTAATATTACAAATGTCCTTGAATGCCCTTGCATTTGTTTTAGTAAAACCATACCTCAATATCTGTTCAGGACTTCTTTTAGTAAATATCTTACTTGCATCACCTTTATTAAATAAGAATTAAATTCAAAAATGTCTATAGCAATGTAATTTTTGGAAGAGTAGTTTTTTTTTAATATAATTATTAGCACAAAAACACATTTCAAGCTAGTGATATTATTTTAAACGTAGTCACTTTCAGTTTAATTTAATTATTACTTAAATATATTTAAAAAATAATAAATGCTCAGAATTAATGAATTATAACTTTTCAAGAGGAAATTCATTAATTCGAAATTACCGACCCAGTAAATAAATTTTGCAATATTGGTTTTCATTAGTATAACGGAGAAACGTTTTCTATGGTGTATAAGAATATCGTCCCAGAAATAACACTCATCAAAATTTAGATATGTTCGTTACCTGTTTCTCCCCGCTGTGTTCATTTCAAATGCGCTTTCGTCTTCCAGCTCTTCAGTGAACGCCCATCCAGAAGAACCGTGTTACAGCTCTGCTCTTACGACCTCGCTAGTCGGCGAATAAGCGTTTAACGGCTTTCTTCGCGGTACTTTTGCCGTCTTAGCGTGAAAGTATCTCGAGCGAGCTGAGATGATGCTAACCATGAGCAAACTTGTTCTGGATAACTCTCAGTCTTTGTTGTTGTTTTTTTCAAATGGTGGTTGAAGTCCAGGAAACCTTGTCTGTTTTCTGAGAAAGCCATGACACTAGCTAAAACGCTGTTGCCTGACCCTGTATCTGATGGTCAAGAAAATAGTCATATTTTCACATTTCTAGATTATTTTTTGTTACTCGCTGTGGTGAAATAAGTACATTTTATTCCTAAAAGTACTTTACTTGCCACTAAACTGTTTTATAACGATTACCGTACAACTTATTTATATTTTAAAGCTATAAAGTATTTTTGAATGCCACATCCGTGAATGTTTATGTGAGATTACCGTTCACCACAGAGTAGAGAAACAAATAGCAGAAAACAAGCTTACCAAATATTTATTTTTATTTTTAGAAAACACTCATTGAGAGTTATTTTTAACGAACTGACGTTTGTTGATAAACACATTCACGTTCTTGGCAGACAAGTATATTGCATTTTAAGCATTCATTTCTTGTCTTATTTTGTCCTTTCACCTATGGGACACACTCTATCTTAAACGTTTTGAATCTTTTGGAGCAAATATCTAAGTTATTTGCCACATTAATGTTCAAGATACCTTATAAACTAAGTTGCAGTGATAAGAGTTTGTGAAATCTTCTACGAGTATGTACACGATTTAGATGTATGCTATATTAATTAAAAATGTCCTTCGTTATTTTTTCAACTGTTTTTTTATTCCACATAGGATCATGCCATTTATTTCTACTTGGTCTATCACATAATAAAAACGCATTAGGCACCTTGTTTTGCCAGCAAATGTGTAATTATTTACTGTTAATACAAAGCTGTCAACTGCTACTTTTGTACTGTAACAGTAGTCAATTATTTCTGATTTGCTCGTATGCTGGTTTATGCTTTATCAGAAAGCCTAATTGTGAATAAACACAGCCTTCACGAGTAAAAAAAAATTAACAGGTTTTGATTTTTGGGAGGTACACGAACAAAAACGAATGAAAAGGTATTTCGTTACCTCAACTTAGCTTAATTTTTTATTCAGAAGTGAAAAACGAACAAAAATCTGGTGTGGATGAACACTAATCTCAAAGAAGAATGCACACAATTTTACGCATGCAAATTTTTCGTTCATGAAAACAGCAAAAGAAAAATAAGACGTGGCGCAATATATTCGTTATCTCATATCTTTTCTATGGATAAGAAAACTTATTTTTGTACTCCAAATCCTCCATTCCTTAAACAGTGATGTCCGCAGATTCCATCGTATTAGAAATATTTTCATCCGAAAGTTCTGCTACTGATCTCCAAATCAAGAAAGAGTGTCGTGAGATATGTAGGTTTCTTTGTAAACAGATAAATTAAGACTAAAGGAATATGTTAACATCTGTTATATCCTGATTAATATTAATAATATGACTAGTTGGTAGTGTTATTCAACAACCTTTCTTATTAATATTTGTTTTAATGAAATGTAATTCTATAGTTTTTCACTTTTAACGATTTTTAGGATCGTAGACCCAAAGTTACAATTTTTTAACAAAGACTCCAGAAGGAGTCGAAACGCTAAATAAATTATTTAAATATACTATAAAGGTGTCTGTTGTAAAAATGTCAAACTATTAATATTTATAAAAGAATAATTTATGTAATTTTTATATATTATATATATTTATAGTGAATATTTATCAAGCATTCATAACCTAGGCATATTTCGAATGCATAATCAGGTTTTGAGAGGTTTTAAACGAGTTAAACACACGGTCTGGCGATATAACGGTGTTAGGTCATGCTAGTCTTATTACAAATCATTAATATTGAATAATAAAATGGTGTTTTTATTTAATGCATACTTTTTTTTTGTTTAGCTTTTTATTGAAGGTTATTTTTTACTCATAATAATTGATCAACTTCGCCTCAAACAAATTTGTTGAGCAGTTGGCTGTGAAATCGTTGAAATCCTCTTTACTGACTGTCATTTGTTACGTTAACCCCCTATTGTGAAATTATATTCTTTTTTAATTCAAATTCTTATATGTTTACCAAATGAATAAATAATATAATATTCTTGAACGGTATATGAGTCGCAAACACACACATTCCTGAACAAAAGTAATAACTTTATTTAAACGAGGGTCCATTCTATATGATATATTTTATTTCTTCTCGACATAAAAACTGGATCCATTAATATAAATCTTGTGAATCCTTCACGGTCAAAATGATGGTGTTTTATATCGCTTCGCATTTCAACTTAGTTATAGGTGTTAGAAATCCGATAAGAGTGTTTTATAGTTCAATTTACATTTTACATTATATTCAAAACCGTCATTTAGGGAAAGAGATTTTGAAAATAGTCCATTTCTTTCTTTCGAGTTCGTGTCTTAACGGTTTGTCATTTACCTTATCTTGCTTCGGATCCTTGCACGACTGAGAAAATTACAAATCGAGCTGCAGCTGGCGGCGTCCAGAAGCGGTAAATCTAACGTTCCCATCCGACCATCCTAGTCTCGTCGTGATTTGTAGTCGCTGCACCTGTAGAATTTGGTGCCAATGAAGGAAAACCTGTCCCAAGCTCCAATTAATTACATCGCTGCAGGAGGAGTCAAACTGGTTACGCAGGGGCCTTGTTCTTGCAGATCGGCAACGGCGGTCGACATAAGGCAGCCTTGCACATGCCAGCCGTATTCATTCATCACCACACGGCAAGGCGAAGCCTCTTACGGTTTACATTCTCCATGTGCCGCGTCGCTCTTAAAGAAAAAAAATGTCATCTAGAAGGTTTGATTATAAGTCGTCTCTCGCAACCATAGAGAAACGCTAGATCTACTGCTCGTTACCCGCGTTGACGAATGTTACTCACCACGTGTAAACACACGCATCAGAAACGCGAATGTAGATTGGCGAGTTGACTTGCGGTAAGCTGTTTTCTTCTCGGAGAAGGTACAACACGACCTTGGACCGAACCCCGAATCAGAAATAATCGCGCTGCCATTTGTCATTGTTACATCCACAAGAGCAGTGCGTTCGCCCAGAAAGTTAAGGTCGCCGGGCGCACGAGCGAATCATCTCGATTCACGCCGCCAGGTGGTCCTGTGGTCTGGTGGTCCAATGGGACGGATGGCCAGCCGGACCCACGTCGCGGACAGCGATCGCCTTTGCGTCATCACTCCGTCATTGCGCAGACTGGCACTCCTCACCACGATCCGTGGCGAGGAGAGAGACGGAGAGGGTGCTCAAAGGAGCGTCGAGAGAAACAAGAGTCGAGGCAAACATCTCGAGAGAGCGCTATGAAACGGCGCCCTCGCCAATTTAAATGTCGCACATGATGGAATGTTGCGAGAAACGTGGGTGGTGTTGGGGAAAATGCTGTTTGTTCTTGCGGAGCAACAAAGCTTGCGACTGTAACTTGGCTGCAGTTGTAATTCGAACTAATGGCAGAAAGATGAATTATGGTCTAGTAACAAACAGAGTTCATTTGTTTTTGTTTCTCATGCTTGGACTTTCGACAAGATGACTTGTCCGCATTCCTTTACTTGTGGCGATATTTTATGTCTTCCTCTTTACTAACATCCTTAGTTTTAATTTTTGTCCGTGTAAGGTTATGTTTTCATGAATAAAGTACTGACGTCATATTCCGAACGCAACTATTGTTATCGCTCAGGTTCATGTCCGACATATTGACTGATATTTTTACTTCATTTACATAATAAATTTAAAACGCAATACATTGATTGATTGATGAGTTGGCCTTCAAAATACTAGTGAATTGTACTAACACAATGTTTTACTTTATCACTTTCATTCATTTAGAAATGTGTATTTTGAAATTGAAAACAGGTCTCTCCTCAATTGTCCAAAGCGGGAAGCAGGAAGCTTGATATTCCAAAGACAGTACTCTACCATTTTTTACTCCTGTCAACTTTCCCTTACAGCATAGGATTACAAACCTTAAGCCGGAGAAGTACGTCATTCACTCAAGCTTCCGCGTGGAGATATTGAGAAAAATAGCTGAAAAGAATGAATGTGTGTGTATACGAAGCTTGAATTTAGATGTTCATCAATTTGGAAATTCTAAAAACGATTAATTATATTAATTTAAATATACTCACTGGGTATTCACACTTCTTTATTATCTCAATACAGATTGTGCTTCACATTAACAAAAATATTATAGAAAAGTGATCCAATGATATCAAAATTATTTGTCGGTGTAATATGTTTACTTATCATCTCAACATCTCGTTTCATTGCCACTATTATGATTTTTTATTTCTTCATTTTTTTGCTTCCTTGGTTAAAAACTTTACTAAAGTAATTTCTTTTAGTTCATAATTGAACAAGGGAGGAACCAGCTTCTTTGGTGACGAGCTGAGAGCAAGCAAAAAAAATCATTACAATGTAAGTTTGAGCACATAATTCAGCACTAATTAGTTAGTAACTGGCATATTATGCATATTTGTTTTCATGTGATCTCCATGAAAAGTATTAAATTAATTTCGAAAGTGAATTGTATAGTTTTATTTACAAAATTTAAATTATAGTAAATAAAAAGATGCACAGAACGCTAGCATACATAACGGAACTATGTAATTTATAGTTCAATAGAAAATTTGAGACGTATTCAAGGCCGCGAAGATTTATGAGCATGCCTAACGGAATTATGTAAATTAGAGCTCAATAGAAAAATTGAGACGTATTCAAGGCCGCGATGATTGAAAATGTGATAAAAAATATTCATACAAATTGCTACAATCTAATTGTTGAGTGACCTTTCTATTTTTAACTCTTTTAATCACAGTGGAGAAGTTTATTTTGCATGTACAAATTGTTATACTCAAGGGCTGCTCAATGCAAGATTTCAGGCTGCACGCGTACCAATTCCCTTTCTCTAGACTAGACTCATTTACCTCTCTTTTCTCCTCTGTCAGCTATGCGAGCAGTGCCTCCTCTCTCCTCCTCCCCCTGACTCGACAAGGAGGGAACCGTACTGGTTATCCGAAAAAGAGCTCACTTAAGAACCCTAGTTTTATTTTAAATTCCTACTGTCTTTTGAACATCATGAATTTTAACAAGAACATATTAAAATAACATTAAGTAACACTGACTTTTAAATTGTCTTTTTGCATCTTACCCTGTCCACCAATGAAATATCAGCGGATGGTGCATATGACTGCAATATGCGGTAGCGCGGCGTAAAATGAAGTGGCACGGTGCCATTGGTCGGTGCGAACGCCGCGTTGCGCTACCTGCGAACATCGTGCTGAGCCTCGCGCAGAACTTCACGGCCTACCAACTCCCTCTTGAAACGGTGGATAAAATTACAGAGCGCAAGGAGAGGAGTGTTTGCATCGCCAGGTGAGGATCTACGTACAGTTTGTCAAATCTGTAGGATTAAAATTTTACGTATTTATGGAACATTTGAAATTCACGGGTATCAACTATTTGCGATAATATCATGATGAAAGAATGCGGCTATGTAAAGCGTAAACATTTGGCTCCGAGTGCGCTTTCTAGAACACTACCACTCAGGCTTGCCTACGCATCGTCTCCGTAACGTTGGAAGTAGTACGTCTTCTGGTTCTTTCAAGAAAGTACAATGATAAAATGCGCCCAAGTAAGCGTTGCCATCTGCGAAGTTAGATAGCCTGGGTTTTCGAGGTCGCCAGGACTGAAGAGTTGTGGCTGTCACGATTTGCAGGGTCGCTGTTTAGAATCACGCCTTGGGCATAGATGTTTATGTCTTTATTCGTAGAATTATACATATCCGTGTCATTGGTCTAGGACTTTATTTCCTCGCAATTGACAATTATGGATGAACTAGTTTTGTTAGAAAGCAGCCTTCGGAGAAAAAAAAAATTGAATGGGAGTACGGGTGTAGGTGGGTCAGGTCATAATTGATATCAGTGCAGTGTTTCTGACCGGGAGGTTCTAGGTTCGAGTCCTGGTGGTAGATTTTCGACACTAGGTAGGTCCAATTCAACTGCCATCTGGAGGAGAATTCTATTGGCCAGCACTCTCTTCGGTACATTCCCGTGGTTTCCTCTATAAGTAGCAGGCGAATGCCGGAGCAGTACCATAGCAAACAGGTTACGGATCGCACGCGATCTTTCCTTTCTCTTCCTTGGCATATACTCACCTCTGACTTACACACTCTTACTCTTACATGCACTACACTACTGCACATGCCGAGAGACCCGTCGGGAGCTTAAAGGTTGTCCCGGCGGGTGCCGCGTGGGCGGAAGATGTATGGATGGGGAAAACCCCGCATATTGAAGGATATATCGACGCTGAATCTCACCATCCAGCGGGGGAAGATCATAGCCACTTCCCGTCATTACAAAAACATGCTCTTCATTTACGAGACTAATGCCTAAGCCGTTGACGCGCGTGGAATCTCTAATGAATCTTAGACTGGGAGTTGAAAGGCGCTGGCGCAGGGTGTGGCAGCGCGGGTCCGAAATCGCGGCCCCGCCCGGTCCGGGAGGCGTTGCGGGGACCTTGGCCGCGCGCGCGCACGACTGCCGAGGAGCTTCCCGGGCGTTGGAGCTCTCCGCGCCGCACGACCGCGGAGGTTCCCCGCTCGGGCGGGCGTTGAAGTCTCCGGACGCGACCCGCTCACGTCGCTCACGATTCGCGTGTTTATGGGGTAACGGGGACTTAGCGTCGTTTCACCGCCGTTTACGGCGCGATGTTTAAGCGCGGCGACGAGATTCGCTACTCCCTATTCTGGTTCGCGCCGTAAAATGACGGGTTGATGAGTCATGCGACCTCTCTGGCTTGTAACAATAATTCGAATTGAATGTTTATATATATCATGTAATGTTTTCTTGTTGTGGAAGTTGATTGTAAGAAATTGGAAGTGCAATTTCTTTTTCAATGCTAGTATGTTATTAAATGTCGTACGACCTTATCGATCCATACATTGACTAATTCCAAAACAGATACACAGTCATTCGCATTTACATACGCAGAAAAGATTGGCTGAGTTTATATTTAGCCCGAGGAAAATAATATAAGCGTGGTATTATCACTCGTTGAATGTATATCACCACCTTCTGTCTTAAGAAGACGTGATGTGAGTTTTCAATTTTAATAGCAATTGTACCTTTTCACTTCATTTGCCCTGTTGTTAACCATACGTGTCGTTATCAGTATTGTATATGAATTATAAATAAAATGTCATCGACATCAATTACTTCTTTCTCAATAATTTATTACTCTTTATCGTTGACATGGACGATTTCATGAAATCTACGTAAATTCTCTTTCATTATTTTCCTGTCAGATGATCATTTGGAATTTAACCTTTAAAATTTGAGGGCAGTGTACTGGCTTACCCGCGACCTCTACACCTTCACGAACTTTCCGAGCTGTCAATGTTAAATGGATTGGTATTTACAAAGGAAGTCATGATGTCGTGACCGGCTCAACGATGAAACTCTCTTGAGAAACAATGAGAATATCACACGCGCCATTTGTAATGGGTTGACGCAGCACTTGTTCCAGTTAACTTGACATTGGTCTAGGAAGGAGTTGAAGTAATTACGTCATGATGAGATCTGGATGGGGGAAAGAAGAGGGCTCCGAACAAGTGTTTCTCGTTTTCCCCTGGCTCCAGCTAGTGGACGGGTGCTGTCAGGTTGCAGCGTTGAATGGTACCTCACGTTGGTAATGAAGTCGAGTAGATGGAGGCAAATAAAACAAGTTATTCTCTAGCATTCATTGAAACTAAACGCATCGTGACATTTTTCTGTTGTCATCGTTTCTCTACAGACGTCAATCATAAGAAGAAAATATTTGTTGTGTGAAGAGATTATTTCAAGATCACCATGTTATTTTTCGACGAGAAGACGTGCATTACTGAATAGACTTTGATCAAAGAAAACTGGAATATGATTCAGTTGAAATGGTCATCAATTTGCAGAGATGAATTTGTGTTAAGTAAATACTGTAAGGTCCTGCAATTAATTTTACTGAAAGAATGCTCTGAGTAATGATGCAAGGTATAAACACTGAAATATAGTTTTTCGAAGGTAAATTGATTGGCGGTGCTCAATTGTTAATGCAATTTCTCTTCTGTTAAAGGATTCCAAAATAATAGTATGTAGCCTCGACATTTTATGGGCGCTCAAATTTTATGTGCTCAACATTGTTTGTGATTATTTCTCAAGTGAGGCTGATGGAAAATATATTGTTGTACATTTTTGATTCGTAATTTATCCTAATTCAAAATAATATTTAAATTTTTCCTCTGATTACTCTTTTGACTAAATATTTTTCGAAAATATCGTTTATTACACACATTCGCAACGAAATAAAAAGATTATATATAATGCTCATTTAGAGAAGAAGAAAATGTACAAATTATTAGGAATGATTTTCAATGTTGGTTAACATTTGATAGCTGACCACAACACAATATACTCATTAAATTTTATCTAGAACATTTAATAACATTGTTATCCATAGTAATTAATGAAGAAAATTTGTTAATTATTTCAATAAACACTATCGCCTATTTTATTTTGTAATTTGACATCACCTTGCCGATTCCAATAATATATTGGAATCAACAAGGTGTATTCGGAACATGCCAATAATATATTGGCATGTTCCGAACTTTTTTTTTTTTTTTACGATTTCTCACTGGCTTGATATCTTCACAGAGAGCCGTCTGGCATACATGCTATCACTTTTTATTACATTTATTTTACGTCGCACCAACAGATTGCTTATTAGCGGCTAAATAAATACAATACGTGTTACATAGACAATATTAATTTTTTACAATAATGTACAATATTGGGTTACTTACAGTGATGATTATGGATACAAAAAAATAAACATGAAAATAACATCAATGATAAGTACTGTAGAAAGGAATAGGAGATTACATTATTCTAATACACTTAAATATTTCCCAAAACACCTATTTCAATACAAAATTTTATAATATGGCTTGATAAGTATTATCACTTAGAATTGAACTAAAACTTTCCTTATAAAAAATTGAGGTCTGACAGAACTGTACTGGGGAAATTCCTGGTGGACGTGATTAATGTTCAGCGAGCAATTGCAAGAGGGCTACCAATTTTATTGAAGACAATTTTCAAGATAATAGGAAGAAAATATAGATATTGCATTCAACCATTAGGTAATGTAATAATGGCTGAACATAAAGGTACCCAGAAAATTAAATAAGGATGATAGCGTGACGGTTAATTCCAGATCTAAATTTATTTTAATTGAAACTCTCTCTATTATTTCATTTTTTATGTGCTCGCAAGATTTGAGCAAGCAATATCTTTGATTGCGACATCTACTTTGCTGTTGTTTTACTTCATCATATATTGGTAAATGTCGACCTGGATGGCCGAGGTGGCTAAGAGCGAGTCCCGACTCAGCGCTTCGGTCCGAAGGGTCGCGGGTTCGAGTCCCACCTTGGGCATGGTTGTTTGTCCCTTGTCTTTGTATGTATGTGTTGTCGCGGAGGGCCTCGCGTTCTGCTGACCCCAGATCAGAGGAGCCCGCAAGTGTGTTGGTGTCTAGTGTATGGTCGAATATGCGTCCCATCGGGACGTCAAGGGTAACCGGCTGTCGGCTGGATAAAAACCTAGAAAGAAGAAGATATATTGGTAAAATAGACATAAGATAATTTTTAAAAAAAATATTATATCAATCATATTTAAAGACTTTTAGTATATGTGTGCGAATTTTTTAAAAAATTTAACAATGTTATTGTGGTTTTTTTTTTTTTAAAATTTAACCTTCTAAATGTTATGATTTTTTAATAAATATGAATGATCAAAATATGAAATTCAAAATGCCTAACAGGAACTTTGTTCGCATGAGCTTGGGATCAAAATTCGACCATAACCTTTGGTCGCGCGGTGGAGCAGTTCATGTGGCCGAGCGATTGCCGACACGCGGAGCAGATTCGCCGGTGACCTCTGACCCGTGACGAAGGGCAGAGCGCGGCCCGCAGCGGTGGCGCGGCGGCGGCGGCAGTGGCGGCGGCGGGGGGCGGGGGGGTGGGGCGGCGGAGGCGAGGGGTGGCGGGGGCGGTGAGAGGCGATTCAGGGTCGACTTCGCGGAAACGGCGGCTGCTCTTCGATGGCTCTCCCGATGACGTGAACGCTGTTGCCGGGTGATCGAAAACAAGCTACGAACGAAGGTAGTGAGCTACGTGGTAGAGAGCTGTCGTGACCAAAGAACATTCTTTTGTAAAAGAAAATATTTGTTCTTCAACAGTGATATTTTGTATGGGTTTTTATATGCTATTAATAATATATTTGGTGACGATTTTCGCAGTCGTTAGGGTAGTAACCTTCATTTCTGTAATGTTGATGTTGATATTGTCCCCTTCATTTTTAATTTTCATATTTGTAAAGTTCATTTTTTGAATTTAATCTGGGGCACAGCAAGCAAGAGTAAACTCTCTTCCAGAGATTTCAGTCCAAGACCTTAAGAATGATCGCAGCAGCGCCTTGGTTCATAACAAACGCAGCATTACACAAATACTTAAAAATGCCCACTGTCTTAGAAAGAATAGAATCAATCAGCTCAAACTATCTCCAGCGTCTTGAAAACCATCCAAATCACTTAGCCCTCAGCCTCCTTGACAATAGTGCAGATATCCATCGTCTAACCAGAACCTCACCCATACAACTCCCATACAGATACTCAAGAATTAACTGAAATATTATCACTACCAAATTATCAATTCCAATTGCTGCCAACCTAAAATAATAATAATTGTTTTTTGTTATAGTACGAAGAAGAAGATGAAGAATACCGATGGGATACCTTCACTACTAGTAATTGTCATAATAATTCTACAACAGACATCACATTTACTTATTATTTTGTAAAAAATAGATTGTAAATTTATCTTAAAATAAAAAAACCTTTTTTGAATTTATGCAGGGCGAAACGTATCCTGAAACGTATCGTATTCTGATATCTTGAATGTATACAAGAAATTTGTTTTGTTTAACAAAGCCAAATGTATTAGTGCAAGGTGAAGATGAGGAGTTGAAGTTTTTTTGTTTAAAGGTTGACATTTTGGACTGACTGATGTTTCAGTCACAATTTTTGTTTTTTTAAGATATTTTATTAATTTTAGTAAATGCTCCTGTAATAAGGAAGAACAGTTCAAATAAGACAGAAATTCACAAAAGAAAATTGATTTCATTGAAAATGATCTTTAATATGTGTCTCTCTGTATGGGTTAACACGATTTTCTATCGTAAAAAATAGCAAAAATATACAATAACAACGTCTTGAAAGGGACAGATACATGTTCTTATATTAATCCGAATTTTTCTCTATACTTTATTTAATTGTTTCGGTTTGATATATTTTGCTAAATATCAGTAAAAACAGTATGTGACATATGTAGGGTAAGTATACAAGTTTTTTCTTGAGCTCAAAAACCTCTTCACCACTTGTTAGCTATAAATAGTTGAAGTGTATAGAAGTAATAAAAAGCGAGGTTAGCAATATTTGGAAACTAGAATTTTCACTCCCAAATAATAGAAATCTTATTAGCATCAATAAACAAAGAGAATTTTATTTTTTGGTATTATTAGCAAATGAGTAAACCTGCCCCTATGTCTACTGCTGCCACAACTACAAATTTGAGGACAACGAAACATGAGCATAGTGAAGCTATATTTATGTCCAGAATTAAAAGACAAGACAATATGAGCATTTGCTCCATTGATCAGGTAAAGTGGACCAACACTTGACGGAGATGTGTTTTAAAAAAAATTTAAACGACTATAGAAAGAATCATAACATAACTCAGAATGTGTACAATTTGTTTGTAATAAAAATTTTATACTTTTTGCAACCGCAAATTATACATAGGACAGTCATGACTTCACTTATGTTGTCCACAAGTCCGCTCCAACTGCTTTCCTGGGTCAACACTACGTAAGTAATCTTACAGTATCAACTTTTATTTAATAATTTCTTTCAGAATAATAGTTATTACTGATTCTGTTTTTGGTAAAAGACTAGAAGCTTTTCTTCTGTTGAAAGTTCTATTACAATTTCCACAAAACTGACTACTATCCATGTATTATTTAATAAATATTTCCTAGGAATCTCTAAAAAGGCATAGTCTGTCCTCGAAACTTAATTAATACATACTCGTTGTCGTATATTTCATATTATTTTCAAATTAAGGAAGGGTTCCGTAATTGCACTTATATGAACAGGATTATGAATGACCCAGAAAGCATTTTAAAATTCGTTTCAGGATGTTCAGAGAATTGCTTCATAAGCCACTCAGCGAAGCAAAGGAGCAATTTAAACTCATCCAGGTGTGACTGCCCGAAACCACAAGAATCGGACTGACGTTAGAGATCGCGATGCCCTTTGTCTCGCATGTAGATCCCCGCGAAAGGTGAATGATGAGAAACGACCGGTCTGGCCTTGAACCGTTCCGCGAACGAGTGCACGCGCGACGGGACATTGAAAGTCGAACGGGGTGTTAGGAAACGGCAGCAGTAACAGGACCGCGGAACGACGAACGCAAAGGCGGTTCAGCGAAGCCGCAACCAGATAACGAGCGCGGCATCTGTTATTTATGAGCGACGCGTCGGTTCGCTCGCGCAGATCCGTCTTTCCCCACTACATCCTCCACGCCCTCGACGCCTCCGTTGCCTTTGAGGACTCTGCCGCCGCACCGCCACTCCGCCTTCTTTCGGCCCTCGACCCGCCCACTCCGCCTCCTTTCGGCTCTCGAACACGCCCACTCCGCCTCCTTTCGGCTATCGACACGCCCACTCCGCCTCCTTTCGGCCCTCGACCCGCCCACTCCGCCTCCTTTCGGCTCTCAACACGCCCACCCCGCCTTCTTTGAGGCCCTCGACTCGCCACTCCGCCTCCTATCGGTTCTCGACCCGCCCACTCCGCCTCCTTTCGGCCCTCGACCCGCCCACTCCGCCTCCCTTTCGGCCCTCGACCCGCCCACTCCGCCTCCTTTCGGCCCTCGACCCGCCCACTCCGCCTCCTTTCGGCTCTCGACACGCCCACCCGCCTCCTTTCGGCTCTCGACACGCCCTCCGCCTCCTTTCGGCCCTCGACCCGCCCATCCGCCTCCTTTCGGCTCTCGACACGCCCACCCCGCCTTCTTTCGGCCCTCGACCCGCCCACTCCGCCTCCTTCGGCTCTCGACCCGCCCACTCCGCCTCCTTCGGCTCTCGACCCGCCCACTCCGCCTCCTTTCGGCCCTCGACCCGCCCACTCCGCCTCCTTTCGGCTCTCGACACGCCCACCCCGCCTCCTTTCGGCTCTCGACGCGCCCACTCCGCTTGCTTTCGTTTCTCGACCCGCCCCTCCGCCTCCCTTCGGCTCTCGCACGCTCACTCCACCTCCTTTCGGCCCTCGACCCGCCCGCTCCGCCTCCTTTCGGTTCTCGACACGCCCCCCCGCCTCCTTTCGGCTCTCGACCCGCCCACCCCGCCTCCTTTCGGCTCTCGACGCGCCCACTTCGCCTCCTTTCGGCTCTCGACCCGCCCACTCCGCCTCCTTTCGGCTCTCGACCCGCCCACTCCGCCTCCTTTCGGCTCTCGACACGCCCTCCGCCTCCTTTCGGCTCTCGACGCGCCCACTCCCTTGCTTTCGGTTCTCGACCCGCCCACTCCCCCCCTTGGCTCTCGACCCGCCCTCCCCTCCTTTCGGCTCTCGACCGCCCCCGCCTCCTTTCGGCTCTCGACCGCCCACTCCGCCTCCTTTCGGCTCTCGACCCGCCCACTCCGCCTCCTTTCGGCCCTCGACCCGCCCCCTCCGCCTCCTTTCGGCTCTCGACCCGCCCACTCCGCCTCCTTTCGGCTCTCGACCCGCCCACTCCGCCTCCTTTCGGCTCTCGACCTCGACCTTTCGGCTCTCGACGCCCACTCCGCCTCCCTTGGCTGTCGACCCGCCCACTCCGCCCCTTCCGACACGGCTTCCCGCCTGGCTCCCTACCGGGCTCCCGACCCGGCTCCAGACCCGGCTCCAGACCCGGCTCCAAACCCGACTCCCGTCCCGGCTCCCGACCCTATCTCCTTTACACGTCCCCACTCCTTTTTCCTTGGGTGCCTGTGTTTTTAAACCATTATAGATAATTCAAATTTAAAGAAAAATATATCGTCAATATCTTGCTATGTAGAAAATATTTTATTATTTGTTTGCAAACAATATTTCATTTTGACCTATTGTACCTTTGGCTGTGCCATTTTTCTTAATCAGAAAAAAACACGTTCTTAAAGAGAAATTTCCTTTAATACATAAACGTGTTAATATCGCGTTTGTTATTACGTGTTCATTATCACGCTAGAAGTCTCCCCCTAAATACCACATACTAAGGAAATCGGATCATGATGCGATCCCTTGCGGATCACGAGTTATAATGCGGTAATCTAAAAATTAAACATTCTTCAACCTTCTAATCAATTTTTAGAGGATTCGTAAAAGAGTTAAATATTTCGAATTTGAGTTCCAAAATGAAGCTATTTTCACTTTTAAAACAGATATTTAAATAGTGAGATCATTGCAGTCATAGAAGCTGTTGCACAATCTGCCGCCCAGTAAGGTATAGGAAAGTATTCGTTACAAAAATAACAACTGTAAAGTCTCCGAATTTTCAGTTTAATTTTCCTGGAGAGCATATGGAGCAACATGACATGAACATGAGGGGCATGCGGTTGTAAGTATGAAAAAATGCAAGAGAACATGTAGGTAATAAGTTGGGAAAATTTATGTACGAGTATTTGGTATTTAGGGTGGGATTAATCACGTGTGCCAGCTAACAGTGTTCCCAAGCCTGGATCCTCTTTTTATTTTATTATCCACGCCTGGGGGTAAGAGAGATATATAGCGAATACGACGCATTCGCATCATCGTACCTCTTTATTCGGTATGCTTGAGCTTTATATTTAGACACACAGCAATAGACACTGCGACGCTTTGAATTAGAAAGCTACAGCTTCATTTTCGCTCCATCCTGGAATCGACTCAAGACAGTCTCACAGAAAGCTCGTTGTCCATGATCAACCACAGGGTTAATTGAGCACATGGGTAGAAAAATGGAAATATGTACAATTTATCATAACCCTTGTTATTTCATATTTCGCAGAGTGAATTATCATTTGGGAGCGGATTTCTGATTTTGCGCATTTTTGTCCATTGCTTCAGTGAGTAGATGAATAAAATTTCTCGACATTGGGAAACGATGACATATATACACATATGAAGTGTATTTTTTGCATATTTGCCTGATTTTTCCCGTTGTGCATATCGTGTAATTTTAGACGCATATTTTGCATATTTCGTTAAAACAGAACTTATCTATAAAACGTTTCACCTTTACATAGAATCTGTTATTTTGAGCGTTCATTGATTCGAAAGTGCTCGTCCCAGTTGGGGTTCTTTTTGTTTTCTGTAGATGATAAAATACTTATAGAAAATGTAGGATGTTTCTCGAAAACTATAATAACTACTAAATTAGTCTGTTGCAACAGAAACTGAAAGCCAACTATGGAGCCTCACGCTTTTTGATAGGTGTCCGCGATCTCAGGAAAAAACAATAAAAATTATGATTTTGATGGAAAACGTAAATGTTTGATTGTGTTTTCCGCCCTTCTCAAACTGCGCTTACCTCTGAATTCTCATACTCAGTGCGTCACTGCTTACCGCACAGCTGATGTATTGCAAAATTCGAGAACACTATTTTTGTTAAAATGTTTAATTTATTACACTGTTGTACGATATTATTTTATTGACTCTTCTTTAGCAGGGTAGATGTTTCAATTTTGAAAACCATTTTGTGTATTTTTGTCCGGCAGCATTTTTGCTGCTGAAGGTCACTACTTTTAAGCCAATTATCCGCTCATTTCTGCAAAACTACTTAGAGACGCAAATCGTTGTTAATTTTCTTGGTATAAAAAGCCAATAAGGAGTCATTGAATAGAAAAGTCTACACAGAAATCTTAATCTTGAGGAGCGTTACCTCACTTGTGCGGAAGTTTGCCTTGAGCAATAAATATCACGATAAGATGCGTCACCTGCTTACCATGAAAAGCCTGGCCTGGACTCGGGTCAAGACGCATAGCGATCCCTCTGCCGCTTTCCTTTTCGTCGCCCACACTAGCGCCATCTGCGACGCCCCCTCCCGCCATCCCTGTACGCGCTGCTCGCACGTTTCCTGTGTTACCTTGCTGGTGCTGACAAACAGCGCTGACAGATAGTGATGACAAATAGCATCTAAACTGATTATAGTGTAGGAGTAAATTTTATGCGAATTCAACCATACAAAATCATATAAAAGAAGACTTCCTTCATAACTACTTATCTACACTGCTGGCAGTGTAATCATGTTAAACTTTCCTGTCAATCTCTTGACTTTAGAAAAGAAAATCATTGTAACGATGTATTTATTTGGCACTGTGATTAAATTGTATAGTACTAAACCTGCACTTTATCATAGTTGCCACGTTAAATGATCAACATAATTCATAGATGAGATTCTAAATCTGGGTGGAATGGCTGATCAGTATGAATGGCACAGACTATCTCGTAGTAATGTTTTCTAATTTCCTTGGTGTAGACTGGCTTTACGATCTTGCCCCATCCTCTTGCCAGCTGCCGTCGTCCAAAGTACATTTTTTTGACATTTTCTTTACTTTCGGTTTCCTAATAGTAGAACCTAAATATTACTTTAAGAATATTAAAGAAGAATAAAACCTTGTCCTAAAGATAAATTTTCATTGTACAATTTTAAGCCGTTTTAAAGAAAATCTTCATTTTCTAAATGCGAAATTTGAAGCTCTTTCTCACAAGACTATTGAGATTACTAAAAATTTCATTTGCAGTAATTGGAAGCACTATCACTCACAGATGCAATAATCTTAACAAATCATTGGAAATATGCATATTAACGACGTGAGAAGTATTTTTTAAAAAATTTTTTTAAAAAAAATTAAAAAAATTTTTTTTAAAAATTGGAAAAGCTTAAAGAAAAATGTTGAGCCATTTTTGGGAAATTTTGTTTTTGTCATTTTTTACAATTGCAAATATTGCACGCTCTATTGCAAAAATTTCATTTTAAGGAAAATTTTATCTTCAATTTTATAATTGTAGGAAAGCGCTAGAAAAAATCAAACTTTTTCAATTTCGAAATTCTCAGTTAACTGTGAAAATCGGACCTATGCACTTTATATGTGTATTTTACTCTATTCTTACAAGAAATTTTAAAAAATTGAAGCTGCTTTTGAGAATATTTTGAAAATGTCCGGGGGGGTTCATGTAAAGTATTCGATATTTAAAGAATGTTTTTTGAAAATTTCAAAGCTTCAACTAGAGCCAGATGGACAGTGGTTTCTTGAATTTGGAAAAACGTCTACGCATGGTTTAGGTGCTAATGGTGTTCACAAACGGTCGGACGGACAGAGGGACGTTTTGACGCCAATTGACTTTTCGTTATCAAGGACACACAAAACAAGGATTCTGGCTACACTACGTGTTACAAGATTTCCCTCCTTAATTTATCAACTGGATATATCCCTTTTTTTGTTATCAGGGCCCGGAAATGAATTTTTTTCTGCCGAAAATCGGACGTTTTTTCGGATAGCATTACATACTTTTCTCTATTCTACGTATATTACTCCGTATATGCGTACGTATACAAGAAAGTAAAAAGTAATGTTTACTATTGAAATGTTTATACAACTAATGCCACAATGCCACAATTCCTAATATTTGAATAAATCTTATCCGCTTTCGTTCAGTCAATTTATTCTCTGCCTATTAATCTGATGATTTAGAGAATTTGTGATGCCTACTAAATGGTACGTACCTTTTACTCATATTAATAATTAATATCGGTTTATATGAAAAATTGTCCCGTTTCTGGCAAATTATTCACCCTAATGTTTACCTTTTTGAGGCTTTGTCCCCCCATTAACTATTTTCAAAAGGTAATGATGTTAGGACTATTTTTACTAAATCCAAAAACGCTTAACACGATCAATTGATCTACTAAATGGAATATTGCTTTTAACGGTTTTGGAAAGAAACTGTTATATCAATGAACAAAAGCTCTCTAATGAGCCTGGTTGATGCATTAATGAATTACAGATGCTAGATTGCTTATATTTATTGACACTCTTGCAATAATTCAACGATTATCACACATTTGCTAATTATAGTATTAAAGATGATAAATTGTATTTCTCGTCGAAGAAAAACAAAAAAAAAACAATCAATATAAAATAATAAGTATACTACTTACAGGGAGGCTCACGAGATGAGAAAAGCGGAATTAAATAAAACACGTGAATACATGCTCCAAGACGTTTCATCCAATTCCGCTTCATTCAACCCCTATGGCATAGTATCCAGATGTTTTAAAAAAATCTCGGAAGTAGGGTCCGCACCATCAGCCGGACGAGAAAGTGATGTGACTGAGGAAAAATCTCAAGGATCAAAAACTTGAATGTGGAAGCTCTGCGCGTGATGCCTGCTGCCCGCTTCTGGACTGATCGTTTTGCCCTACCACCCGGAACGATGCAGTGAATTAATTGTTACAGTCGTCACTAAGTCTGGCAATTACATACAAAGTTGCTTTGTGTTTGCACTCAGTGAGCTAAATAGTTCTTCGTTTTGCTTTTAGGGAATGGTTATTATGCAAATACATATTTGCACTTGCATTTGCAGGTTTGGCCTTCTTCTATTTTACAGAAAATCTGTATGAGAAAAATTGTTGATCTATTTTTTCGATACAAATAGTGTAGCCAAGTAAACAATGGAACGCATAGATCGATTATTATAGTCGTCCGTCTACGTATTTAAAAGCATTGGCTGAATTACTCAAGGAAAGGACGGGTGATTCGTACTCCTTTCATGCCGACTGGATTCCAAGAACAGACAATTGAAACCTAAAGCACCTGTTCCCGAGGTAACCTGATGAGGCACGTGGCATGTTGTACTGCTGTACTATCAGAATTTGGATGTCATTAAAGATGGAGTAAATGACTCCGACCACGCAGATTGTATTTGTAGACTCTGTAAGTAAAGCTATTTTCTTAAACAGAACATCTCTATTGTCACAAACTATTTTTCCCACGTACCGGAGAGTAAGCTTGAATTTCATGGTTTGACGTTAAATGCGTTCATTCAGGCAATTGAAGTTCGAACTGACAGATATTTCCGCATAAACTAGGAGAAAAGTGTAAAACCATTTTACACGGCAACTTTGGCTTCGAGTCATTTTTCGCGGAGTTAATAATTTTATTAATGGCACAGATGAAATTTTGCGTGCAGAAATATGCGGTAAATACACATAAAAGTTCAATTCTGCTCGGTAACGTTGATAGCTGTGGAACATTCTTTTCAAATTATAAAAGTATTTTGATGATAGAAAGCACAATTTAAAACGGAAAATTTCAAAAAGTATTATTGAAAAAAATGTTTAAAAATGAAGAATATTTATGCCATATATTCGTGTTCAAATTGTCCTAATGAATGTTTTTCTAGTTCTGGTTTCATTTTTTTTTATATTTCAATTTGAAATTCCTAGTTTAAATATTTTGTATACACATTTGAAGGAATATTTCAGCCTTTTTTGTTGCATATTATCCGGTCTCTACTTATTATAAAACTATTGCGGCAACCGGGATTTAAACAAGAAACAGGGTGTGTTCGAGAAATCTGATGTAGAATAAGAATCTAGAGAGAACACATTCCATTAGCCGTTACATAACCATTGTATTTAGCATGTTTTTAACAAGAAAAAAAAATGGGGTTCCAAAACTCCCCTCTTCTGTTAAGTTTCTGTTGGTCGCGATTGTCGGGCATGCTGTGACCTGACCCAGTTGCGTTCGCCAGCCGCGTGGCAGGTTGCCCAGCGGGGAGCCGCTTCGTGGTGCGAGCAGGGCCTCGCTTCTCGCCGAGGCTCAGTGGCACGCAGGGGCACGAGAGGAAGGGCGAAGCATTGAACTTTTCATTTGGGAGAGATTAATGGCGGCGATGGCACGGCGCTGGAACAATGCGGCGCCTCACCTGCTTTATATGCCGGAGCGCGTCGCGTCGCGTCGCATCGCTTCGCGCCACGCGACCTTCCGACCGACACCAGAGGAACCAGGCGCGATCAAGACGGCGCTATTGTGCTGGTAACAGGTCCCGCCCCTCCGCCCACCTCCTCCGCCGCTCGTGTCCTCCCACCACCTGCACCTCTCTACCTCCCCGACCACACGGTCGCCCCCGCCGCTTCCATCACTGTCCCACCGGCTATGGTAGCTCATATGGCCACCGCAGCGCCTCTGGCTGGGAGGTTCCTAGGGTTCGAGTCCCGCCCGTGGCGAATGTTTGGCACTAGCTGTACAGCTTGGGCCCAATTTAGACGTTGACAATTCCCGGCGAATGAAGGAGCTGTACGCTAACAAACAGGTCACGTGCACTGCCCGTTCTTCTCTTCCTCCTCGGTCTGGTCCCTTCCTCTCCTTTTATGCACACACACACACACACACACACATGCGCTAAATTACTACAGATGCCTGCCGAGGACCAGTCGGGGGGCTTAGAGCTTTTCCCGGCTGGGACGATGCCGCGCTGACAGAGAAAGAAAGGCTGACTGGAGACACAAAATCCTATAAGCTTATGTGGAAGTCTGTACCAGATTTAAAGACTCAGTGGGGGAGGAACACCAACTTCCGTAAATAATGCGTTACACCTACGAGACCTTAAAAGTTGACGCGCCCGGAAATACAAAAGAATCAATCAACCAAACGATCTTCGCAGCCCAAGCTGGCACGTAGCACTGGCAGACATTGAAATTTGCATCGCTACATTACCCACCCCATCCGCTACCTACTTCCTCCCCCCCTCCTTCCACACTTCTCTACTTGCTGCCTCAAGAGAATCCCTTCTCTTTCCGCCCGCACGACTCGACGTAGCGCTTATGCCACTTTCTGCTTTACAGCAGCCAGCATCTCTCGCAAGTCTCGACCTCTTCCATGCACACAAATACATAAAAAAACACCGCCACCCCCGTCCCTCTGGCCATAGTTCCTAAGCTCTCAGCGCCCTCTGCCTGCGTTTCCGATCTACACTTTTCTAATGCGGAACCATACGCAAGGACACCCATTGATTTGTCTGCGTCTGATAGTTCGTGTGTATCCTATTTGACACTGTGATCTTTTATTCATTTGCGTGACTGTTCACATAGACGTCAAGGCATATCAAGAAAGTTAGGAGTAAATTTAAAGTCGGCCAACAAATACATATGTGATCATGTGAGCACGATAACACTCTTACCTATGGTTTGTATTCCCATTAAATATAGAGGGTTACTATAAGAAGGGACTACTTTGACAGCTACTGCTTGGCTACAGCTGGCAATGCCACTGCATGTTACGTCCATGCACTCATTTTGTCAGTGCGTTTGTTTACAGTTCCTTCATTTTTAAATGTCTTCAAAACTATCTCTTGCGAGGTCATCTCCCTGCATGACGTTCATTTGTTTCCCGACCTATCAAAGTGTTCACTATTAGAGTATCTCCTCTACAAACATCGATTATCTGTCTTTGGTAAAATCCACTAAGATGAGAGTTCTAATCAATATTATCTCAGTCTTGTCTTTTTAGAAAGCATTCCATTTGCTTTTTAGAAATTTAATTGTTAATAGAAAAATTAAAATATTTCGAATTAAAAGTAATATATTATATTTTTCAAAATTAAATCACGCAATAAGTAACGCATATCGTTAATATAATGAATGGTATGAAAAGTTATGGCATTTCTGTGTTCCATCCACACTTACGACTGTCAGCCTGAAGGTCGTTACTCCCCTCTGCAACTGAATCGTAATCTCCAAGTTCTCTCACCTTGTTTACAATCCCGTCCCTCCGTCCGTCGCGCCCTTGTGACTCGTAAGAGCGGTTTACAAGAAGAGACAGGCCACACCTATATGCCACTGGCATTGCAGCCCGTACGTCGAATTGTTCAGAGTATCAATTGATGTCTCTGCAATGCCTCTGTCCGGGAGGTCCTAGGGTTCCTCCCCTGATGGGAGCATGGTTCTCAACACTAGTTACCTAAGGCCGGAGCTGTACCCTAACAAATGGGCCACGGACCGCGCGCCATCTTCCCTTCCTCAATTTTTCTTTTCTCACCCTTACTTACACAACACACAAGTACTACACTACCACAAATGCCGGGGGACCAGTCGGCTGCTGAGAGCTGGTCCCGTCTGCGGAGGTGCTCCGCTGGTAGGAGATACCTAGTTGGATACCTGGAATAGAACCCGTGATCACACCACGGAACGCTAGTCCGCTGTTCATGAGCTATCCTAGAGGCTTCGAGGAATAAATTCTATGCTAAACATTTTTTAGTATTTCCGATGAGAAGTTTTAGTATTTACGACATGACTCAGTCATTTCTATACCTTCTTTATGACAAACGAAAACAATCTTATAATTCCAACGAGAATTTTATTTCAACTCTGTTAATTAACCGTAATAAAATATTTCAAGAAATCTCAAATTTCTTCGATTGCAATATTCAAATTATTGATGTTTTTGTTAACGAGTCCCACTTTCCTAACTAAATACATTATTTCTCCAAACGTTGCAAACAATATCTAATAAAAAATATGTAATGTATTTGCACTTTTTTTTCGACACAAACTCAAGGTATTTCTCAAGTTTGAAAATATTATCACTTTTAGAAATTGAATGCGTAGAATATGCTGAACATATCTCCGCTGTAAAGAATCAAAATATTTTTCAACCAGAAGTCCATAATCTGAGAATCAGCCTGCTTTTTAGTCAGATCTCCCAAAGTGTTCTCGGGAAATCAAAATTAACATGAATGAACGTTTTTATGATGTCTTCTCTTAACTTTTCTCTCTTTCTTATGCGAATTACATGTTATTTTCTTTTAACCAGCTACCATACACACATGAATGATGAACCACTTTCCAAGTCACTGACATTTATTTATAAGTAAAATTTATACCGCAACTACACATAACATTTTAAAGTAAAACTCATTTTAATTTCTAAGTTGTTGTTATTTACTCTTTTTGAAATTCGAATAATACATTAAAGATTTCTACTCCAAAGATTTCTTCATGATACTCGAAAGATGTCCTGGTTACTCAAGTCGCTTTGTGAGGGCTCCACAGAAACAACGTACGAACAGTGTGTGAGCGAAAGTTTTTCTTTGAAGCTTTGCCATATTCTCTTCAACATCGTCTCAATGAAGTTTCCTTCCGGCAGAATCACTCTTTGTTTATTGTGGAATCGAACGTTTTTAACTTGAAGATCAGCGACGATTATAAATTTCTCCCTTGTTTCTAAGAAGGAAAGCGCTGGCACCTCTGAAATCCGTGAAGACTGTGGCATCTTGGAATTTCTCCAGAACTACCGGCATTTTACCGACGAGCAGAGAGGATAAGATGAAAGATTCGGAACAAGTTTCAGAGCGTGGGTGAACCCGAAGAGAGACTTGCATAAAATTCTGGAGAAAGTGAATAAAGTATTCGAGTGTCAGATGTTTTATGGTTATCCCTGATTAATGAAAACGTGACAAGCGGTGATGCTAATGATTTGCATCTTCCATGCATTCTAAAACGTGGGATTTGTTGTTTTATCCTTTCTCTTGTTAATTGACGAAGGACCACTGCTACATTAAATAATTATCAATAGAGCATTGCGAGAAAAAAATAGACGAGTAAATGCAGTTTTAATGGCAGAATATAAAAGAATTTTTAATTAAAATTTCGAAATTATTTAATTTGTTTACACAAGTTAGAAAATGTATGTGATTTTGAAGAAATTATCTTCTGACTGCAAGTTTCAACTCGCGTTTTGGAAGATCAAACTAGTGTACTTTTATTGTGTAATATCGACCGACGGTGAAAATCTAATAAAGCACTAAATTTTGGCTTTTGCGAATCACAGAAGATAATTTAGTAATAATTAAAAATATGAAATATTTAATTGAGACGTTCATTGTTACGGTTTAAAACACTATATAGAAAGTTTATTTCTCAAATTGTGAAACCATTTTTTTTTAAATAACGATATTTGAGGGAACTATTAAACTGAACGGAGCATTAATTGAAGAGTTGTTCTTTTTAATAGAAAGCCAGCAAGAAACATGTGACATAATATATCACGGTTTCTTATTGTAAATGTGGAAAGAGAAATATTTCCTAACTGCGACTTTGATAAGATCTTATTTCTCCTGTCGAGCCATCTCTTGCAACGTGCCTTACACAAATAGAGTTGTCAGGCCGGGCCATCGGTGAAGGCTAACAGTTTAGAACTCTCAAGAGGTTACGGGGCTGATGATTAAAATGCCACGGGCCGGCAGGAGTCTTGTTGAAGTCGTATCTGTCACAGTACATGACCATTTTTCACTGTAAAATATTCGCACGGTGATAAACCTAGAGGCCTGTACTGTGGAAGAAAGTTCATGAGCTTCAGAGACATATGTAACATCAACAGGGCTCTGAAACGTGCTAAAATGCCAACAATGGGAGACTCATGTCAAGGTTTCCAATAAATGCGTCATGCCCTGCGACTAATAATGTGTAGACTTAGGATTAAAATCATTCGTTAAATGCATATTTCGACAGTCAAGTATATTTTAATGTGTACTATATGTCGTACAGACATCTGAGAGATTCATTTTCCCCGTCTTATTTAGGAATTAGGAAAATGATTTACGAAATAGAATACAATGTGTGTGCTCTATTTGGTGTTGTTCAGTCAAATCGAATTATTTAAACAAAGTAGTAAAAAAGATTATATTTGATAGCTTCATGGTTAAAATTGTCATTTTAAAAATGTTTAAATAATTTTAAGTTTCTTAAGCTAATTTAAATGAAATATAAAGAAATGTACTATTTGTAAGCAAGCTTCAATTACTAAAAACATTATTATAGTAGAACTTGAGAACAACTTGATCAGAGAGGCGAACCAAAAATTTGAAGCAACTTTAACGTGATAAACGAATGATGGTTTACAATACTAGCAGAACTGCTCGCCAATGCACAAATGAACGACTTCTCCCTGCCTCATCCCTCGCAGCTGAATAGTGCGTACAGCAGATTTCCTCAAACACCCAGTTTAGCTTGCGTACCTCGGGCGTACTGTCGACTGACATACGACCGGATATTGTCCCAAAGAAAACTACAAGAATTTCAAAGATCAAATTTACACGCTCCCTCTTGAACGATTTCCGGAGTTTCAGCGAACGTGAATTGAATTGTATTGAATTTGCCTTATTTTACGTGGCGAAACTCAGGCCATGAGGCCTGCTCTTCCGTCTGACCACGCAAATTTCGTTACACTCCTTTCACAATCATGGGCGAAAGAAGTATTACTTGGGCGACGAAACAGGCGATTTGAATTTAGCTCAGAGGCGTCATTTAGGCTTGAGGTTCTTTTACATGCAGTAAATGTACTAACATGGGACAGCTGGCTTTACTTCCCCTCCGAAGGAAGGCGTACGAAGGATTTTTTCGCCCTTAAAAATCCACGGCTTCGATCGGGTTTGAACCCGCAAACTCGGGTATAGCAGTCCGATACACCATCGCCGCCGCGTAGCGCACGTAGAGAGCGGCTTCTGAAGCAGCAGAACCACTGCGCGCACGCGCGAATTCACTAAATCTCTCAAAATCGTTCGTCAATAGGAATCGTGTAAATCGGGGCTCATTAATTTTTTTTCACTTTTATTTTCTTATATAGCGAAGTATGCGCTTTGCAAGATTGTATATGAACTACAACCTAGCACTCTTAATACTAAGTGTTACAGGAGGGGACGATACTCCCACTGGAGACCTCAATAATTTATAGTTTTGTATGACTGAATGTATGAGAGAATAGGATAATTACAGAAAGAAAAGAAAGTAAAAAGGAGGTTTTTGAAATCATGCATTTTTCTTTAGGGTAGTTTAAATTTATCCTTTGGGAATCTATATTTGATTCTTCAGTGTTGGTTATGTTTTTTTTAGTTTGAATATGGACGTTGCACGGTAAAATGGTAAGGAAAGAAAAAAAGGATTGGTGACTAATATAATCATCAATCGTGTGAAGAACAAACACTCTATGGAGTTGCTTGTTTGACACGTACCAAGGCGCTTTGACGGAAATGCGAGGGATTTTATTTTGGAGTGTTTGGAGCGTTTTACATACCGAAGGAGCAGCTCCTCCCCAGATCGGACATGCATATGTAATTATGGGACGAATGGCATTTTTGTACAGTAATAGGGAGAGGTCTGCTATAAGAGCTGACTTTTTGTTTATTAAAGGATACAATTTAAAAAGTGCGACCTGTACTTTATTACATTTATTTAAAATGTGCGCTTTCCAAGTTAGTTTGATGTCAAGGAGCACAGCTGTGTATTTTATCGGTTTATTTGGAGAATTCCAAGGAACGTTTTGATTATATATGGGAGTGGGATTGTTTAAAATGATTTTAAGGAGATGTATCAAACGTTGTTGGGAAATGGTATCTGAACAAGTCAGTAGCAATGCGATAAAATAATATTTCTAATGACAAAGCAATGCCGCATTTCGGTGATATTCTGAAAAGGAAGCAGGTACAAAAATCATTGGATAGTTTTATTAAAGCGACACAAAAAATTCCAGAGTCAAAAGATACATGAATCTATACTGCTAAACAATAAACCCTCCTTTTCGTCTAATCTATAGTCTCCATCACAGCTGTATATATTCACTATGTCCACGGCGCAGAGTATTTTGTATAAATCATTATATTTGAATAAATTGTTTTGTATTGTGAACAAGTCATTCATATTTTTTAATTTGTTTATTTATGGTCGTTTTACCACAGTTCAGGTCATCAGCGCCCATATTGTGTTTACATCAGTACATTACATCAATTTCAGCGTTAAAAACAAATGTATCATTACATCATAAGCATTACATCAAAATATGACAAAACTTGCATCATTATTATATTGCATTAAACAATTTGCTTATTTCTAGTAATTTCAATTTTTTTACAATCTTCTTATTTGGACAGTGAATATAAGCTGCCATCTATTTTTAGGGATTTCATAACATTATTGAGTCCTTGACAATCAAGAATAATAGGAGTAGAAATGATAGTCCCACATTTAGGTCAAGGTTCCAGGTTGGATTTTTTAAACATATGACAGCAATTTACTGACCGATCCTTACCGAGCCTAATTGACCGATCCTTAATCTTGTAATGACTTTTTCTCATCTTTTGAAGTTTGATGTCGGTAGACCTGATTCCAGAATAGAGTGTCTACCTAGGTGTAGCTTCGTAGACTGTATCTTCCATTGAGAGTTCCAATACTTTAAATATGAGTCCTTTAAAAGTTTTTTATATCTTTCTGGTTGTCATGAATTTGCGATTCAATATTTGGTAATGGTGTTGCCCTTTTTTGCAGCAGTGTCTGCCACCTCATTTCTAATAATTTTATTATGAGAAAAATCCAAACTAGTTATATTTTGACTTCTTTTGTATTTTGGATAAATATAAGTTCTTGGATAATTTGAATTATTGGATTGCTGGTGTATCAGTTTTCAATGGCTTTAAGGGTTCACATTGAATCATAAAAGATGACAATAGGCATGTTGTTCGCAGATTTCACACTGATTTCAATGGCATTAAGCACTGCCCATGCTTCACATGGAAAAGTAACTAGGAATATGATATAGACTGGCTTCATTATCATTTGTTAGAATTATTGCACAACCTTCTCGTTTGGATCCATTAGTGTAAACGTGGTATAATTTGTAATTTTTTTGGAGCGTTTATTTTATCGAATCATGAAATTTGTATTAGATTCAGAGGAAGATTAGGGAGTATTTACTAGTTCAGTGATTATGGTAATCTTATGGCTTTGCCAGGGTGAATGGCATTTAAACATCTAGGTAAGCTGAGTGGTTCAACAGTACTGAAGTCCATGTATTTACGTAGTAGTCAGGGGTAGTGGAGATTGTGGATGTGTTTTATGTATGCTTGTTTTTGTATGTTGAAAAATGATTGAGCATTTGGGTTCGGTGGGACCCTTAACGTTGAATATTGAAATTTTGACATTGTAGCTTGCGTCTTAGTGCTAGTGGTATTTTTCTTGCTTCCACTATTAGGCTGTTGCAGGGGCTAGTTCTCAAAACACCAAAACTTAATCGACAAGCACTGTTAATTATTGGGTTCAGTGTTTTCAATATGCTTTCTGAAGCTGAATTATAAATTATTGCTCCATAATCCAGTTTGAATTGAATTAATGCCCTATATAGTTTGATTAATCATTCAGACTGTGCATCCCATTTAATAGGGGACAATATTTTATTAACATGTAATCTCCTAATACAATACAACTTAACAATCGATACGTGGTATTTCCACGAATATTTGGAATCGAAGATCATTCAAAGGATTTTACAGATGTTTGTCCTTCAAAAAAGATGTCCCCCAGTTCAGAGTGTGACTTCTTTATCCCTAATACAGCGACGTTTGGAAAACACTATTCATTATGACTTTGTTTTCGAAATTGAGAAGCCTAAATTATTTGCCCAATTACTGATATTATTTAGAGTTTCTTGAATAATGTTTGAAATAACTTGAAGGTTTCTGCCTCTACAGAGTAAGGGGATGTACTCTGCAATAAAGGAATATTTTCACACTCTTCCACTATAAGTCTCACTTCATTTATTGCAATAAGGAAGAGTTTAACATTTACGACCGCCACTTGTGGTAGACCATTAGTCATCTCGGTTGCCTGTGATGATTTGTCTTGAATCCTGACTCTGATACACCTCATATTTAGAAAGTTAATTAAGAAAGTTAAGATATTTCTTTTTACTTTCATATCTGTAAGAATTGATATTAACCTGTCTTTATTCGCCTTTCCATAAGCTTTCTCAAAGTTCAGTGAGTCTGTAATCACATGTTGGTTCATAACAAGTGCATCACAAATTTCCGTGTCGATGTTTACTAAGTGATCTTTGGTTGATCTGAATGATGTTAAGGCACTTTGATGTGGTGAGATCAGATTTTGTTTTTCTAGTCTCCATTTCAGGCGGTGACAGACCATTTTCTCTTGAAGTTTACATACATTACATGCTAAGGATATTGGGTGGAAATTGATTGGTTGTGTATGATCCTTATTTGATTTTGGTGTTGGTACAACTGTTGCTTCTCTCCACTGGTTGGGGAAGGATCGAGTGATCCAAATATAATTGAATAATTGAATAATTGAAATGGGTATTCAAGGTCGGTTTCAGGGAGGCTTTTTAGAAATCTATTTGGTATAATATCGGCTCCAGGTGCTGAATATTTGCATTTATTTAGAACAAGTAAAAGTTCACTCATTATGAATGGTTAGTTGTATTCTTCATTTCGTTTTACTAGTGTCTTGATATGTTCTTGGTCTATGCTAATATTTTTTGAGATTGAAGATATGAAATTTGGGTCATAATTGTTGTTGCTAGAATTATTTGCAAATGTTTTAGCAAAGAGGTAGAATAGCTTGAGGGCCAGAATTATTTACACCATTCTTGTCAATATGAAATTTGGGAAAGTTACGTGATCTTATTCCACCATGGCCTTTACTTTGTGCCAGAGCCATGTTGTTGAAGTTTGGTTAGTGACGAATGATGTGTACTTCTGCCTAGATTGGATCATTGCAAACTTAAAGGTTAATTTTGCTCGGGCTCTGGTCTTTCTCTAGGCATGCTATGTTCCGTTCCAGTTTTGTTTTTTCTTCAATTTCCTAAAGGCTCTCTTTTGTTTCTTATCCAGTCGTACACACATGCGGTTTTTTTTTAATGTGTTCTGTAGTTTGCGGGATTGACTCTTCAGCTGCTGAAATGATCATCGTGATAAAATCATTGGTTACAATATTGATATTTTGGGGGCTTAAGTTGTCAGATTTATTTGTATTTCAATATTTATTTTAGTATCTTGTCAAAGGTATATTCATTTCCCTTGATCTATAGTCCATTTAGGATAGCATTTAATGTCATGGGTTGGATCTGGAAAATGAATGTTTATAGGGTAATGGTGACTATCATATAGGTTGGAATTAGTGGACCATACAGTATTTGTAGCTATGTCATTAGGTGCAATAATCAAATCTCAATTGAGCTCTCTGTACCACTGCTTATAATAGGATGGGTAGCCAATCTAGTATTTAATAGAATCAGATCACTGTGGTTGTCTAACTATACATCGATTACTTTACCTCTTCTGTCTGTTTTGGTGGAACCCCACAAGTTATAGTGCCTGTTGAAGTCACAATTATAAATGGTTTAGGTAATAGTGTAGTAATATTATCTAGATCATGGATGTCAATTTTTTTTCTATTAGGAATATAGATATTACAAATAGTTATGTATAATTTTAACTTTCACTGCTATGACTTCTAGGGTGGTTTGGACCCGTATATCTTGTATAAAACCTTTATTCTTGGCGAAGATAGCTACTCCTCCACTAGCATTTTGGGTATGGTTTCTATTGTGAACAGATGACTTGTATCCTGAAAAGTTTCCAGAATGATTTCCTTTGACATTTGTTTCCCGTAAACATAATATTTGTGGTGTATTATCATTTACTAGTAATTTTAAATAAGATAATTCGGCGTAGAACCTATTACAGTTCCATTGAATGATTTGCATTTCGAAGCTTTATCCAAAGAGCTCAGAATCAGTTTCCTCATTCTGTTGAAGTTATTCTTTTAACTTGTTCATAATTCTCGTGAATCTGCTTTTCATTGATTTTTTATGTAAGCTTTGAGTATGTGTCTGATATCATATGAATAATAGATTTATATCATTTGCTAAATCTTTTGCAATGAAAGTCTGATCCAATTGCCTTGTATATGAAGTTTTTCAGGTGATTATAAGTAAGGATCTGTGGATCTGCGTGTGTATTCCTGTCAATGTCTCCTTTTATTGGAGCAAGAAGCTCTTCTAATGATTTATTACAAGACTTTTCTTGGGTACCATTTTCTTCATATCTTTCCTGTGACTTCCTCTTTTTCTGTTTTGGTGGTTTTCCTGCTTCTGTATTAGGATTTTTCATTGTATTTTGTCTAGTTCTATTATTGATGATGAATATGATGGGAGGGTTCTTTTTTATATTTTTGGTAAGTTAGTAGTATCTACTCTAAGCTTTTCAAATTGGGTTTGTTAATCTACTACTACTGATGCTATTCAGTTCTTTCCATTACTAGTCGATCTTGTGTTTCCTTACTTTCCATTTCTGTATTCTGTGTGGGTTTACTAGGACACTGATTGGTGAGATGTCCAGTTTGTTTACATATGAAACAACTCATATCATCAGTTGAAAAATAAATTATGTAAACTGTTCCATCTTAAAGAATTGTGTTAGATTCTGGAAGTTTTTTTTATATCTTTAGATGCGATAAATGTTTGTTTTCTAACACTCATTATGTGGGCAAACTCAAGTTAGAGATACCTGCCCGAATAAATGATATGTTTGAAGTTACTTGGATATTTCTGTTTGAAAATTCTCTTTGGATTATTTCATGAGAAATTATAGTGCATACATTATATATGGTCACTTTTTTTAAATTTGCTAATGTTCGTGATTATTGATATTTAATGTTTGATTTTTCTTTGAAAGATTTTCTGCTACTATTTTTCTACTGAGGAAAACACATATTCTGTTGTTTGAGATACATGACACAAATGTAATGTCGTTATAATTCACTAAGGTGGCTAGTTTATTAAAGTTATCTCTAATGGTAATACTTTTATGGGCTTCAATGATCCCTGCTTGTTCTCTTGATGGGAATACATCGCCAACAGTTGCACTTACGTAAGACAACTGTTCTTTTGGAACTGTAGATAATTCTTGTGTAAGTTAGGTTATGTGTTTACATTAGTAGGATTCATTATGGCTGCAAGTTAGCCGCAATAGACTCCGCAATAGTTGAAATGATTGAAGGCGTTGTCATTGTCAACAATACTATTTATTTCAATACTAGCAGCTTTCGATGGCTTAGCCATCATCATCAGTTTTCTGATACAAGAAAAATATAATACAAAAAGATCTAACTCTCCGCCCCCTTCTTTCTTTAATTATTTCTTTTCTTGAATTTTCCTCCTTACATTTATTAGGATGTTTTTAAATTATGTAATTCTGTTAATTCTAATTTTTATATTTTTCTTGTGTCAGAAAACTGATGATGATGGATAAGCCATCGAAAGCTGCTCTAATATAAATAGTAATAATAAATAGTAGAAATAAATAATATTGTTGACAATGACAACGCCTTCAATCATTTCAATTGAAATGTCAACTACAACTCACCACTAAACCAATATCCGCATAAGTTAAATACAGTTCGTAATAGTACTGACGTGTCTGTTGGAGTTCTTTGTAACAAATGCTCATTTCATAAAACTTCACTCGCGATACAAAAACTAATAGCACTACACTGATAGCCTCACAGTTCGATAGCTGAACATCAAGTACCGTGGAACATTTTCTGTACATTCACATTATTTCTTCTATTTCGCCCAAACTCCGATCAGTTATACATTGATGCAGTGGCGTAGTTGGTGTCACCCAGGGCAAAACTAATGGTGTCACCCCCCAAAATTAAATATAAAAATATCTGTATCTGAATAGTTTATACATTATTTAATAAAAATACAAGTATATTTGCACGATATTAAAAATATTTTGTAAATTATTTTATCAAAATTAACGATAAAATAAGATGAAGTAATCGCCGAAATCGAGGCTCCTGGACCAGTGAAGAATTGGACTTTGCTTGTAGTTTCGCGTTTTAATTTACATTATTTTTATTTTCTTTCTTACTATATGTGATTTAATTGTATAACTATTAAATTAATGTGTGTATATATATAATTTTTTTAAATAAATAGTTAAGATTATATAATTCGCTCTATAAAATTTTATAATTGATGTCACCCCTAAAATGGTGTCACCCAGGGCGCACCGCCCCCCCCGTGCCCCCCCCCTTTAGTTACGCTACTGCCTTGATGAAAAACGTCTGAGATTGCACGAGAATCTGCAGCGCTGAGTAGTTGTTCCGGGTAGCAGAAAACTGAGAAAAAATCAATTAACTGATCGTTACGGTAGAGGAACGAGGCAAAGCAATTAAGAATAAGAATTTCCTCTTTTCATTCCTCCATACGACTGATTGAGGTTATGAATCGTGCATTGACCTAGAGGTTTGAAACAATGTAACTGGTCATTTACCTTCAGTAATAATCATAATATATTTGATGGCTTACTAGTTCATTGCTGTGCGTTTACGGATCTCAAACAAAGCACGTAACGATATTACGTGCTTAACAAAACACGTAACGTGTTTTGTTTATTTGATGTCATATTGACAAATGCATCTTTTCACTTAACTTAAACACAATGCATCTTTTCACATAAGACGGAAGAAAAGTTATAAAATGTTTCGAATTCTCGTTTACTTCAGCAACGAACTAGTAAACCATAAAGTTTTGTATGCACTACGGGCGTTACTAGATGTTTTTGCCCCTCAGGCGACTTCCAACCCCTCGGGTCAGAGGCCCTCGGGTTTTGAAGTCGCCCTCCGGGCAAAAACATGAACTTAATGCCCTAACTATGTCCGATCATGAGTCTTCCGCGCGGAGGGATTTGAATTGCGGCTTCGGGTCGTAGTCGCATATACGTAATCTGCAGGACTACTACTTGATGCTGCTATCTCACTCCCGTCTGCAAGGAAGACATTTTAGTTTAACCCTTAGTTACTCGCGCTAAGTTTTGTCACACAAGCTCCTGCGCGGCGTACTTTGTACGGCAAACCTTTTATGTTAGAAAAATTAACTATGCAAGTCCTGAATAATATTTGGATATAATAATAATAAATAATAATAAATATTATTATTATATTAATACTATTTATAATAATGCTAATAATATATAAAATTGAACATATTACTCTTCAGAAATTTTTTTTATATTTACTGACTTTAAGAAAATGTTCGTTGCTTGTAAATTTGTAGCACCAGTTAGTAAGTGTGGTAGTAAGTGTAGTAGATCAGTTTTTTTCTCTTTGCAAATGTGATAGTAATTTATTAATTTTGTGGTTATTCTTCATTATCATGACAGCTTTTCAGCAAATTAACAAAAAGTGACAGTGTTTTATTGCATTTTATAACCGTGCCTCACAAATGAAATCATCTCCACACTTTAAATCGCTACTTGAATAATAACTAGCCTAATGAAGCTCAGAACTCGTTATGTTCACTCTCGGCCACTTCAACTTCCTTCTTAGAATCACTTGCAACGCGCAAATTTCGTCGTAATAGTTCACGTCGCAAAGTTTCGTGTAATAATTCGCACATCTGCTTTTCCGATAAACGATTAATCTGTTTTGTTCTTAATGTTAAACAAAAATAAATTAGTTTAATTATATCAACAAACGTTTTTAAAATCCTGTGATAATAAAAAAAATGAAAACTCGCATTGGTATCCGCGCTGCGTAGAAAGTACGCCAATGGACACTTTCCAACGGAAATACAATCGTCTAGCCACTGCAGTAAATCTTACACAACCGTGTATCGACGAGGATACAGCTGAATGCCTTCTGAGAGGTTAGGTCAAATGACAGAACGCGCGCTGATGTCATCTGCCACCCACGGCGATAACAGTTTCAGTGGCGTACAAAGTACGCCAGCTCTAAGGGTTAAACTATTTCAAAGAAGTTGATTTATCTCCGAGTCAGTAATGCAGCTGCTTCTGTAGCGATTCTGTCCGGGGAGTTTACTTGTGCGAGTCCTGACAGTGGCTGATTTTTCGAGACTACCTAGCTGCTTGGTCGAATTCAGGCACTGTCTCTGGAAGCGAATTCTGGCGGCCGGCTACCCTATCGGTAGTTTTCGATGGTCTCTCCGACTAATCGTTAACATAAGGTTAGGTCCAAAAAGAATAATAGTGACAATCATAATTATGAAAGATTATATTAATTATTTAACAGCAAGACGTTTCGGAGATCTTTTGTTTTCTCCTTCAGACACAACTTCATAACTTCAAACCTTAACGAAGAAAGGCGAATATTGATATCATTGTCAGCTACTGGTGATGATCTCTTTTTATATTTAGTGCTTCATCATGAGTACATCGTCATCTTTGTTTTTCCACCTAAACGAGGACGATTGCGGGACTCACGTTAGAAATCCGCTGAATACAAGGGCCCGTTTGCCACTCTTGTAAGTTATAGATAGAAACACGCTGTATATAAGGGCCTAAATGCCACTCCAGTAAAGCATAGATATAAACACGCTGACTGTAAGGGCTCGGGGGGCACTCTTCAATATATCGAAAGTAGCTGAATAATAAGGGCTCGCGGACACATCATCCGTTCGAAAGAGGATCTTAGAAAGTACCATGGTTTTCGCACATGAAAGACGACCAGGTCACCGGGCCAGGCGGGGAGAGCGATTCAACCACCTGAGCGGTGATTCCTCAACAACTTCGCCATAGAAATAAATATTAACAGGTACAATACAGAGTACTCTAATGAAACTAGTGGCCGAAGCAGTTTACGGGCCCGGAAACATCACTCTATCATGTTGACACGGCGGCCCCACCCCTTGCTTAGTTGAGAGCTCCTTGGAGCGTTGCGTTCCGGCGGCTACTCGCCAGACGGTGTAACCTTCAAAAACTGGAAGTAATGCAAAATAAATTTTTGAGAAGTGTTTAAAAGATCCATCAGAGTATATCAGGAATGATCAAATTTTAAAAGAATTATGTATAGAACCTCTAAAAACTTGGATTCTAAAACTTTCTTCCCATTTCTACAATTCTCTTTAATCTTGCCCAGCCACTCCTTTGTACACTCTAGGTAAATCAATCTTTTTCCATGAATCAAATCAAGATATTCTAAAGACCTACTACATCCTCCTTAATTAGCTGTAAAGCAGGTACAAATATTCCTAAATTCAATTCAATATTTATTTCTTTAATCCAAATATTGTATTATATTTCTGAAGAACTCTTCCTGGATATCCTTGGTTGTTAGTTTCTAATATTATTATTTTCAAACATTGTACATGTATGATGAAATGTAGTTAAAATAATTGTGTACACTATCTAACATAAAAATCCTTAATAGACGTAATATTATCGAACAAGGATAATAAAAACTATTAAAAACACAGACGGTGTCTTTGTGTATCCCGACGGAGGTGACATTAAGCTATAAAAATAGGTGGTCAGTTTGGGGTGAGTATATATCTCTCTCATATGAAATTAAAATTACCAAATCAATCATAACTCATGCAATCTCAATACTCTGACGCAACTGAAACGAAATTGTGTTAATGGAAAAATTCTTTAAAATGATTAATTAAATGTAATAATAAAAACGTTACAATTTTTCAGATAAAATTCGAAAAATTATATATTTTTATACAATTAAATTTGAAATGTTTCCAAGTATTTATGTCCATAAAATTATCTCATAGGCTAGACGGAACATGTGCGAGTTCTTAGATGAACGTGCAGAACAGGAATGTCCTTGCAGCAGACGTGGGTGACATTAAGAATTCGAAGCGAAATGTCTTCTCAAGGCAAATGAAGCAATGAAACGCAATATAGGTACTCAGTAAACAAAACATGAATCACTGAAGATTCATGCTCTTCAATATAAATATCCTGGGTTTGTTATGTCCATTGTAATAAAATTTTGAACGTAAAATAGTGACATATAATGTATGTCTATGAATGCGACGATAGAGAGACAGACACTTTGTTCAATATTTATTATCCTCTTCAATTTAATCAGTTATTGCAATGAAGCAATATTATCTAGTAAAAGATGTAAACTGGTTAGAAAAATTGAAGAATATTTGGGTGTATAATTCCAAAAATAAATCGTGCACCGAGTGTATTTGCTGTAAGATTGAAAATCTGCACAAGAGAAACAGATGTTTATTTCTGGGAAGACGCTCAGGATGTCTCATAACGTTTCTGTTATCGGTGTAGATGTTATTTGAAATTTACTCAAATGTTATTTCTTTCCTCGTTAATGAATATCATTAAAAATAGAAGTTGTCGTAATAATTTTAATGAAGCAAATATACAGAAACATTTCAATGCAACAAAATATAATTTAAGTTCTTTAGCGTGGCGCCTCCGCCGAGTCTTTTAATGAAACAAAGTTTTATTTATCCTTTGCGAATGAACCCATAATAAATATGTTTTAAACCCATTTGGTCTTTTGCTCTACTCGTCTATTTTCTGGCATACATTTTTACACGAAAAAGTACTAACGATTATATATGTATAAGACTATAATACTTCTTTATATTTTTGTTTCATTACAAAGTTAAGTTTAATTATAGACAATCTGATGATTTTTGAATTGATTCATGCAAATTCCGTAAAGCTTGAATAATAATTCACAGCGTTTCAGCAATGCACTTGTAGGTGCTTTGGAACTAAAACAATGTTTTTCTAGAATTCTCCCAGAAAATTCTATAGGGACCGGTTACGAATTGTGTCATTCGATTTATCTTAACGAGAGGAATGAAAAGAACTATTGATACAAGAAGTATTGTAAGTGCCTTGAATCGCACAAAATGAGATTTAGTTGCTTAAAAACAAAAACAAACACTTCTTTAGAATTTATTAGAATTGTTCGAATGGATTCATAAAATATGAACAGGTCCTCATAAGGAGACCAAGTTGCGATGAGTGATACCTCATTTGTACGGATTAGTGGACTGGAATGCGTCTGTGAGTGAGGAACAGATGGACTGATGCAGGCAACTGGATTACTGTATACGAATAATGATATCGCAGGTAATAAAAAATATTTTTATGAAGTAATACGTTCAGATACACTAGGTGAATGTAGATATTTTAAATGGTTCTTGATTACTAAGCAAAGAAGTGTTAAATAATTTTACATAAACCTTTTATTATTTTTTACTAACATTTAAAACGACAAAAAGTACTTACGAATTCGACTCTTACACCACAGGATAATTTAATTATAGGCCACTTTTCGATTCGTTTCGGCTCGGGAGCATCCGTCGCCTCGCTCACCGAATAACGACCAGAAACATTCCCGGCGACGAGCACAGAGAGAAAATAAATCAATGAACGCGGAAGCTTGGAAAAGACCGACGAAGCGGCAGCCTGTGGTCCTCGGCAAAAAACCGCTCAGCCAGAGACTGCGAAATCCCCCTTTTTTCTCGTCAGCCACGGAAGGCGCTTTATCACGAAGGCAATCATCCTGCCACGGCGGCGGCAGAGGGAGACGTCCGTCCCAGGGGCGTGAATGTAAACAGTGATTGGCGATAGCTGAAGACTCCCGCGTTGCTCAGTGTCGCCCCGCCCTCGCACGGCCCTCGCAGCTCCGATGGGAAACGCGAAATATCACCGCTAATGGCAATTGTTATGGGATCCCCTGTGGGTGTTCTCTTACTTACGGCAATGAGATCATTGGATTATGCGGCACAACACAATGGACTCGTGAGCCATTCTCCGTGTGAACTTTTGCTATCCGTTATTCTGTGACATGGAGTCGCTGCCAAATGTCACAACGAAGAGGTGGAGGATTTGCCAAGGAATGCGGATTGTGGAATGTCCCATCGGCAATGTTCTATTGCTAAATGAGTTTGTTATTTAGATGAATTGGTGGCGTTTGGTATTTGGATAAACCGTAGATTCAAGACTCTTCATTCCAGAATGTCTTGTCATCGAGAGTTGAGTTTCTAGTCTGTGTCAGTGTAGAAAAAGTGCAGAAAAATAGTTCTTGCCAAGGACGTTAAGTCATCGACTGGCGATAAAAAACCCGAGGGTTTTACACTAAGTATTGCTAATTTATTAATTATGTAAATGTTAACTTGACTTGCTTGTCTGTTCATATTTCCCTCCCGTAATTCCCTTTCATAATTCTTTCCATTAGAGAACATATAGAATATTTAATAGTTTTCATATTTACCTTATGCAGTGTATATTGAGCTTCGTATCGAAGACAATAACAAGCATTAATTTATTGGTAAAAATATATTTTTCATCTGTCAAATGTTTTTCTTAAAATTCTTGGAAAAATTAGTAATTTAAAATTGCTTTATCATCTTCTACTCTCAAATTACGAATCATTCAAAAACAATGGATTGAATACAATCGAAAATGAATAATGGGCTCTCAATCGTCACGATTCGCGAACAACTCCCTTCTGTATTCATTGTGCTATGACAATCCTATTGTTTCAAGAGAGATTCCAAGGATAACTTAGGTCCTTCTAAAGATAGTTCTACTAAGTGGTATGTTTCGTAATCAATCAGCCTTGCCGACGGTAGGTCGGCGCCAGATCTCGCCATCCACCGGGGGAAGATCACCGCCATGTCCCGAGAAAAAAACATGCACTACACTCACGGTACTAATGACCAGAACAGTTGACGCGCCCGGAAACACAAAAAAATCAATCAATCAATGAATCAATCAATCAGCGTAGATATTGAGGTTCCTATTGCAAGGGAAAGGGTCGGTACAGTGTGATGCCTTCCTGTCCCTGTGTGGCTTTCGAAAGCAATACGTAGCGAAAAGACATCACCCCGGCGAGCTGGGGTGAGACGCTGCGAGGCTAGGCAATGTGCATTGCCTAAAATGCAAATAAATTTTGCGACGAGGTGAAAGTTAACAGTCCCCAAATTTCATTTAAATTCATTCATTAAAATTCATTTAAATTCATTTGAAGCACATCTTTTTTTTTAGTTGGTTTATTTAAAGTCGCTTCAACATCTAAGGTCATTAGCGACCACAATTGCTGTTAACGGTATGGTAACTATGGGGATGAAACGATATGGTGATTGATGATAAGGGTGAAAGGACGAACAACCATGCCCGAGGCGGGATTCGAACCCGCGACCCTTCGGTCCGAGATCACTACGACACTACTGCCTTAGCGATCTCTGCCACCGGGCCGGCGAAGCACATCTTTATTACGTTGTAATGAATTGGAATCTGGAAACAGAAGAAGAAATTTCTAGATATTTTTGTTAAATCAAATGATGACATGTACTCATTTTGTAAAATTTGTTGTGTAGCATAACTGGAACATCTGGTTACTTTTAGGGACTCAAAATAGTACTGTTCTTCATATAGATATCAAAATTTATTAAAATTAATATAATACAAATTATGGATATTTTCCCGTGATTTTAAATGGAATGTCATCAAAAGAGTGGAGTGGCATTAATGGAGTGGCATTAAAAGAGGGCCATTTTTGGTCCTTGGTACAGATCAGTGCTTCAGTTTTCAGTTGCACTGAGTATACCCACAGCTCTGTCTCTTTCTCTCCGAACAAAACAAAGCCCAGTGCTGCCCTCGTCGCCAGTCCTACACTCCTCAGATTATATGTCTGTTCAATTTTAGCTAACAGCAATGTTAAACAGAAGTTGTAGAAAGAATAAAACGTTTAATTCAATTTATATTTTTTGTTCAACTGAAATCTTATTATAGACAATTGTCATTGAATTACAATAATCACAAAACGATTCGTTCTGTGAGAAAGTATCGTGAAAGTTGTAGGAGCACGGAATCGTGTATTATCAATTCAATGTTTTATTCAAACATTTAATCTTCCGAGTTTTAGGAAGACAGAATAAATTGTGCTCAAATTACAATCCTTTCAATTATTAATTTTTACAGTGGTTCACACTAATTTTCGAATTGGAAGATATACTTAGAGAATCTTTAGTTATGTGATTTTTTGATTTTAGCAAGAAATTCAATAATAAGATTCGGAATGCAATTGTTCTTTTATTAATATGAAACATAAATTATGCTTTTGAATGTACAAAACAATTTCAATAAAACAGGGAAACAAAATAAATTGTCCTTTTGTATCAGCACATTAATATTTGCAAACATAAAGAAATATAATAACATTATGAAAAAGAAATTAATGTTCGTAAACAATGGCTTTCAATAAGTGTTTATAACCGACTTTTCATTAAGTCAAAAATCTTGTTGATTTTCATTAAGCCAAAATCTTATTTTTTTATTTGTCGAAGTAGTGGCAATTCTTTCCTTTTTCTCATTTGTAAACGAGAATTACACTCAATTGATCATCCTCTGATTCTACACTTCAATTAACTCCGTAGATTCTCAATGTGGTTAAGATCACGGGAATGAAAAGTGTTTTCCAGCACTTGCCCTCTGTCTAAGTATTTATGAAAGCCATTGTATATTCTCTTCCGTGTTTCAAAAGCGATCCCAATACCTCCATTTATGAAATACCATCATCAAGCACAACCCATTAAAAACTCCCCACTGAAGCGCCGAAGAAATCGCGATGAAAATATTTGAACCATCCAGCAACGCGGAATGCGCGAAGAGACCTGCTCTGCCTCCCCCGTTAGTGCCTTGCCCTTGATTTACAGCGCACGATTTCGCCGCTTCGGCGACACTCCGGAGTTTATAAAGCGCAACGCCCGCCCCCGCCCCCGCGCGCACGTGCTGCGCCGACCCCCATCCAAAGGTCAGCGCCGCGCCGCGGAGGCCTCGTGCATCTTCCACTCGCGTGCGCAGGCGCCGCACACACACACACACCGCGCGCGCGCGCACGGGCTCAGCAAAAGCACGTTGCGGCTAAAAGGAGCGCGAAGCCTCGCCTTCGAGGGGCTACACCAGGGAGCGCTTTCCGCGAAAAAGGCTTTTGGGTTCTAAAGCCACAGTACACGGCAAAATTCAAATGTTCTAAATAGAGAATGGAATTAAATTATCTGCGTACGTTAGGGGTTATTGGTTATGTGTTACGATACGCTGATTTTTTTTAATCCAAATTTTCTGAAATAATTTATTCACACCTACGCTGAATCTTCGACGGTTACTCCAGGGGGCGCTTTCAGCGGAAAAGGGGTTTGGGTTTGTAATTATGTAACGCTACAGAAGAGGGGAGGGGTTACATCAACTTCCATTAATATTCGGACAGGTAATGGAAAAACTCGTTTTTCCCGCTACCCTATCTCCCAGGGAGTACAATAACCCTACCATATTCTCACTCAGAACTGCTCAGATTACAATCAGTGATGCAGTCAGTTAGTTTGTAGATTTCTTCGTACAAACAACTAAGGAAAAACTCTTCGAGTAATGACTGCTTGTAACTTTTCACCAAACAAAGGGGCATTCTTCAGGGTGAAGGTAATTTTTTTAGGAATGAGCAAGAGCTCACAGTACACTGTAAGCTAGTTCGTAGTTGTAATTTAATTTTATTCTCTTTTTAGAACATTTGAATTTTGCCGTGTACATACGACAAAATTAAATGTTCTAAAAAGAAAATAAATTAAATTACCTACGTAACGTTAGGAGTTATTGGTTATATGTTACGAAACGCTGATTAAAAAAATTCAACATTTTTTTAAATAATTTCTTTTATTCACACTTACTTTAAATCATCGAGGGTTACGCCAGAGGTGCATTCCGCAAAAAAGACGTTTGGGGACGTACTGTAACGCCGTGGGTAGGGATCTACACGACAAAGAAACAGACACGAGTGGGTATTTACAATTTATTTACAATAAATTAATTACAGGAACTAAAACCTCACTCTAAGGCGTTTGTCGGAGCTACCTGCCTTCAGCCCCCTCCCACCACGCGCCTTGCGGCCGCGCCTGCGAGTAGCCAACTCGGCCGATACGCAACTGGGCACCTCATGTGCCTCGGCACACTATCTGCCCTGAAGTATAAGGCATACTTCACCGTGTCCGAACCTCGAACACCTACTCGTGCCTTCAGCACTTCCGCGCCAGACTTGGCCGGACAAGTTTTGTGGTGTTTGCCGCGAGGAAACCAGAATCGTTTCCCCCGAAGCACCTTCATACAGGCCCGAGTCACATGACCTCCTACTTCATCTGCCCCCCACGCACTCGTCTTGAAGCGAGTGCCACCGACGCCGCATTTTGCCCGACATCTACGAACCAGCCCCCTACTCTCTGGGATTTCCGTGAGGGGTGGCCTTTGTTCGGGAGCCTATATTTGACTCCCTCATCCCCATACCTTGCAACTCAAGAGCAGGTAGTCAAGTCTACGACGCTACAGTACGTACATAACGCTAAAGACGACGGGAGGAGATTTGAGTCAAAATTACGCTGCATAACATTGAGAAATTTACCCAGAATAATTCACCTATATTTCTTTAATTTATTCGGCTTGGGCATTCCATTGAAAGAAACCTATATAACTTTTGTTCTGTTTAATTAATTAGAACTGTCTGTATGTTTGCAATCCTTTGCTGTCAATACTAATATTTATGTTCCCACTTGAATAGTTCAGTTTCCCAGGTCTGATCACGTCCCTGCTTTATAATTAAAGATGTTATTAACGTTCCCTTTTAATATTTTGTTACTCATGGCATCGACATATGACGTACTATAGCAGTAGTACACATCAGCAATTTCTGGAATTTCTATTTGAGTAAGTAATTCCTGATTGATTGCAATTAACCACAAATTATCAGCTTGTTTTCAAGTAATACGTAAAATACTTATTTATAATTCAGTTATGAATATTCTCTAATGAGCTCATTTATGTTAAATATAATTCCGATTATTTTCCTTCCTATACAAATCAATTTAAGTGTTCGTGACTTACTTCATGTCTTCGCGCGCATTCGAAAATTTACTGACTGAATTCCGAATGAAGAAACGTCCTACGTCTACGATGTCTTCTTTCGTCGGTCGTCGCGCTGATGTATAATCGTTTGCCCTGCTTAATATTACCCGATGTTAGTTGCTAAGGAAATGGTAACCCGTGACTCTGCCTAATTATTACCGGCATGTCGGATAATTGCCATAAAATTAATACGCGTACGCGATACTTCACCAGTTTTTGCCTTGAGCGGGCGCCTTACCACAACTATAATACACATACGCGACACTTCCTAATATTCAAAAATGAATGTTGAAAGGATGAAAAAGTTACGACTTATTTCGTATTCTAATTGCATAGATATGTTCATTTTTAATTCAATTCACAATTATAAGAAATTAATATTACTCAAAATATTTTTGTTGTATTTTAGAAAATAATAAGATTAATCTATGGCTAGCCCACTCCCACCTATATTCGACGTTATTATTAATATAGATATATTAGATATTATAGATAACACCACTCACCACGTGTCCTATTCAATGATAATCCGCAACGCACTGAATATGTTGTTGTCGGCTCGATAATAAGCAGTCGAAAGAGAGGATTCCCGTTCTTTTATACAAGATTGTACCTCCACTACACATATTTCTGTTTATTACAAGGGGCTTTACTTCCGCCTTCCGGTATGTTATTACACGGCGATCGTTTATCTTTCCCGGTATTGTTTATTAACGCCCACTGCCAGTGTACGCTGCATATGTGATCTCTCCGTCTTTCCCCCTTTACCACTCCTCTCGAACTCTTTTCTGATACCTTTTCCGACATTAAGAAGAGGGCGGACGGTAGTAAGAAGAGGGTGGATGATAGTGAGAAGAAGGCGGTCGAAAATAAGAAGAGAGGACGAAAGTTAGAATAGGGCGGACGACTAGAGAGAAAGAAGAAGAAACAGGGCCTGAGGGGGGTGTTTGTAAACGCTCTGAGATGGTTTCCGAGCCGTAGACTCAGAGCATGTTTAGAATGCTCTAAAATATTCTTAGAACACAGAGAGTCTGATAAGGAATCGGATTAAGAAGCGAACTTTCTGCCAGAAACAATGTTTTATTCTTGTAAAGAGAAAAACTGCTTGGCATATTTTTGTTATTAGTGTGGGTATTGTGGGGTGGTGGTGATTTGGTGATTTTGATCTAGCTGTAGTTTCATTAATGGGAAGTATTAGCTACGATCAGTGTTTCTTTCTTTCAATCATGTTCATACACAACATCCTTTAAGCAGGGAATGGGGATATTGCTGATATTACTTTACCGTTATTGGATTCACGAGCCACCGCCAAGACAAGTTATATCAGTGCGTGCCTTTGAACTTGAATCCACACTTCGACAACGGACGGTCGATCCGATCTTCTGCGGCAGAATGCTTTTCCCCTCCCACTTTTCGCCCCTCGAGAGCCCTGCCACCGCATGCAAAGCAATGTGAGGTTCTTGTGAGTGGTCGTTGAGGCGCTCGTACGAGCAGAGCTAACGAACGACGCACGGCGACGGCCCGTGAGCGGCGTGGCGTGCGTGGTGAGTCAAGCTGTCCGCCCACGCGCGCCGCCACATTAGTCAAAGGACCTCCAGCACTCAGCCCCGTCGACGCGCGCGCCCCGCTCCCCGCCCCACCCCCACCGCCGCGCCGCGCCGTGGAATTCCCTGCCTGGCATCGACAATGAACTTTGCAGATGAGCGCTCGCTACGAAAGGCGGGTGATATGGTCGTGCTGAATCCTACAAAGGATGGCGTGTGCAACCGAATTCTACGCTTTTAAATTAAACTGCTGCATCCAAAATGTTGCTGTCTGAGTGGAAAGTGAAAGAGAAATTCGCTGTTTTAATGCAGTTGAACATGCACATGAAAAGTGAAGTTTCTTCCTTCCTCGTCACAGGGCACATGTGTCTCAAGCCGTGACGTACAGAGTACGAGAATATTTTCGTAACAGGTGTGAAAAATTGTGGATTAATTTTAATATTTACTTTTTGTAGTCAAAATTTAGAATGCTTCATTGTTTTAAGTATATTTTCAGTCTTCCTGTCTATCTAACAAAATTATTGACATTTATATTGTGACATATCAATATGAGGACATTTTTTTAATTACAGAATATTTGTCGTAAATGGGCGAAATGGTTAGGGCAAATAATAGGCAATATGGCGCCTTAGTAACGACGTCGTAGTTGTCAGGATAAACAAACATTCATCTGACCGTGGAGGCGACTGATTATTAAAACGGAAGTTTGGGCATTTTGTCAAATAAAAGAAAGGCGTTGTGGGTTTTAAAAGGGAGAAAAAAATTTATTCGGTCGCATGTCGTGACGGTGAGCAGTTCGCTCGTGAATAGATTAATTTGTGCATGTTGGGACTTTGAAATATTTTCGTGTGGCAGAGCAAGAATCGGACTTGAGGGACATATTCGAACTCTGAATATTTTCGTAGCAGAACCAGAAGTGAACTTGCGAACTTCTAAGATTTGGGAAACGTGTCGAGTTCCGAATATTTTGCTGTGCATCAAAATAAGACTTGGAGTTTTTCGCGAGTGAACTCTTAATCATTCTTGAACTGATAAATGTATGCGGTTCACAAACGATACGGGACTTTGCCTATTTTCTTGCTATAAACGGAAGATAGAAATAAAATATTTGTTTTGCGGTGTAATCATAAAAGCACTGAATATTTATTCGGTGAGAACGGGCATAGGACATAATATAGTGGAATTGGAACAAATATTTGAGTGGTGCGAAGCGGTGAATCGACGGTGTTCGTTTTCAAAGAAGAAAAGAAGATTCGTGGTATTTGCACTTCGGGACTTCGGAGCCTCAAATAGAAGAATGGAAGCCGTTTCTTCGAGAAACCACCTATCACGAGCACGCGAAGACCAGAATCACGTATAAGGTTCGAACAAGGATATGACTAAGAAAGTTCTCCATGTAAATTCTTTACATTTTTATTTGCTATATTGATAGAAATAAACATTAAATTTCTCATGAACGAAAGATAAAATGATTTTCATTGGTCAATTCAAGGTTTTCAGATTCCTCGCCATTCTGTATAGATGGCAGATCGGGTAATGGGCTATTAATAGATAAAGCGATTATTTCTGACGTGACCCATCGACCCAGCTAGCGGGATAATATTCAGTTTTTTATCAGAGTAATAATAGTTAAAATATTATTGTAACCTTTTTCCTGGCGCCAATTTGGAAACGGGTTACGACGAATCGCCCAATAATTGTAGTAGTTAGGGGTATGTTTCAATATAGAGGCTGCTTAGCGTTCGGTCAACTTTAAGTATTTTTAAAGTTATTAATGTTTACCTCGAGTTTCAAGCTCCTTTGGACATTTAACTTCTGAACAGCTCTGAAGTAATGAATAAATATGTGAAAACGTGAAAAATATTATAATTTTACGCTTTAATTGTTGATAATTTTATAATTCAAATCATACAGGTATTCAACATAGTATGCCACCATCCCATCAGAGACACTGTCTTCTCTTTTACCTGATTGTTAGTTTAATATGCACAATGATCAGGGTTGGGCAAAATACTTTGAATTTAGTATTTAAATACTTCACCAAAATACTTCGCAAAGAACTACATTTAATGAAATAACAACTCAAAATTAATAAGGTTTTGAATATCTAAATACATAGGTATTTAAAATACTTCAAATACTCAAAATACAGGAAATCGAATATTTTTATGATTACTATTTTATTGCAATGTATTGTAATTGCCAATTACAATAAATTACTAGTTGACAGTCATACATTTCTGAACCATAACTTATAGATCTAACTCAAATAAGCGGATTTTCCTTTTAAAGCGACCAGTTTTTCAAACAAATCATCAGACAATAAACCCCTCTCTGACGTGTGTATAAAACCTGCAAAGGAAAACTGTCGTTCAACTGCCGCGGATGAACATAAACTAGTGTTATAAGTAGAACTCGGACATGTGGGCACTGAAAAGATCGAAAATAAGCAAGCAAATAGGCACTTGAAAACTTAAAAATATGTAGGGAAATAAGCATCATAGTTAACAATAGGCACGCACTTAAAAAGTGAAAACTTAAAAATAGACGGAGAAATAGGCATTATGGTTGAATTATATTAAAATGTATGCCTAATACGTACTACATAAATGATGAACACAATTCTCTAAAAACAAATCGAATTTCTTCGGTTGCCAAAACATATTGCGGAGTTAGGTAATATTTCCTAAGAGTTGACTCGTGTGTAATTTTATATTTTGTATTTTTTGTTGGTTAAACTGGTTAAATGTTGGATTTTCAAGTTTTGAAAATTGAATGTGTGCGGCATGGCACAAATTGAATGGAATGTGTGCAGCATGCATCAATTTCCAGTTCGACGTGAATCTTCTCCATAAATCCACGCTTTTAGCAATGCACTTCTTGAAAATTTCAGGAACAGCAAATTTAACGATCTGGTATACACCAAACTTCGAAATCAATACAAAATTATCGAAGAAAACTTCGCCTATCGTGGGTAATCTACCTTCTAAAAGCGAAAGATGACGGGGGCGCTATTTTTGAAGACAGTTGTGTTCTCGGTAAAAAACAGATAGCTCACTAATCGTTGTGAACATCGGAAAGACTAGAGCAATTTCCTCTGGAGCGCCCTTACTGGCTTCGGCGAAGTGGAAAAGGTAACCTTCACGTTGTCAAATTCTCATATATCGAGGTGTCCCTGCTCGACGCGTTTCAGGCAAGAAGTCACTGCGCGTAGACCTTCTTGATCGGAGAGCGCCCTGGCAGATGTTACGCGGTTGTTACTTCTTTGGAAAAATAATTAATTATCCATCAGTGATTTCTCAAGAAATGATTGTAGAAAACAAAATATAATGAACAAAAAATATTAAAAATGCATAAAATTCAATATCAGCTCTTAGCGATCGATTTGGCAATTATCTCTAAAAAAAATTGTATTCATAGACATTATAAATACACGCAAGAGCCTTTTCTAAGGTAAACATTGATAAGGGGGTAAGTTGCCTAAAAATACATTCAAAGAAATAAAACAGGCAAAATGGCATTGTCGGGACTAGTTACAAGGAATAAACGCATTTATTGTTGTCAGATACGCATTGTACAAGTATTGCACAAGTAGTATTGCATTGCATTGCATGTACAAGTAGTGTACAGCATTTTTAATGCTTTAAAGGATTAATTTAAAAATGAAGAGAATTCAACTTCAACGGTTCAACTCAACAAAATACACCTATTTTATGTATTTAAATACATCTCTAAATACATGTCATAAACCTCAAAAATACATTTTTAAACCCAACCCAAAAAAAATACGTCATAATGGAATTAAAATTATAATATAAAACAAAAATCAACTTATTGATTTATAAACAAAATTTTTTACAATTATATTTTATTTTGCAATTTTGTTTGTGAACAAACATTTGGCAAAATTACAAAATTTTATGTAAAATAATACATAAGAGGAGTAAAGTTCCTCGCTCGTACTGCGCTAATGTTATATTATTAATAAAATTAACTATTAATTACAATTTCTAAAATGAACAATTTTTAAGTCGATATGAAGGTCTAAAGTATGATGTTGAAGTCATGTGTTAGACTCATTATTGTGAAGTAAGTTGATGGGTAGAATTTTCGGATTCTTGTGTAGTCTATATCCTACATTCACATTTCCATTCAAAAGTTGGTAGCTGGTTTTGAGAAAATGCCATTTGAGCCTTTCTAAAAATGCCTAATTTTTAACTTTATTTCACAGAAAAGTTTGTTTTCGAGGAAGTTCAGCAGAAATTATTTGAATTGCTTATATTCACAAATTTAATAAAATATAAATAAGGCATTAATACAAATATTTACAACATAAGGGATGTTTAAAACCGTGTATGTATAATTAAAAAAAATCAAATCCTATTTATGTAATGATATTCAATGCATTTATCATTATCTCTAAAGAAACTTTAAAGAAAACAATTAAAGCCGTTTTGAGAAAATGAAAATAATTTGAAAATACAAAATTCATTCAAAGAAAAATCTCTCTTCAGTATTGTAGTTGCCAAAAAATTCCAAACTTTTGAAAATTTCGAAAATTTAGTTAATTTAACGAAATTGGATCTCCGCCACTTTTATAAGCGAACTTTGATCTATCTGAAAGAAAAATATAACATTTTTTAGAAAAAAATTGAAAACACTCAGGCCACATTTCAAGTATCTCCAAATTTAAAATATCCGTCTCAAGTCGATGTGCCCAACGTCAGCCAGATCAATAGGGGAATATCAATTTTGGAGAGAATCCTTTACGGTTAAGCCGCTAGCGTTGTTCACAGATGAAGGAATGGGCGGACAAACGTTTTGCCGTTAACCAGTTTTTCAATAACAAGATTCCACAAAACATAATTTCTGACAACAATAATGTGGTGGAAGCAGACATTTAGTACGTGTAGGAACAAAAATTATCCACTTTTTTGGTACCAGAGACCTACAATACACATTTTTATATCGGAAATTTGTCGTTTTTGCCTGCAGCATTACATAATTTTCTCTGTACTGCGTAACGAAAGCAAAAGTTGTGCGAAAGTAAAAGTTAATTTTAGGAAGCAAAAGTTGAAAAGGCGAGCTTTTGAGACGATACGTCGAAGCTTCGGAAGGGATCCCGCGACCGTTCAAATGAAAAGTATGTGGCGCGAGATCCGTTTTTTTTGCCGACCACAAGAGTTTATAGTCATTGAAGAATTGATGTTGTGGAGTATTTAGAGGATGGGTTTTTAATCAGATTCTTAAGTTGTTGACAGTAATAGTGTAAAAACAGTTAAGTACAATAACAGTAAGGAATTATATACATATCTTTTGTAGTTGTCGTGAACTAATTTTCTATAGTGTAAGAGCAAAGATGCTTCGTTTATATCCGCACGGCAACTTAAAATGAAAAATATTTATAATTCCAAACGAATTGCATTAATTGTATTTCTTTTACTGTGACCGTTCGTCAGAGTGGCTTTTTTTTCCAAAAACCCCAGCATATTTTTGATCGATTTGAGACATCAACAATTGTGAGAATTTTTAGGAGGACAATTTAGAGGTTTGCAGCTGAAAAGTTTCTATTTTGTCACGACCATTACTTGTAATGTTTCCCTTTAAGATTTAATAGTTCTTCACGAGATCTTTGTGACGACAATAGAATCAACGTTGTAGCTCAACGTATTCCCGTGCTACACAAATGTAAATTTCTTCACAAAGCTAAATCGTGACTTCCACATGTTTGCGTCGACACGCTTGTGCTGATGTCACAGGCGAACCACATCCTGCGCAACAACCACGTTCACACATTGTCTGTTTGTTGTAGCCTCAGCTTTGTTTACGATTAGTCTCGTTGACATACGCAATTTAAATCATTATGTGTTTTCAACACAAAAGAAAGTTCGACCGGCTACCACTGTATCGAGCGAAAGAGATTTTCACGCCAAAATTTTAAATTATTTCCAAACACCCGTTTACTTTTCAGTAGAGTGAAATACAGGATTCATTGCTATTTAGCTGATAAGTATCTCTTGAAATGTGTCTACAAAATATGTCCAAATTGAATAATGATAGCAGATTTCTTAATCGATTCAACGATCGATATATCGATCGATGTTTTACTTGGTATTGTAAATTTTATATGAACCAAATGTAAAATTAAGTAAACATATGCGGGCCAAAATTAGGAAAAATCTGAATTTGCATTAAAAATTTATCACACAATGAACTTGTGAAGATATGAAATGTGTGATTTTATTGTGTGATGGGTATGATTTTGATGTGTGGAATGAGTGCAATTTCCTATTTAAACTTTAACATTATTTGAAACCGTAGTTAACAAAGATATCGCTGATCAATATAAACGATAAAATGAGTGTTCTACATTTAATTTTGTTGGCCCCGTTCATTGAATTAGTAAATTTGTTTTAAATTCATATTTTTAAAGCTGGGATATTCTAAGACGATTCAATTTACTGTTTGATTATTGCATTATACACAATAGTATTTTTATTAGAATATGATTAGCATAATAATTACTATTGTTCCTGTCTACACGAAACTACAGTACATTCAATTGTAACTCTGCATGTAAGGACACGGAAGTTCTTGCTACTAGTTACCTTACAATCTGATGACACTGTATATGACACTGTCTATTTGTGTAGAAAATTAGTCACGCAAATTAGAAGCATGGAGAATATTTAAATAATTTAACGTTAAAGTTATGAACTTCCAGTAATAACAATGTTTGAGAAATCGTTATTCCTGTAATTAGGTGTATTTAGTTGTAAGATTATTCACGTAATATAATAAATGTTGACGTTATTCCTGTAATTAGGTGTATTGTTGTAAGATTATTTACGTTGAAACCATATGAAGAAAGTAGTAACTGTTGAAAATGAAATGATGTTTCCGATATGATGTATATGACTGTGCTGCTGTCAGGCTTGGTATTTACATTTGTGGTGCAGAGAGAGAGAGAGGAGGGAGAGGAGAGGAGGGAGAGGGAGAGAGGAGGGGGGGAGGAGAGGAGGAGGGGAGAGAGGAGGAGAGAGGGGGAGAGAGGAGGGAGAGGAGAGAGGGGAGAGAGAGAGAGAGGGAGAGGGAGGGAGAGAGGAGAGAGGAGAGATGGAGAGGGAGGGAGGAGAGAGGAGAGGGAAGATGGATAGGAGGAAGGAGGAGAGGAGAGGGGAGAGAGAGAGAGAGAGAGAGAGAGAGATGTTAAAAAAGCTAAGTACACATCAAACTCTCACAAGGAACATGCTTTTTAGCGCATTGATTGGGAAATACAGTTCGTGCAGCATAGCAAGAATCAAGTATTATATGGACTGCTGTCACCTGAAACAAGCTTTTTGAGATGTTCGTGCAGAGAGCATTTTAAAGACTCAGTTTGCAATTCTAAGTAGTTCTTTCACACACACACACACGGCCTCTCTATAACTATTCTTATGGTATCTTCTTCCAATACTTACTGACTTTTCCTCGTCGCGTGCGGTAACTATGTGTTTTCGAGAGTTGCATCAATGTGAAAGGTTCATGAACTCATTCACCCTCAGAAGTGAATGATTGCGATAAGAATGGAATGCTGAATCTTACAAGTACCAAATACCACTAAAGATCAGTTACATTTTATGTTTTGTCATCCTTACAGCAACATAACAAATGCAAATGTGAAAGTGCATTTTCCCTTTAATTTGTGTACTACGGAGAGAAAAGGCTGAAAGAATGGAAGAACGGAAATATAGCAATATATAAGCAAAAGTGAAACAATGAAAACGAAATGAGAAGAAGAGAAATGAGTGAGATGCATGCAGAAGGCAAAATAGGATGATACGAAGGAGTAATGTTAAAATAAATATTTCCTTCAAGAATGGGAGAGTGAGCGGCAGATTCGACAGAAACGGTTCCGGAGCCAGTATCGATCTCGGTCGCCTGTTCCCTAATGGTCTTTATTCCTTTGTGTCTCTAGTTGTCCGCATCATTAACTTTCATTTCTCTGCATTTTCTATCAAAGCTTTCTTATAATATGTTTCTAATTTTATTTCTATGGTTTAGGATTCATTTCAAACCTCTACATTTTCTAGCATTGTTCTCAAAGCATTCCGTTACCTGTATTCCAAATTTAGCAGACCAACACTGTGGTCAACACTCTGGTTCCATATCTATACTTCAGAAAAAGGAACCGAGTTGCGAATAATACCTGCAATAGGAATCGATTCATTGGAACAGAAAGATGAATAAATAACTGATTGGGATAGCCCAGCATAACATCCTTCTCTTAGCAGTATCGTTGAGCAGAAAAAGAATTGATTGATGTTTTCGGGCGGGTCTACTGCTGATCTCGTTAATTTCGTAAGTGTAGTGCATGCGTTATCGCGGGAGGTGATCGTGATCTTTCCCCGCTGGATGGCGAGATCCGACGACGACCTACACGTCGGGTTGCGGGGTTTTCCTCAACTAGGTGTCTCCTACAAGTCATGCACCACCTTAGTCGGGACTAGCTCTTACATCCCGTGTCCCAACACGTGTGGTAGTGTAAAGTATTAAAGTGTAAGTGTGTGTTTATGGGTAAACGCTTATACTGGCATCCACTACATTATCATACATGATGGGAAACCTATCAGGAGCTTAGAACTTGTGCCGACTGGGGTGTCATGTGGAGATACCTATAGGGGAAAACGATAAAAGTCGCCGTGTAAGTAGGTCGGTACCGAAGCTCATGTCCAATGGTGGAGAAGCGCCGCCGCTCTTCGATATACAGCGCGCACAATACTTACGTGCCTAATTACCTTCCTGGCTGACGCGCCTTGAATCAGTGCTCACTAACACTCACGAATAAACAAGGAAGTTAAAACCGAGCGCAGTCGCAAGACGGAGCCACTCGATTCCCACATCATCCAGAGCTTTCGCCGGCGCAGATGTTCGCGGCTTTGGGCCGCGTGCGTTTGCTCTAATGGAGCACATTGTGCGCCGCCCGGGGCAATGATCGTGACGGCCCCAGGGAGAGACGCGGTGGCGGCGGTGGCGGTGGCGGTGGCGGTGGCGGTGGCGGTGGCGGTGGCGGTGGCGGTGGCGGTGACGGGGGTAGTGGCAGCGGCTGTGGCAATGGTGTTGGTGGCAACGGTGGTGGTAGTAGAGGCGTGGGGGGCGGCAATGCAAGGTCGTTGGTTGCACCGGGGGCGGAAGTGCGGGCAGCGGTGACGGCGGGGGCGGCGGGCACGGGGGGGGGGGGGGGCGGGGGCTACTTGGCCGCTTTTCGCTCGCGCGTCGCCTTTCATAATGCGCCCGCTCGGAGTCCGCAACACCCACCCTGCGAAACGCCGCCTTCGTAGCTACCGTCAGTACGTTGCTAACAGTTACATACCAATGCCATTACGGTATATAGACTACATCACATTTCCATTATTTACCTAACTATAGATAAATATTCTTACTCATTCTCTCCCTTAGCGCTATTGTTTCATGTCTTGAGAATCAAGGATTCGGAAAATCTCGAACAAAATCTGATATTGTGCCAATTGTCAAGAGCAGTCGCTGTCTTTGCAATCAATAGTTAGTTTTCTGCGGTCTAAGACAGTCACAACAGCAGCTGAAACACTTGCGACACTGTACAAAGCGCATAATTATGAACATTATTTCAATTTTGTTCTTCAACTCTACGAGTGTAATTTTAGGTTTGAGCAACTGGAGCAAAATAGAAACTTGCTTTTTTGCACATTATTACATACGATTAAAGAAAATCCTGCAAAAAATATCTTTTAGAAAAGGTTCTGTACAAACAATAAAAAATGAATGACGGAATTGGTCACTATAAAACCATAGAATTATTAGGTGCTATTCGAACACCACCTGGCGGTATATTTCGGTAGTTTTCGCGGTGCCCAATAGGTAGTTAAAGTGAGTTTGGCTTAGGAGACGGCTAGAACCCCTCAAACAAGGATTCTTTCAAATGTGCATTCAATGCATTTATTCTCACCATTGACAAGTCACAAGATCAATCGTTTGACAAAGTGGATATACATTTAGAAGAAATCTTTTTTGTCCATGGTCAACTTTAAGGGCCCTCTCCAGATTAAAAAAGTTTTTGTTAATGAGACTGTTTATCAGAGCAACTTAATGTGAACAAAATTAAAATCGTAAACATTTTAAAGAGAAATAAAAACATCCCACATTACATTTTGTTTTCATGAAATATAAATATTGTTTTTATTCGTTATTAATGGGAAAGTTTAATTTCGTTTTGGCATTTTTATGGCTTACTCCTATTTATGTAATAATTATCTAAAATCGGATTCAAATACATACTATACGATTGTAAAGTATAAACGATTACGTGTTAAAATTATGAAGAAGATTGAAGTTAGGGAATCAATTTAACTGATGTGCAAAAAGGAGGGAAAGAGATGACTCCAGAATTAGCATCGTGACTGACATCAATCCAACCACTTCTTATCAGATTTACAGAATTTTACAATATTTAGTGGATTCTGAAAAATCAACTAATAATATTGTGTATAAATAAACTTTCCGATTAAATGAGTCTGTGATTTGAGTATTTGTTTTAGTGAATCACACACACTCTGTACAGGGCTACAGATATAGGGCGAGAAATTTCAAGTTTTTTGCTTGATTATTTTAATAACAACTATTTATCAGCAAAGTGTCTCCGTTTCCTACACCTTCGCTTCCTTACAAGTAACGTAAAACTCACTCTCGGAGACCGCTTCCGCGACTCTTATAGCCACTTTCTCGGGACGCGTAGAAACTTTAACGGGATCTTTATCCTAAAGCCTCTTAAAATGTTAATATTCCGGAAAGCTGCAAATTTCGTTAGATATGAGTTGTACGTATGCTCGCTCTTATGGCCGTTATAATCTTAATGTCATTATAGATTCTGCAATTGAATCCGTCAAGTGCAAGTGAGTTAGTACGTTCAGATTACACATTTATGTACATGAGTTAATAACTTATAATCACTCCATTCGGATTTCGTACTGGGCAAGAAAGCGTCGCAGTAGATTTCCTCCCTCGTTTATTACTAACAATGACCAACGTAAGTGAATCAGGGCATCAATTGACATCACTCCAGTGCCTCTGACTGGGATACCCTAGGATTCGAACCCGACAGTGATAGGAATTTTTGGCATTAGCTACATCGAAACCAATTGCAGCTAGATCGAATTCAGCCTCTATTTGGAGGAGAAATCTAGCGGGCGGCTGCTCTGATCGCTTGGTTTTTGCGGATTCTCCGATGAACATTTTGCGATTGGAGCAATACACGGGCCACGACCACGGACCACACACGATCTTCCCATTCTCTTCCTAGTCTTATGATCACCCCTTACTCGAACACACTCACACTTACATGCACTACACTACCACACATGTCGGTGGTCCAGTCGGAAGCTTAGAGCCTGTTACGGCTGGGGTGGTGCCCCGCTGATGGGATGTACCTGGTTGGGGAGACACCCCTCAGCTGCGTGTTGGTGGCCGCCGGATTTCGCCATTCAGCTGGGGAACATCGCCGCCACCTCTCGCGATAAAATACGCACTAATCTTACGGGACTATTGATGTTAGCCCTTGATGTGCCCGGGAACATCAATCAAACATTTATTTATTGAGAAACAATTGAATCTAGATATTGTGTCTCCTGTGATATAATTTGTGCGAGATTTTGCTGCGAGTTGGTTGCTTGCTGACGATCCAACAAAACAAAATTAATGTCAAATTTGGTAGAACGTAAAATTATAATAGAAAACAAAACCATTGGTTTTGTGACGGAATATATTTATTTTGACCAAACCATAACAAATAATAATAACAATAATAATAACAACAATAATAATAATAATAATAATAAAAACAATAATAATAATAATAATGAAATAAAGCAAAAATAGAATTGGTTGGGGAGAAGTTTGGACCTTGAAATTTTTTTTTGAAGACCAAAATATGAACAGAAAATTAAAATTTCATCTTTTAGAGACCTGTATATTTCCGGTGTTTTATGGAGTACAAATATGAGTTTAACAAAACAAAGTATAAAATATCTAAGAGTGTAGCAAAGAAAAATGGAGAGGAAAATACTACACATCAAACTGGAAGATAAAGTAAAGAATGTGAAATTGGTAATCAGAGCGTGCACGTCCATGTGCAGTTATTAGGGTTTCTGATCCGTAGCAGCGCACTCCTGCGGAGTGGCTGCCGAACTACAGAGAGTCGGCAGCCGCAGGCCCTTGTGTGCAGGTGGTAGGCACGTGATCTCCGCCCCCATTGCCCTTAGGACACCCGGCCTACATCACCGCTGCTTTTGTCTCGTTCACTTCTTGCTGGGCGGTTGGCGTAACAGGTAGCGGTGATCGCCACGAGCAGCAATGCGCTGCCAAGATGCCTTGAATGTGTTGTATGATAAACCGGGCCGTTGAAGGCTATTTAATTGTAATGCATTCATTAATTTCAGTTTGATTTCAATATTCATGGCATTTCGTAGAGCGTTGGTGAAGGTGATGTGAGTTTTTCACCACGCCACGTGGTCTGTGTGCATGGAGATGAGGTGGTTCAATTTATTGCTAAGTTTTCTCCACACCACGTGGTCTGTAGTCTGGAGATAATGGGGTTCAATTTATTGCTAATTTGTATAAATTTTATGTTAAAAATTATGTAATTTGTATAAATTTCTTAAATGCCTCTTCATTTTATTAAATCAGTGAAACTGGAATTCTTGTGCTTTATTTGTAATATGTGTATGTATATGAGTTACAGGGGAACAGCCGCCATGGTAAAAATTATTCTATGCTGCATTTCTAAATGTTTCATGGACGATGTGTGAGCATGTTGCTGTGGCGTACAGAGCGGTTGAAAGGATTTAGCAGAGAGGGTCCAATAACTAAAATGGTAATGGGGTGGTCACGCGGCATGATTGATTGATGACAGATGGACATACGTGTTAACAACCTGGAACCCAAGACAAGGAAAAAGAAGCAGATGACGTCCCAAACAAAGATGGGTCGATGTCTTTAAGAATGTATTTGGCCACATCTGGTAGAGAATTACAAGGAACAAGAAACATGGAATGTTCAAGAGAAACAAATGACACAAAGCAGTAGTGAAAGGAAGTGCGAAATGTGAATAAATGTATCTGAAAACTGAGTGCAGTTAGTATTAAAATAGCAATATAAACAGGCAGGACGGTAGTAGATAGTAGTACTGTCGTGATATTAGTATTGTAGTATTAAATCTCTTAAGTATTGGTTCACTTAAAAAGTTAAACAAAACCACCCCTGTGTTCTGAAAGGAGGCCCCTGCCCTTTTAGCCAATGGGCTTATATCATCGTCATCTTCATCATCATGTCGCTTGCGGTGTGCCACTAGGTAATCAGTGGTTGAAAAGAATCTTGATTATAAAATGTGTCGTAAATATCGGCTTACCTGTTTGTTTGTTTTTTTGTTTCTCCTGCATCACTAGTACTGGATCATTATTTACCTCGTAAGCATTATTATCACATCACTCTAATTAATTAATTGTTAATTACATTATTTACTATCATTTAAACACAAAAGATCCCGGATGAAGTGTTTGAAACTTAATACTTTTTAGCAAAATGGCAGTTGAGTTGAACGGATGATCTATATCTGTACGAGCGAGAATCCCTGTATGACCCTCTTGAATTTCGCTGCTCTCACATTCAATCTCTGGCATTTCTCTGGCTTGTGTTATGGGTTTGGAGAGTAAGGTTTTTGATAGCCAGGAGGAAGTGTACAGCATATTTTCTCTTCTTGTATCCACTTATTTTTCCGCGTCATAAATCTACATTTGTATGTATTGTAAGTTTTTGAAAAACCATCATAAAATTATTTCTACTCGATCCAAATGTTTTTGAATTCGCATTTATTTACTCTGTAAAATTTAACCCAAATTAAAAATGTTCAATTAGAAAGGTGAAATACTCCCCTATGTGCAAATGCCCGTTTTGTATGTTAACAAGGACTGCAATTGCTGCAGTGTATTGTTGACATGACAGAGAGCGAGTTTCGTTTTCCAGCAAAGAGCACTGCTTTATGAGGAGGGAAGCGTTGTGTCCAGCGTACTGTGAAGTAGCCTCTCTTCTTCCTATTTGTCCACTTGTTTGCTTCTCTTCTTGACTGTTAGTCTTCTGTGTTGTCCCATTTTCTCTCTGCCCCTGTGATAATCCTTCCACTGCGCTTTCTCTTTCTAGGTAACATCGTGATTATGAATCGTGTTAGACTAGTTTTACCGATGTTTCAACTACTGCAGAGAAATAAGCCTCATAAAACGTTAATACAATGCATTTCTTGTTTAGAAAATAAATACTTTAAATACCACTCACAAAACGATTTCCACTTTCCCTACCTCGTGTCCCTCAGAAGTTTGACCACATTCATCTCTTTGATAAAATACGTAATGTAATGTTACTTACGTCCCCAAATCTTCTGTTTTGCATTTTTTATATTTGAAATATATTCATTTCATTTTTCACTAAAATAACGCTATCCCATACATCGAGTACTGAAAAGCATGGTTCAGCCCACAATTCAATTGGCGTGAAAGAAATATACTTATGCTTGTTTGGTAACAGTCATTCATCCAATGAAATGGTGGAATCCAACGTATTAGTTCGTTTGTACGTATCTATTCTATCGGTTTTGACTTTGACGACCATGCCAGGTCACTGAAAGTGTTAGAACAACTAAACAATTACAATTATTGAAAATTTTCATTAACATGACTGTTTATAACATTTATGTCACTCATTTGCCGTCAATCGCTCACACAATAACCACGACTCGATTATTTTGCTCTTTTAACTAAATTCGGAACCTTGAGTGGTTAACAAAATGAAGGCATTTAAAACCAAGAAAATTCAAATATAACGATAATATTCTCGATCATACCTCTGCATCATATGTTACACACAGTTAGAAAAGGTTTCTAATGTCAATTAATGGTACTTATCATTAAGTACAATTCTCTTGAAAATTACTTTTGTATTGCTTAACTTCAGAACAATATCATGAACAGAACCGAAAGACCTACTTAACCTATTAACGAATTACAAATCATTACTCTCACAACTCTTCTCTACTGTGGCAAACGCGATTTGCAGTTTCACCCGGAAATGTTACCGGAGAGTGCGAGAATTATTCAGTACCGCCCACCACAGCAAAATGATGTATTACCTTTCGCCGGAGAACGGGTATTTACTTTTCTCGACGTAACGCAATAAAAGACTAGCGTTCGAATAAAAACTTTTGAATGTGAATGTTCACTGTGAGCCACGAAGACTCAGGCTTCTTAGAAGAAATACCATGCGTCTCTACTAAATAGCCTTGTCATCTTTCTAGCTACGGCGTTTCCTTTCATGTATTATCTTTGAGACAGATAAAGTGAGTTGGTGAATTATTAAGAATAACCAAGTATGTCAACGTCTTGATTTACATGGTACTTACATAGACTTTACACGCAGATGAAGCCGTCCATTTACGTCTATTGCTGAGTGATTTGCATAATGTTGATGGTTCATCGCGCTTTCGTCTTAGCACCTGTTTCTTTAATTCAGTCCTGGACTGTCCGCTGATGGAACGGGTGGCCAGCTTTGAGGGATTTACCTGCGTCATATTTTTGCGGCACTTAAAAATTAGCGTCTCATTGAAGTTAAGGAGCGGTAATATGGAGATAATTCCAGTCTCATAATGAAGGAGTGATCGAGCGAAAGATGCAGCATGCAGTCTGTAAAGATCACTTACATACCTCGTAGTATTTAACGGAACTTTAATAACTGGTCTTTTATACCTGGTTACTAAGCTCAGTAAGTGCGTGTTTTGCCAGTCCTCACATTTAGGAGACCTCGGGTTCGAATTCTTGCCGTAACTTCTCTTATTGGTGAACACTGAAGTTTTATTTTCAATTTTTACTGTTGATATGCAGGATATTAAACTAAAGATGTGAACAAAAACATGTCCCACTAACTGTTGAATGTGTGAAAAGCCAGCTAGGTACATTATCGTTCTCACAACAAAAAATTATATCACATAATACCTGAGAATTGCTCGTGATTTCACTATGTTTTACTGGGAACTGTTTATTCACACGGGGTAGAACGAATAGAAACGACATGTCAAATTGTGAAGATCCTTGGTTACAAATGGATTATACATTTTAGCTAAAGTCTATCTACGTCTCTAACTCATTTTTAGTATCACAGTATCTATCTACATCTCGAACACATTTTTAATCCTTCATTTCTTAATTTTTAATTTAAATCCCCAAATGTTTTTACATTCAATTTCTCATTTTCATTTATTTTTATCAGTAATTCCAGGCATATGCAATGATAATGCATTATAGACATTCACTATTGTTCATAAACGCGGTTCGAAGTCAGACATGGGAGTTCACATAACGCAAACTGAATGGATGAGCCTCACAGCAGAACGACTGTAGGAAAAATAAAAATAAGGTTGTGAAAGACACCCACAAGGACCGCACCTTCCTACGTACACGCGTGTGTGCGTGCGACTGTAAGAGTAGTCAGGCGAAATGAATAGCCAGAGATCGAGAAAAGGCCGAATGGAAGAGGACCGAGTGCCATTCGGAGGCTGCAACAAATATGAGCACTGCAAATACGGCTCTGGGACCCTCGACACACTTCACCTGTACTTTGGTGGCGTTGTTAAGAAACGAGCGTTGTAGAATTCATCGCAACCTCGGCGACCATCTCGTGCCCGAGCTGCTAATGGAGTGGTTGTCGGCAATCTGCGGGAGAGAAGTGAAGGGACGCGGGATGGTAGCGTCTACAGACACTTGTTAAGAATCGCGGCTAGAAAGGTGAAGCACAACCTGCGAATACGTTGAGTCCGGCTGCGTGACGCGTGAGGGACAATAATTGGGATGGAGATCGCTCCGCTGAATAAGTTGGAAGCCCGCTCGCCTCAGTCGTCTTCGTCGACTCGAAGGAACTCAGAATGCAGACTTGCAAACGACGCTTTGATGAGGATCAGCTATCGATATTAAGCAACCGGTGATATTCAGTCGGGTGAAGTGGGCTGTTTGAAGGGTGTGGTGACGTCAAAGTATGTGGTGTAATTTTCAGAAGAATAAACTGTGTTGATCTTTGGCAAAGACTCGTCTACAGACAGAAAGTGTATTAATTAAAATTACATGTTATTTGAAATATATTAGAGTTGTTTTTGTTCGTTCCGACGGCTTACAAAACTAAGTAATTGTGTTGCCATGATTTTAACGACTGTACCAGTACAATTCCATTCCCAATGTTACTACACTTTTACTAAATAAAATCTACTAACTGCAAGCAATTTATAGATGTAACTTATACCTGATTAGAAAATCATTAATTGGCTGACTGTATTACAAAATTACATACATTTGATTCGATGTATTTTATTTCTCCAGCATTCTCTTATCTTTGTAGAAATCGGGACATACTGAATTATGAATTTTTATTTTTGTATTTCTCGGGTCTAATATAAAAATGAAGATAACTTCACTATTTAATACAAGTAGTTGTTATTATTATTACTCATTTTAAAATTGTATAATTATTATCTCTTTAGTTCAAATCTAAAAATTGTATAACACCTAATTTAAACAGTATTTTCAAATTATTTATATATTCCATACAAACAAGTTGATAATTATTTTCTAGATTTCTTATATTATATTACTTCCATTTACATCTTGATGATTAATGCATACGCTTCAGTTATCGCATGTAGTCGTTTTGAGGTTCCCTTATAGCGAAAAAGATTTTTTTTAAAACGCCCGTTTGTGTAAGAAACACTATTAGTACTTTTTCCAAAATGAATATTTTTCAATCAATTCAGACAGGTTTGAGACCATGTGAATTGGAAACGAATTCTTTGAATTTTGGGGTTAATGCATTTGAAGCCTCTAGGACATCTTCAAATGAAATCTGTCAAAAGTCTTTTTTATATCTCACTCGTCGTTCATATTTACATTACAGGCGTTTATCATACATTATTAGAATTGCGAGTTCAAGTGCTTTAAATTACTTTTATAAATTTGTTCAAAAACAAACGTTTTCTGTGACAATAACTTAGAATTGCGGTTTTTTTCAGAAACGCCGAAACATTTTCTCAAAAACAGCTGCAATTGTTTCAATGAAAAGTTGCATATGGAATCACATTTTTCTCTTCAATAATATTCCTGGTCCTATTTCCATTCTACTATTAAGGGACCTCAAAATTAAGAAAATAAATACTAGTGAGTAAGATGCACGCCATATATTATATTTCTTAAATATAAATGAAATACATTAATTTGTAACGCTCTGTAAATGGTATATTCTAAAGCAGTTAATTAATTTTGAGAATTTTTTTCTACTCCAAAGTGAGATATTGAAATATTTTGACGTAAATATAACTTTGTATTGTTGCTATGAAAAAGCGAATGGTCTCTTAGATATTCAGATATATATTTGCAATGTTACAAAACACATTGTAGGTCTCGTGTGCCGAAAACCGCCTTTTTAGTTATACAATTCAATCTCAATTCAGTCAAACCTTAAATTGAACGTCCTTTAAATGAATTGAACACAAAATTAAGTTCGAATATAGTCCCAAATTTTAGATTACATACTGCTCGTTGTGTATACTTCGAGAATGTTCATTCCCGCCTGAGATATGGCATAATATTCTGGGGAAATACATCTTATAGCTCCCAGACTTTTAGATTACAAAAACGAATTGTACGAATAATAACCAAATCCCACCCACGTGATTCATGTAAGCCTCTCTTCATTAATCTAGGAATTCTACCATTACCGTGTCTTCTTATTTACGAATCAGTGGTTTTTGTAAAAAAATGACTTGCTCAAGGGCGGGAATATATTTTCAGAAAATGCCGAAGTCTATTACTATAACACTCGACGTAGAAATCATATTCATCAGGGGACAGTATCAACAGCTCATTACAAAAAATTCACATACAATACATGTACATTATTTTACAACACTTTGCCAGATGACATTAAACGAATAAATTCAATAGAAAAGTTTAAATCCCAACTGAAATCGTTTCTGCTGCATAACTGTTTCTATACAATTAGAGACTATACTGAGCATCACAAGAAAAGTAACATTAATTTTAACAATGATACATAATGCTTTATTTACCATTTGAACTGTGTAAATGAGTATAAACAACCTGTAACAACTATTGTACTACAGCTTCCGGGTCAATGACCCCCATCTCGATCAGGTTTTTCGTCCAGTTTCCCTGATCCATTGAGCAAATGCTGAGATGGCCCCTTGGTTTGCTTCTGGACATAATGTAACTTCATTTTCTGTGCACGTCTTCTAGAATTCAGTGGGAAATACAATTATTCAAATTATCGTTTCCATGTTGTCGCGGCAGGAAGAAATAAGAGCCAAAATTTATTTTTTTAAAATTTTGCTTATTTATTTTTGAAAATAGATTTTACTACATGGGAGTTTTTGTTGTTTTTTTTCTCCCTTTCAAAATTCAAAATTTAAGTAGTATATGACTTAGTGTAGGGATCACAGAATTTTGAAAATGTGCACACAATTCACTTTTCCCCATAGCACGTCATACGCAGTTTTTAACTGTTTTTTGACGTAAAATAAATAAATAAATAAATACAAATGGTTTTATGAATTTGTCTTACAGTCGTTACTCGTGAACAATTCATTTGGTCGAAGAACTCGGCGTCCAGAGTCAGAGGCTTGAGGCAGGTGAGCCAAAGTACGTGCACAGGCTGTGGATTCGAAACCCGCATGAATGTTTTCAGTTGTGTTTGAGGCATAGGGGACATTCCGATTCCCTCGTATATTACATCTACACCATAATACTTCTATAATCTCTTGCCCTGACAGACAACTGTGTGCAGTCTGTGCGTTTAAACAAGGAACAAGATCCCACATCAATGATACAAGCACCGACTCGGAGCCAAGGAATACCATGGGGAAATACAAGGTCCATTATCAAGATATGTCTATATGATGTTCTGGATTCCCAAATGTGGCATTCGCTCTACTCAAAGAAGCGGTAGGTACCGCGGGAGGCCCTGGTTGTCTTTTAGATGCCGAAAGGAATAGGAACCTAACTACTAGGAGAATGACTGTTGCAGTTTGTAACACCATTATATTGTAATTTTTACAGAAAAGTATTAGTCAAAAAAATATAGTTTTTATATACTGAAAAAGTTTTAAACTCAACGCAACATATAAAACAAAAATTTGCGTTGCGCCACACAATTCTTTAAATCATGGATATCTGAAAGTTCATCAGTTCACTTGAGAATGAAATACTCATTTTCAAAGAATAGTTTAAATAAAATAATATTAATAATAAGATGATAGAAACAGTACTAGAGTAGCGCACGAAACTATATCAATTCTCAAAATATTCGAGAAATCGAGATGCAATCAAATAGTAATGTGATAAATTTAATTATTTTTAAGATAAAATTAATTTGGTTTTATTGTGAGAAAAAATTGTAGTAAAATGAATAGAGACAGAATGTTTTGGCAGTTTCTATTTTATTAATTTATGACAAGAATGTCTATTCTTATGTAAATGACAAGGCAATAAAAACATTTAAAATGTTCAAAATTTGCTTGCAAATTCAATAATGAAACACATTAAAGAATTATATTTGTGATGTAATTGAATTGTTGCTGCAGTGAGCACATTCAATGTGAGTTCCCTCTATGCTACAACGGACGTAATGGTTAAATGCGGAGGTCACTAATTTTCTGTAGTCGATTCCTCAGGAATGAACCTTTAAATTCCGCTTCTCCCGCACGACATCTGCGCCTGTAACGGCTTCGGCGTCCCGGGTTCGATCTTCATCTCGTGGCCCCGCCCTCTCGCGGATCGTGTACAGCGGTGGGCGGGCGGGGGCGGGCGGGCGGCCCAAGGTTGGCCCGGGGCGAGGCGGGACGGCGCGGCCCGGCGCCGTGGGGCACGAGTGACTAACCCAGATGTGTTGCAACGCGAATGGAATCCAGCGGTGGCGACGTCGGCGGCGAGCCTTCGCGAAGAGGAGCTTCTTGGCGAGTGGGAGACGGAGGAGGAGAACGAAGAGCAGACGGTGGAGAGGAAGAAAGAGAGGGAAGGGGCTCGCGGGAGAAGGTCAGCCGGGAGGAGGCCCGCCCTCGCGCGCTCGTTGTGCAAGGACCTGGAGCCATGGGGGGCGTGGAGGGAAGGAGAGGATGGGTATCGGTGGGTGGCAATAAGAAGAGAAATACGTCGTTTGAAAGAGAGTGATAAAGAAATAGGTAGATAGTGAGAGACAAACAGACATTCAAACAGAGAAACAAACTGACTGATTGACTGACTGTCAGTCTGACCTGACTGACTGAGAGGCGGGGGCGAGAACGGGACGCTAGAAGCAAAGAAAGTGAAACGGGTGATTAGGCTGAAAATGGGAGATTTAAGAGTGGGATGTAAGTCTGAATGAGAAGCTCGAAAAGTAAATGTGTTTTTTTATAGTTCATGAAGAAAATACCTGTGTTCTTCTCCTCGCTCGAATCTTGTACTCAGTATAAAATAAGTGGTACAGATGCAAGAATAACAATATTAGTGTTCGACATATCGTCTGAAAACTTGACTTCTTTGGTGTCGTATGTGACCAATACAGAACCGGACGATCTCTGTTCGAAATCATTGCAGCCGTAGACTTTCCTCGCAGAGAGTGATATTTTCGGTTGGGAATGATAGACTCTCAAGATGTGCTTCTTCACTAGGGCGATGAATTGTATTGAAAAGGCAGAATGGAAGATACGTGTTGTAGATATGCCATTCATGATACATACAACATTATGTACAATATTAGACGTCCCTCTAATAGATACCTCAGGAAGTCGTAATGTGCCAAAGAAGTTTAAGCTAGGTTATTGCCAGGCAAGTCATACCAATAAAGGGCAACTCGGAAAACAAAGTTGAATTTCCAAGATTGTGGCAGATAAAGAACAACGCATATTCTTTTCATATTAAAAATTACGACAAGAGACCATCAGTTTTACTTGCTCTCTTAAATCTCAAGACAGAATGGGAAAATCCCACAGTAATAGACCCGGGCAGATGTGTTGGGGTCGCGTCTTGAGCGGATCGCGTCGGATATTTCCAGTGGCGTGCCAACTACGACTCTGTGGGAGAAAGGCCCCGATGGCCTTCTCTCCTCCGCCCTGGGAAAAGGAGGCGGCGGCGGCGGTACAAGCACACGCTCCAAAGCGTTCCTCCGCTTTCGACTCCAGGCGGCACCGCCCACAAGCTCTCCACCCAAATCCCTTGCCCTTCACCCGCCTACCATCGCTCGCCCGCGCAACGTCCCTCATTTTACTCTCTATATTGTTCGTTCTCTCCTCCCCACCTGACTGCCCTTGGTTGGCCAATTTTTTCCGTCCATCCTCGTCCATCCCGTCCATCCTCGCCATCCTCGTCCATCCCGTCCATCGCGTCCATCGCTGTCCATCGCTCGTCCATCGCCGTCCATCGCTCGTCCATCGCTCGTCCATCGCTCGTCCATCGCTCGTCCATCGCTCGTCCATCGCTTGTCCATCGCTCGTCCATCGCTCGACTACCGTTCTTCCCCGTAACCCGCTCGTTGTTTCCTGTCCTGTTATTACCCATCCATCACACAATGCCACCCAACCGTCATTCAACCACTGATTCTCGCTACAAATCGTCTACCTGTTGTCCATCAATTTTGCGTCTGTGTCTGCACTTTATCCTGCGCCAACGGTCAATCTTTTCTGCTCTGGTCCTCCAATGCTTCCTAAGAAATACCTATTTTGTTTTAATATCGATTTATTTTAAGCCATTTTTTACGTGAATGTTTTGTGCTAGTTGTTTTGAATGAAAAAAACTAATAAAAAATAATGGCTTTTAGATTTCAATAAATTGCGCGATTTTTTCAGACCAAAGGGACTAAGGATGAAAATAATCTAGACAAAATTTCGTTGATTGATAGATTGATTATTCCGTGTTTCCGCGCGCGTCAACTGTTGAAATGATTCGTCCCATAAGTGGTGATCTCTTTATCATGGGAAATTATGATGTTCTTCCCTCTCTAGATGGTAAAATCCGGCATCGACCTACCCGTCGGCTTGCGGATTTTCCTAATCTAGGTATCTCCCACCTACGGACACTTTCATAACTTGCTGGGACTAAGCTCTGAGCTCCCACTGGTCTACCGACATGTACGGTAGTGTTCTGCATGTAAGTGTGTTTGTGTGGAAGAGAGAAAATGACAAAGAAGGCCTGTGGCCCTTTTATTATGGTACTATCCCGGCATTCATCTGGTGTCAATGGAACAAACCACGAAAAACTATCGACGAGAGCAGCCGCTAGGATTTTCCAACAGACCACGGCAGAATTCGCCCTAGGTATCTGGCTAGTGTCGGAAATACTGTCATCACCGGGACTCGAACCATAGGACCTCCCAGTGAGAGGCAGTGACATCAGTTCATGCTCTGAGCCAACAGAACCGGTGGTGTTCGTCGAATAGATCTGGTCTATTAGTTTTGTAAAATCCCATCCGATAATACGTATTCTAACCGCACACCTATTGCGAGTTTCTGCGTAACCCACAGCTCCGCGCTAATTCGTCGCCCTCCGCCCGACAGCGGCGCGGCGCCCGAGGCCAGGGACGACGCCGGCCGAGGGCGCGGGAGCGCCGCGCCGCGCCGCGACGCCTGCTCTCGGCAGAGCGCGCGCGCGCCTTTGCGCAACCATCCTTGGCCCGTTATGTTTTTGGCAGAAGATTGTCGCTGAGTAATTGGTTTCGTGTCCACCGATTTAGGTGGCTGCGCATATCAAGGCCGTCACGCTGGGAGTGCCCAGCGGCATTTCTCTTCCTCCATGTGGTTACGCGGAATTACAGTTTGCGATGGCACTTCGTAGAATATGCGTAACTCTGTGAAATATTTTAGAGGAACTTGCTATACAATATTTTGAGCGTGCCATTTTTTGTTATATTTTTTATTTACAAAAGGTTTAACCATAGGATGCATGGAATCGGGAAATTACATGAGTGCATGTGCAGGGCCTTTGAGGATCTGCATAATTCGCTCTCAAAATGTGCACGTAAAAATTATTATTTTTTTAATAACTCCATTTCTTAATAGTTTAAACAGAAAACAGAACAGAAGGCAACCGTTAATATTTGAAAATAAGTATTTATTTAAATAACTATTAATAGGACCTTAAACAACAAATATTTCCGCCATTTCAACTCGTTTTATAATACTAATATTTTTCTTCAGAAATCTCTGGGAATGCATTATATTGCAAGAGAAAAATGTTTCCGAACGTTTTCTTTCTTTTTTCCTGTCCTTTACATCTAAACTTGTTCGTCGAATATTTTAACTACACGTGTCCAATCTCTAGTATAATATCAAAACAAGAACATGAGAGTGATAAATTAAGTATTGACACTTTTGACAAAAAATGTATTCTAATGTTTAATAAAATTAACACTAAAGGTTAAGGATCTTAAAAATGAAATTTACAAGGATAGAACTAATGAATAAGCAGTCCATTGACGATTTTTTGGACTGAATGAGGTCATTAGCGGTCAAATTTGGAATTAGGACCTAAAGTAGAAGCCTAGGAGATTGTTCATTACATTATTGTCTTACCGAAGAGATTAAGCGGAGTGACAACAGCTTTATATGCTAACCTAAAAGCAGATTTTGAGTTTTGCTATTGTACTTCGTTATGAATAGAAATTTAGCCAAGAGAAAATAAAACTGACTCTATTGTGAATAGTGATCTATTGAATATGGCGGAGAGATCATATATATTACATTATGGAATTTTTACAAATTTAAGGGAAAATGAACGACCGTTTATTCACCACAGTCCAATAGTGTGACCAAAAGAGCGAATAAAACTATTGTGTATGCTACAAGAACATGGCTACCTGACTCAGGATTAATAATAAAGTTTGGGCTGAGGTTGAACAAACAGCTACTTGGGCTCAAAATTTCCTCAAACAATATTATAGGTGAGCCGCCTAATTCCTGGATCCTTTAAATTCTTCGACATTATTATTATTATTATTATTATTATTATTATTATTATTATTATTATTATTAATGTCTGAACTAGAGAAGGGGAGATTTATGCTAATACACTCAATGTTCAACAAATTATGACTTTTGAATTTTATGGTTCATGATGAAACGGCGCTTCGACGCATATTTGTTGTTACCGTGTGTTACCGACCGTAATAATAATAATAAAAAAGAGTGACGAGACCAGAGTTTAAAAAATTTAAAAGGGAGCACATAAAATTCTCGACTTGTGTTTGACATGTGTCTTGTGTGCCAGAATATTTAAAACAGGACAAAATTTTCTTTGCTTGCTGAAAATACAGATTTCAATACACTATCCGCTTTTGCCAGACGTTTTTCAAGTACCCACAGTGGTTCATATGTGCGTCAATATGCCTTGAATATTATGATCATTGGAAAAAATATATTGCACCTTATTCCTGGGCATTCATTACGTATATGCGCACCTTTTTTGTTTCCCATTACAGCTGCTTCGAAGAGGAGTTACTGCTGGTTTAATGTCTTGCTGTTCACTGTCATCACACTCCGATAGTCGCGTAATTGAAATACCTATCTCAGAATCGGAGTCCGCACTTAAGCCACGTTATCCTTGGAAAATAAAAAGAGAATGTACCCATAGCAATCTTGGCTGCAGAGAGCAGAAGAGTCTTCTGTGACGAAGGTCGCTTACTTTGCCTAAGACGTGGGCGATCGAGTTTTTATTAATACATTTTAAACTATAACCGCAGAGAAGATGCTAAATGCTCATAGAGTATTTTCTTTATCAAATTCTTGACGTTGAATAACAAATAAAGTATCCCAAATGTTATCTTTATTTTCAAGACGGTATAGTTAGTGATTAGTTTGTAAACTAATTTTGGATGATTTATTCAGTATTGATTATTTTTAATGATATCGCTGGTGAGGTTGATACTTTATAATAATTTGAGAAAATGTGTTGTCAGGTATCAATAATTTTATTCTTAATTCAGAATAAAAATATTTCTATCTGACAACACCTTTTCTCAAATTAAGCATTTTGCCTTAATAACTACTGAAACGTTAGTGTCACAATCGCCTTTACGTAGAATTAATGAATGTGAAATATAAAAAGGGATGGTTAGTCATGATTCGAGGCGAATAGTTTTCTTTTTTAAATCTGTAAAGTACCTCGTGAGTTGAATAATTAAATGTATGTTGGGGCCAGTGGCGGATCCAGGGACGGGAGGGCATGGAGTCATGGCCACCCCACAAAATACCTAGCGTTTTCGTTTGTTACCTTCTCTTATTTGGCAAAATGAATTTAAATATTTAAGTTAGAATTATGTCAATATTTAAAAATAATATTGTGTATTGACCATATATACACTACAAAAATAATATGCAATATAAAACATATACTTATTATTTAACAAAAATCTATTATGGCTCCCTCCAAAATGATCGGCTGGATCCGGCCGAGGCTGGAGCATGCAATTTCTAAAATTCCACAAATACATGAAGATTGAGAATCTTGGAAGACGAGAAAATAGGAATAGTTCGTGGCAATGTCTTCTTTCGGATGCATTGAACCCTAATGAAAATCCAGCGTTTTCTCTTTATATTCGCAGCTTTACTCTGCAGTTTTTTATCATTATTGTTTCCTGCTGCAGGACAAGCCTCTCGGAAAGTGGTGGTGAGAAGAGATTTCACGAAGACCCACTTCCAGGTGAGTCTGTCTTCAAGAGCGTTTCAACTCTTCAATGTTATAGTTTATTACCTACTCTTCATTGAATCATGTTCATTGAATTGTTTTCATTGTAAATGCTTTCATTAAATAATCTTCATTAAAAATTTCATTAAACTCTGCTAATTCAAACACCGTTTATATTAGTCACCATCCGTTTCATTCTATAAACATTTTTCAAATCACTGCCTAATGTATCGAGTACACTGCTTGACACACGAATCCTTTGCAAAATGTTGACAGTGTTATAACGCGACGTTGCACAATTCTCTTTAAATTATTTGTGAATGAAAAAACAATAAATACACGAGTTAATTTGATTTAATTTTAAAAATATTAAGAAATTATTTAATTTGATTTAATTTTTTCTGGAATGTAAGTAGTAACTCTTTGAATCCTTCACAAAATTTCAATTTCAGCAGTCATTGCTTTTGGTATTTTTTTTCAGTCTAAGTACATTATTTGAGAGCAGAGGACTTCTAGCTCTCGGTAGGGTCCATTCATACAATGAGAAATAAATATCAAAATAAAATAGAACGTAGAGGGAGACACATAAAATACACATAAATATGCTATCAAGAAAGTAATAACTTACACACGTATTCCTGCATTTAAAAGTTCAAATAATAGTATTATTTCATGAGCACCAGAAACATAAGTGTTATACATCGATTAGCACACAACACATCCATTCAATATTCATTCTAAACACAAGCAACCCATGAATCGAAATATACATACTTATAACAATACTGACATTGCAAGACTACCCCAAATCTTCCTTGCTATGCACTTCTAAACTTCAATGAGCTGTGGTGCACGAGTGCACACAACCTCTTTCCTGAATCCTTCCTTTCTCTCTTCTTGCTCTTTTATTCCTTTCCTTTTGTGTAGTGTTAAACCAATATGAAGGATTCGAAAGGTTAAGATTTTAGAAATTTAAGTGATTCAAGAATTCGGTATACTTAATCAATATATCGGTTTCGAGAAAACTTGTGATTCGTTCCACCTCCAAATAAAATTAGTCCCATCAATTTTTAACATGCACGCGTAAGCTGTAAACATAATATGTGTAAGCATAATAAGTAACACAATAAAGATAGAAAACCGTAATACTATTGAGTGTCTTACTTCCATAAGTTTTACGCAATAATTTATCCCCGATGCTGGAAATTATCATGTAAGCTTCCTCCATCTCGCACCAACAGTGTTTCTGTCGGTGCTACTGGTGAATTTGCCCTGGATGTAAATGGAGATTCATTGTATTCCTTAGAGTGCTATTACGCCTGGCCTTCAGAATGATGCACCTTTTCTTTCCTCTGTCGCCTTGGAAGTGACATTTGGATTTTTTCCTGGTCTGCTTGAGTGACGGTAATGTCGCATTCCAGAATCAAAACAACTGTAGAAGGAAGCAAGGTTATTAATAGTAATTGGAGAATGGGCATTCTGGTTGCAGAATTGATTCTCTTTATCAGGAATGCCTGTTTTCTGTCTCTTTTGTAGCGAATCTGTAAGACTAGATAATTGATTATATATGTAATTTGTACCAAAAATATGGGAAAATGGAAGAGTATTTTATAAGGCCATCACTAAAACTTCAAAGTCAAATTACTGTTTTTGTGCTAACAGAAGCAAATTATTAGATTTAAAAATGCATTACCTGCTGAATGTATCATACTATTTCTTTGGTAATTACCGAAGAATATTGTGGATTTCTTGCAATCATTTTCTTATTTTCTGTGTATATATTTGTGGATTTTGACCTATCTGTGAAATTGTTGATATTTTCCACGTTTGTTTCCGTTACCAACTTTATCATTGCTCTAACCTTTATTTTGGTTAAGAGCAGACCTGTATGGTTTCTTGTTTGTACAACATGCTTTCGTAAAAAGAGAGCAATTGTAATGCAATGTACCGGGAGCGGTAGCTCAGTGCATCAACTGATGTCACTGTAGCGCCTCAGACCGGGAGGTCCTGTCGGCGGCAGGATTTTCGACACTGGCTTTTCAGCTAGGTCGAATTCAGTCGCTGTCTGGAGAAGAATTCTAGAGGCCGGCTGCTCTGATCGGTAGTTTTCCGTGGTTTCTCCGATCAGCACCAGGCGAATGACGGAGCAGTACCCTACCAAACGGGCCAGGGACCGCGCGCGATCTGTCCTTTCCCTTCCTTGTCCTATCCTCTCTCCTTACACACACACACTGACTCTAACATGCACTACCACATATTCCGGGATACCGGTCGGGAACTTAGAGCTTGTCCCGGCTGGGGCGGTGCCTCGCTGGTGGGAGAGTCCTGGTTAGGGGGAAACCCCACTAGCTGACGGTAGGTCGGTGCCGGATCTCGCCATCCAGTGGGGGAAGATCAGCGCCCTCTCCCAAAAATACTACACTACCCACTACACTTTCGGGACTAATTACCAAATCAGTTGTCGCGCCCAGAAACCGAAAAAATCAATCAATCAATCAATCAATGTAATGCAATATGTAATAACGAAAGAAGTATTTCTCTGAAGGTAAAAACATTTTGATTTGATACATTGAATGCTTTGAAATAGTACAATACAAATCTGTTCATGTTATTCTCCAGATATGATGCAAACGTTTAGTTTCGATATACTGAATTAATTGATTGATAGTGATTTCAGGTGCGTCAACTACCGAGGTAATTAGTTCCGTAAATGTAGTGCATGTTTTTAATCGGAATGTGGCAGTGATCTTCCCCCACTGGATGGCGAGATCCGGCGCCTACCGTCGACTAGTGGGGTTTTCTGCAACCAAGTAACTCTTACTAGCGGGACACCGCCTCAGCCGGGACAAGTTATAAGTCTCCGAGCGGTCTCCCGCATGTGTGGTAGTGTAGTGCATGTTAGTGTATCTGTGTGTGTGTGTGTTGTATGTGTGTGCAAAGGGTGAGGATAAGACAAGACTGATCGCGCGCTGTCCGTGGCCCGTTTTTTTAGGGTACTGCTTCGGCAATCGCCTGGTGTTGTTTGGAGAAATCTCGGAAAACTACCGATCAGAGCAGCCGGCCGCTAGAGTTCTCCTCCAGATAGCGACTGAATTCGACCTAGCTGAAAAACTAGTGTCGAAAATCCTGCCGCCGTCAGGACTCGAACCTAGGACCTCCCGGCCAGAGGCACTGCAGTGACGTACTGAAGGAACTAATGAGGTCTGATGTACTGCAGAAACCAATGCGGCATACATTTATCTTTATTTTACCCCCTTTTTTGAATTATAGCAAAAAGTCCAACGATTTTGGGCATAGGAATTAATCAAAATAAGTATCACTATTTCGCAAGAGGGACAATTTCCTTCTTACCCCTTATTTTTTTATACGACATTTCTTATCATTTATTCTAGATCAAGGAAGTGGAGAAATAAGTGCTGGTTGAAAAATCTGTTCAAAATACAGTAATTTAGATACAGTTGCATCAACGATTGCAAATGTCGCGAAGAATACTGCATGCAAATGTGTCATACTGCATTGGTATGGAGGTAAATCGTTAGTAATTCCACACAAAGCTTCCGCCATTGAGTCATTGTTTTTTGAATGAGAGTCAGAAGACATTTGATTCGAAATTATACCGTTCTCAGAAAGGGCAATGCTTCTTGTACATCGCATATTCAATGCACCCACTATTGTCATCGCCTATTGTTTGACGAAACTGGTCTTTGTTTCACATTTATTGCGTACCACTTTCCACTCGGCGGGGAGAGTAGATCTGGCCCAGTGAGCTAAATCGCAGCAACTCCCAAATGCAAGGAAACTATTGCAGGTTTGTGATGGACATTGCATCAAACGAAGCTAAAATAAAGCGAGATACAAGGGTTGAGAGATGTATAGTGCGAGAGACTAGTGAGTTAGAAAGGGGCTGAGAAGTATTGGATGACTATAGAGAATAGGAAAATTATTTTTTCTATTGGATTTACAGGTATTATTATTATTATTATTATTATTATTATTATTATTATTATTATTATTATTATTATTACTATTATTATTACGGTGAGACGTGGCAAATTTAAACCGAGATTATTTAAACATTCACCCTGAAAAATAGGTACATACGTTGATTTCCACAAATTCTCTAGAAGAAAAAATAAGAAATACTTTCTAAGAGTTTAAGAATATTTTGAATATTTAATATTTGAAAGTTTACAAACATTACTCAAATGTAATTAATCTATAATTGCGAGAAATTCGCCCTGAAGTTCTCGATAATTACCAAAACTGAAATTAGCGCAAATCCGGGATGGGGCAACACTTTCAATGTTAAGGCTTGAGAAGCTCCTTCGCGATCTGGGGAGAGTACGCGTAGGTGGGAAATTCGATTGCGTTACGGTCAAATTTATGAAGTACTATGTAATAATAAACATGCGAACCGGTTGCAGTTAGCAACTGGGGAGCTGAAACGAGGGCGGTGGGACGAGGCGGAGAGGGGCGGGGCGTTGCGACGCGAGGCGACGGCGGGTCGACCCATGTCAAGCATCCCCCATATGGCGCGCCGATTCACTTGCTCCGGTGCCGCCCTCGCCCCCACCGCCCTCGCCGTCACGCCGCTCCCCCGACCCTGCCGCCCGCCCCGCCGCCACCACCCCGTCGGTTCGCACCGCCCCGCCGCCGCCCCGCCCCGCCGCCGCCGCCGCGCCGCCGCCGCCGCCGCCGTCCGCCACCGCCACCGCCGCCGCCGCCGCCGCCGCCGCCGCCGCCGCCACCGCACCCCGGCCCGACCGCACCGCACCGCCACCGCCGCCCGCCACCGCCACCGCCACCGCCGCCGCCGCCACCGCCACCGCCGCCTCGCACCGCCACCGCCACCGCCGCGCGCCAACCGCCACCGCCACGCCACGCCACCGCCACCGCCCGCCACCGCCGCCACGCCGCCACCGCCGCCACCGCCACCGCCGCCACCGCCACCGCCACCGCCACCGCCACCGCCACCGCCACCTGCCACCGCCGCACCGCCACCGCCACCGCCACGCCACCGCCTGCCACCGCCACCGCCACCGCCACCGCCCCGCCACCGCCACCACCGCCACCGCCACCGCCACCGCCACCGCCAGCCACCGCACCGCCACCGCCACCGCCACCGCCACCGCCACCCCACCGCCACCGCCACCGCCACCGCCACGCCACCGCCACCACCGCCACCGCCACCGCCACCGCCACCGCCACCGCCACCGCCACCCCACCGCCACCGCCACCGCCACCGCACCGCCACCGCCACCGCCACCGCCACCGCCACCGCCACCCACCGCCACCGCCACCGCCACCGCCACCGCCACCGCCACCGCCACCGCCACCGCCACCGCCACCGCCACCGCCACCCCACCGCCACCGCCACCGCCACCGCCACCGCCGCCGCCGCCGCCACCGCCACCGCCACCGTCGCCGCTGCCGCCGTCGCCACCGCCACCGCCACCGCCACCGCCCCGCTGCCGCCCCATTGCCTAATGAATGCGCATCCGCACTGCAAGGAGCGGCCGTTGCGCAACACTTGCCGCCTCCGCGCAGGTCCCGTTCGCCAGAGCTGTAGCCGGAACGAGATGCTAAATCAGGCTTTCGCGCACTTTTCCCCGTGGTTAGCACTTGCTGACTTTCTGAATCATCTGCAGTTGACCTGACAGGGTCGGTGGTGGTGACGAGTCGGTGGTGAAATTTGTGCTTGTGGAATTTCTAAATTTAAAAATATGTATTCGCAAATACATTTATAAAGTTCGTTTTCCCTGGAATTCAGAAAAGTCATTCCACTGGCACTTGATCGATATTAGCGATACGATTACAGAGTGTGAATTTCTAATTCTTGCAAAAACGAAACTACTAAGATTAAATTGCAGGGAGCCATCATGAGATTTTTCATAGGATACCACACATCTGAAGTAACTTATATTACAAAATTTAGTTAACACGTGTGTGATATTACAGTATTATTCAATTTAAGTACGCATTTGTATATTTTTTACTTTTAATATATTATATTCATAATTTGACATTTTTGAAAAATGTTTTCTGATTTCATCTAATAATTTAATAAACATTTTGAATTCCTCTGAAATACCCTTCACCAGAGCTGTAGATGCAACGAGAAGTTAAATCAAGTTTTCTCGCTCCGTGATTACTTCTTGCCAGGGTTTTCAATCGTATAAGTATAATCGATAGAGAAATTTACTGTCATCGAAATTTATGAACCGTATTATGTACGACTTCCAAAAATTCGTAAAGGTGGTCTAATGTAATGTTTGGATATGCCGTTCATGAAATAGTCATGTTTATACAGGAAATAACTGACATGTATATTGATCAGTTAAACTTAATTTGTTTGCTTTAGTAATGCAGTGCGTAATTCTAACCAATATAGAAAATCTTTATTATATTATTATATATAATTATTATATTAATATATATTATATATATATTAAATATTATATATATATATTAAATATTATATATATATATTAAATATTATATATATTAAATATTCTATATTGTAACCGCTTGTCATCAGCTACACTCATGACAAAGAAATATTGAGTGACAATACCGACATCTTGCCCTACAAATAGTTCCTAGAGTAGCGAGAGATGGCGTTACCTAGAAACAAATTTCTGAACGTACTTTCGCCCTAGCCAATCAGAACTTTTGTAGAAATGCGAATGTGGCATGAGGCTTGACTCGGACGAGATTGTCTTTCTTTCCGGATCGAGACACTGAAGTGATTAGATGGGTACTATTCCACCACACAACCGACGAGGGACACGTGGAAAATACCAGAAATGAAGCTTTATTAAAGGTAATTGTCTAAGTATTTTTCATGGGATTAATCACTGTGATATGTCAAGATTACGTAAATTCGATAGGAATATTAAACAAGTAATGCAACAGATGTAAGAATAACAGTGGTAGTGGACTAAAATGAATTTATAAAACCACGTTGCTACATTCTCGTTGCTGGAATATAGAAGAGATTTTTGTAACATAGGACGTGTTTCTGTTTCTTTGTTACAGCTTTTTCAGTTTTAGTTTTGAGCAGTTACTTATTCTACTTTTATTCTATTTCATTTTTATTTGTAGGATTTCATTTCGAAAATTCTATTGGAGAATTTTGATAATTCGAAAGCATAGTTTATTCAACAACTGGCTCAACTTTCACTAAAACAATGTTATAATTTGGAGTTTTGGACTCGCATTCTAACGCGACCATCACCTTCGTGTAAGCTGTGGTTTAACTGGGCTGTACAACGAGGAGAAGGCGTACGAAATACTCCGATTCCATCGCGGTAGGCAGCGCACGAACCGTCGCAGGACAACGACGACCTTGGGGCGTGAACGTCGCTCGACAGCCGTCTACTCAGCGCAGGACCAGCTTGGAGAATTCGCCGGTCGTGAGTTACAGAAAAGCAGAAAGAATATTTACTAAATTGCAGCTTGAAAACTTTCAAGATAGAATTATGATTGCACAAATTAAAACGTTGTAATATGAGCTTCCCTCAGTAACAGACATTGATCGGACAAGTTTTACTAAATATTAGTCTTGATAACAAGTAAATTTATTTTTGCAGTCGTAAGAAAATCAGATCTAAATAATTTTATGTTTATTGATAAAAGTCGTCCTTGTGTATAATTCTTTATCTAAATTCATACATAATTGACTTGATGTTATTTGAAATCATTTAAGAGGAATTGTCTATGTAAAAAGGTTTTGAACATGAATGAAAGCTGTTAAATTGTTTCTGGTAAAACGTTATTCATGAACAGTCAAGAGACTTTGTAAACAGATTTTGCACTGCGAGGTCACGCAGAAGCTGAATATTAAGTGTAAATATTGAGTGTAGTATTATTTAAGATTGAAAGGTATTAGTGAATTTTGGTATATTGTTTGTATGTATTTTTTACAGGATGGTTATTTAAATTGTGAATTGTGGGTTTCATTAAGAGATAATTTGTTTTGAGAAGTGTACATAAGTATTTACTGTTTGTTTCGTGTAAATGTAGATCAGAGTCACTATTATTCTACAGAAAACTGCAGTTTAGGTAGGGTTAGCTACCATTGTGTAATCAAAGGAAAAGTAATCACGTAGGAGAATATGTGAATGTGAGTGTACGAAGGATCCTATTGGAAAGAATATATGTTACTTGTTCTTTAAATCTATGAAATTGTGTTTGTTTGTTAAATGAATATTAGTTAGCAAAGACGAACCCACCACCGATAGGAATTATCCATAATTTGAGGTCTTCCCAGGTTTGTGTGACGGTGTAATCACACGTCAAAAACAAGTAAATAACAGATTTACTTCTGTAATTCGCGTACTACAGAAATAGTTAGTAGATACGAAATGACAGTTACAATATATATAATAAAATGTGGACAAAAACAGCTATATAGATAAAAATAAAGTAAGAAACATTTTGTTATCATTGTTGATGGCATCCCTCGGCTCTCAGCTAATTTATTTATTTCTGGAAAAAGTGGTCTTACCCAACGACACTTCTCCAACTCTATATTAAAAAAGTTTCCCCCCATTTACCTTCTAGCTCCCTTACACTGGAGATATGAACATGCTAATGTATCTTCAGACTACTCCTTTACGATGTATGTATTGTCATTGCCTTGCTTGCGTCCACGGTCAAAAGCTTTCTGACCTCTATCTGACTTGTCGCCTTTCGTTTTCTCGAAAAACAAAAATACTCATTTTCCTTCCTCATCATTTACGTTAACAATAACAAATAATTATTATTTTGCGCCATCCGTTTACATCTTTGTCCATCATTCGTGCCTTTTTGATTACTAATCTCAATTATTTTCGGTTCACATTCAATTAAGGTTTTATTCCAACGTCCTGCTTAAGTGGCCCTAGACATTAATTGATGCCACTGAATTCCTTCTGACCGGAAGGACCTAGGGCTACAATCACGACGGTGACAGGATTTTCAACACTAGCTTTTCAGCTAGGTCGAATTCAGCCGCTGTCTGGAGGAAAAAGTCTAACGGCCGGTTGTTCTGATCGGTAGTTTTCCGTGATTTCTCCGAGCAATACCAGGCGAAAGACAGAGCACTAACCTAACCAACGAGCCACAGACCGCGCGCGATCTTCTCTTCCTCTTTCTTGTTCTATCCTCAACCCTTACTCACACAGTTACACCAACATGCACTACACTACCATACATGCCGTAAGACCAGCCGGGACCTTAGAGCTGGTCCCGGCTGGGGCGGTGTCCCGCTGGTGGGATATAACTGTTTGGGGAAAACTCAGCCAACCGATCGGCGCCGTATCTCGCCATCCGGTAGGGGAAGATCACCGCGATAAAACATGCGCTACACTAAGAGACTGATGAGCTGGCCCGGAAACTCTAATCAATCAATCGATATAACAGAAGTTATCTTTTTCATTTTTATTTGTTAACGTGATTATGCATCAATGGTTTCAAATTGCGATATTATGTATCTTGCACAAAGATTCACGCCAGTGTGTTTTGCTGGAAATGATGTCGACTCTCCCTCAATGAGATGTTTCATATTGATATCGAAAATATCTTTTTTCTCTCTCCATTTAACATTCTCATGTTTAAGAACATATATTCATCTCATTCAATCTACTCTCTCTCTCTCTCTCTCTCTCTCTCATATTTAACATTCATATTACGGGCGTTTCTTACACATCATTCCATTTGTGAGTAAAAGTAACTACAAATTATTCTAATGATTTTTTTTCGAAAACTAATGTTTTATGTTATGATGAGTCCAAAATTGCGCATTTCACTTTTTTGCCTTGCCAAGTTCTTCGTAAGAAGGGAAAGTTATGTAATCATGCGCTGGAAAAGGCGAATTTTCGCCAGAAACAATCTTATTTAGAAACGCTCAAACAATTTTTTCTCAAAATCGCCTCCAAATGTTTCAAATGAACTTTTGCATGTAAGTGCAGATTGCGATGTTGAATAATTAAATATCTGAAGTTTGTTTCTTTATACGAATGCAGTAAATATATGTGGCGTTACGCGATTACAATTCTCTTTTGGAATAAAATATTTCTAATAAAGTGAAATTCATTTATAAAGCAATTGTGGAAAGTATATCACTGTATGGTGCTGATTAGTGGAAGATCTCAAAAAGTAATGAAGAAAAGTTAAAGGCTATGAAAATGGAGTTTTGAGACGCAGCTGTAGTGAACGTAATGAAAGAATCAGAAAATATAAAGCAGCAAATGGGAGTAAGGAAAAGGGAGAAGGTTAAAAGTATGGTCATCTTAGAAGAATCCGGAGGAAAAATGGCCATTAAAAACTTGGAGGTGGCAGGTGCCAATCAGAAAAGAGAGGTAGACCAAGACTCACTTGGTATGATGGTGTGCGACAGACAATGAGAGATCGACACATCGAAGATGATGATTGGTAAGGAAGAAGATGGAAGCTTGGGTGCGAGAGACGCCGCATTGTGTGGTTCCACTCGCAGAAGAAGAAGAAGAAGAAGAAGAAGAAGAAGACAATTCTCTTTTGAGTAGTGTATCTACGACAATCTAAAGTGACTCGTACACTGGCCAACGCGGTTGCGTGACTGACTCTCGCCGGTTGTAAACCTGTCGCAGGCGCTACCTCCTCAACTATGTGAAAAATGGAGCGGTTAATGGACGCGACAGATTTACGACCTAATGAGCGGTGAATGTTCAGTTTATGCCTCATCTTCATCAGTTGATCACTAAATGTGACTCTTGCATGGAAAGGAACTTAAACTCAGGAATGGATGTTTCACAGGAAAACTAAACTAAGAGTCTGGGTTGTCAAACTATTCGTTCGTAGGTTTCTGTGCTACCAATGGGTCACCGTAACACATTAGAAAGCACATCGATCCGTTGGCACTAACTTATGTTACAAGAAGTTTTTGAATTAATGATTATAGACACATTTTTTCTTAGTTCAGTTTTAAAGTCAACTTTCAGTAATTAATATATTTTCGATCACTACACGAAGCAGTATAATTTTTGCAATGCTGAGTATATTACGCTTATTATAGAGTGGAGTAAGTGAACGAGCAGTATTGATTCTGGGGTCATCAACTACTGAATTAATTGATTGATTGTTGGTGATTGATGACACGTCAACTGCTATGGTCATTATTCTTGTAAGTGTGGTGTATGGTTTTCCTAGGGAGGTGGAGGTGAATTTCCTCTGCCGGATGGTAAGATCCGGCGTCGACCTACCGTCGGCTGGTGGGATTTTCTTCAACCAGGTATCTCCCACCAGCCTGTCAATGACCCATCTCTGGGACAAACTCTAAGTTCCACCCCTGTCTCCCGGAAAGTGTGGTAGTGTAGTGCATGTTAGTATGTGTGCAAATTAGGGGTTAGGCGAAGATAAGGAAGAGGAAGCAGAGATCGCGCGCTGTCCGTGGCACTGTCCGCGTTTGTTAGGGTACTGCTCCGGCATTCAAATGATGTTGTTCAGAGAAACCACTGAAAACTTCCAATCAGCAGCCGACTGCTAGAATTATCCTCCAAACAGCGACTGAATTCGACTAGCTCACGTCGACGCTCACAAGTGCGATGCTCAAGCGACCTGCTCACAGTGCGACGCCACAGTGCGACCTAGCCAGTGCGACCTAGCTCACAAGTTTCGACCTAGCTCGCTAGTGTCGAAAATCCTGGCACCGTCGGGACTAGAATCTAGGACCTCCCGATCAGAGGCTCTACTACTGAAGTCATTAGTCCCGTAAAGTGTAGTAGAATATGGTACATTCCGGGTGATGGTTATTTTCCTTCCCCACAGGAGCGTATGATCCGATGAACACATACTCATCTGCTTTCCTCCTCCAGTCATCTCCGCCAACAGGACACTGCACATGTGGAGTAAAGGAATTGACAAGGTTGAGGATTCTTGAGTATTAGCTGGCATAGTTGTTAGGGATCTGTTGCGGCATTCATCTGGGTGGAGCAACAATCTAAGTGGAGCAATCACGGAAAACTACCAACACAGAATTCTCCTAGCTCTTACTAAAAATCCCATTCAGTCGCTGGCTGGTTGCATTCGGCACAATTGTCTAACAAGAGTCTAAAATTGCCTCTGTAGTGACGTTAAAATGTAGAACCACACAAATCTCAAAATTGAACAATTACGGTCTCTTTCCATGCAACGAATCACAAAACCACACAAACAACTTGGCTGTCCGGGAGACGCCGCGACCACCACACAAGGGCCTCGTCGTCCTATGCCTAGTCACCTGTGCCTGGGATGCAGCGTTTCCCGGACAGCCTAGTAGTTACCGACTCCGGTCGGGAAATCCTTCACACGACGCCCACACTCTCAGAAATGTCTGCATTGCTTTTAATGTAAAATACATTAAAGTAATTATCATGTAAGTACATTAAATTTAACGTACACGAAGTTTAATATACGTCAAATTAAATTTCAAGTAAGTGTACATTAAATTCAATATAGACAAGACAAGTCAGTTAGTCAATGCCTTATTCTACGTGGCGAAACTTGGGCCATGAGGCCCGCTCTTCCGTCTAACCACGCAAATTTGTGCGCTCCCTTCACCACCTAAAATTTGTCTTGACTCAACAAGCGATCTCAATTTCTCAACTCAGGTTTGGGATTTAACGAGTAATCCTACATGGATAACTACACCTCCTCAAGGAAGGCGTACGAAGTATGTTTTCGCTCTTAAAAATCCATGACTTCGATCGGGTTTGAACCCGCAAACTCGGGTACAACAGTCCGGTATGCTGAACCGTTATGCCACCGAATACATTAAATCTACATACATTTTAATTTAAGAATTACATTTAATGTATGAGTACATTAATCTTGGACGGGGCGGTTGCCTGTGCTTAGAGTGGACTGTATTATTGGTTGTTGAACGTTGGTAGGCAATCCACTCAGTCCCTTTCGACGCTCGTTAGGAATTTTGTAATGATGTGGGTTATCATGGAAACACAATTCTCACCTTGCAGAATGATGTTTAATAACCTTTGAGTTGTCACAATTGTTCTTCACAATTAAAATACACTAAGTTACTGTTCTCAATGTGAGAATACAGGAACCTTCCATCTTGGATCACGAAGTGCGAGGACATATGCTCGCCTGGCAACTTACTTGCAACTTCGTGTGAAATACATTGATTAGTTCAATTTATACACAATGCTGAACTACAACAAATTGAAACAATGTGGCTTTTCACTTGGCCACAACATAAGCACAGAATGTTACTTTCTGTATAAGAATTTACGTGATCTTTTAACACGGAGCCCGAGACATGCTTCTCGCGAGGCTGCATCTCAGCGACTGATTTCTTTTCGGTTGCGGGTACGCGAAGAGGGGATTTGAACTGATTTGAACTGGCCAATTAGCGACTGCTTTTCCAGCGGTTGCAGTATGGCGAAGAGGGGTGAATTTGAACAGTCCAATTGGCAACTGCTGGAATTTTGAAATGTTCTGAAGGCTTTAGAAGGTCGTGGCGAGCGTGAATTATCCGCACCGCGTTCGCGGCGCGGTGGTGCCGCTCGGATTATGGAACTTTCCATGCCGCGCTTCCGGTGTTGCCGCCTAGGGCGTAGGAAGTGTTTCATTTATACCTCCCTTTTCTACTTTTGCGTGTGGGCCCGAACAAATCTCTTTAATGTAAAGATACATTAAACTACATGTACAGCCATACATTAAATTTAATGTAATTTTTGTCAGTGCACGTAACCCAAAAGCACGTTCCATTCGTAAAGGCCCCAGCGCCGCGTGCTTGCCCGGCAACGCCCACGCGTGCGCGAGTCCTTCGCGCGTGGCGTTTTTGCGCGAGGCGGAGGCGTCCTCGGTCCTCGGCGCGCGCTGAGCATCCGGCCGGCGCGGCGCGGCGCGTAGCGTCCTCCCCCGAAGGCCGCTGCCTGCGCCTCTTGCCCCTCTCCGCGCGCCCACTCGGCCGACATTCCGAGCGTCTGCCTTCCCCTCCCCTGCCCCCTCCCAGAGGACGCGTGTTTGCTCGTTATCGGCGGCGGGCGCGAGCAGCCTTGGACGCGCAGGGTACGCAGCCGGATCAGATAAGTGCAAGACCAACACAGGCCGTAAGACGCCGCCGCGGGACCCTTGGGTGAGATGTCTGTTCTTTCCGGGCACAACTGGCTGAAGTGGCTCAGGACATCAACTGGTGTTTCTGCAGTGGCTCTGAGCGAGAGGTTTTAAGGTTAGAGTCCCGCCGAAAGCAGGATTTTCGACGGTAGCTAAATAACTAGTTCCATTTGGACCGCTGTCTGGAGGAGAATTCTAGGGGCTCGTGTGGAGTTTGTGGGCCTGTTGTCCCGGCTGGAGCGGTCTCTTTCTGGTGAGAGATATCTGGTTGGGAAAACCCTGCAAGCCGACGTGTGTCTGCAACTTCTCGCCATCCAGTAGTCGAAAATCCGCGCCACCTTCCATGATGATAAACTCTCTACACTTATGGGAATAATGTATGTAGCAGTAGACGTGCCCGAAAAAAGACAACATAATCAATCTTAAGGCAAAATGTGGAATACTATTGTTGATGAGCGCTGACAGGTGTGCTAGGGGGTGTGCAGTAAGGCGGCTGCTAAAAACAATTGAAGAGATGGATTTAAAAATTCACTAAGTCGGAATATGATTTTTCATGAGAAGATGATTTCTGAAGAAGGTTTTTGTTATACATCTGTATGAACTATCAAGCACTACTCGTAAAAAGTAAGAGAGTTTGGCTCCGAAATTTCTCAGTACTTTTTTAGATTCATCTATGTCTTACAGTCAATGACAGTTAATTACAAAATTAAAAATAAAGTTAAACTTTTAGAACTTTCTAATCCACCTGGTCATTTACATGAATTTATATCGGTAATTATTAATTACATTGTCAACAATGTTTATTGAACATGAATAAATGAGGTTGAATTATTTAAAGATAAAACTAATTTAGAAGGAAATTAGTTATTGTTAACGTTATCAATTTAATCCTGTACTTCATGCCACATGCGAGAACAACATCTCCAGAAATGTTTGGCGTGTCAATGATACTACTGTATTGAAGATTTTATTTGAAGCATTCACGACTAATTATACTTCGATATATTTACAGAGTTTATTGACTGTAAATAAACTCAGCCTTCTCCCACTTCTTACCCTCCGCTGTTACGATCTCATGCAATCGGCAACTTAAATATCATTATTGTAGGTGTCATCCAACATCCCGATTGGAAGACATTGTAACAGCTAATTTACGGCAACCGAGTCTATGTTTAAATCTAAGTATAATTTGCTATCCGCTTGTGTAAATGTGGTTACGATAAACAATAATAGTATCATATTGATTTTTTAGCTGCACTTTATTTGCATTTCTTTGCTTACGATGAACGAATCAATACGATTTTTGAGTTGTAATTTTCATTCATTAACAAAAATAATTGAGTTTCATAGCCTTATCTGCTTGTCGATATTGAAAGTGAAACGTATTGTGAGTTCAGCGTCTAGCGTGTGTCTAGCGTGTAACCCATATTCAATTGAATACCGTGTACTCGATGGTATTGTTGGTATCGCAAGGGTATGGTGTGACCCCTTCTTCTTTTTCTCCTATTTTAGTTATTAATATTTTTAACATTGTAATAAATATTGTTAACACAGCACTTGAGTTTGATTATTGAAAGAAATGAACATCTGTATTCATGAGTGCTGATGAAGACATAAATACCGCAGTTCTTCCTGCTTTCCTTTGGCACTGCACTCTTTGCATCATGGTGCTTGCTCCTTCACCTCTCTTACTTGCCTCCCCCTCTGTGGCCTCTCGCCCCCTCAAAACCATTCCCCCTCTCGCCACCCCTTTCCCTTCCCATCTATATTCCTCCCCGATCTTCTCCTCCTTCCTCTTCTCCTCTTTCGCTACCCCCTCGCCACTCACAACCATTCCCCCTTTCAGCACCCTTTTTCCTCCCGCCTACATCCCTCCCATGACATTCTAGTCCCACCTTTCACCATCTCGCAGTTTTTCCTTCTCTTCCCCTGTCGCTGTCTAACCTTCTAACTAACCCCTTCGCCTCTCATTTTCTTTCCTCCCCTCACCTTCTCCCACTCTTTTCCCTCGCGATTTCCCTCCGCACATCTCCTTCCTCTCCCTATAATAATTATCAAAATATAGGAGGGAAAACATTGCATTTAAAATGCTAAATTCTCAGCAGCATGTGCTATAACATCTTTCACAATATTGACACTAAGTATTGCTCGCTTCTTGTTTGTTTTACTCGCATAATTTTAAATATTTCAAACTAACCTTTGAATTGTGATTCAGGAAGGTAATAGAACTGGGAAATATGATAGGGTGGGTTTTAATTTTTTTCTGAGAATAGACAAAAAGCCTTGATTTTTTTAAAAAATATTGTTTGTCCTTCAATATTGATGGCTTCTTATTTTATAGAGTTATAATTGAAATAACAAGAGATATAAAAACGTCAGCTGACACTATAGCTCCCAAAAGTTATTATATTTTTCGCTCTTGAAACTTTATCTTTAAAGTAGATGGACAGATAAAACCCCTACGGGTATTTTTTCGGCGGGAATCGGTGTTCTTCCCACTGGCCAGCGTTGGGGGTCTGCGCGATCGTTAGTGCCTTTTTTCCCGGGATAGCGCTGAGTTCATCTGCGCACGAACAAAGCGAAAACAAACAATATATCATTAAACTCTCGCCCTCCTTGAGGCGACGTGGGCGAAGCGCACGTGCACGTGAACTTTCCAGTGCGCACGGACAGCTCTGGGTTTTCACGTGCTCTGGGTATTTTCTGGGTTTCCGAGAGGCGCTGCACACTATTTTTTGTGAATGTTCTTGTTAATCTTCAAGGATACTCGTAGAAATGAGTTCCGGAAACGCCAGAGTTTCATTGATATTTAGAAACAAATAGTTCTTGTTATGAATCAATCATTCAGTCGATCGTTAAGTCATGTATTACATGCCCACGTTTTCTTGAGCCCTGGAATACCTACCCCCTCTCCTTTGCCAACATAAGTTGAATTAAGAATAAATGATAGCATCAAGCGTTGTAGACAAAATATGATAACCAGAAATGTTCGCTCCCGTGAAATAGAAACTATTTTGTACTGAAAAACGAACTAGAAATTCAATGTAAAATTTCTTTTGTCAAAATAATCAAACTCCCCACTACTATGGCAACTAGCGAAGCGACGGCTCAAGGAAACGTGCCAGGGTAACAGTCGTCGTACTTGCTCTATGAAAACCTATTAGAACCATCAAGTAAATATAATTGTGTATGGAATTAATAACAAGTTTCCATAATTAAATTTCCGTAAATAACGATAAATAACACATCACAGTCAACTATGTGTTAGGCCAAAGTTGTTCGAATATCTGTTTATTTTGCAATATTGATCAAGATAAGAAGGTGAATCCTTATTTAATTGCTGCCGTTCATCTCACTGCTTCATAAGTCCTGGTTCTCCACTGCCTGCAAACATCACTTCATCTTTCAATTACACTAATTTTGTAAACCTTTTCAATAATAATCGTAGCAATACAATGAAACAATTAAAATTATTTAAGACTTCACTATTTATTGAGATATTTCTTTAGAAAAATTGGAAAAAAAGGAAAAAATTAAAAAAAAATTAATAATAACAATACCAGACTGTCACACAATATTTTGATGGGAATTGGGGACAAAAATTTATTAAATTCATCGTGAAAAGTGTAAATGTTGAGGGCATAGGCATGCAGGCAGGGCGTTCCTTAGCAACCAGGGAAGCGGAAGTAAATAAACATAGCGCGGCAAGTAACGGACAGAAGATTGTGATATAAGGGCATGTAGGATTGGTGGTAAACTGGTAATGGGGTACGACGTAGAAGGAAACTCGAGATTCTTTCGTAAAACAAAAGACAAGAATGTATGAAAGTTATCGAGGGTTGAACTTTGTAACTTGGGACTTGGTGGAATTTTGCGGGAAATAATTGAGCAGTGAGGACTTACAAATATTTTGTGGGCGTAATTCTATTTAGGACTTTTGAATAATTCTGGCACCGGGAGTGCGCAAATCGGACTTAAAGAAAATACAGAGAGCAGGGAAGAGAGGCTCGAGACATATCTTGTAGTTTAGGAGATGTAGTATCGCGTTAAAAGTTGGAGGAATTAATTAGAAGAAATAGACTTTCGTGTATCGTGGATTAAGTAAAACGTGACAGTTTTGGAGTTAGTGCCCATCCGTGGCAAAGGATAGGGAAGTAAGTGAAACAATAAGTTGAGGACATTGACCCGGCAGCGGACCGAGAACAAATTACAAGAGAGAAGATTGGTCGGAGCGGTGGATTCTTCCTGGCCTCATCGTCCAAGAGCGCATGGATATCTAAAATAGTAAGAATAATAGCGCATAGACAATTTTTACGATCGGTCATGACCAAGGTGACATTTGATGTTAAAAATAATTAATTGATAAATAAACTTATAACGTTCTCATTCTGGGAAAGAAAAGCTGATTATCATTTCTTTAGCATCTTGTGCAATCCACAGTTTAATAATTTCTTTCCAGAAACAAACTTCAGATTCCTGGCTTCTTCCGTATGGAGAGCGGAACCCAACCGGCAAAGCTAGTAGGATAATTATTTCCCTTTAGATGTGTTTGCGGGAAATTTAAAATTGCACCCCTTTCCTGGCGCCCAGAAATGATATAAATTCGGAAACCGGTTGCAGAAATAATTTGACAGAAACGGAGAGCGTTTCTACATGTATCTTCGAATCGACGATGCCTTTATTTTATAAATAAATATTTTAAAAAGTCTTTAAAATATTCAAAATAAAATAAAGAAAATGTTCTAAAGTTAATGGAAATACAATAAATGGAATTGACTTCTAGATCAAGGGAATAAAGTATGAAATGCTTGTATATCCAAAGAAGAGGACATTATCTGAAACTAACAAAATGTAAATTGTTGTTTTATATTTATGTCTGTATCTTGTTTCATTTATTGTAGTATATTTTGTTCGGTCACAATGAATATTACTGTATTTCAAATTCTTGACAAGTTGGTGTAAAACACTTGACCCTGTGAAAGAAAAAGTTTGTGAGTTGAACATTAAGATTCTTTTGAGTGTGTCCGAAATAACAAGTTAATCTTCCAATATTATTATTTTCTTAAATTTTTTCATTGCAAGGATTGTTTAGTTATCTACTGCATTTTATATAAAGTTGGATTTCAGTGTAATAAATATCAAAGCGATTATTTGTAATAAATTGTAGTCCGCTTAACCTTTCAGGAAGTCAAGTGATTCACAAAGATGAGTAATTCAAGAACCACTGTCATGGTTCGTCGAAGTGCAAGAGCTTGAGAATGTACACAAGAAAAAATGAAGCTTTTACTCAAATGAACAAATTGCAGCTTGTGATTTCGAAATTGAGGCTTACTGCTGAGGAAGGTCGTGTTCTCTCTTAGTCTCTTTCATCTCCGGATTCCTCAAGTGCCCCCCTTCGTTCTCATGGCCTTGTTCTTCCCTAAACGGACATTTACTACTCACCATTTATTGCTGAAACAAGAGACAGTCATATTTTAACCTCATATCAAAAGACGAAATGATTTGTTGTCAATGACCAACTCTCTAATGGAAGATTACCGGAGGCCATCATGGCTTGATTTCTCTTCTTTTCTGGAGGGAGGATAAGTGAATTTTGAGTGAAATACCATTTAAGGTGAAGAAGCATTAAAGAAAAGAATAAATTGAAAATATATGTCATTTCGATTATCATTTGCGCAACAAAGTTACATCAAGGTCTTTCTGTTTGTATTCAGGATGTTTAAAATAAATAGTTGTGGTCACAACTGCTTCCTGAGAAAAGCTGAGGAATGAAAAGATACATTAAATGTCTGGACCAAAGAAAAGGACAAAAAATCCCGGTAAAAAGTTCCACGAATAGGAATCTTCAAAATATTTTAAATGAGAATGCTTTTCATTGGCTCATGGCAATTTTTTTAGCTTATTGAGTCAACAATTAAATTTCTCTCGTACGCTACAAGTGTGAATGTCCATGGAGTTGAATCTGACTGCAACATGAATATATTATAGTTAGTGGATATCAAAGAGAATTTATTAGAAGAGAAATATAATGAAAACTTCAGCTAGACAGAAGATTAGATGATATTTAATTTCATAGATCATATAATCTTTATTAATAATTAAAACCCAGTTTGGTGCAGAGGATGTGGTAGCAGCGTGGGTGAGGGTGATACTTGTAATATTAGCGATGCGGTTCGGCACGCGTGGCTACATCTATGGCAGAGGAAATAGTGATAAAGACGGTAGTGGTGATATTGCAGTTAAAGCAGATTGGTAGATTCGAAAACAACGGACATGACTCTGTGATGTATGAACTTTATCTCCTGAGGTCTTTAATACTTCCGGAAGAGAAGAACGGAAGGCGTGACCGCAATCATGCGCCTAAATAGATTTTCATATTTTAATTGTCAACTTAGATATCTTATTCAGAAATCCCCAAAAGTTTCTACTCGCATCGCTATCTCGCATTTGCTTGTTTATGGTGGCTAGAGTAGAAACGATCAAATGCCGGGTCACACTACCCGCGGGCGCCCGCTGTCTCGGCTCGCGTGCCATTCTCCATTCACTAGCCCTCTGCTACCGACAGTCCCTGAGACTCCTCCGATTTCGCGAAATTTCTGAAACCTACATTTACGCTTTATTTAAAATCTCTATTCTTCTTATTCCTTTCCCTTGTACTGTTTTAAGAAACTGTTCATGAGCTTACTGTTCTGGAATGCATTTTAGGAAAATTATTAGCCTTTTTGGCGCGCAGGAGATCTAGAAACTCCACGTCAGTAGCAATATAACACTCATTGAGTCCGTGTCTCGCTTTGCCATTTAGTATGGTTTGTTCTGTGACTGGCACCTCTAAAGAAACTGCAATGTACAGAAAAAACATTTCTAGAGTTAAGAGTGTGTGCAAATATTTTCTGGGGTTAATGAGGCTAATTTTGAAGAAAATATTGCGCAATGGGTTCCCCAAAAGGACAGTAATGTGAGAAATAATATTAGAATCATAGAAATTGAGTGTGGTTGTGATTCATCAAGCGGACAATCGTGTCTAGAATCTGAGGGAAGAAGCATTTTTTGAGAATGATGAACTCGAGGAAAAAATAACTGAGACTGTAAAATACTATAATGGAAAATGCAAAAAAACTCTGCAAGATTTGTGCAGAAAAATTTCCTAAAGAAATTAATGTCGAAAGTTTAGTGTTTGTGATACTAACATTTTTGTACTTGATTTTCGGTTGTAGAGTTATACCAGTTTTCATTAATAAATGTTCAATGTTCAATAAATTTAGACGATAAAGATTAATTCGTTAAATTAAAGGTATGCTTAAAATTTTACTCAACCAGTCCTAATCACATAATATTCCCTCATCAGATAACTTGTTAACAAATATATCGTGATTAATATTTTCTTTAGTCATATTTTATGACTAAAGTTTTAGTTTTAATACTTTTCATTTGAAATACAGTTTAATATTGTAATATTTGAAACTAAATTTCAAGAGTCCACGAGACTTCACGTCGGTACCGGTGTGACTGAATTCCCACGTCGTCAGCTAAGGGCTAGACTTCTTTCCCGCTCCTTTCCCCTCTGCTAGAAAATAAGAGCAGAGCCATCCCTCGCCTGCTGTCGGGGGACTCGACAACATCGCGCCACACGGGTTACCTGCAGATATGCGCTTGCCCGGTGCACGCCAAGTGGGCCCCTACTTGAGCTGCCCTGGTGCTCGAAACCTTTGGTGCGTGCAAGAACGGGAAGCGATTAATAAAATAAGAATAAGCCTTAACTAAAAGCAAACGTTCCCATGAACGATGATTTCAATTATTACTAGACCTACTTCAAGTCAAATTTTTAATTGCTTGTCATTTCGACTGCAGCTAGAAGTTAATTTATACATAAAATACGATAATTTGGACGGGACATATCACAAGGAAATTAGATAGAAATTGTCTGATAATTAAAGATGTTTTAATTTGTTATGTATTGGTTACATAATGCTCCTCACCTTCTGCAACATTACCAAAGAATCACAGTGTGTCCGAAAGAATTGACAGCTTTACAAAAATTATTTAGTTCCTTTTTTCACTGACGTTTGAATAACATAAGAAAGCTTCTGATGTTTTATACCTCCGTAGTTTTATATTCAGAGGCGACGTAAAAAAGAAGCGCCCAAATCAGTTCTTGATGAAAATTGTAAAGGCTGCTAGAACAATGTGATATTGAAAAGTAAATAATGAAAATCGTAAAAGCTACTAAACATGTGTGATATGAAAAGTAAATAATATAACATGAAATATAAAGTTACTCTTATTTAAGAGTAACTGATCTTAATCATAACTAATTTCTGCGCTTGCTTTCATTTCGTGGAAATACTCAAAAGAATCGTTTAAGGTAAAAGTGGATGTATGGTACTGTGGATGAACGGATCCAGCCTTACGGGCAATGAACTAACTATCGTGGGTGTTCCCAGTTGGTGTAAATCTTCTGTTAGTTTGATGGACGAACACTCTCATCTCTATGCAGGCATGCGTGGAGTCGGGTTGTGGATCTTTTAAACCGACTTCTAAACACAGACAAACAGGATCCTAACCGAAACCGTACGTTTGAAAACGTCCGTTGGCAAACTCATTACACAGTGAAATATGAATGTATCTTCTTCTTGCATTCATAAAAGGCAAGCAAAATTCAATGGTGTAAATGTTTTGAACAATGTTCTTCATGATGCATGTCGTTTTTGTTATGAACAAACACATTGTGGCGTGTGGCTAAATTTCTCAAGTGACTATACACTAAGAGATTTTATAAAATTAAAATTTACAACATTTTTCAGTCGGGATTGTAATGATTTTAATATAAAACTCATTCGTTTAACACAAACATATTACGAAAATGTATGTTCCTTGCGCCGTTTTTGTCGGAAGCTGCCAGATGTTGTTGGGGAACATTATGAAAGCTCGTGGTGTGTGATTCAAGTATGGAAATTCTTAAGTGAATGACTAAAGATGCTCAATGTGTTAGTACATGTATAGTTACCAACAATCTTACCGGACTCATTACTGGAAATATACATTCTTCCATCTAAAGAATACTACGTAGATCTCACTATTCGCTAGCATTCCACCAGTACCACACCAACAAAATGAGTCACTATATACATTAAATCAGTCCTACATGAAAAAAAAAATCCCTACGGTTGCAGCTATAAACAGCACGTCTGAAGCAAACGAACACTCGAAGCCGACGTACTGCTTCCCAGCATGAAGCACCACGATTCGCATTAAATAGCATACGTGACTCCACCGCAGATAGCATCGCAATACATCGCAAATACCTCCCTTTGCCATCACTAAAGTGTGCTTGGCACTACGCAGACAAGCACTTTCCTCCTTGCCATCCAAGTAAACACGCACATGACATAATAGCAAATCGTTCGCTTGAACAATAGAGAACCTTGTGGTGCGAAAAAAATTAAGATGATCATGAGTCCCTCCTACACAGTCAAGATTTACAAATGTTTGACTCGGCTGCCCAGTCGAAGCGCCCGCTGCGTACAGACGTAATTAACAAGCTACAGATTTATTGGTGGTTGTGAGCTGCTCGGCGAGATACAATCAATTGCTGCAACGTACAATTAATTCCGTGCTCGGTTGTGTTGTGCGTTGGGATGGGAGCGATCGAGCATTTTGATTCGTTCGTTCGTCGATTCTCTGATCCTCCGATTCCTCTCCTAGAAAGCCAGAGCTCCAGGAAGTGACGGTGTAAATATGACAAGAAAATTGCAAGTCGCATCTCTTGAACTAAAAGAACTCTGTGCAAAGAATCTGCGGTGTTAACGTTCTGCAAGTTTCATAAAGCACAATCATTGTCTAGGACAGAAGTGAATTAAAAAACATGTGTCGTAATACAACAGGGTAATGAAAATGCGGTTTCTACTTACTTTATTGGGTACAAAATATGTGTGAAATACAAAGTTTGTGAACATTTCGCCTCAATGAGGAAGCCTTAGAGCGACATTCTGGTGAACTAATTTACGTCGAATTAGTTCTTGTTTATATTATCCTTTTTTCTCTATTTTACCTGTATAATTTCTTATAAGACTGTTGTAGCTTTTTTTATATTGATATATTAATTATATTCAAACTTCATTGAAGTACAGGTTTTTATCCTATCGCAGGACCGATTGTAAGTCAAATACTGAGATTATCTAATCATTGGTCGTTCTAGTAGATATTTTTATTGTCTGTGTATATTAGAACTGCAGTGTCGACACGACCCGCGGGTCAGTGACTAAACATTCATCTCTTGCCGTGTTTTACAAAATTGTATGGGGATCGCTCTTCCCTATGGAGATTGAATCGGATATTAAGCTGATTGAAAGATAACGGATCCTACAGCTTCATGACATTTCTTAAATAAATTTGATGGTAACTTGACTTCGATCTTACGTGTCTCATGTTGTAGTAGTTGTTGTAAGAAATATTGATCGATATCAATGCAGAACATTTTGTGATTTACGTAGGTCCTTTTCGGTATATTTTTACCGAGAACTGGGCAACAACAATGCTTCTTATTCTTCCTTTTCTTTTTGATGGAACCGGTTATTCTTCACACATCACCTTCATGAGATGTCGACGCCCAGCTTTCGATCCATCTTTTCTTTGGTCTTCCTGGATCTTACTATTATCTGCCCTGCAAACGTGTTATTCCCAACGTATTCTTCTTGTTTTTATGAACTGAACTATGTCCATCACGCCATACTCCTGCCTTATATCTGATCATGTATTCTAGCCCATCTTGTTTTACCTGTTGTTTCTCTTGAAGTACTCGTATTTGAAGTTCTTTGTTGCACAAAGCAGCTCACTTAAATGTCCAACGGGAGAGAATTAGATATGACATTAACACTTCCAGAAGAACGGGGAAAGGCAGAAATGATAATTAGGTTCAACTGTTAGTTGTCATGTCATGGAATATATCCTGACAGAACTCAATGTAATGATAGATTTTAATGAAAGAATATAAAATATACAATATAATTACCCGTCATTACATAATATTGTTATGTTTTCTTACATATCAAAATTATTTTCAGATCAGAACTAGAATTTTTTTAACCGAAATATTTTTGAGTATGTAACGTGATACTGTTTCTATTTCGTTCAATACTCATAGTCCTGGTTGCATGCATTAAAACGTGCGTTTTTCTTCATTGTACATTTTTACTGATGCAAATAAATGAATAAATAAGTATCATTTTCACTAGTAAAGTTCGTTTATACTGTATAATTATTGATATATTCTATTAATTAATTCTCTCCAGATTAACAACCGCTCGAAGTGGCTGGAACCGTAAATAATCTCTCTCTGTCTCTCTCTCCTCTCTCTCTCTCTCCTCTCTCTCTCTCTCTCTCTCTCTTCTCTTTAACATTGATACAAAATAGAAACTTAACTCGGTTGGTCAAGCTCGTTTGATTGCTGTGCGGTCCATTTGATTAAAGAATAGAATCAATATTAAGTTTATTGAAGACAAATAATCGACGTGAAAAGTAGTTGTCTGCATCATTAAATAATCAACTACAATATTATATAAATTCTGATAATAATCTTAGATTTGTGTTCCAGAAATTTAATTAAACTGAAGTTAACAGGAGAGGTTATGAAAACGATTGAGAGGAATTTGAGAGTAGAAGAATAAACGAAAATATCGGGTCATAATGATTTTGTGCGGTGTCCACGATTAGTTTCGTCAAATAGTGTTAGAAATTCAAAAATTTCAAAACTTTAAAAATGAAATATTGACTTCTGCGCGCTGGAGACTCGGAAGGAACTAACATCAAGTGTGTAAATTTTGTTGGAGAAATTTTAACCGATTTGTCATCTTTTGTCCGCCTGGCAAAAGAAATAGAAGTGAAAGTGTTCAACTCTGACCTGGCTTGAATTGAGTAGTGTTAAGGTTCCTCTTCACACCGCACGGTATTTGCTCAAAAATTTAAAATGATTCCCGTGTGAAAGGTGAAGTTTTTATTTGGGTATTTCCGTGTCGCATAATGCAGGTGTGCAATTCCCTTTCCTGTATCTCGGGGATCACTCTTGACTTTCTAGAATTGAGTTTCTTCCTGTTCCAGTAGTACGCCAAGATGGAGAGATTATGGAAATGAATGTTTGAAAAATGCCTAATACCTTTTCTTCATTAGAACGGTTATGAATTGAGAAAGAGCTATTTCGTAATTTAAAAAAATGTTTTCATTGTATTGTGGTAGATAAGCTTTCTGAAGGAAAAACGTTCATAAATTCCATGCATGAAAATTAATATTTTTCATGAAAGAAGGCACTGAAGAAAGGGGTATATGTTGAAGTTCTATTCAAAATATTATCTTTGGACAAATTGAGCAAAAATTTAAGTTAGCATTCACAAAATTATAGAAAAATATTAAGCAATTTTGTTAGATAAGTTTTGTTTTCAAAAGTAAATAAGCAAGTCTTGCGAAATTATATTAATGAACCAATTTTAAGTTGAAAATATTTCTCCCTAGCATTTTTACCAATTGAGAACAGTATAACATGTAAAGTCACAAAGGGCTTCCATGAATTATTTTCATGGATAATACAAGTATGTTTTATTGCGAACAACTTTTGATAAGTAGAAAGAATCAAATAACGAAGAAATTAATGAATTACCATCAATACTACCAAAGGTTAATATTCCTCGGCCATACGGATGATATGAGCGCATTGACCTGTTCTATTTTCAGGGTATGTTGAATACCATAATATTTTTGGTCCGTCGACGTTTCTTTTCCAAATTAGATCGGGGTTTAGTTTGTAGCGGTAGTCCATTTTCCTCAGTTTTTAGATGAATACATCATTTAGTCTAGCTTTTGAACATTTTTCTTGCGAAGGAAGATAACCCGATACTATTAATTTGTTGGTGGTAAACATATGGTATAATGATCTCTTTTTATCTGTATCATTTCCCGACTGTCACCCCCCTCTCTCTCTCATCCAGCACCTTTCTTTTCCCTCTCAATCTTCCTCTCTTATTCCCTGCGTCTTTCGTCGTTCTTTTTTCCTTTTCCCCTCTCTCTCTCCCACACACACGCACACATCTCTGTCTCCCCCTTTACACCTTCCTTCCTCTTCTCTCAGCTTTATCCCTCTCACTACGAGCTTAGGTGGCTCAGGGTGGCTCAGTATTGATGTCACTACAGTGCCTTTGATCGGGAGGTCCTAGGGTTCGAGTGCTGGCGGTGGCAGGATTTTCGTCACTAGCTACATAGCTGTGTTGCGTTCATCCGTTTTCTGGAGAATAATTCTAGCGATCGGGTGCTCTATTTGGTTTCGTGGTTTCTCCGGTTGGCACCAGGCGAATACCGAAACAGTATCCTAACAACCAAATGACGGACGGTGCGTAAACGTTCCTTACTCTTCCGTGTCCTAATTTTACACACACCTGTACTTGTATGTACTGCTTTACCATACATGCGACAGACCAATCGGAAACTTAGAGCTTGTCTCGGTTGGGGCGGTGTCCCGCTGGTGCAAGCCAACGGGTAGATTGGCTCCGGATATCACCTTTCAATGGGGGAAGATCACCGCAAAATCCCTTGATAAAACATGCAATACACTTAGGATTAATAACCTTAGCAGTTGACCCACCCGGAATCACCAATCCATCAATCCCCTCTCTCCCTTCTATCTGCCTCTTATCTTCCCTCCTCCCTTCCGTAATCCATCCACTCTCCTCTCTTAATTTCTTTTCCCACTCTTTCTCCCTTCCTGTTGCCCTTCCTTCCCCCCTACCTCTTTCTTCCTCGTCTTTATCATTGTCTTACCATATCAGAACCTCCCCGAAATTTCTCTTAGCTTTTCAGAATCGCTATCCTATAAAACGAAGGCAAAACCGTCTCTAGTCCACACCACTCCCACCTCGATTTAGAATGTGATGCAACTTTCCGAAGGTGTAGAGCTGCTGAGCATCTCCATCCAAAATGCTCCTCATTAGGGCTGGGTGGGCTGGGCCTTTCTCTTCCGCCGAAAGGTCGAGCAGAGCGCGGCGCAGCGCGGCGCCCCACCTCTCCCCGGCGCGGGCTCGTGACGTGCGGATGGGGGGGGGGGGGGAGTGGGGTGGTGCGGTCGGCAATGGGCGACGGACAGTGGGCGGCGGATGGCGGATAGAGGGCGGCGGGCGGCAGGCAGTGGGCAGTGGTGGCGGCGGACATTGGGCGGCGGGCAGTGAGGATGATGCAGTGGGCGGCGAACAGTGAAAATGGGGGGGGCGGGCTGCCGTTGCGCAACGCCCTGGCTCTGATGGATCTGAACGCGGCCGCGGCGCCTCCGCCCAACAGATCGTCTTCGCCGCGCGCCGCGGCGGGCGCCCGGCTTCCTGCTCGCCGCCTCCCCCACGCTCAGCCTTCCGTGCACCTCTCTTCGCTTGTCCGTTGCATTACCGGCTCCCCAGCCACCGAGCCGGCGACTCATACCTTCCTCTCTAGCACCGCTGAACAGTGACAAGCTGAAGCTCATGCATAAAAATGCACTAGCAAAAATTGTTTTGCTACAAGTAATACAATTATTATTTTATGTTAGATTTTCAGTTATTTTCATATTGAGATATAAATGAATCTACAGAGTAAACGTGAGCAATCTGAAACAAGAGGGGATCCAACTACTTTTCTAAACCCGCATTTTCCATTATGTTATTTTTTTTTTTTTTTAAGAAAAGACAAATGTTATTAGTAAGTGAATGAAATAAGTTGAGAAAAAGTATTATAACTGAAGTGATATAATTAATAAATGCGATTGATTTTATGTTAAACCTTTTACACAGTTGCCAGACACTTTGAGACCCTTGTCATCAAAGATATATAACATTTCCCCCTTTGTTGCGTAAAAAGAGCCGAGCATATTTAAGAAAATAATACATTTTACTACGTGCGGCTACAGGGCCCCTTTCAAAATGTTCAAGGGAGCCCTCGACTGCCCTGTACTGCCTAGTTCTATAAGTGGCTCTTGCTGTTTGTTTTGTTTAACTCAAACCGCAGTCCTCCGGCTCTGAAAACTAGCGCTTTATGACGTCACTATGCGAACAGGATAGTTTTCTACATTTAAAAACACGAAAGGAAAATATCTATTTTTGATCATAATAGGATACGTCTCAAATACATACTCTCAATAAAAGTATAATTGCTACCACAGATCTAACTATGCTAATTGCTATAAATATTTTTTACTACCTTGAGCTACGAAGTACCATGTAATCAATGTGCTAGTCTTATGTCCATAATAAGTAATATGTCCAATTACGAATTTTACTAGGTTTTTCAAAAAAAAAAGTCTTGCAGGGTTGTGTAAAGTTTATTTTAGCCATTAGGTTATATGTTTCCTGCACAGACTCTACCTTGTATATCTAATCGGCCCAGGTTTCTAAATTCTGAGTTTGTTTGTACGAGTTATTGAGATGAATTTTCACTGTTCATGTCACTGTTCACTGCCATGACTCAGTGGTTGTAATTTTTGAAGAACAATTACCTCTTTCAAAAACAACAAAATGTGTTTAAACTTTATTTAATGTTTGTTCTATCACACTCGTCTGTCACTGAGGTGATAATTGTTCCTTCACAAAATTTCTGTAGCCGACCTTCAATCATCATCTTAATTATCAAAGTCAGCTAATATCTTCCAATGGAATTTCGCCATGGTTAACTGTTCCTGCCATATTAGCTAAAAGTTGTCTGTTTGTTCCAATGTCTGATTGCAGCAACGGAACCCTGCAGTATGTGGCCAAAATTCGACCTTTCCTGGAACATTTTTGTATGGCATTGTCTTTCACGGCGTCCCAAGGTAATTTTATCGGGGATAGGCGTGGGCACTTAAGAAGAGAACATTTACATATTTCTAATGAAAGTAGTGATGCTAAAACAGCACGTTGTTTCTCGCCCGTACTTTCACCCAAAATTACTCGAAAAGTACTCAAATTTTCGAAAAATTGTACCTGACCTTATTTCAAAATCTATCTTTAAGGAACATATGTCATTAAATATAAAATCTTTATGTTTAATATTTTAGTTGTAGGAAGACTGCAAAAACATTGTCAATTGTCATAAAACTTAAGTAACCCAACATCTTTACTACTACTACTATCGTCTTCCGTCTCTCTCTCTCTTTCTCTTCTTTCTTTCTCTCACTCTGTCTCACTCCCACGCTCACTATTTCTTTCTCTCTCTCTGTCTCTCTCTATGCCTCTCTGTCTCTCTCACTCTTTGTCTCAATGTATCTCACTCTCTCTCATCTGCCTCAATCTCTCACTCTGTCTGAAATTCTCTCGCTCTGTGTGTCTCAATCTCGCTCACTCTCTCTCACCCCTCCTCCCTCCCTGTGTGTCTGTCTGTCTCTCTCTCCTTTCTCCCAGATTCGGAGCTTGCGCCGATGCCTTTTCCACACCTGCAGTCTCCGCCTCCACCTCCGCAGCCGCACGGCACTTGCTCGCCCGCCCACTCGCTGACTGGTTCGTGGGCGGATCTGCCGTAATGATGGGCATTGAAAGCGCAGATGCTCCACATCCAATTTCCGGGCGTCGTGACCGGTCGTTAAGCACAAACTCCTGGAGAAAAATTATGTAATTTGGAGTTGCGTTTAGACAGTCTCAACTGTTAAGTGTATTAGGAAGGTTTCTCTGATTTAAAAGAATTACTGGGTAGATTTCTCTGACTAAATTAATTATTTTTCTTGAAGTCATCCTGAATTATTTAAATCACACTGTTTTAGCTCCTGTTGCAAAACAAACCTAAGGAACCTCGACGTTCTTTGGAAATATGTTACGAAAAATTAAAATATAGGTATTATTTTATTAAATTTCTCAAATATAATTTTCTAAGCACGGTGTAAAATGTATATCATCATTATGTACAGCCATTCTGTAATTTGTGGATATTAATACCTAATTTAATAAAGCGTATCATGTGAAAGATATGTTGCCAAAATGTTTTTCTTGGGTTTCACAGTTCGCTGGTAAAAGAGTATAAGGCAAAAAATATGAATGTTTAAATGTTCAATTTTATTTCATGTGTTTCTAAAACAAATAATTTATTAGATGATTCCAGGCTATCAATACCTTGTTCATATTAGGAGAATGATTTTAGTGGATAACACAAAGATATATGCGAAGTTCCTTGCCTGAGTGTTCACAAAGACAAACGGCATCACCAAAAAAGGATTCAAAGAATCCTTTTTTGTACTTAAGAATTACGTCAGTATAAGCTCTAACCATTAATTACTAATCGCTTAAATTGTCAATTTGATAAATGATCTGGCTGCTAAAGACAATGTGAGAAAAACCGTTGACATCGAGTCACATCGACTGCGATTGATTGATTGATAACAAAGAAAATAGCGAAGATTCTAACTACATTGTCACATTCCCGTTGTAAGACTGCGTGTTTAGTCCTTGTGCAGTTAACTAATAATTCCTTTTATATATTAAAGAATGGCGTCTTCTTTGCCAAATGACAATCAAGAATTTCTTAGAAATGAATAATAGAAATATTGAATGAAAGGAATGGGAAAGGATGTTGAGTTGCAATCGTCGCCGCATTCCTTTTTTCTAACATAATCATTTGATTGATTCCTGATCCAAAGTTTTCAATTATATTGCTGATTTCCGGGTAAGAGCTTTTACATACGTATTTAAAATAAAATGCGAAGGTTTCGTCCATCGTTAGAATATTAAATTTCTATTGTGGTAAAGAAATGTTATCGTCAAAAAGGGGCAATATGATTCACCATTTTTAGTGTAGTACTGTACGTAGTGTGACAAGTGTGAAATGATATTTTTTTAATTTTAAGTATGACTAAATAATCCTTATCATTGCTGGCATGTTATGTCGTTGTTGATTGTTTGTTTTGATCAGAAAATTCATTCGTGGAATGTTTGGAAGATTGCTATTAAGAGTATGGCAAAATAAATAACAATTGATTGAGAGAATTAAAAGTGTAGAAGTGTAATACCTATAGAACACATGTGTCTTTAAAAACCAATCGGACTCCTTACCGCATAACATCTGAGATGTGCCTCAGAACGGTGGCAAATAGTCACACACTGGGACATAGCAATTTAAAAAGTAAATTAATTTTTACTTTTCAAACCGAAAAACGCAGTGTAGGATATATTAGGATCGGTTGGTACTGTATAATTCGTTTGATAATATTACATAGATCAAGGAAGTTCGAGATGTGAGCGAGTATTCTTCACTTCCTGCTCTGAAATATTATAAATAAAGCTGAACATTCGTCAAGAATCAAAGTTGCATGAGCACGATTCCTTACAAAGATTAAGTTTAGCGGTGTCACAAGAGAGCTCACAAGACTGGCGTGCGATTCATCGTTAAGTAATTAGAGGGAAAGTAATTAGAACGGGGGAACAGTCCGAGAGGACAAATTATCTCTTATAATGAAAGTGATTTTATTCTTTTGTGATATCCTGCTGCAATAAGTAAACAGGTTCATGGGCCATTCTAATCCCTTTTGCTCTCTCTAGAACTGCGATTTGCTCCTAACGAGTCACGATCAGGTTCGTAAACCTCTCAAACACAATAAGTAGTTTGGCGGGGTCCTGCAGAACAAGGACTCTCCCGTAAGTAAACACACGTCTTCCCATTAACAGTCAGGAAAGTATTTAGAAGATATGTCTGTCTGTCTGTCTGTGAGTGTGTCTTTCTGTCTTCCTCCCCCTCTACCCCTCCGTCTCTCGCTCCTTCTATCCCTCTCTCTCCCACCTCTTCCTCCCCGCTCTCCCCTCCCTGTCCCCCTCATTCATTGTATGTAACATTGTACCCGTCAAAGTTCCCGAAAGACGAAAGTCAAACGGGAAGAAATAAATTTTAAAAACGGAGAATCTCACTATGCCCTCCCCCACCACGCCCTGCCTTGAATAGTAAATCCTACTCAGCCGCGTTTGCTATCACCATCGTTTGCTATCACCGTCGTTGCTAAGCGGAGCTGTAAAAAGATGCACTGTTGCATATCCCCGGCACACTCCAGTAATAATTTTGACCTTCAATAATTGAATTAAGTAATTATAATTATATATAATAATTATAATTACTTAATTCAATTAATTCAAATAATTAATTAATTATAATATAATTAATTAATACTCCATCACGAGAGAAAATGAAATTCAACTTTAACGTCAAATTACTCATACGCTAACGAAATCAATAAAAATTGATTTAGTAGTAAAACTGTATGGGCTTTTAGAAAATATTCTTCATTTTAGTAAATTGTCTCGTTTTCAAGACATTCATGGAACAACAAAATTGACCCCCAAAAAGAAAACAACTTTCGAGAGTCAAATAATCCACAAAGAAGCATTTTGCATTATGTAAGTGCTACACTTACACCAGAGGACAGTTAAAACACACTGGAGGTGCTTGTGAATATTGGCCTTACCTCCCTCTCTTCCCGACAAAAGAAGTGAGCTTGGTAAGGTAATTCCGATGCCCCTGATGTGTAGGGTTTACAAGCACGGCTTCACTCGATCTTAATGCGCTCTTGAGTACACGGCTCTTGTCCCGACCAGTATCTCCCCGCATGAAACTCGCATCACACGAGCACGTCCGCCTCGGGAGCGTCGCTCTTTTGGAAGGTCGTGAGTTCGAAGCCCCGCGGCATCGGCGGCGGGCTTCATTTCCCGGCGCGCATCCGGGTAGGAAGCGCCGACTCGCCTGAGGCCTCGTTACGTCAGGGAGACGCGCCGGTGTCCACGCATTTTGCCGTAATTTATTTCGCCGCGCCGGTAACTAGCGCGGCGCGCTCGCATTTTTTCTCCTTCGCGTGTCCAACCGCGCAGAAAGAAGGCGAGGTACAGTGCGAGATGACAGCAGCGACGCTCGGGTCAACGGTGGTGTGGCGGGGACTGCGGAACTGGCGACGGCTGGGGCGCTGGTAATTGGTGGACATAGCGGTGGCAGGCGCTGGTTGTGAAGAGGAGGCGGGGGGGGGGGGGGGGGGGGGGGAGGGGAAGGTGGCGGAGTCGATGGCGGGGAAGCGGCCGCCGGGGCCGACCGGCAGTTCACGGAGAAAACTCCGCAGTAAGGGGCGAAGCGGGGAATTGATATTGTGGTGGGAGTGGTGGACGCGGGGGGGGGGGGGCCGTCTCGGAGACGGGGACGGAGGCGGGACGGAGGCGGGGAGGAGGCGGGGACAGAGACGGGGACGGGGCGGAGGCGGGGAGTGGACGGAGGCGGGGACGGAGGCGGGGACGGAGGCGGTGACGGCGGCGGTGACGGCGGCGGGGACGGCGGCGGGGACGGCGGGGGGGACGGCGGCGGGGACGGAGGCGGAGACGGAGGCGGGGACGGAGGCGGGGACGGAGGCGGGGACGGAGGCGGGGACGGCGGCGGGGACGGCGGCGGGGACGGCGGCGGGGACGGAGGCGGGGACGGAGGCGGGGACGGAGGCGGGGACGGACGGGGACGAGCGGGGACGGAGGGGCAGAAATGGCAACGTGCGCGCACGCGTGCGGTCGTTAGGAGACACGCCACGTAATGACGCGCGCCGGATGCAAGCAGTTGGTGGTCGTCGACAACGCCTCGAAGCCTTCCGCATGTCGATATTACTAGTGCCTCAAAATATTAGAAGACACACTACTGGGCTATGAGGGATATCATTGCGCAATTTGAATAATTACATTATTTTATCCATATAACATTCTTATTGGCTATTTAAGATCTTTAAAAATTGTATGATGGATAGTTATGAATTGAAATTAAATTACGTAAAGTAGACGAGAATAGTTAATCGCTTCTCTAAGATACTTGTACATTCAAGATTCCTCCTACAAAGGATAAATCTGATAAGAATTTGTCTCTAAAATAAATATCAGATATGGAAGTAAAGCATCTTCGAAACTACAACTAGTTTATTAACCTAAAGAAGCAAATACACTGACAATGAGAAGCACAGTTATATTGGCGCAGGATCTTTGTAGAATTTTGATTTTTTGTAATCTACCGCTATTTTATAAGCTTTCATATTCACATAATCTGTTTTGTTTCTTCTGATTTGTTTATTAATAGAAACTAAACTTCTCTATATTCATATATGTTTCTAATGGACGGGCCTACAAGGTACGTTTTGACAGTATTCACATGTATAGGAATAGGCAAGGATATAATTAAATATATGACCTCTTTGAAACGAGATGACTAGCTCACGAGTGCTAGTCATGCACTCATCCCCGCTGAAAAAATAACTCATTGGTCTGAAGGGCATACCGAGTACTGAGTCATTACATGTAATAAGAAAGTGACTTATATTCGGATCAGATTACTTCTTGAGTACAAATGTTCTTTAGATTGTATTGCTCTGTGTTACATGCATCGAGCCCACTTTTCTGGATTGTAAGCTATTCTTAGTGCAAGACTTTCAAGTCACTTCGTTTTTTCATATACATCCCATGGAAATAAATTGTGGTGATTCAATGACACATTTTTCTTAGTGATTGCTCTGTTTCTTTATTAAATTGAGTGTTAACAAGACGTGTGCAGAAGGATCGACAAAAAAGCTTTTTAAATAAGCACACAGCAATATGTGGTTAAGTATCTTAAGAATCCAATATTATAGAATATAGTTTTCTAAAACTAGAAAATTAGTTCTAAAGGCCGAAACAACTATAAGGATAATACGTAGCTTTATGGCTATAATATTACAAAACGTTAATTGTGGAGGTAGAGGAAAAACTGTTGTGCCCAGCGAATTTAAAACTGGTTTGGTGATGTTAAGAAGCAGCACAATAATATCATGATAGTTAAGGTAAGTCATAAACTCAATTTCCGTCAATAAAACTAACTCGTTACCCATAAACTTCGTAATGACCATCTGTCAGAGAGATTCTGTCAATACGGTGTAATATGACTTCTCAGATCATAAAACCTATTTGCATATAATTCTGTTCCTGACATATAAGCACTTTTAGCCCTCAGTGAGGTAGTGTCGAAGAAATATTGGTACTTATCTACAGAACACCAGTTTTTTTCTGGCATTTGTGTGATGAACACCTGCTAACACAAACAGCTCTCTGATGCCGTCATTCTTTTAAACGTGTTTCCAGGGTAAACCGACATTTTTTTATCAATATGTTTATATTTTTATCAGTTTATATGTATTGAAATTCCAATTACTGAGCTGTGAGATGAATGTAGACTGCCCAAAATATTGTTCATTAAATAGTTATTTTTTAGAGAAACCAATACTGATCACTGGGTGGCATTGAACGCTTTAGAAGTGTCGTGAAAACTATTAAATTAAGAAACTAGTGGTAAAGCAGCACGTACTTTCTCATCCTTAGTAATGGTTTTATAAGTGTACAAGTATTTATACCACAATTTCTTTCCGAATCATACTCATCTGCTTTTGTAAAACGCATTACAAATTGTAGAAAAATAGTGCAATTTCTGAGAAAAAATTGTTAAACAAATTAAAAATTGCCTATATTGCACGCATAACTACGCGAAAAGTACTCAAATTTTCGAAAAATTGTACACGACCTTATTTCAAAATCTATCTTTTAGGAACAGATTTCAGTAAGGGAAAGAATCTTTATCTTCAATATTTTTGTTGTGGAAAACACCAAAAATTCTTGAACTATGACATTTCCGAAACATTAGGATTTTTAACGTATATGAGACCTACACCAATTTCTTAAACGTACTTCGCACTATCTACTATAATAACAAAGTTTAATAAAAAACGTTGGAGTAATTTTTTTAATTTTGCAAAGTTCCCAGGGACTTCATGTAAAGTACTCTCCAAAATTAAAATTTCGGTTTCAAATTCAAGGGGTCAGGTCATCAGTCAGAATGATAGGTGAATTTTGAAGTAACTCAGCTGAACGGTTTAGTTGCTAGCGTGGTTCCGAGACAACCGGAAGGATAGAAGTTCATTCGTCAATCGATATTTCGGTATCAACGACCCACAAAACATGAGTTCTGACTACATCACTTAAGAGGATTTTTTCTAAATTTAACACTTGGATTTATCCACTATTTCGTTGCCAGGGACCTGCAATAAGAGTTCTGCCGAAAATTCGTCGCTTTTCCCCTTTCCTCTATTGCGTAAGCGGAGACGAGAAAATAAAAGAACAATGTTAATAATAGATAAAAAATTGAAATGTTCCATGTAATTGTTTGATAGGGTGTAATTTATCAAAATTCTATAAAAAAATTCACATAATACCTTGCATATAACTCGCCATACAATTGTTTCATTTTACAGTTCTGATTCCTAGAAAACTGGATAACAATTGGGTTCGATATTACCTGTGATCGTTTTAAAGGATATTACTGGTTATCGCCCCAGGAAAGTAGACAACAGTTTTTATAGGTATTCTAGATCAAAATATGCGAATGTGTGAATTCGAGTCTCTTTCACTTCAATATCATGCCCATACGAATGGTAACTGATCAAAAGATACGTCACGTTTGTTAGTTATGAGAGGTCATGTTCACTTTGAACACAAACGCTATGAAGGTGGGGATAGTTTTTCGTCCCGGCGTAAGAACATCTATTAAGACTCACACCTATTTATAGACTTTGCATAAAATTGGAAGCATGACCAAATCATTCGAGAACTACATTGGCATTAAAAAATGACTGATTTCTTTATAGTATTTTGGATTTTTATTGACAAAATTTGTATTTTTGAAAAGTAAAAAGTAGCTTTCAATCGGCGGGAATTGGCCATTCAAAGTAATAGTAAGCAAGCATTACGTAAAACATTTTAATCGAAGCGAGAATACTCAAAGAGATTTTTTTTTCATTTCAGTGAAGATACTTCATTTTAGTGAGGGGTTCCTCGTGAGTATTGAATCGTGACCAGGAGTTGCAACTTAAGGTGGCAGGTTGGTAAATACGGTAAATACACGCCGAATAAGGATGTAGTAAGTGTGAAGATTTCACAGCTATAGTGAGAAATCAAAGTTTTTACCGACATTAATTAAGGTTTTCATTAGATTTGATGAAGTCACTCACTAAAAGTAGTAGTACCGTATTTTCACTATTTGAGTCCACGTGATCTCCATACAAAATTATTAGCAAGAATGAGGGAAAGTTTTAAGAAGATTTTGCTGATAGACATTCATTTTTGTTGTTTGCCATGACACAGATTATTGAGAATTAAACGGAATGGGCAAAACTTTCGTAGATCATGCTGTAAAAAACTAGTGACTAACTAAGATATTTCGTCGATGGAGAAACCTTCCATTAGAGGGTCAACTATGGAATGCCGTGAAGATGGTGGCGAAAGATTCGACATGTTGCGTATCACTAAAATCTCGGTCGAAGAAAATGGCCGCGGGTGACTTAAATGAAGATATTTAGCCCAGTCGGCGCTGTATCTTCAATATCTATTGCTATGGTAGCTCTTCTCGCCTAATTGCTGGGTTTCCAACGTATCATTTTATGAAAATTGTTCTAAATTAGAGTCCAAGGAGTATCTCTTCTGGCCTCTCGCCTGCTGAGGCGTCAGAACGATTTCCTCTTTGTCGGCTCTCTGGAGTCCCAAGATGTTGGGGATTAAAAAGTTTTCTTTTTGCAGTGGTTGCGATCGCTTCATGCTGACAATGGAAAAAGGTATTATTGGAAATGTTGTAGAGAAGAGAGGGCACCGTAGTAGTTGAACTATTATATTCGTGAAGTGATGAGTACCCCAGTTGGGTTTAAACAATTTTATTTAAACTTTGAGCTAAATAAATTTTTCACAAACATTTACAAAATTCATCGAATATCCTGTTTTAATGAAAACATTTTAAATGTGATAAGATGTCATTTATGCTTCTACAAATTACATAATACGCATGGTAGAACATTTTATTTTATGCATGCTGTCATGGAATGCCAGAAATGCCCAATCAACATCATATGTTTGGAATTGGACGCAATAGAGTTGCAAATAACGAGTTTAGAGTTAGGTCTACTATATTCTGCATTTCAAAAGGTGTAATCTGAAGAATCTTTTGTACTCTTTGCTTTGAACATCATACCGTATTACGCTTTCTATGATTCAGTTTTCACAGTTCATTTCAAGTACATTATAGTTAATTTAACCTAAACGTACCCATTTTGCACAGGCCCATAAAAAGGATACTTATTTTTGGACATTTGTTCAGCATATATAATTTAAGAACCTTAATAGCAAAAATTCACTAATTCCGTATTGCATCTTGAAAACAATTTAAAACAAGCATCAGTCTTTAGCCACGAAGCTGATTTTTTATTGTTTCTGTTATATTAACTTATGCGTAAATTGTGTGTCAATATACAGGAAACAACGATATTCACTGCCTCACCTATGAGGAAATAAAAGCTCACCTGCTTCGCACAGTACATTAACACTTAATCACCGGGCAAGAAGCCCATGGAGGTCGAAGAGTGGCCTTCATAGAAGAAATTAATGTATGAAGGGGCTTCCCGAAGGTGGAATATGCGTGAACTCTGCTGTCAATTTCTTGACCCACGAGCTGACCATAACAACTCTTCCCCATTCGCGACTTTTTAGTTTTTTCACTTAGTATATTTCAGTGAGAAACCAACAGATGATGAGTACTGCCTTCTTCAGACTTTTTCTTAAAAATTGAGAGAGTATCATTGCATGTTGTGGTCGTCTGTTATAAATTCTTTTAAACATGAAATGTCTGTTTCTGTGACGATGGGAGACTTATTTTGTTTATTGGTAGTAAAGTTATAGTGGTCAAAAGATTATCAAGTTTATGCATTGAAAAATTGAATTGTGCCAAAGGTTGACAAGTTTATGTATGGAAGAAGTGAATTTAATTTGGAAAAAAATTTAACTTTTTCCGGCAAAAGTTCACTGTGGAGGCCTTCATTGTCTGCAGGTGTCGGGAATATACGTATATTTTTCTTCGGACATTAAAGAGAAGGAATAAAATCTTCATTCACTTCCTTCCTTTTACATTTTACGTTTTGCTTTTGCCCACGCACTCTCCCCGTGCCTTCTCCTCTCCTCTTTCTCTGACACGGAGAAACCTTTCTCAGAGATCTCCTCCTACCTCTTACATCTTGTAATTTTTTTTTTGCTCGCTTCGTTATTTGTTGCTTTCTAATTTTCTTTCTAGTAATTTTTCCTCTTTCCTCCCCTCTGAAACTTCCATTTTTTTCTCTTTTTCCTCTTTTATTGGACATAGTTTTACTAATTTTTTTCTCTTATTTACCATTTCACTCCCACTTCTCTATTCCTCTTAACCTGCAGACCTTTGTTCCTGAGTAACAATGCGTTGCTTTATCGTCACCTGATACTCCATCGCTACTGCTGTTTCTTAACCGGGATGGAGCGATAAATAACGCTTTTCCCATGGTAGCATAAGCATTTTCTTCAGTCAACCGACTGAGGTCAACAGCGAGTCTGCGGGGTCATCTCCTTCGAAAAGGAGACGATAATTACCGCACTCCTCCTAACAGGTTGGATGGCCCACCCGTCCGTCCGTGGGACTTCTGCCGCAAGACTTCTTCCGAGATGAACTTCATACCCGCGTCGACGCTGGGGAATCTCTACACTCGTATGAGATGATGCCAGACAGCCGCGGAGAAAAAACTTAAATACGATATTTAAAAATTTTATGAGCGTATATAATATAAGAACTAATCAAATATTAAACTGTCTCGTCCACACTGTACCTTTGCATTACTTTACCCTTAAACTGCCTTGAAAAGTTTTTTACAGATTCTCTCATTTTAGTTTTATAAAATTTTACAATATTCTACCAGATGTTTTGTAGATTTTTTCTGTATCATTACATAGCTAAGTATTTAGGAAGCCCCTTCTGTATTTCTCTTTTACTCGGTTGCATTTCTCTAATTAGTGAAGATGTTCTTCTCAGTAATTTATTACACATCTTCGAAATAATTTTCGCTCAGAAAACGCGCGCCGACAGTTTTATGTACATATATTCACTAGTTACATGCCCTCTAATGCTTTCTGATTCTTCTATGGAACACTCAACGCACTATCTGCAAATTGAAGTAGATATTAGATGAATATTTTATGTCTTGTTAGTTTTCATTCCGTCGGTTGGTTGGTGAGGTCGCGTCATCAGCACAACATAATACTGATAAAATGTGTTTTACCTTTTTTCGTTGATTATATTACTTTCACTTACATTAAGTAATATTTCTATAAAATTATTACTCTTTAATGATATCATACTTAAGGACACTTTTCTGTCGATCCATTTTTGTGAAAACAAAAATTCGGCTTATGAGAAGGAACTAATTTCAAGCATCGCGTTTCATAGAACAATCTTCCTCGAAAGCGCGATGAGAGAGCGTCCTATCGGAAAATCTGGCGTTTAACTCAGGATTCAAGCTGGCGACTGCGTTCCCACCGCTACGGCACGCTGCCGGGGGCGATCTGTATCAACGCACCCAAGCGGCGGGATCCGGAATCAAAGTCCTTACGTCATCTCGAGCTTCACCGGCACAATCTGACGAGTGGGCTCCCGGCTTCTCTCCCAATTTCACTCCACCAATTCTACGCCTTCGATGTAACAGGTCACCGGAGGCTCTTGCCATCGACAGAGTTTTAATGCCGCAATTTAAGGCGTGTTTATAAACGTGTGCGTGGACGCGCCATGCGAAGCGGTAGCTAAAACGCACCACGAGCTCCTCACGTTCCGCACTTTAGCACGTTCGGTTCATAGCCCGGGGTAGATGTAATGGTGGCCAGATTGCGGGGGTATCGGGAGCTGAACAAGCTAACATACAGAAACCTGCGTAATCGATGGGTCAGAAGTCTTACATTACAACCCGGGGAGATACCACTCGTATTTGTTGCTCGTGATACGTGACTAATAAAATGTTTGGCAACGTTTCATTACCGATCCCAGTATTTTATTGCTCTGTAAGGTTTAATTAAATGAATATTTCATTGGAAGACAGTAAAGGTACTCGTATGTGAATTATTAGTTTCATTTATTTAAAAATTTGCGTTTACGGTGGCGCATAACGGTGATGAGTGGTCTAATCTTTTGTAAAAAAATATTAAAAGAAAATAATTTATTTTCTATCACACTTTCTATTAACACTTTTCTATACATATTTCTAAAACTTTTACCATTTGCAGGTTAAAAGGTAATTTTAACACTACATCCTACTCGTACATTATGTTGAAACTAGCTGTAAAACTCCGCTTCCTAAGTATGGAATTATTCCGGGACTAATTATGTCATTCAATTTAATCTTTACCAATGTTATCCAAAAGCAATAATATTATTCATAGCAATTGTTTTTATGCAACAACTAACGTAATTAGTTCTAGAAAACAATAAAACTAATTTTTTTCTTTAAATAAAATTTTAGAAATAGTAGACAACTTTCTTCTTTTTGTTGTTCTACGCTCGTATTCGATGTGCAAGAAAAGTTCGTATTACAATTGATAAATGACTAAAATAATCGTATAAAAAATGCTACTTTTTGAGGTATCGAAGTGTGTCATAATAAATTTGAAGAGTTTGAATGAGTCACACAACTTCCAGGTTGATTAATGGGTTGATTAATCTCAAATGAGCCCTGCTTGAAATGCCCGGAAAACAACTTCAAACACGCTACCACAATAACACAGCTATTTCTACTCTTTCTATTTTTGATACGATGTTAACATTCTATTGTTGTATTATTCTTTTGAAGGAATTGTGTTTTTTTAGTGTTTCTTATTGAATTTAATATTCACGTGCTCTTAATTGGGATCAAAGTCATCTGGTTTTATTATTTATCGTAATTGCTTTTAAAATGTCTTCGGGTATTTTTTATTGCTGTTGTGTTTCTTATTGAATTTAATATTCACGTGCTCTTTGTTTTGTTGGTGGCGGGTTGCCTTCCACAGGTCGCTGGTTGATATCCGAAGCTCGAAGGACCATGGACGTGGCGGGTTACCTTTGCTTGTAGTGGACTGTATTATTGGTTGTTGAAAGTAGGTAGGCAATCCACTCAGTCCCTTTCGACGCTCGTTAGGAATTTTGTAATAATGTGGATTATCATGGAAACACACTTCTCACCTTGCAGAATGATGTTTAATTACCTTGAGTTGTCACAATTGTTCTTTACAATAAAATTACACTAAGTTATTGTTCTCAGTGTGAGAATACGGGAATCTTCCATCTTGAATCACGAAGCATTAATTAGTTCAATACATACACAATGCTGAACTATAACAAATTGAAACAATGTGGCTTTCACTTGGCACAACATAAGCACAGAATATTACTTTCCGCATAAGAATTTACGTGATGTTTTTAACACGGAGCCGAGATATACTTCTCGCACTGGCTGCTTCTCAGCGACTGATTTATACAATGCTGAACTACAACAAATTTGAACAATGTGGCCTTTCACTTGGCCACAACATAAGCACAGAATATTACTTTCTGTGTAAGAATTTACGTGATCTTTTAACACGGAGCCCGAGACATGCTTCTAGCAAGGGTGCTACTCAGCGACTGATTTTTTCGGTTTGCGGGCACGCGAAGAGGGGATTTGAACTGATTTGAACTGGCCAATTAGCGACTGCTTTTCCAGCGGTTGCAGTATGGCGAAGAGGGTAATTTGAACAGTCCAATAGGCATTTCGCGGGCGGTTTGCGGGCAGGCGCTTGGCTTATGGAACTTTCCATGCCGCGCTTACGTGTTGCCGCCTGGGGCGTAGGAAGCGTTTTATTCTTATACGTCCCTTTCTGCTTTTGCGTGTGGTCCGAACAGCTGTTTTGTATTAAAATTGGGTGGTATATTTAATTGTGCACTTTTTATGGTTGAGTGTATTATCTAGTTGACTCTAGAAACTAGGTCTACCTAGTAGTACGTATATTTCTAATGGGCGTTGTAGGATTTTTTTTGGGTAAGCAAGTGTTTTAATAATTCTTGAAATTTGCGTCAGTCAATTTGTAGAATTTGGTTTAGGAGCAGGGGCGTTTTGCGGCATGAGATAAAGTCCAATTATTATTACAGAGATCTTGTCTGAGTTTATTTCAAAAGTTGGTGTTATGTGGATATGTACTCGTATTAGTCTTTTACCCAATTTTATGTGTACTACGATCCTGAAGGCAATATGCTGTATTACTGGGAGGTGAGTAATCAGGTTTCAATAGTTAATCGACTAAGTAGTACTCCCTCGTATGTTATGGTTGGAATTCCAAATTTCGTTGATTAAATGTCTTATAGCAATAAGGATATTTTGGTTGAAAGAAAAAAGTGTTTAGTTAAGCTATTAGTATTTTCCTCTGAGTGCCATTATGTCCTGATGTTCCACGTTTTGATTCTTATACCGATTTATGGTTTCTTTTATCGTTAATAAATATGACTGTTTCATTTTTTCTTGGACACATAACAAAGCAGTGATTGCTGGCGCAGAAAGTATTGTTCATTATCTAGTTGCAGTTCTTTGTCCGGCCGTAGTCTAATCATCTTGAGCAATGCAAAGGTAACTTGTATTATTTGAGATATTATGAGAACATGTTCTATTGACTGAGCCCCATTTTAGTTGACTGCACTGCCGGAATATAGTTTCTGTTCTTCATAAGTCAGTTTACATTGAAAATTAAAGAATGGCCATGTTTCAGGTCAGATTTCTGGTTGTGGGTTTGACTGGTACAATTTTATTTAATAACTACATGTTTTTCTGGATCATTGTATAAGTGAATCATCTTTGCTATAGAATTAGATATTTAACTACGTAACACAAATCTGTTGGTGGGGTGGAGTTTAGATTAAATTTATAGTTTTCTATGCCTACCAGGAAGTTTTTTCTTACTTTCACTTTATGTTCTTTAATGATTGCAACGGTATTGGAGATTTGGACGACAAATAGTGGTGGGACTCTTCTTGTTTGGTTTAACTGTCCTTGGTCGTTCTGTATTAGGTATTCAAACCTTGTGTCGCCGGAAGGGGTGCGAATATTGGCAAATGTACCCAATATGTTCTGTGCCGACACGTATTGGAGATCACTGGTTTGACTTGGTTTTCACTTAGAGTGGTCAATCCAAATATTTTTTTTGTTCTTTTGTTAACAAGATAGTTTCACTGGCTGGCCTTCTTTTGTTAAACATGCCTGGACTTCAAAGTTGTTGCTGTATGCTGGTTAATTCAAAGTTGTTGCTGTATGCTGGTTAATGTTCCGGCTGATAGGCAGCATCCGACGTTGTTCAGGGGCGTTGCCGCACCGGGTCCCAGTCCCAATGCTTCTCCGGAAGTCACTATATGCGGCGGCGTTTACACCTCGTCATTGATGGAGACGTTGATACCACTGTTCCACCAAGTTAATAGGTATTGACAAAAGATGATAATGAGACTGTCGCATGACATGAACTGGTCAGTCGTATATGTCCAACTTTCACTAAGATCACCGGTCTAATCACTTTTGTTGCTACCAGAAATTTGGCTGCGAACTGCGCAAGTTACTTTCTGTTAAACCGCTCAGGTTGCTATCTCAAGCCAGACGGACGAACAGAGAGACATATCGATAGATGATTAGACATATGACCATACAGGCGGATGAACGGACATGGATGGTCATGAACGTGGACGGATGGACCGAGAGAGAAGGATGGTCGGACGGATTGACGGTCGGACGGATTGACGGTCGGACGGATTGACGGTCGGACGGATTGACGGTCGGACGGATTGACGGTCGGACGGATTGACGAGTCGGATCGGGTTGACGGACGGACGGAATTGACGGGACGGACGGATTGACGGACGGACGGATTGCGAGGACGGATGGACCGAGAGAGAAGGATGGTCGGACGGATTGACGGTCGGACGGATTGACGGTCGGACGGATTGACGGTCGGACGGATTGACGGACGGACGGATTGACGGACGGACGGATTGACGGACGGACGGACGAACGGATGGACGAATAATTATCGAAAATGGGACATTTTTATGACTCCTTTGACGGCTCTATTTGAGAATAAAATAATGAAGAAATTGAAGCATTTTAAAGAAAAGCTGCTGTTTAATTTTGCCTATCTTCCACGCAAATTTACGCGAAAATTATTTTTGAAAAATAGTATACGTCCTACTTTAAAGTTGAACAGTTCATTAAGACAGATAACGAAGTTTCAAGTTTGGCCACATCTTTTGGGGAGTATAAATTTCGGAGAAAATCGTCTAAAAGGTATCGTTACTAGCATTGACAGACGGACAGACAGGCGGACAGTCAGACAGACAGACACGGTTTACGTTTTGCCATAAACCAATTTTTCGGCATTAAAAACACACAAATTGCGGATTCTGAACTACACAAGGCTTTAGACGAAGTTACTACATATACAAGTACTACATACTTGTAGAACAAGGTTTATCCACTTTTTCGGAATAAGAGACAAATCTACGTTTTTCTGACGAAAAAATCGCTGGTTTATAACTGCAACAATACAACACGTTCTCTATATTTTTTATAATATTTATTGATCCTTGTTCGACAAAAATGTGTCTTTCAATGGTAAGAAAAATTACATTAACATCATACAGAATATGAGGAGAAACTAAATAGCAACCTCTTAACAAATTTTTTAATTAAAAAAAACTATGTTTATAAATAATACATGATTCATGAAACATTTTACAATAAATGATAGAAACTGTGAGAAGGGACAACTAAGGGATGTAAAAGATCTTTAGGATTACGTGATTTAATTCGCGGGAATGCATTAACTGTTTTTCCTAATTGAAAAGCAGGAGAAGGAGCAGGAGAAGAAGAAAGAGAAGCATAAAATTTATCTGAAAGACGAAGGATCCAGGATTTTAGGGGAAGAATATCGAGTTCACGTAATATTTGATCGTTTCTTATGAACCAGGGTGCTTTTAATGCTTTCCTTAAATAATTATTTTGTATAACCTCTAATTTTTTAATATGAGTTTTTGCTGCACCACCCCAAATGGGGCATGCATACGTTAAGGATGAGCGAATTATATATTTAAATATAGTTCATGCAAAATCTACAGAGTGGTGCGACTTTTTATTCAGAAGTGGATATAATTTTAAAAGCTTAAATTAGTTTTATTTCTATAGATAAAATATGTGTTTTCCATGTTCATTTAGTATCTAGTTGTAATCCGAGATATGTAATTGAAATATTAGAAGGAATCCTAGGATTTGCTTAATAATTAATAAAAAAGGATAGTAGGAGAATTCGTTTTAAAGAAAATATTTTTGCTTGTGACTTTTGATTATTTATCTTTATTTGCCAATTGTTAAACCAAGTAACAAGAATATTTAAGTCATCTTGTAAATATCGCGTCCTTTATAATGTCTGAATGGGAAGTAAATAAAGATGTGTATCTCAAAGAATCTATTTCTGAATTAAGTAAATGAAATATTAAAAAGAATAGGATGAGGAGAACCTGAGGTACCCGCCTGGATATTGTTTCAGTAGAAAACATTGTTAACTTGAACTCGAAATTTACGATCCAATAAAAAACTTGATAAAACTTTTTGTAAATAAATAGGAAATCCAAATATTCTAATTTTATAAAGTAAACCATCATGCCATACTTTATCGAACGCTTTTTCAACATCTAAAATAACGCAAATGTACATTGTTTCTTTTGAAAACTAGTCGCTATAAAATCTGTAATTCTCAACAATTGTTGTATTGTAGAATAATTTGATCTAAATCCAAATTGATATTTGGAAAAATTTTTTTAAAAATTTTTAAAATTTTTTATCAAAAAGTTTGGAAATGTAGACAATAAGCTAATTGGACGAACATTTTCTGGTCTCCTATGATCTTTTTGTGGCTTAGGAATGGGTAATATAATTGCTATTTTCCATGTTGAAGGATAGTAATTTATTCTAAGACAAGAATTGTATATTCTGTTAATGAACTGATAGTGGAATTTGGAAAATGTTTGAACACTATATTAGAAGTCTGTCGAAACTGGAGATTTATTATTTTTAAGTTTTGTTATAATACATTTAATTTATGAAGGAGAAATAAATTTGATACGTTCGGGAACTGTATAAAATGGATCTTCAAAACTTTTTAATATATTTCGATTAAAGGAATAATTGATAATAGGATTATCGGTAAATGACCTACAAAATTGTTGTGCAAAAGTTCCCCTTTTCAGAATCTGTAGTAGCAATTTATTTGAATCTTTTAAAGTAGTAATTTGATGTTTTCCTTTTGTTATAATTCTAATAGAGACCAAAGTGATGAGGAATTCGGCGAAGTTGGGATACATAATTATTGAATTTAGAATATCGATGTTCTTCTAATTTCTTTCGCACAGTATGAGTTAATAAATTTAATGATTTCTTGATTATGGGATCACGAGTAAGTTGCCATTTACGACGAGTAATGTGTTTAATAGTTATTAAATTTAATGCTTTTTAACAAAATTTCATTATTAATGTGAGAAGAAGTAAGTAAAGAGGAAGGATATTTTGTAAAGCATTGCATATAAGAATTAAAAATATTCCAATTAATCCTTCCTTTAATGAGAGAATTATTATACTGATATGAAGTGGAAATTTTATGAAATGTTATTAAAACTGGATTGTGGTCCGAATTTAAAGCTGGTATACAATAATGCATTATCGGGAAACTTATATTTTGAGATATTACAATATCAAGAATGTGAGGAATAATTTTGGTATTATGTGAATAATAAGTTGGCTTTAGGAGCTGAAGGAACATGAACTGACCTATTATTTAGAGTGAGTAGATTATATAATATTTGACCTTGTGGAGAAGTACTATTACATCCCCAAGCTTGGCGTTTGGCGTTTAAATCACCGAGTAACAGTGTTTTAGAATTGTTATTTAATAATAATTCTAGAGTTATTTTAGATAATTTTTTGTTGGGTGGTTTATATGCCGCTATTATATTTACAGGACCTATAGAAAAGAAAACAGTGAGAGCTACTGATTCTAATTCAGAAGAATAGGGAACATATATTTGTAAGTGTTTGATTTGTCTGCGTATGAAAATTACTACACCTCCTCCAGTAGTGATAGAAGTTCTGTCTTCGCTCTATATTGTATAATTTGATATAGCACATTTTTTGAATGAGTTAAATATGTTTCTGTAATACAAGCAATGTCTATGTTTGGACTGTATAAAAAGTGTTTAAATTCAGATAGCTGACGCAGAAGACTATTAGCATTCCAATTTAAAATTTTTACTTTAGTGTAATCCATTATTGAATATTCGTGGAATAACATCTTGAATTAATCGATGTATTTGTGGAAGTAAAGAGTTTAATATTTGATTTGTTATAATGAGAATGTAAGAATTAAATTCTGAACAATTAAAAGGAGAAGAATTAAAAGTATTATTAAGATATTGTTGGGATTTTGTAGATATAGAAGGAAGGGAAGGAAAATTATTCAAATCTATAGCAGGAGAGGAAGTTATAGAAGACGAACTCATAGGAGATTTAACGGTGACAGGGGGATTATTTTTTGAATAATTTTGATTACGTAATGGAGAATATAAAGGTAACTTTTGATTAGAATTTAATACTGAATTCGCGTTAGAATTTAAAGATGTTTCTTAAAGAAAATACATACTCCATAGTTAGCTGTGCGCTTCTCAAAACATTTTGCCCAACTGGCGTAGAATTTTTTGTCTTTTTACATTTTGAATAATGATGATTCTCAGTACAACGTACACAACGAAGTTCTAGAGTACAGTTGGTCTGAGTATGACAATTTTGACAATTTTTACTTTGTATAGGAAAATTTGATTTAGACGAAATTTAATTTTGACAATGCTATTAAATAATTTATTCAGTTTTATGATATCCCTATGAAGATCATTTTCTGTAAGTTGAAGGGCACAGATCTCTAAAGGTTGGCGATTTTTATTAAATAATCTATAAACAGATGTAATAGTATATGTTTTGGATAATGCAGTTTTAATTTCTTCATTGGTGTAGGAAATAGGAATATCATGCAACATAGCTGATAAGATTTGTTGCATCGGATCACGATAAGAAAAATAGGGAATTTTATTTGTATTGCAAAAAAGTCTATACTTTCTAAAGTCCTCTACACAGTTAAAGAAAACGGAAATATAGTCACTTTTAACTTTGCTAGTGAAATCTAATTGTGCTATTTGTTTAATTTCTTAAAAAATGCACCAAAATTACTTAATATTTTAGAAGTTTTTGCTATGTTAATTGGAGGGATGAAAGTTTTGTTCTGTTTACATTGATTCATATCTTGAGATGTAGAATTAAAATCATCTACTTCCTCTGGAAGATCTTGATATGGATTGGAAGTAGGGACAGAATAAAATGCAGAAGAATCACCCGCAGAGTTAGTTAAACGTTTGCGTTTAGAGTTATTATGATCACTAAATGTTATATTTTCAGGGGGTAATGAAGCACTGGAAGAAGAAGAAGAAGATTTAGAGAACTCACTTGTAGTATTCACTGTAACTGCTTGATTTAGAAGTTCTTGTTGAGAATTAAGTTTTTGTTGTAAATCTTGAGCGTGTTGTTTGAGGTACATTATTTCTTGTTCTAATGCATTAATTCTTGATTGAGACATCATAACTAACTCATTATTATTTGGAATTTCCGGAATATTACTTAAGTTGGGAGTTTCCATGTTATGTATATTAAATAAGCAGTATAGGAAATAATGCAATAATCATTAACTATTTTTCTTGCAATTATAATATTTCGAGCGATTTCGTCTTGTGATGTTTGGGGTGACTTTGATATGTGTTAGTGTTATTTTACTTAAGTTGGGAGTTTCCATGTTATGTATATTAAATAAGCAGTATAGGAAATAATGCAATAATCATTAACTATTTTTCTTGCAATTATAATATTTCGAGCGATTTCGTCTTGTGATGTTTGGAGTGACTTTGAAATGTGTTAGTGTTGCAGGCCATGTACTATATATAGAATGTAATATAAAGTAAGTAATATTAATAAATACAAACTCAAGAATCGATTAGAGATATTGTATCATCAAAGAAGTCTGGATTATCCACTTGAAGATTGGGTAATGGAGAACAGTATTCGAGAATTTCTCGCCAAAAATTACATTTCCATTAATTTTTTCTCGAAACTCATTAATTTGTTTGTTTTAATTTATTTCTCTAACTACTTTTTTAGAATGGATATATAGATATTCCTTTTTGTACTTTAGAGCATAAAGCAATTATACCATTACACGTTATCCTACTACTTATTTCTGTTCAAGCTCCAATACTCATTGTACCTGTCCGATTCTCACATTTATTACTTGACGAAACATTGTATTGCATTTGCTGCTAAATTGAAGAATAAAGTATACAATTTTTGAGAATTTCCATTTCGAGTAATGCCTAAATTATTTCGTGCTTTGACAGGAGAAATTTTGAATGTCTCTCACATCAAAAAATCCATATGTTTTCCATGTACGAATTAATGTACGCTACAGGGAATTGTCTGTGCTTTTTCTCCTTTTTATCAAGACAATTTCGAGAATTGATTTTCAACATTTGGAAAAAAGGCTCTCCAACCCATCAAGCAACTTCGAAATTGTTCCACATAAAATCAATTGTTTCTATTAATTGTATATTTAAAAATATAATTTCATAATTTTTAGTTTTTCTTTTTTGAGTTATTTTTTAGTAAAATATGTCTTCTATATAAATAAAAACGTTCAATGGAGGAGCCTAGAAATGAGTTTGCTTCCTTTTGGTTTTTGGCTGCACACGCCTATGAGCATCACGTGTCTTTTTCTCGGATGACGGCCAATTATATGACCGTAACGTTGACACTATAGTAAGAAAATCTACCCTCACGGTCCACATTTTCGATAAAATTATTATTCTTTTAGAAGAAATAAACTGAAATCAACAATGTAATTTCACATTAAGTTTAAAAGCAATGAAATAATTGGTTGAACAAGTGGACGAGAAAAATTACTGATTAGTTAACCGCTGATGGTTGAGGCAATATCGAACCATCGAAGTCCTAACAAAGCTTCTTAATATCAAACGATTCATGTGCCTATAACAAAAATGTATGGTTGAAATAAGTTGCCAACGTTATGAAACTTAATAAGCATAAGTGTTGTTATGTATGTTAACTCTAAGGAAAAACGGTATGGCAGATACACACCATTGATTTATTCGAGATTCGGTGAAATATTATTATTATTATTATTATTATTATTATTATTATTATTATTATTATTATTTCCATCCTCAAGACCAGTAAAAGTTGCTTTTGGTAAAGGGATGGAGAAGCAGTTTGCTCAATGGATCAAGGAAAACTGAACGAAAACACCACTTATTTCAAAAGTTATAGTCTGCAATTTTCAACCACAACATTACGTAAAATATGAAGAAGGTGGAGGCATCATCGGGAAAAGTTCACCTACATTCCACGTATTTGATTTATGAGTGCATTACTTTGGTGCAGTTTTACACCACCGAACTATGTGCACGTGCTTCATTCCTGTGCCGCATGTTGTAATAATAATAATTTAGCCGACAAAACCAGCGCTTTTGCTGATAAATCGCCCGCTCGTCTGCCGGTGGTCTATGCCCAGAGGTCGCGAACAGTTGCATCATGTATGCAACCTTTTGGCCTCTCCGTCGCAAAGAGGGTGCCCTAAGGGAAAAGAACACGACTGGGATTTTCGCCTAGGCGCTTTGAGCGGGAACGGCGGTGAGATGCGCACAGCTGGGACCGTGGGGTCGGCGGGGACAGCACGTGGGACAGGGAACGTGGACGTGGGGCATTGAACGGGGGATCGGACCGCATGACAGTGCAGGAGGGGGGGGTGGGGTGGGGGGGGGAAGAGGATGTGGACGGTGGGATTGGCGGGGACGGCTGGGTCGTCTGGTGCAGCAGGGACGGTGGATTGGTGGGGACGGTGGGGTGATCGGAGACAGCGGGGCGATGGGGTTGGGTGGGACGCTTCAGCGTGGAAGGAGTTACCTATGAAGCATCATTGTTTGAGAGTTCGAGTCCTGACGATAGCGGCTTTACACACTAGCTTCAGATTTGAGGCGAATTCAACCACTGAGTAAAAGACAAATTTAGCGCCTGTATGCTCTGCTTGGTTGACGCAGATCAAAACTTTCATTTTTTCACCGATGTATACCCGGCGATCCGCCGAATGGTGCAACAGCAATGGCACAAAAGCGCCAGCGACTGCGCAATCATTCCCTTGTCCCCTTCTCCCCCTCAAGCTTTACTATTGGGCTCGAAGACCCGCTAGGGGGATGCCTAAAGAAGGAAATCCGTTATGTCGATGTGTAGGCCTGCGCAGGATCTCTCTTCCAGCGGATGAGGAACAGAGCCACCTCCCGCGTATTACATGCACTGCATTTACGGGACCAATTCCCAAGTGTTGACGCTCTCGAAAATACCAAATACTCTCAATGAGGACGGCGGGAATGTGGAACTGCGGAACGAGATACATTCACAGGTAACGAACACGGTGGGCAGTGTATGACAAACTGTTGAGAATGGTGATCAACGAATGTTCAGTGCGACGCAGTGTCATGTTTATTTTTGAGCGAGAGCGAGGAAGGATTCTTTTGACCTTCCAACTCTTTGGTAGGTGACTACAGTAGTTGTTTTCTCCTGCGTTCCACTATATGAAACATGGTAGCGTAATTAAGAGGGACCAATGATGCCGAAAGTAATGAATGTGATGACGTGTGAATCTCACCGACAAAGGTGGCTCGCGGGCTGAGTGTCCCTGACCGGAAGGTCCTAGTTTTGGAGTCCCGGCGGAGATAGGATTTGGGACATTTTGGGAATCTGCCAGCCAGCGGTGGTAGATCACCGCCATCGTCCGTGATCACATGCACTACATTTACGATACTAATGATGTTAGCAGTTGACGCACCTGGAAACAATAGTCAACAAATCAATCAACGTGTGAATGTTATTTAACGTATGTAAATAGATTTTATGCCATCTTTTGGGTTTTGTTTGCACCTGACAAAGAGCTACATAAACAATTTCAATTGATAATTATGTCGTATTCAATGCACCTCTCACAAAGAAACATGGAGAAAATTTGCACTGATTGTGAGTATGAAGGATGTTGAAACGAATGTCAAGAGAACATATTATTGAAGTCGCAGAATGACAGAAAATACGAAAGAATCTGGAAAACATAGAAAAACAAAAGGAATATAAACGTTAAATTACAGTTGTCCGAGCGAAATGTATGTCGGGTTCATGACGTAGGGATACTAATAATCATAGAGTTCTCGGAGGTACTTGGGCACATGCTGGGCTGTACATTCCATCTGAAGATGACCTTCTGCGAAAAATTCCGTCGAAAGTCGGAAAATTCGTTCCCTCAACGTTCTTGCTCTTCACTCTAAGGCCTTTAGGTTTGTCCTGAATCTTCTCTGCGACTTGCAGACTCGAATTACGGGCTCTCTTTGAACTAAGATGACTATGACTTCGAAATATGGTCTTTCTGCCACTTATGAATTGGATCCCGTTCTGCAGATTCTACGTTCCTACATCTATGAAACCCATGGTTTCTAGGTAATGTGAATATAAAATACACAATATATCTCACACATACATTATTTTGAAGTATATGATACCATAATTTAATACCATTTTTACTATTATAATATTTTAATTGAATTTAAATATTCACTTGTGCTTTGAATCTAATATTTCTGGAATTAACTAAGTAAATGTTCTGTACACATTTACGCCTTTTGTAAGCTGAGAAGTTACTGAAATACAATTGAAACTATATATTTTTCCAGTATGTAACCAAAGAAGTGGAGATAAGAATAAATCTTTTGTTTCAGTAATATCAAGAACTACATAGAAGAAAGTTTAGTTCTTGTAAGAAGTCATAATTGTAATACAATTTTTTATTATAAAGAAGTTCATATAGAAGTAAGCTTTCATAAGAATGATATGGCACAAATGCGTTCACTGACAAATGTTTAATAATCAGACAACGTAAGTTTTTACTATGTATGCTGAAACTAAAATGAAAGGTCCATCCCCTTGCATTTCCTCCTGTCAAGTTCTTCAGACACGTAATTCTCATGACCTCAGCGCCACAGTCACCCAAAAATCTACCTTCCTGCCCCTTCCATCTCCCCTCGTTTCCCTTCGGGGCAAGCGAACGCAAAATTAGCGTGCCTCGGCGTGCGTCTTTAAGATGTCGCCATTACCCGACATTACATATTTATTCCATGGCCATGACGCCGTCTTCGGCAGGGAAAACCGGATTTAATCTACTCCTTCATCGAAGAACATTCGCGAGTCAACTCACGTAAATGGCCATAACCGACGTGGGAATCGTTTATTGCCCATCGCCAATTATATCTGCGAGCGCTACATCGGTGGGAGAGTTATAAGTGTACTGGGTCGATGTTAACGTCGACCTCGCCGAAGAGCGAAGTGCGTAGAGAAAGTGTATCATCACCGATGAAACAAGGAAACCGGCTACTTCGAAATGCAGTGGAATCCTCTTGACTGACGTTGTTCGTGTAACTGTATTCAAGGTATTTCAATCAGCTTGAGGTGATATGCGGATAGATGCAGTTTCTCAATCGGGTACACGAGTGAATGTGATGCACTGCTCGGTTGGGAAAGTAGGAATTCCACCTAGATTGATGAAAGATTGATTGAGCAACTTGGCTACTGGAATACGATTCTACCATAGAATAAAGAAACAAGAAACCGCTATTCAGTATATGTTTTGCGTGACAAAATGATATTCTGTATCAAATACTTTTATATTAACTAATATATTATAACCGTCTGACGTAACTGTTCTTTCTTCTAATAACACGGACCATAATAAGTATGATACATTTATTTCATAATTTCTTCAGTAGTGTGCAAGGTACACTGACAATAAACTTTACAAAATTTTAGGGTAGAGGAGGCAGTGATTGTGCGTTAGTTATTTGAGAATGTCGGGCCTTAACTTTACAAACATCAAGTGCAGACGTTAGGGTTTCTTTAACCGGCTTTTATTCTTAAATATAAATCTGATTCCAGAGAACTAACAAAGGAGTAACTATTTTCTGTTACCCAAATAACTCAGACCTCTATTCGGAGCATGTGTAGCAGTTTTGTGAATGTTTTGAATGAAAAATGATTGTGTTGTCTCTCTAAAAATACATGATAACTCATCTCCAGAACGTGTGTTTCCCGTATCTCTAGTTCATATTTTGTTTTCGGAATTCTTTGTAGATGGTAGATACTTTGTGAAGCACTCTTAGAAATCAGAAGTAATGTGGAATTTCAGTTATTTGATAATACCAACCGGCAACAGTTGGCTTCAATTAAGATAAATCTTACAATTAAAAATATAATGTTTCAATAAGGCATTTGAATTTTGAAATGAAGTAGTAGTAAAGTAGCGGAAATAATAGAGAAATGAACTCACATCTATCCTCGGAGAAAATGTATCTTGGACAGCCACAACATTAGTTTGTTTCCGAACAATTATATTTCCTGAGCTGAATAAGCGATTCAAGTGATTGAAATATGCTCTACATATGAATCCAAATTAATTAGAATTGTTCCTACATTTGCTTAATTCTATTGTAATTTGGCTATAACACCAATACGGTGATGACTCTATTGAGACATACGTTACAAATAATGTAGTTGTCCCATCATAGAACCGGGAGTGGTAGTTCAGTGCATCAACTGATGTCACTGCAGCGCCTCTGACCGGGAGGTCCTAGGTATGATTTCTGACGGCGGCAGGATTTTCGACACTAACTTTTCAGCTAGGTCGAATTCAGTTGCTGTCCGGAGGAGAATTCTAGCGGTCGGCTGCTCTGATCGTTAGTTTTTCATGGTTTCTCCGAGCATCACAAGACGAATGCCAGAGTAGTACCCTAACAAACAGGCCACGGACCGCGCACGATCTTTCCTTCCTCTTCCTTGTCCTATCCTCTCCCCTTACACACACACTAACATGCACTACACTACCACATATTCCGGGAGAAAGGTCGGGAGCTTAGAGCTTGTCCCGGCTGGAGCGGTGCCCCGCTGGTGGGAGAGTCCTAGTTAGGGGGAACCCCGCTACCAGATGGTAGGTCGGTACAGGATCTTGGCATCCAGAGGAGAAAGGTCACCGCCATCTCATTATGAAAACACATTCACTACACTTACGGGACTAATGACCTAAGCTGTTCACGCGCCCTGAATCACTAACCAACCACAAAGAATCCATCATGGTCACTGCATCGCAACACCTCAATCTTCGTTTGGCGGGTCGGTGAGCACCGGCGATGTCTGATACCAATCGTAACGGTGCTGTGCTTGCGGAGGCACTCTCGCCTTCCGACCGTCAGCCGAGCGAATCACATTTTTTGCGCTTTTAATTAAATCAGGATGTTACCTCAGGCGGATTTTCCGCTGGAGTGCACAGCATTACTCAAGAAAGATCGCGTACGAGGGATGCAGTTGTTTAGCAATCGGATTTTGCATGCGGTAGTCTTTGAAATTCTATTACGAACTCGGTAGAAGTCTACTTGCTAATGGGGGAACTGGAGGAGATACGGCAGACATAAGGTTAAACAGAAAGAGGGTAAAGTGTTAAAAATTATAATGAAGTGCTTGAGAAGCAGATCGAATGTGGAGCATAATTCCACTAATCTGTTTTCTAATCATTCAGATAATTCTTTGTCTCAAAAAGAGTTGCAGAAACCGGTAGAAACTAGAAGAACAAAGGTGGAACTTGGTACTCTATGTAAATCGTTTATAGATCGACTGTCTAGGAAGGAAATTCCGTTTATGTCAGAAAAAATATTTCACCCGTGTGAATACACAATATTCGAGCAAAGAAAAAAAAACTGGTAAAATTTCCTTTGTGATGAACTATTAACTATTGGAACAGTTAAATGCAGAAATACTCAAATCCATTCCCCAAAATGTGCGTATTTAGAGAAATAATTTTGAATTAGCTGCGATTAAGTATTGTTGTTGAATGCAGTACAATGCTGATCACCGAATGATGTGACACAGTACAGTGAAGTGTGGTGAAGAACCGGACAGACGACTATTTTCGACGTAATTGAGCTAAATATCAAACTATCATTGTATGCATTTATTTCTACTTGTTAATTATTACTATGTCAATTTTTTTACAATTCAGTTTGTAATTGTATTTTTACCACTTGATTATATTTGATAATGAAACCGCCATCGAGTTATGTCCATATCAGTGTTAAATAAATGTAATCTTACATTTAATAAAAAGTTCTACGACACTATTGAATTCAAATGTAAAACTACTGATTTATTATTATTATTATTAATTATATTATTATTATTATTATTATTATTATTATTATTATTATTATTATTATTATCATCATATCTTACCAGTATTTATATTAACAATTATATGTAAAAAGGTACGATAATGAACATTATTTAGAGTGAAACGAGAAATTTGACCGAAAGTTAAAGATAATTTAATAATTAATTTGTGTGAAAGTGAATAATTTTTTTGGTTTACGCAAAATTACATATTTCTGAGTATAATCGTTTATAATATTATCTATATCATACGATCACACCTTGAATATTAATTTCAATTTTTAAAATATTTCTTCTTTGTTTGTGTCCCAGACTGGACATGCCAATCGAACAAACTTTTATAGTAGTCTCGAAGTTAATATAAAACTGGATTTTAAAAAATTATATTTTTCAAGAGATATGATCCTGCGCGTATTCTCAGGTTTAGTTCTTAACTATTTTTGTTCTTAATTCTTTTTTCAAATATAAAGAGTGTAATTAATTTTGGCAGTTTGTTACGATACTACAAAGACGTCGGTCTGCGTGCAGCCAGACAATTATTCTTTACTCTTACAAAGGTGTTAGGAAAGTAATTTTTTCTTTTCCACATCACTAAAGAACAAAACAAACAAAAATAATACCCAATCCCAATTCCATAAACATCAACACAGCCACAATAAATAATCATTTTTACTTCTTTCAACTACTTGTATACAGAGTAACTCATTCGCACTGGTCCCCTCTATTTACAGTGCTTTATCTACCTACAATTATTTACTTTCCTTTCGTTGATGGATTCGTATACCTCTTTGGTTGTGAAACATCACGACTCTTTCCAGTGTCCGGCTACCAGCAGTTCCAAACAGGAAATCTCTTTCCAGAATTCCCCAAATGAATAAAGTTGATTTAAAATAATCTATCATCTCATCCTGTTTTACACTCTTTCTAATTTACCGGCCTAAAATTTCAAGATATCTATATGCATTTGGCTCCACTCCACACCCGTTACCTTGCTAGTAAACTCTGATCTGCCTTCTTCCATTTACCCCTGTAACCAAAACCAATAAACAATTGCTTTCTTCTTCATTCATACCGCCTTCCGTCTACTTAGCTTTGATTAACTTTACAATTGTTTAATTTCTAAAAAGGTTTTTTTTTTTTTCCGCAAATTATTTAAAATTTTTTCTATTGGTCAATTAATTGCTTTTTCCTTTACAGTTTCTAATTTTTATAATTCATATTTTATAAATATTTGCGTTTACTAACGCAGCTTTTCATTGTCACACAGCATTATGGTATTTTTATGCAATTTCAAGTCACAACGTATGTGTGTGTGCGTGAGGGCGTGTATATTTATGTGCGTGCATGTCACAACGTATGCGAATGAGCGTTGAGAATTTTACTACATACGATTAACACGGTAACTAAATGCAACATATGTAATATTGTGAAAACTCAAAAAGTATTTTAGCATAAAGTTGTAACAACAGAGAAACAGCAACGCAAATTCTTCATTTACAATGTTTTTGGCGTCCTGTTTACGAGTAAATCGCCCATCATCTTCATAAATGAACATTTGGATTGTGCCATTTTAAAATAGTGGACAACTTGCATCCTTCGAATGTATGTTAAATTTAATTGCAAGCAAATATTATGTTTGCTGTCGTGAGCTGCCGTACATGCATACTCATGCGTCTTGCATTGCTGCAAGAAATATAAATACTATATTACGTGTCGTGTACGTCAGTTAACGACGCACACGTTAGTAGTAATAGAATCATCATCATATTTAGTTGATATATTCTTTGATCGTGCAGTTACTATTAATGCTGGAACTGATTCTGTTTATTCCATATATGAACGTAACTTATATCTGAGGAGTGATTTATAAGTGAAGTAGCTGTACTGATACGGCGAAGTTGGTTTTTGGATTTTTTAGGAAGAAGAATGAATTTCCACTAGGAAATGCAGTTACTTTTTGGGAATGCTCAACGTGCTAAAAAATGATTTTTTTGCTTTCTCGCATATCTGGCGGATTTTCCTCGTATTACCCGGCAATTAATTTTCTCATCAGTGCACTAACTTTATTCTTCTATATTCTATTTAATTATTTACCACAATGGCCCGGCACACGGACAAAATGCGAAAATAGACAAGATGATTACTCTCTGACACAGATTTTAACTGGACACGTCCAATTTCAAGCTATGCTAAAATAATGGGGAAAAGAAATATTGACGGCTCTATGTATTGCAACGGACAGGAAACACCATATCATACATTTTGCACCTGCATGCGATAGGAGAAAGACAATGCACGCCAGAAAATCAATGTGAAACTCACAGAAAAATATTTTCTTAACATAATAGTTAACAGCAAGGACATTTGGAAAATAATTGCAAACTTAGTATTATGTACTAAATGCAAACTTCGTATTATGAAGAAAAAAGAGGGAGACAAAAATTATCGGAGAAAATTAAAGACAATGCCATTCTGTTGTCATGCACATCAGCAGTTCCAAAATGGTTCGAAACAATCATCGGGGTAATACTGCAGCGCATAGTGTAGATTTTTCGACAGGAAAATTCGAATTGTGGAATACAGATATCGAAAAAGTGGATGAAACTTTATGTGTAGTCAATTACTTTCTCCAACACGTTGTTGTGCAGTCAGAATCAGTTTCGTGAGTTCTTGTTTTGAAAAAATACTTGTCAGAACGTTCATCTGTACTTCTGCGATCAATGCTACCATCTAAATTCCGCAGAGGACTTTCTCTAATATTGATATTCTCTGAACGATTTTACTAAACGGATATTTTGATTTTTGAGTTTACTTTACATGAATCCTCGATAATATTTTCAACATTTTCTCAAACATGTACCCAAATTTTGGGGTGAAATCCCCGCCCTCTCTTTACAGAGCTAATGATGCTTAAAAATTACGCGTGTGTCTCATTTTCGTTGAACTTCCTGAAAAAAAATCAATAGAAATAATGCGAGAAAGAATGTGGTGTTTTAGTACCTCTTGTTACCTCCTCTATTCCATTTCGAGTAATGTTCCACTCACACGAACATTGTTCTTCTGTTCTTTTATGAAATGTTCTCTTGCCATTCAACTTTCGTCAATTGTTTCAGTGTTTATAGCATATCTCATATTATGATTCTTCTAATATTGCATACTTGCATTCACGCGCACACGCATCTACACGCCCAAGTACATTCACACACGCACGCACACCTGCACAAACGCGGGCACATACCCGTGTTAATACACACACACCCGCGCGAGAATACACGTAATACACGCAGAGAGAGAGAGAGAGAGAGAGAGAGAGAGAGAGAGAGAGAGAAGCCAGCGTCCACACGATGCGTGCAGGGAAACGCGCCCTCATTAAGGCGGCGTCTTTTGTATTTAAATGGCGCCACGGTGCTGTCCGCCAGTCCGCACCTTCCGTGTTGTTTCAGATGGCGCTCGCACTCCCAAAAGTGCGGACGCTAATGGAAGCGCCCGGCGCAACGATTACGAAAAGCGTCGGAGATTTTCCGTCTTCAGGGCGTCTCCCGCAGTCTTAATTGCACGCGCCCGCCAGGCCCCGCCGAGCCGCGGGGTACCACAAGGCGCTTAACGCGGCCGGTTTTTCTGTGTCAAGCTTCTCTTGAGTTCTGGGTGGTCCTGTGGATGCTGTCGGTAATTTTCAGAAAGTGGGTTTCGTGAAGAAAGAAAATTAGTGTGATAAAACTTGCTTTTCTCCATTTGCCTTTTTGTTTATGTGTGGAAAATGTCTTCGTTTCTTACTCTTTTTTTACACTACAAACTACACTACAAACACTTGTAGTTTAAAATTTGAGCTGATCGAGCGTGGAAAAAATATCAGAAAATGAACATTAAATAAATATTGCAGCATAAAAATAATTTAATTTGACAATTGTCTAAACCTCCGATTATTTTATCTTTATGAAGTAAGAATGATACATGATAAAAGTCAGAATGATTATTTATTGTTTACTGGACATAGCGTTTTGGTTGAAATATATTTAATAGAATATTCTTGTGTAACTATTTCCGACAACTTTTTAATGCTGCATTTGTTGCAATTTGTATTTAGTATATAGAGGGTTGCTCGATATAAAAATTTGTAATAGCAAATGAATACTAAGATACATCATTCAAAATGGTTGTATTGTTTTTCAAAATATTCTCAGCGATGACCAAGGCATTTTCGCATCCGTATGAAACAATTTTCGTAGCACTTTTTCCATTTCGATTTAGGTATCCCCTAAACATACACTTTGAATGCATGGAGAGCTTCTTGGCGTCGAAAATCGTTGACCACGGAAGAGAACAATAAAGAAATCATTCGTTGACAAATCCGGACTGTATGGTGGTTGACCCATCAGTTCGTTGGGTCAACAGACGGCTTTTTCAAATACTGAATTGTTGTAGCTGCTGTGCGCTAGCTTGCATTGCCATGAAGCAAAACGATCCTGCGTCGTCGGTATTTTTTCTGATTTCCTTACCGACTTCTGGCAAACATATGCTTGAGAACCATTCAGAATTCACTCTTTTATGGTTCTCTAGTGGCACTGTAGTGACATGCCTATTTATTCCAAAAACAAAACAAAACAGGACCATTTGCTTCGAAGTAATTCTTGCCGAACAACTTTGGTTTAGTTTGGCTCATATTGAAATACCCAAACAAAATATTGCTGTTTACTTTCGGCTCTAAGCATAGATCCAGATTCGTCACCTGCGTAAATGTTATGCACGCTTTTGACGCACCAGGATTGTAATTTTTGGCATTTCTTTGCACTAATCGTCACAAGCCTTTTTTTCTTGAACTATTTTCAAATTGTGTGGTATCCAACGCGCACATTTTTTTTCTCACAGCTAAATATTCATGGACGAATCGTTCGAATGCTCATCACACTAATGCCCAAGGATGCCTGTACCTCGCGATGGGTTATTAAACGATCTCATTTCGATTTCATCACGATTTCCCCACTGTGGCGAGAAATTTGCATACGCCTCCCATGCCGCCCGCCACATCAGCCACCATGGTCGACAAGAGAGGCGTGCGAAAGAAAACAGGATGAGAATTATACCAGAAACAATCCGGAATAAACAAAAACGACTTACTGCGCTAAATGACCTATTCGTTGGAGAGGGAAGAGAGGAAGACCGGGTGGACATGCTAGTTGACCTCAATGATACGCCCGCCGTGACTGATCCCCGTACCGTAAACAACGCTGGTGCTAGCGTTAGCTCACGGGACAGAGCAGCTCCCCATTTGAAAAAAACGATTTCAGAAACAGTTAGTCTTTGCCACACACAAGACACTCGAGAGAGTGCGATAAACCCGCCAAAGCCCCCATAACATAATTGATGAGCCACGTCTCACTTTACGAGCTAACACAGTTGGAAATGCGCCACAACCTCCTACCACTGAAATGCAGCGTTACCAGTCGCCCGTTCCAGTAAGACCTCCAGAAAGTGACACCATGCTGCCCGCCAATACGCGCGCAAACCCGGCCTTCGAGAGCGAAAACGCCCCACTAAAAGCCGCCAAAACGAGCAGTACGCTGTGGAACAAGAGTGAAGGGAAAGACACTGGCACAACAATGACCCCACCCGAATCAATGCTCCCTCTGCAGCTCTAGATAACCATGAGACGACTATAAGTCAAGGCAGGCAAGGCATACGAGCAAGATTCTACGGGATCCTAAACAGCCACAAGGAGAAGACTCACGGAGGTCAGAAACGAAGAAGAGAAGCAACGGAAATAACACTAAGATCTAACCATCCGCCGCCTCTCCCGACGGCCAGGCACACTCCGGCCGCTGCTTTTCATGCGGAGGGCACTTCAAGCGCAAACGTCCGCAACGAAGCTGATTCGACTGTCCCCCACTGCAGATCTCATCTGCCCCCACCTGACCTGCCACTAAGGATGAACTAGGGTCCCCTAAGCCCATAGACTCCTGAAACAAAAGAACAGAGCGAGTCAACCGGCACAGTCTAAGCGGCACAACCGAAGACCACGAACCGGAGAAGACGTCGGGCAGCGACACGAAACCGGGCGGCCTCTTAAGCTCCTCGCCAGAGGCCACGGAAACGAGGCATGCACTAACCTCCCCGAACGCTGGCGTATTTACCTTCTCTGCCCCCGCCAAACTCCGCCCGAAGAAGCTAACCCCGCCGACGTGTAAACGCCAGATCTAACATACAGAGAGATAGGCGAGAAATGTACGTGATAGTGGCCAGGAACGATGGAAACCCCAGCAGAATCCATCTCCTGCAACAAGGCGCTTCGACAGGTGCGGTCGGCCAGGACCGTCAACAGGCCGCCGTTCGCGAGCCTATGCCCCGAAATCATCCAAGATGAGTCGGCCCACCCCACCCGCGAGCCGCCCTCAACAATGTCGCCGGACCGGAGCAATCCTCGACCCAGCCCTCCGCCTCATCGACACAGCCCTGCAGCAACGCCCCCACCAACCAACACAACTGAGAGGCCGTCGACGGGAGGCCCCACGCCTCCCTCGCACCAACCCTGCAGCAACGCCCCCGAGAGAGGAACAGGCGCAAAGAGAGGTCACAAAATTGTATAAACAGCAAATCAGACGAGCGATGAGGGAAATAACAAATGTTAAAACTGCGCGTTGCCTCATTCCCAAAGAGACATTGCAACAATACTTCATCTCTGTGCACGGGAATACACCCCAAATCAACTTGGAGGACATATTTGAAGAAGTGGAAGATCGGGACTAGGTCGAGACTGCTGATTTTACGGAAGAGGAGGTGGCCAAAAGGCTGGCATACAGCGCCAACTCAGCCCCAGGCGCTGATCGCCTCCGCGCACTTGACCCAGAAGCTAAACTTATAACCCCCGTCCTTAACCTATTTAAGAAGATGGGGCGTGTACCTGATGACCGGCGCCGATCCCGTACTATATTAGTACCAAAGACGGGTGACAGCAGAGACCCTTCGAACTGGCGACCCATTGCCCTAATGTCAACAATGTATAAACTGTACACAGGACTCTGGGCCGCCCGCCTTGGGCGGTGGGTTGAGGAGAATGGAATCCTTTCGCAGGCACAAAAGGGATTCCGGCCATTTGATGGCGTGCTGGAGCAGAATTACTTACTAAACCGTGAACTCCAGCGCGCCCGAATTGGTCGGAATAACATTTGTTTGGCGCCTTGGATCTTCAGAATGCGTTCGGTCGGCCCCTGCAATCGCGGCGGCCGGAACGGACCGGTCTTCCGAAACATAGTTGCCGATATTTACAAGGAAACGACGACTGAAATCTTAACTAAAGAGAGGCTAACTGCGCCTATCCCTATCCAATGTGGCATCCGACAGGGGTGCCCTCTCAGTGGACTCCTCTTCAACATTCTAATTCACCCCGGCCTCCGCGCAGTCGAAGCGACTGCCCCTCCCGGTCCGCCTCTGTGTTGGCCTACGCGGACGATTTGGCACTCCTCGCCACAACCCCAGCGGACCTGCAGCAGCTGCTCGACGGCACCCGCGATCTCCTTACGGACCTGGGCCTCCGCCTAAGCCGGCCAAATGCCGCACCTCGTAAATACGTCGACAGGTACAGGAGTTGACGTTTCACGTGGGAGATGCCTTAATCCCCGCCATGGTGGCCAGGGAGAGCGCACGATATCTAGGACGTCCCATCGGATTCAGTTTGGTGTAAAACTGGTCCGGGCTTCAGGAGCAGGTCCGCGTCTTAGAAAACATAGCCTCTTCACGCCTGCATGATCACCAGAAGCTTGATGCACTCTGCCAGTTTGTACAACCCGCCACGGTGATTACTCTTCGCATGGGCCGCTACACCAAAAGTAAGCTCGGTCCGTATGATCTTTCTGTTCGTGCAACAGCCCGGCAGTTTCTGTCCCTCCCCGTCGGCGCCTCGACGGCTTTCCTGTACGCCACCAGGGACGAGGGAGGTGTCGGACAGCTGAAAGCGACAACGGAAGCAGACATCTGGGCAGTGGACAGTGCATATAAGCTAAGGACCAGTCGCGAACTGGTGGTACGGGAGCGTGCGATGGCTGACCTGGTTGAGGAGGCCTCACAGTGCCAACGAGTGTGCGCCGGCACAGGTGATATTTACCGCTACTTAAATGGAGTCACAAACTCACGCACTGCCCCGCATTCCTCGTTCTTCACACGGGCCCGGTAAGCGACAAGACGCCTACAATTGCGGTGGCGCCTGCCTGAAACAGATGAAGATCTCGGCATTCCCGTCATTGAGCTTCCGCGAGAGGCGCCCGTACACGCCCCACGTCGCCGGAGGCGGCGGAATAGTGTTGATGTAGCAGAGGAGGATGGTGATGAAGTGGCAGATCTAGGAGCTGATTGGGAAGGGTTGGGAGGAATGGAGTTCAATGGCGCTGAGAAAGAAGACGCCCTCGCCCAGCCTCTAGATGAGACTCAGATCGACCTAACGCGAGAACCTCAACAACAGCGCATTAACCTCCTAACGCTCCGCCAACGGCCCCTGCCACTTCTGGCCAGCAGTACCACCTTGGAGCAGTCAACGCCTGTAATCGCACAGAGACACCCTCCACTACTTCGCCTGCCTCCTCCGTGACCAATGGCACCGCTGGCCGCAACAACGTGCAGCAATCTCGCAATCCCCAGCAAGCACCTGGCACGCACTATCCACAATGCACGGCGGTACAGGAAACCCGCCAAGAGCAGCGAGCGAGCCGAGCGGCAACCTTCCCACCATTTGCAGCTGGCGGCATCGCTCGGCGCAGTCCTGGGTTCCATCGGCACATCACCCGACATTAGGGACGCCCCTCACGCTAGCTGCGAGGATGCAGCACGAGGCACGGGAGCGGCTGCCCTCGCTTCTCCCAGAGCGTCACGAGTACTCGCAGCCGAGCACGTGACCACCTGCAACGGAGCGCCAGTGAGCAGCATCCCCAAGGTCTTCCGAGTAGTGCTACATTGGAAGATAACAGCGGCGTTGAGGCACTCGCCACGTTCCTCGGCGCTACCACCCCACCCCTCCCCTGCCCGCGCCCGAACAAGCTCAACTCGTGGAGGAGCAAGACGTCGTGGAAGCCACAGGCAGCCGCAATAACGCCCGCAACCGTCACCTGCTCGTCCGAAATTTACGCCGCCTATTCCAGGAAGCATACGCTAAGTTGTGGCGGGAGTTGCCACAGCAAGGTATCTTCGCGGCACACTTAAGGAGTTGGTAAAGAATCAACATTCTTCTTGCGGTCGGGAGTGAATATGAGGCCATCGATTTCCAAATTCATCCATTCGGCACTCCTCAATTCTTCCCGGCTGCTTATTCACAAACTCCAGCGGCCCAAAGACCAGCGCTCCTGCCGCCGCGGCTGCAAGCATGCTGATAACATGAACTCCCCCGCCTCCGAAACGATCACCCATGTTATCTCGGAGTGATGCGCTCACTTCGCGATCTGGCGGCTGCGCCCTGATAGAATCCTGGAACACGTTAAAGGAGCAGCAGTCGCGAGTGAGTGGACGGTGCTTCTCGAAGACCAAGTCATCGGAGGGCGGAACCGTCCGGACCTGGTGCTGGTTAAGGACGATCAAGCGATCGTCGTCGACGCCTCGGTCTGCGTGGCATACCCGGGGCGCCTCGGTGAACGCTATGATGAGAAGGCGGCGAAATACGAACATATTCACCCCTTCTTAGGAGCCAGGAACTTTCGGGACGTCAGCTTCCTTCTCATCGTAGTAGGAGCTCTGGGCGAGTGGTGTGAGTCAAGTGCAGCGTTGCTCCGTAAATTTACCACTGGCGAAAAGATGCGCGTGCTACGTGAGCGCATTGTCGCCGAGGCTACAGCAGGGAGCGCTACCTGCTATTTGCGCCACACTGCCCAAGATGACCTCATCCCAGTCGAGTACAGGCGAGCCTAAACATCAAGACAATACCCCTGTGATCGATGAGAGAGGATGGTCTGTGGATGACTCGTGCAGTCGCGATTTAAATGATGTTTATAAGCGTATGTTTTTGTGATATATGTGTATATACTGCTTACTGTAAATAATGTAAATAATGTTCGTTTTTAAACTAAGTCAGGATGTAAGACAAAGTAGATTTAGATTAGTTTGTAAGAATCTAGTTTGTAAGTTAGGCCATACGTTAGCTATGTAAATAGAATTTAAGAATAAATAATACGTTTTTTGCGATCGGGCACAGCGTTGATGATGTTTTCGGGCATAATAGCTGATTTCAGACGACCTTATTAAACTCGTCCGTGAGCGAATGATAGAATTCACTAAACCAGTTATATACAGTTATTTTTTATTGTACTTCATCACCAAAAGTCGAAATAGGCACAATATAAGCACTGTTGTTGTAATTCACGGCGAGAATCGTAGAAAACCATCACCCGGAAATGTTCCTGGGCCAACTCCATTCCTTGACCGACAAGAAACTTTCAAATCACAGAACACTATTCGCGTCCGTAACAGACAGAGTTTTGGGAATATATATCCATAAAAAAGATCAAATTTTACAATGTGTTCGATATGTTGCCTAGTTACACAAATATTGCCAATTCCGGAAACACGAATATAAATATTTACAAAATTAATGCAACTGTGAAATAATTTATTATAAGAATTTACGTTTAGTTGTGTGTAAAAAAAATTACATACTGTCGTGATTTATTTTATGTATTTCATGGTCATTCGGAATATTTTACTACAAGAATCTAATTTGGGAAACATTTGTTACGTTGTTCAAATGAACAAATCAGCCTTCTGTGCAAAGGAACAACACAACTTATGACATCACTAGACCATTGCAACATTCGAATGCGTCATAATGCAAAAAAGAAAAGTTATGTCTCGAATAATGACTAGTTAAATATTGAGAATGTGGCAGAATGATATCACGCAGGAATGTTTGGAACGAGAATGTAATTGCTGCATGGGAATACAAATTGATGTATACATTGCTGTACTTACTTTGGCTCGTTTTTCATATGTTTATACGTCAAGGCGCATCCAGGCGACGATTCGTCACGGCTGCGAACATTTTGTGACGTGAGTATTTTGCAACCTACGAGGCACTCCTTTCGGAAGGGATATAAATTCACGAGGTGTTGATGATAATTCTGTATTTAATTTTTTTCTCGTTTCCTTCCTAAGGGCCATTTCGAAGAGGTAAAGATAATTTACTCTGAGTCTTAGTTCGAATGGTCGTGAGTCATGGGTTTAATTCTTGTCCTGAATGTGAATGTTTGTCTGCTGCCTTGAGCACACGTGTACACACCCACACAAACACACACACACATACACAGACACGTGTGTGTGTGTGTTGTTGAGGACGGGGTTTGTGACGATTTGATAAGCGAAGTGTTCTTAAATTCGCGTACCTGGTTTGTGATAATTTATTTATGAGGAATTTACCGTCTGAAATGTTGAGTGACCGACTCAGGCTGCTGAATGTTAAAAAATTATCACAAACTTTCAATGAACCTATCGTTTTCCCAATAAAAAATATTTTCTCAGATAAAAAACAACTTTTTATCACAAATTTTGTAATAAAAATGCTCGTAGTTCTAAATTCTTTCAATAACCAAGAATAAAATTTTCCAGACATAAAGTACAAGTATCGAGGAGTATTTTGGTTTTTAAAAATCGAGAAAAGACAATGATGTATTTTCACAATCAAGTTTTAAAGATTTTTTGCACATTTATGACATCTATGATCTTTCAGTGGTCTTGAAAAACAATTGTGCAATTTTTCTGTTGCTTGACATCAGTAGATATGTTAACAAAATTTAGACGAAAATATATATTATAGTCTAAGCTAAAAAAAGTTAATGCAACGAACTCGGAAATTTTATTAATATAGTTAAAAAATTCAATTATTTTTAGATAAGATATAACGTTAAAAAAACAAAAAAAATTCTGTTGTTTTTATATCATGCTGAATACGAAAATATTATTTGCATGATAATCGAACCTTCATGTTTTTTGGCCGTTTTGACAGAGAATGTCCCTTCTATTATGAATTATATTTATTCGTGTATCTATATTGAATTATGTTATGAGTTATGTTTTACTTCTATTATGAATTATGTACTCCTATGCCTATTGTAAATCATGTTTTCCACTTTTAACTTAAGTTTTAAATATTCAATAAAATGCCTATCGAACTCTTACGTTATATTAATGATTTTTTAGTGAAACCAACGAAAAGTTTACTAGGAAACATTGGAAATAAAAATCTGACTTTTTTAATTAATTAGACTGTTGGTGATGTAGGTACCTTATTAATTCAAAGTAAATAAACTGAGGTTGTCTGGTATCAAATCTCTATTTCTACTTAAGATCTTTTCGATCGCGTAGCGATCATCGTGTGGCGCGCGGGGCTGCTGCGTGCCGTGCGGGCCGCTCCAAATGGGTTCGCTGCTTTAAGCGAGCCGCTATTTCAAAAATCCGCAGAACTTCGTTTTCCGCCCAGCAGCTACAAGGTACGACCGATCCAGTTTGCTTACGCATCTGCTCACTTCTTTTGTATATTAATTTGTAGACAAATTGGTTTAATGTATAATTATATCTATTAATGTATTTCCAGCTCTGACGATGATCGCCACGCGATCGAAAACTATTAATGTATTTCCAGCTCTGACGATGATCGCTACGCGATCGAAAAGATCTTAAGTCTGACTTTCTGTTGTTTCAGCGAAACAAAAGGATAAAATGTTGACAAATGTAAAATAATTATTTTTAAAAGTGATGTAAATTTTCAATCATTTTAGAAAGAAAGTTATTCATCACCTTATCCAGTCTCACATTAATATAACAATTTACCAACTTGAGTAGTAAGTTTGCTTATTACGTCTCCTTTTACCAACCTAGTATTTTTTTATCTTTCCTTTCAATACGTTTTGCGAATTTCGTAACTTTTCGTTATTATATTTTGTTTTCAAGTTCTCTCGTTACTATCTCCCCTTGTCAGCGCCAGAGCTCAAATTCATGAATGGATAATGTAGCTGCGGCAGCGTGTCTCGTACGCGAATAATTTTTACTCTCATCGGTGTGCAGAGGGTGCTAGATGGAGTGCTGCCATGTGGTCAATTTGCATCCTCCAGCGCCGAAAGTTCAAGCGGCCGTCCGGTCTCGCTGGAGGGGGCTGATTCACGGGTGAGAGCATTGGCCCTGACGGCTTCTCTTCGCCTCGTGAGGAAGGAGTAGGTGACATGTCATGTGTGATAGCGTTGCAGAATACGTAAGCAATAAAAATGAAGAAACTTTCCGGCTAATATTTCATTACATTGTAGCCTGCGTTTACTACATACAAGCGATCTCAATGTAAATGGAAATGCAATTAATTAATGTTATACAGATATATTTTCTTAAACGTAGAATGGAAGAATTTATACTTTCCGTATCAATATAGTTATTTTTTCTACAATTTTTTGGTTGCAATAAGAATATTGTCTTTGCTGAATTTGCAGCAGGAATACCAAATATCTGCTACTAATTCCCAAAGCGCGCAAAATTTGAAAGAAAACTGCTCAGACTTCGGTCATCTAAATGGTGTCTGTTTCGTTATATACTCCGGAAATTTGAGAAAATACAAAACAAACAATGAAAGTGTTCCGATTTTTATCGAAAAATAGAAATTTGATTGTGTTATTTCGCCTATTCCCATATTGCGGGTACCGACTAAATTTTCATATTCAGTTTTGACGACACAGCTGACGACATGCGATAGCAATGTCCATGAAATACTTACTATCCTTACTATCCATATGTGGTGTTATGGAACAGTATCGTCTTTTACATACTTGATAGGTCAAGAACTGTTGTACTACTGTATGAATAGACATATGTTATTGCAGAAATTGTAAGACTGTTTTTGTTTAAATGTTTAGTTTATTGCTGTGCTATATGAAAATACTTTATTTGTTGTTCATTAGCTGTGTGCTTGATAGTTTTTGGAAAACATTTTATCTGCTTTTATTCAGGAGCATTTTTGGTGCTGCAACTTCAACGCAATATTTCATCTAATGTTTCAACCCCGGATCTTTAATTCAGGGTTTTACTTTCGAATTCGTGCCTTAAATGGCGGAGTCACAAGTGCCGAGTATCAGACACTCGCTTATTTCGGCCTAGCGCTTATCGCTCGTTCTTTTTTCTCAGTTGAGCGTTTTTCAATCGTTACGTCGGGGAGAACGAAAGGCTCTCCAATTGCGTTGCAATCTCGCGGAATTTGTTAAATACTGGGACGCTCGTGCGGAATCGTCTGGTGTACAACTTCCGAGCTGAACTTAGTTGAAAGTTGCAGAATTGTAGCAGACAAATAGATTCCACAGTTGGAAATTTGGTTTCCACGGATCTCTGCTAAGAAATTTAAAAGTTAATATTTTATGTTTAATTTAAAAATGTCTAAATAAAAACAATTGTGTTATTCCAAGTTCTCAGTATTTTCCAAGAAACAAAATTGTCTCTCAAGAGAAACAAGGTTTTTTGACAGTTAATATTGAGCGCTTCTTGTGATTTTTCAGAAAAGAAATATTCACCATTTCACATACCTCAAGGATTTGAAGTGCCAGATACATATGTGTATGTTCCGACATCATTAACCACACCTCAAACAGTTCATTTACCGTCTTTCTTATCAGAAATTTTTATCTCATCGATCCGATAAAGGTTTTTTCATACTTTTAAAAATGTATTTTCCTCAGAGAATCATCAATCCTCAGTGTCAGGAAGACAAGGTACACGAATGGATAATCTATTTGCGGAGCAGCAGTGCTGCTCGTACCCGAGTAATTATTACTCCCTTGAGTGTACAGCGCGTGCTGAGCACGGGAGAATGCTGACATATTTTACGGAGGCGCCGCACCGCCTTCTGCTCGTCTCCCTGACCTTTGCGGCCGGTCGCAACGTGTACCTCCAAGTCTGTACTTGGTTAACCACCGGGTGTCGGCCTGTTGGTAGCCCTCGCGTAAGGCTTCCCTCCGCTGACGGCGAAATTCCAATGGTTGTGCACGAAATGCTGCGACCGTTGTTCCAAGGCCGGAGCTGATTTCTCACATAATCTCACATTTTTGGGTTTGGCTCCATTGAGGAAAGCTGCTTGGTATTTCGAGACATGGGTGATAAGTGTTAAATTTCATTTAAGACGGGTGAAATGTGTGCAGAACAATGCGCTTCAGATTTTCAGAACTATGCACATGTTGGTCCAAATATAATATAATAATATATAATTTAGTTGTATTAAAATTATATTATTAAAAATAGAAATTGCACTATGTATGTTTTCTCCGCTGACGGCAAAATTCCAATGGTAGTGCACTGAATCCTGCATTCGCTGTTCCGAAGCCGGAGCTGATTTCTCACACAATTCTCACATTTTTGGGTTTGACTCCATTGAGGAAAGCTGCTTCGTATTACGAGTCATTTGTGATAAGAGAGAAAATTGTGAGTTTCAAAGTTCATTTAAGAGGGGCTTCAGATTTTCCGAATTTGGCATAAGTTGATATATAGAATTGTTTGCACAATGTAGTAGAGCCCGAACTGCAGTCTAAGAACTCTTTCTACTTAATTTTCGTTGACGTTTTGAATCGCACGTTAATCGTTGACGTTTGAATCGCATGTTATTTTGCACACCTTGTGATGAAAGCCGTGTATCGCATAGCGGGTCACAATGTGTCTTCTTTTTTCGAAGTGTGTTGTAGGGAACGGTACATGGCAACAGCAAGGTCACTCATAGGTCTTCTATGTAGAACGTTTCTTTCGCTAGATCATATGCTAATCTTGTTGGTGCTGTCTTTCCTACTCCTAGCGCCGTTTTGACAAAGCGGGCTTGTACTGTACCTATATTTTTAAGATCACTGACAGTTTCTCCCATATTATATCCATTCCGTATGTGATTATTGAAGAGATTGTAGTGTTGACAAGTGCCAAGGCTGTGGCTAGCGATTTGCTAGTCGTCTGATGTTGGCGAGGTCATACATCGCTTTGGTGGCTGCAGCCGCCTTTTCTTGTTTATGCTGGCGGAATGATGTCAACGTTGATTGTAGTGTTATTTCTAAATACTGGAAGTTCTTTTCTACATTCAGAGGTTCGTTTTTTAGAAATAGTGTATCTTCTGTTGAGATTATTCCACCTTTTCTAAAAAACATCTGCACACTTTGATGTTGATGTTCAAGCTGATGCCATCAATCCAGTTTTCTAGTATCAACAGAGTTGCTTGCAAGTCCTTCTTGTTTGCGCTTCTCAGGGCCATATCGTCTGCACACATAATTAATGACTTTTCTTTTGTTTTATTCAAAATGTTTGAGATGCATTGGTGAACAGCAGAGGGCTGAGAGGGCCTCCCTACAGTACTCTACTTGTTTGGGTAATTGTGCTCGAAACGGTCACTCTAGGTTCAATTGCAATTTGGTTGCATGCTAATATGCTCTTTATCATTACACGGAGTGGGTGTTTGTTTCTCAATCATGTTTTCAACTTTTGCGATGATATTTTGTCAGTTTATCACACCAAATACTTATTGAAAATCTATAATTACTATATAATACTTGCCCTTTTGGCCTATTCAGTGTGATTTCTGTTTCGTCCAGTAGATATTCTATTGCTTGCAGCGTGCTTTTACCTGTTCTGAAGCCAAACTGTTATTCTGATAAGAAGACGAATGTTTCTTTTTCGAGTCTGGTAGTCAGGATTCTAGTGAATATTTTGAATAGGTTTCCAGCGCTATGCCTCTGTTAGAGTTTGGATTTTCCGTTTCCCCTTTTCCTTTATAAACAATTTTGACCTTTGCTGTTCTCCAGCTGTCTGGTATTACTCACTCTCTTATACACTTGTTGAAAATCTCGGTGCAAAGTGAGAGTAGGAATTCTTTTGCGGGCTTTGATGTGTTCATTGTAGATGTTGTCTGGTCTTGAGGATTTCTTGTTTCTCGCCCTTCCTTATTTTGTATTTCTTCAGGTGTTATTTAAATGTTTTATTTTTTGGTATTGTTATTTGTTTATATATATTTGTTCATATATTTTATATATATATATATATTGTTTTCTTTGTTGAAAGTTTTCTTGAAGTATTTCTCCCAGCTGATTATGGGTATTTAGGCGGCTTTGATTTTGAATTTCCTTTTCCTTAGTGCAATAAAGTTTTCAGCTCTGGCTTCTTGTACTACTCTTCTAGTTTCTTCCTCCAGGAATTCCGGTTATCTTTCTTTTATAATTATTTTGTACGCTTTCCTCTTCTCTGTATAATTATTAAAACTTGTTTTGCTTTTTTTCTCTTCTGGCTCTGTGTAGGGCCTGAAGTTTCTCCTTCCGAGGGCCTGAAGTTTCTCCTTCCGTTTGGCATAGCATTCTGTATTAAACCTTGGTTAGGATTTCCTTGCTCTGGGCGGTACGGTTGATTTTTGTATGATGGTTGTTAGTAGTGATGGGTCGATACCAGATTTTCTCGATACTCGATACCGTTACCTGTCTGAGAGCTTCGATACTCGATACCGTACTACTTTTAAGACTCAACAACAAAAATGGTTTAATCAGAATTGCAATGATATATTTTGTTCTTCATACACACATGGATTTACTATTTTAATATTTAAAAGTATTGAAGTGAACATTCATTTTTAAATTTTTAAATATTCTTATTAAGAAAAACTAACATTCTAACTCTTTCTGGGTCCATTCTATTCCTTTCTTTGTCACATATCAATCCAGCTGTACTGAAAAGTGAGAGTCACTTTGTTTTTCCAGTAAGCTAGTACATTTGCATCAGGAGGAAGCAGGTCCTCGCTTAAATACACATTTAATTCATCCTCTTGAGTTGGGATTTCATGTACACAGCATGATGTTTCGTGGTCTCTCTTTAAAATATTATAAAGAGACCATATGCCATGCATTTTCGGGGATTCAGTAAGTTGAGGATGCCTATAAAATAAATTAAATGTATTAAAATTTTGAACAATAAATGCATGTCTTGAATTTGAAATTAATCTTGCAGATACTGAAAATGAGTTATTTGGAATTGTACAGAGTGACTTTAATTTTTTTAAACCATTGAAATATCGGAGAATTGAAATCGTGATGAAAAAATAGGGTCGTTTAAAATTAAAATTAGAAATCAGAAACTCTTACCTCTTGTTTTGAAACCACTGGATCTGCGTCCTGACTTACAAGATCCAATAATCTCTTTCGGGCAGTCTCGAACTCACCGAATACTCGACCTTTCAGTCTAGGATCCAACAATGTAGCAATGGAACATATTTCATTTAGTTTCTATATCTTTGAATCTTGCTTTTAAAGATTCCAGCATAGTCTTTCTCGCAGCAGCAAGTTCTGAATCAACTTCATTTGGCTTTTCGAGTTCACAAATTATACTATTTACTATAGGAATAACTTCAGATGCTGACACATTAGGCGAACTGACCGTTAGTGTTGCTTGGTCAAAAATGTTTAGTCTTAATGAGTTAATAAGTTCCCACTGCTCAGTTGAGAGATGAACTGGCAATTTTAAGTCGGCAGAAGCATAAACAATAGTCTTCTTCTGTTCCTGAAGTCTTGGAGCATGTGGAGAGTTGAGTTCCATCGCATCGGCTCGTCTTGAATTAAACGATGTAGAGGTACAGAAAGATGTTTCTGGGCCGCTTTCAGCACTTTGGTGGATTTAGAGGAATGTTTGAAACTCCCCACAAGTTTTCGGCACAAAGCAGTAAATTTCTGAATTTTAGTATTGCTCAACAGTCCCTCTTTCATGACGAGTTGCAAAGTATGAGCTAAACATGAAATATGCGGAAAATGTCCTTCGATCCTACATTACGAGCATTGTCGTGAATTACGGCTACTAACTTATCTTGCAGACGCCATAATTTCAAAGTGTTTCGAAGAAAATTTGCAATACCTGCTTCTGTGTGACTGATTTCTTAAACTTTCTTCAAAATTTCTTCATTTCTTCTTTCTTCGATGCAGATGTGATGAGGTTGAAAATCTTTGTCTATGAAATGCACTGTAATACTCATATAATCATCACAGGCTGTCGAAGTCCATAAATCAATGGTTTTGCAACCCTCTCGACTTCCTGGATTTGATCTCTGACCTTGTTCTCCACATCTTCGAATAACTGGGGTTAGTGATTCGCCAAATATATTCTTGTGGGCACGGTGTATGTATATTCAAGATGTTTAATTAATTCCTTGAATCCATTGTCTTCAACAATACTGAACGGTTGATTATCTTTGCATATCATGTAAGCAATTTTTTTATTGCTTTGGCACGGTAGTCTCCTGGTTTAAATTTGTTTTTGTGTCCAAAAATCAACGAGTGTTGTTGATTTGAGAATCTTGAGGAAACTTGAGGATCTTGAGAGGACTGGCCATGGGTCATCAACTTCTACCACTTCACTCGTACGATCTGCGACGTTTCCAACTTCCATTGCAGCATTAGTTGGCTTGGCACTCTTGTGTTCGGTGGAGCTGAATACTCCGTGCACCGTGCACCGGTGTATCAATGTGACATGTTTTTTAAATTACTAGTATTGTGTGATTTTCCATCACGCGAAAATGTTTTTACATATTCTACAAATAGCACGATTGTCATCTTTCGAGTCCACTTCAATATAATTCCACACTTCACTCATTTTATATATGTGCACAAACCTAGTCGTCTTCCGTCACTTTCAAAGGCAGAACTGAACTGAACTCACGAGCTCCGTCAGATGCGTCCACGGTAGGCTGAGGAAGGGGAGTATCCCCGGAAGAAATGCTGTCATCGAGCACATTGCTTATTGTGCCTGTCGCTACTAGATTGCCTGGGAGCCTACAAGCAAGAGTTTCCTAATGCTAAATTGGTCGCGTATTGCGGACTATCTCAAGAGATGATGACAGGCGCTAGGCGATAAACAACGGGACACGGCGCCCGGACGCTGCAACGTTGGCTAATTTCATTGATTGTAAGTGAATCCGAACAGACGGACACTTCCTTGTTGTTGATAGAAGAAATATAGATGAGAGAAGAATGTTCAGAAATTATTCTGTAAAATCAGAAGAGATGGGGATTGACATAAAAAATTGAAAAAGTATCGAGTATTTTCCAAAAGTATTGATCGTTATCGATACCACCTGAGTACGAGGGTATCGAGGTATCGAAAGTATCGAGGACCCATCCCTAGTTGTTAGCTATTGTAGCTGCCTCGTTTACGTGTCCGTCTGCTATTAGTAGTCTTACCTTGTGCACATCGGCCTCCTATTTTTTCATTTTATCAGAGTCCAGCTTTCTGAATGGATTTTCCAATACCCTTTTTCTTAACTTTGGTGGCGATTTACTTATATAGATAGTCGTTCCTACAGGTATTTGTTTTTTATTAGAGCGACATTCCTTTTTGCTCTATATCCGTAACGTCTTTTTCCCTGTACTGTTCGTTCCTCTGTACTTACGTAGAAAAGAAAAAGTACTGTGATGCTGCGACAAAAATAAAGGCTTTTTCGACAGAAAATGTATTGTGGGGTCCTGGTATCTACAACGTTAATAAATCTTCCCTCTGTAAGAAATAAATTGTATCTTAATATGTTGTAGTCAGAATCTATGTTTTGTGGATTATTGATACCGAGATGTTCATCGGTTTTTATCGATAAACTATTTCGCAGCATGCTCCGTTACAAGTTATATTAAATGCTTTACACAACTCATCTAACATTGTATTACAAGATTCAAGTAGTTTTAAATATAAGATTTTGTATTAAATAATACAAGGGAATTTTTAAGTAAATATTGACGTCCTGAATGAATTGATTAAATTCACGTTAATGTCGTCACATTAGTTTCTCAAATGTTGCTCACTTTGTTCCTGCCTTCATTTTAATCTTCTGTACAAGTCTGTGTCTGTATGTCTGTTTGTGTCTGTGTCTGTCTGTTTTGTCTGTGTCTGTCTTGTTTTGTCTTGTCTGCCTGTGTCTGTCTGTGTCTGTCTGTGTCTGTCTGTGTCTGTCTGTCTGTCTGTGTCTGTCTGTGTCTGTCTGTGTCTGTCTGTCGTCTGTGTCTGTCTTTGTCTTGTCTGTCTGTCTGTCTGTTGTCTGTTCTGTGTCTTCTGTTCTGTCTGTGTCTGTGTCTGTGTGTGTCTGTGTCTGTCTGTTTTGTCTGTGTCTGTCTGTTTTCTGTCTGTGTCTGTCTGTGTCTGTCTGTGTCTGTCTGTGTCTGTCTGTGTCTGTCCGTCCGTCTGTCCGTCGTGCCGTCTCTGTCCGTCCGTCCGTCCGGTACGCCAGTGTCTTCGTTCGTGTTCGTTGTCGCGTAGAAATGAAGAAGCAATTTTGAAACAAGTTTCTCATGGACAGTCGAAATATTTTTATTATATTTTTCCCGCGCTATAGCAAAGGACGCTAAGAATGGTATAGTTGGCGTTTCCTGGAAAGTCTGTGTTTCATTCAATTTTTTATTCTAAGATATTAGATCTTTAAAAAGGCACGCGCAAGTTTGTTGAACAAACAAGTAGTACGCTCTAAACGCTTGTGCTTTACTTTTAACGTTTAAACGTTTGTGTTTGTTTTTTACTTACGTTAAAGCAATTTATAAGAAAATCTCAAAACAGACTCAATTTTTTTCTTTTTCATCGGATAATTTAACCTCTCCTTTTTGTTGAACTACCTAAATTTTCACAAATTGCAAAATTTGATGTAACCCAAGAAAAAATGTTTCTGCTGTTGTAGCTCCTCTAGTGGCCTATCAGTCTGCTCCTTCATGTCAAACGGTGAAGAACATCTGCGCCTAAGCCATAATCAGGATTTTTTTCCAAAGCGGCTATTTCCCTGCCGAGTTCCAGATCCTCAAAATGTGAAACAGATATTTTAATATTGTAGGTACTTAACATTAAGCTACATTGACATTTTTTTAAATATAAAAATTCTCCAATCATTGTTCTTTAAATTTCAGGTTGAAATAGAAGAAAGCTTTCTTAATGTAATATATTGTTAAAAACTAGAGTTTGAAACCATTCTTTATATTTTTTAAGTATATTGAAGTTTTTGGTAGTTTTGAATGAAATAGTCACTGAAATGCTTAAGCAATAGTTTTTCAAAAACAACACCAATTTTTTCTGAACATTTTATGTAAGAATACAGCACAATTTAATGAATTATAAGGCACAAGTGTCATTTGCAATAAAAGTTTTGAGTTATCCAAATATGACTTGTATTTTGATAATTCAAGATTTATTTATGTCGTAGTATTTTACAATTTTATTTGTACGTCGTATTGTTGTAGTATTTTATACGTCGATGTTGCTAGAATGTCTCGTGACCGACGGAGTGCTTACTGTACATAAAGCGTTTAACTCGTTAACCTTGCCGCTCGAGATCAAATCACGGTGATTGCGAACATTTTTGATGGTTGGGAACTAGTAGAGGTGTGAGGTCAATTAGGCCATCTCTAAGTGAAGTAATTCGTTGCTAGCAATGCAACGGCAGCAATCGAGTTTAAATGCGCGAAATTTCTCTTTAGTAAATAATGTTATGTTAACTTTAGTAAATACTTAACACATGCGTGTATTGTTTATTGTGTCAGTTGTTCATGTTATAAGTAATTGTAAGAATTTATACATTGGGGTCACTGTAACCTAGATCATTCGTAATTATTTCATATCTATTTGAGGATTTGCCAGTTGTAATTTGATCTATTGTGTTGTGTAGATAGTACTTTCACTAAAATATCTAAATTAAAAGAATGAAGTAAATTGAAAAATTGCTCTTTCTCGTGAGATCCACCCAATATTGAAATTTCCCTAAACTTGATAGTGAAAACTCCACATAAAACAATGAATTCAAAAGAGCAATTATTAATTATGTTCAGTTATCTCCAGATTTTCTACGAAACCGAAATCGGGTACAGCTACAGATACAATATTATGGAACAATGCAAATAATGTAAGAAAGTAAACTCTGGGGTAGCCCAAGTTGAAAATGTATTACAGCATCCCTTAGTTCTTCTAATGGTTTTGGGGCGCCTCAAAGCTTCCAAAAGGCTTCAACTTATTTCTTAGGAGTTGCGCCATCTCACCTTATATGGTTCTTTGCCTGAATCCTTTAACTCTCAACCTCTCCTGTGATGAGACCACCAAAGTGGATAGCTCTTGGCACTAGACAGCTCACAACTAGCAGTTACTTTTGGTTCAATGGACTCTAGATATCCATCATCATGCTTAATAACTTGAATTATATCTTCACTTAAAATGTGATGTCGAGCGGTAATGGAAGGCTGCGTTAGATATGTAATGTTACCCAGATCCTATTCACGTCTTGACCCTACGAATTGTTAATTTCTTAGATGATAATCGTGCGAGAAGAACACCTGGAGATTCCAAGGAAAGAATTCGATATTAATCGGCACTATATAATTACATGAAGTATAACGAGACATTAAAAGAGGTGAAGAAAATGCAATTTGTATAATTTAAATGTTAAATGATTTCGGTTCTAGATGTAAAAAATTATTAAAATTAGATATTTAAATTCGTCATTTAGATATTCCCAATGAAGAATATGTATAAAAAAATGCACTCCTCAATTTTTATTTACACTTATTTATGCATAAGTTATATTCTTGGTACGTTTTGGAGGGTTAAGCACAATGTTTAATTGCATATGTGTAATGTTTGACAACAGTTCATCACACACCCAAATTCCAGACTTCATCCGGTGAACTTAAGGACAAGTTCATATGTTGTTCGTATGTGACATATCACACATTATTGTGACTACCGGTTAGCTTACGCTACCTACCCACATTCATTCACAAACAAGGAAAAGCGAAAGGCTAAGAATTTAATCTCCATATTATATCAAAAGTGAGAGAGATTTCTGACCTTGTAACAATCGTAAAGATATCTAATCATAACATACATTTCTCACGGATGGTTCGTGTGAAAATTCAAGGGTAGTATATAGACTTCAGCGGCTTTTATTGCTGTCTGTTTTGGTGTCGTAGTAGTGGTATAATTGTTCTTCTGCAGTACCTCTCTAGTGAAAATATTTCTTTTATAATTTTGCCACATTTACACAAAGTTACGTCATTCATATCTGAACTGTAGAAAAATTACTTGGATTAATTAATTTACTACTTGCGGTAAAATTGAAAATAAAATTTTTAAAAAGCTATGCGAAAAAAAATATCTGAAATATGGAAGAAGGTAACTTGACAATTGACAACGCGTGTGAGATATTTTTACTTATTCAACTATAAGCGAACAGGGATGAAGTGATTAATTTCATGCCTGAGCCAAGATGTGTATCTAGGATAAAAGACAGCGTGCGAATGGTATTCTTAGAATGACTCTGATTCACTTGAGGAAACTAGCAAACTACGGAAACAATAGACTACAAGGCTTGAATTAGAGTCACAGTGATTGCCTAAATGTGAAGAAGTCACGCTATAGCGTCTGCTAGTGGGTGACCAACCCACATTTAAGCGAGCTAACGAAGCGTAATCAAAACGCAAATTCAAGCCATGTTTTCTTTTTCGGTTTTCGTCCGTTCTCACGGGCGTTAATACCTTGGAAATTAAAATATAGTTCTGACGCGGAACAGAGTGGCGAGGCAATTTCGAATAATCGAGTTCTGCGAATAATTTTTTACATAAGAATTTGCAATTTTTTGTTTTCAAGGAAAAAATCGACCATGAATTTTGTTTTTTTAATGGATTTATTTGAAGATTTTTGAAACAATGATTTTTTTAATACAATACTTTACGATGTAAAAGAGATATTTAAAGCAATTTGACCACAGTCGATAGTTTACCGTATTACATGTACCCATACTTCTAATACCAATGATGGAAACTTAATATTCATAAAATTTATCGTGTTAATTGTTCTCCAACTTAATTTTTATAACCTTCCAAATTTTTTGAGCTTTAAAAATTCTTATTTATCGTGATCTGCAAGTAAAAAGTTGTTGATTATTGAAATTTGAATGGGTTATTTCAATATGACTACCATTTATCTTTTGCAGTTGGGGCGTGTATCGTTTTTGTCGGGAAATAGCGAGACTTACAATGGCCAAAAGCGGTCTGGAGTCACATTTTCAAACCCATATTCCACTTTCCCCTGCTCAGAATTCTTTCTCACCAAGACCAGCTGAGGGAGCTCAAAGACGGTTGCTGTCACAGGAAACTCTGGGGTTCAAGTCCCGGCGGTGGCGAGTTTTCGACAGCAAGTGAAGTTAGAACGAAATCAGTGGCTGCAGCGCGCTCTGGAGGAGAATTCTTGCGTCCGGCTGCTTTGATCGGTAGGGCTCCTCCCATCAATAGTAAGGGAGTGTCGGGAACGAGTCACAGACTGCATGCGATTTTTTCTTCCCCATCCCTAGCATATATTGCTTGATCCATATCCACTTACATGCACTGCACTACCTTCTAAATTACGAGAATAGGTCGGGAGCTTAGAGTTTATCCTGGCCGAGGCGGTGCCTAAGGTCCGAGGCGGTCCCTAAGGTCGATACCTAGAGTGGGGAAAACCCGCAAGGAGACCTGTAGGTCTGTGCCGAATCTCACAAGGGGGAGGAACACCTTCGCCTCACTGGATATAATATGCACTATAATCACAGGACTATGCCCGAATTAATTGACCCGCCAGGAAACAAGAAACGAAACTTCCTTTTTCAATCACTTACTCATTGTCTCACTTACTCTGAAATGCATCTCCCTCGGATTCTCTAGACGTAACTTCGCCAATGGTTTCCCCTTATGTGCGATAATTAAAATGGTGGATGTATGTGTATGAGAAAAATAAATAGATAGATAGATAGATAGATAGATAGATAGATAGATAGATAGATAGATAGATAGATAGATAGATAAACAGAAAGATATGAGAAATAGATATATAAAGACAGGAAGTATTACAAAAAACGAAGGAGGATTTCACTTAGCTTAACAAACTGATTCAGTACCGGCACGGGATTTGTTCTGTGGTCTTGGAGTAGTATCATATTGTCTATGCAATAAATGTTTACCACGAACACATTCTGAGACCATCTTGGAAGATTATAACATCCGAATAACCATCATGCGATCAAGTATGACGCGGGTTCTACTATGCTACGTACGTACCAAAGCAGCTTAAACAACACAATCTAATTCATTTGGGCATACAAAAGATACATTTCTCAAGAAAGCAGCATCAGAAAAGCAACTTCTCATCCGTGAACCTGACTTTAACTCCGAAATAAGAACATTTTGAGCGTCTCCAACAGCTAGCGCGACCCGTGGGAGATGGCGTTGCACGTGAGTGAACGTATGTGAGGTGCCGGAGCGTTGTAAATGCCACTTGCCGCGGGTGGAGCGGGCGGCGCCGGGCGGCGATTTATCGAGATGGCGCTTGCGGCGGCCGCCTGCTGTTCGTTTGTTTTTAAGATGGTCGTGCATCGTGCTCGCCGCCGCCGCCGTCCCGGACGCCGCCGCCGTGCGAGGGGAATCCGAACGCCGGGCGACCTCGCCGAACAAAAGAATACACCATCTCGGACGCTCTTAATCACATATTTCGTAATATTTGGATCCAACGTACTAAATGTGGATCGAATGAAAATACTTCGTCGTAATTCTTGACGTTTGTTATAAATATAGTAAAAATTATGAAAATGGCTTTTTAAGAAAACATTTTTTGGTCATCACTTGCACCTTATTCACACATTCCTGCACTACTTATTCGCAACAAAATAGAATTGAATTTAATAAAATATTTATCAGTAAACAATACCTCTCAGATTCTGTAGAATGGTCGTTTGTTTCCATTTTTTAACAATAATATTTTTCCCTAAACTTATGGATCTTTTGCAGAATATATCGCTCACCATCTCTGGACTTCCCCTGGAAATGTCAAGTGAAGAAATGCTTTTATATTTTGTAATTAATACGTGCCTATTATGTATTTCGTTTATATAGCATGCTAGAAAAAAATTATATTCGTATTAAAAATAATGAATGTGAATAAGAGCTTGCTATTTGAGTCTTACGGGAAAATATTGTTTTGAATAGAAATAGTATTCAGATGCCATCATTTTCAGATGATAGATACACTTCTTATTCGGATTTTTATCAATAATATTCCAGTCCTTGTAGTCAGGAAACTATTCAGTACACTGGGAAAATTACTGTTGCAAAATAGAGGCCGATGTGGCTGCGGTTCATTGCTTTGCCGACGTTTTTTAGAGTTCGTTCCTAATGCAATAATCACTACACATGCCGTTAATGATCATATCCATGTCAATTCTAGTTCTCTCAGAACCTGTTGTATAAGAAGAAATTAAATAAATGTGAATTTAATGTTGTGATGTATAGTCTCCAAGGATTTTCACTTGACTTAATGACACTACATATATTTTGAAATAAATACGAGCGAGTTACGTCGTATATCATATTGCTACAAATCTAAAAGCACAATGGTCTGAAATGCATGTATTAAATTAATTCGCAGACTGCGAATTTCCAAAATTGTATAGCAAAATAAATTTTACTAATTAAGCACCTCCAAATTTAATATGGTATACGCCTTCAAATCATTTCACTGTTCGAATGGCTCAAAAATGCTCACACCTACTACATTTTCCTTGTGTAGAATAGCAATTTTTTTTAATTTAATAATTACGGTGGAGTAATTAAGTGATCTAAAATAAATAATGAAAATGGGATAAAATATATCGTGTATATCATCAAGAATCAAAGTCGTTTTACTCCTTTCGAAATCGCCACAGGCTGCAACTAGGGTGACTATAGTCAGGAGATTGTGATTCGCACGCGTAAATCGTGTATTCATAAGTGAATTCTCTCTCTGCAACTCTCCAGTGATGCAGTCTCACATGATCCTCGTATATTTTTATGGGCACCAGGAGGAACTTCCAATCTACCACGAGAAATGAGTACTCATGAATTGCTTGAACAACTGCGGGTGGGGTTTCATGCTCGATCTGCATCGCGAAATGCCAGGGACAGTGTTTGCTTCACTGGGAAGTGAAATTGCGATAAAATAGACGTTATGTTTTCATAAATCAGAGTTATTCAAACTTGCCTTAGTCTGTCCCCTAAGGTTGTTGTACTTCTGTAAGGATTTCTCAATTTTTGTCTATCTTGTAAAACAGATAGAGTACTGAGAAATATCATATCAAATTAATTTAGAACCCGAGACCTATTTAGGTATAAATTGTGTTCTGAATTATAAGAACACATAGAATCACTTGTTAGAAGTATCCGGTAAGAAGTAACTGAAAATGGTATCAGAAAAGTTGAATATTTATGACATTACATGAAAGATGAAATTATAGGGGAAGAAATTAACGCATTTTATACGGAGAATTTCTGACTGACAATACTAATTAAGAGAATTGGACAGAATTGACATTCATGTATGCTAATGTTTCATGCAATGCATCACGAGAATTCGAATTCATTAGTTAGTTAGTGCAGTTAGTACATTGAGCTTTGTTCATGCGTTTCATAAAATATTTTCCCATTCACTAGAAGTTAAAAAATGTCTGGCATTCCATAAGAGATTAAAACAATTCCATTAAAATTCATTTCTTCAATCTTATTTATTCTTTCTTTGCTTAATTTGTGTACTCTATTGCATTTAATAAAGTAAACACATCTAGAAACGGGTAACAGAAACAAGGTCACGGGGCAACTGTTAAATGGTATACCCAGAGTGCAGTTTCAGCATCCCATTTCTTTAATAGGTAAACATAAGAATTAACCTTGAAGAGTCTGTATGTTATTTCGATGCGTCGTCCACATAGTTAGTTTAAGATTATGAGGAAATGTTTGTTCATAATATATCCCTTGTAGACAAAACTGGTTGTGCTTATATGGGTGTGGAATTTGGTTACAACGCAATACTTTGGAGTTAAGTCACCGAACATAGTGTAAACCAATTGTGTTGTAATATCAGAGTGAGTTCCGAAGGAATGTATGTACACGATGAAGAGAGGAAACAATTCAAATAAAAGAAAAAGAGTCGGGTTAGTAGGAGAGTCATCTTTCCTACAATCTCCGTTTTCAAGACTCCTCATCCTTCAACTTCTTCCAAGATGCTCAAGGACTTTCTGGCATTCATGAGGGGGTTCTGTGAGATAATGTATGAGACCCATGAAACGAATGTTCGAAACACATGAATAGATGAGTACTACACGCGAATGGATCACGGACATAATCAAATACTAAAATAAAATCGCATTTTGTTAATTTTCATATGAAATTACAGAGTAAAACATAAAGCAAACATATAGTAAAGAAATATTCTAGTCTTTCGAGGAAAATAGTTTGAAAATTGCCGTTAATGTTAATATTCTACAAATTGGAAACATGTTCACTGAAACAACAAATCTCCCTACAATTAAGGGCCGTATCGTACATAAAAAAACCATGCATACAAAAGATGTTTACAAAGTCGTAGCTGCTGTTAAAACGGTCGTGGGTGATTCAACGACCTTAACAAGATGGTATAAACGTGAAATATACGCCTGATCAGCATGGAATATAAAATACCTCAATTCCATAACAGGAAGACTGAAAAGAGGATTGAAGAATGAAATTAGTGTGTACTCTTAAAATTTTATTGTTTTGATAATTGAATGTCATCCGATTACAACCACGAAGCACAAATGAACTTTTTTCCATCAACAAGACAAGATTACTCATTAAATTCTAGTATTAGAAATTATTTACAAAATAAGTAATTTTAAAGCAAATTCCTCGATATACAAATGGTTTTTAAGGCCTGGCTTTCTTTGACAGGTTATAATCGGTTCTCGGCCATCAATAAATGGAAATATTTTATTACTAGAATGTTTTCTTGTGCATTCGAATTCCAGAGACCATTTAGCGAGGTTCTACTGTATAATCAGAGATGATTCATATTTCTCAAAATGTTTCACGTGCAATATTTCATACATATTAAAGTGTCGTAGTTATTACAAATTAATTCCCATTATAACTACGATGATTTTCATTTTCTTAGAAATCTCTCTTTCCTTCTTTCGACTTTCTTGTATACGTAGTACCGAGAAATGTTACAATATTTAGAGAAAATTGCAATTTTTTGACAAAACACGCATTTTATGTGTCCCTGATAACTAAAATGTGGAACTTTCTTACTCCTTTATAGTAAATGACTTCTTCGAATTCATAGTGTAGTTAGATTTTCGGGATTTACTTCTTCGCTCTGACAAAGGTACTTCGTAAGAAGTAAAACTGATGTATTCGTTCGCCGGAAAACGTCGAATTTTCGCCAGAAAACTCTTATTGCCGGGTCCTGGTAACGAAAAAGTGGATAAATCTTGTTGTTAAATATAAAAATCAATCCTCTTAACATTTGATGTAGCCAGAATCCATGTGACTCCTTTATATTGAAAAATTTGGACGGCTTTGGGTGTTTCAAATGGATATTTTAATTTTTGAGGGTACTTTATATGAAGCCTCAAAAACATTTACAACATTTTTCGCAAAAATGACACCCAATTGTTTGATCAAACGTTGTCCTTGGATATCATGAAGTACGTTTAAGAGAATAGTGCAGGTCGCATGTTCCTTGAAATCAAAGATTTGTTTTGAAAATTCCAAAAGTGCAATTTTTGGGATGAGTCTTCCTACAACCATAATTTTGAAGATAGTTTGGTAGATAGTAGATAATTGTAGTTTGGTTTTTGATACCGGGAAAACTGGTGCTCTGTCTGTCTTTTTCTGACTGTCGGTCCGCCCGTCCGCCAGCCCGCCCACCCGCCAGCCCGCCCGCCCGTTTAGGGCCAATAACAGCACATAAACCGATCACAGGATTATCTCAAATATGGTTTTATCCTGGTCGATCTGGCCGCTTTCGATCAGAATTTGAATCGGATATTTAAATTTTTGGTAGTACTTTACATAAGCCTCTGGATCACTTCCAATATGTTTATAAAAATAGCTTATGGTGTTCCCCCACTGAACGGCGAGATACGGCGCCGACATACCGTCGGCTACCGGACTTTCCCCAACCAGGTATCTACCACCAGCAGGGCGCCGGCCAGGAGCAGCTCTAAGCTCCAGACCGGTCTCCTGGTATGTATGGTAGTGTAGTGTATGTTAGTGTAAATGTGTGTAAGGGGAGAGGATAGGACAAGAAAGAGGTAGGAAAAATTGGGCGCGGTCCGTCGCCCATTTGTTTGGGTACTGCTTTAGCATTCGCCAGGTGTTGATCGGAGAAACCACGGAAAACGACCGATCAGAGCCGACGGCAGCAAGAATTTTCCCCCAGACAGTGACTGAATTCGACCAAGCTGACAAGCTAATGTCAGAAATCTACCACCGTCGGGACTCGAATATACGACCTCCCGGGCAGAGGGTCTACGGTTGATGCCCTGAGCCATCTCTCACGGTGTATTTGTATTGTACTTTGAAACACATTACGTATTCTTCAATGGCCTTTCACATCATTCTCCAGTCAACGCAGTCCATTCGGGCGTTATCTTTCCCTACGCCTTTTCACGGTAGCTGCGTTCGGCGTGGTGCTTGGAGAGAGTTGAGGTGACTCGTGACCATCGCGGGCCGCAATTTCGGCGAAACCATCTCGACCGCTGCGCCCGTCAACCAGCGCGCCGTGGCCAAGTTCTTCGTACACACCCGTCACTCCGCGTTGCCCAAGCGCGGTTCCATGTTAGGACAGCGTCTCCGTCCTGCCGGACGCCGGTCTGTGAGCTTCGCAGCTGCCACTGCGCCGACGAGTGGTCACGCGTACTCGCCTCTCGAAGGTTCGGTGGCTTCCCATACCACTGTGTCCTAGCTGAACCACAGTTCCATCACGAATCATCACTCATATTCGTCATCCATCATCATTCACTGCTCATGAAGGCTGATAGAGCTCTCATAGCTTTATGACCACCTAGGAGGCTCAGAGTGTCAACAAATATTACTGCAGTACCTCTGACCAGGAGGTCCTACGGTTCGAGTGGAGGGTTTTGATTTTGGATGAAATGCTGGATTTAGGTGATTGGCTTAATAGCCACGTCGAATTCACTCGCTGTCTAGAGGAGAATTCAAGCTGCAGGTTGCTCTGATCGGTAGTTTTCCGTGATCTCTCCAATCAACACCAAGCGAATACTGGAGTAGAATCCTACCAAACTGGCCACGGACTGCGCGCGATCGTTTCTTCCTCTTCTTTGTTTTATCCTCACTCTTTATGCACACACACTTACTTTGCTCTCATCAACTCTTCAGTAAAAAGCAATGTCAAAGAATAATCTGTAATCATCTTCACAGGAATTGTGAGGGCGTAAATGCGACCTACTTACGCTCCTAGCCTTCTTCTAAAGTCCTAGAGTAGACATAGCTACTAAAGTACACTGCAACTATACTGAACTGTATTCTAACACATACATTTTATTTCCAACCACCTTTCAGAACATGACAAGTGTATCTCGTGGCGCTGAGATCCATTGAGATACAGTATTCAAAATCACACAAAGCGGCCCTTGTGTAAATATTCCAGAAATGTGCTTCTGGAATCATATCCAGAGCTTAAAGGCTGTTGATGTGAATGAGTAGAGGCGAAGCCGTGGAGTAGAATGGAAGATAAAGGGTGATTATGAAAAAAATTAGCCAGCTCAAACACGCCTGCCGCAAGTAGTACTCGAGCCACGAACATTCAAATTGATGTAATTAGAGCCTTCCTGAATTAGTGGAACAGCACACATCAACAAAACGTTATCTTAACTACAGTTCAAACGTTTGTTAATACATTTCACAAAATGGCGGGGAGACACGTAACACAACATCTCGCATGTAAGAATTCTGGATATCAAATTATCTGAGTAAGATCTGGATATAAAAAAATATCAATATTAATTATTGCAGAAAGGATTTAGAGATTATTCTAATACAACTAAATTTTGTTCAAAACATGTATTTTGATATAAAATGTTATTACATTACTTGCATTATCATGACTTAGATAAATGTTAAAATTGAGGTCTGACGGAATTGTATTAGGGATATTCCTGGAGGTTGTGATTAATGTTCAGCGGGCAATTTGCAAGAAGTTAGAGATTATAAAGACTTTTTCCTAGTTTTGAAAAACCACGCAATCAAAATTGTGAACTTCAGAAACCATTTCCTTCACGTCTTTTGAGTGTCGTATTTTCGCGTACGTCACCACAGGATTCGCTTGTGTTTGTATTTTTGTTAGGATTTTTTACAAAATGTTTGGGAATGTATATATATATCTTTGAACATTAAAAATAATAAAGTGAAAGTCGGTTATCAGCCAAAAATCCCTTTAACATTTAAATTTCTTTTTCTCGACCATTCTAATGTTCTGTATTTGTTTGCCATTTCAAGTAGGACTAACTAAATTACCCGTCCTTGCCTGGGTGTGCCGTCCCACTACGCCCTTCTTTGTCCTTCCCCGCCCCGCCTCGCTCAGCAACGCCTAAGAACACTGCCGCCGCCCAGCCACAATGCCCTGCGCCGGAGACGTCCAGAACACACATTGCAGGTATAATTTCAGGGTTTTCGGATTGAAACCATGGAGATATCATTTTTGACACGAAAACCACTAGGCATTTTTTCGGCTTATTAAAAATATTCGTACAGGAACCAGTCGTATTCAATTCCAGTATTCAAAAGGTAATGCGTTTGAAGTATTCACTTACGCAAATATATCCACATGCTTCTACTGTATTTTACATTTCTTAAGATATCGTGCATGTTATGTCAACAATGACTGAAACTTAACACTTCTAACTATTAGCATTCCTTTTATTGTGTTCTTGTTAACAAGATAAAAATATGTAGAACAATCTATCATTATTGCTTTTGTAGCATAACGGTAAACACGAATGGAAATGTATGCAAATTATAATTATGGTATTTCTCTGTTGCATCAGAAACATGACAGCTTGTCTTGTGTTTGTCGGAAGGATTCAATTATTTAAATCAATAAAATTATTAATTTTTCCAAACCCTCGTAAGCTAAATTAAATGTGACTTGTGATTAAATCAAACAACCGCGCCAAAAAACAAATTACATAACTTAATTTATTTTCGCAATATTGTCACCACATTCGTCGAAGTTAATTCAAAAGAGGTTAATTGGCAGCCCTGATCGCCTGAGGCGGCCACCTTTGGCACGGCGGCGTGAAAGGTCTCGGAGTAGCTTCGCTAATCGAAGTTTTGCTGCGCCATATAAGGGCACGTTGATGCGTTCCCGTCACGGCTGACGAGCCGTGGCACCTGTCAGAACGCATTTGGCGTTCGCACAAAGGAAGCTTGGAACCGGTTCGGGGACTGGCGGTTTTTGTCTGGGCAATAAACTGTCGCGCACTCGCACCATGAAATGTAAACACGACTTCATTTTGCGGAGAAAACGTGTGTTTGTGTTTGTGTGTGTGTTGAGTGTGTGTGTTGGTCGAAAATGTTTGCGGTAGGACAGTAAAAGGAGACATCAAGGAAATCAAGAAGATGAATTAAATGAATACTGAAATGTTTATGAATATTTATATATGAAAATTAATGAATACTGTAATAATCATTTATTTGAAGAAAAATAACTTCTTCAAAGTTTTTACTTGAAGTATTTGAATAAAAAATATAATTCATGATTATTGAGTGTTGATTTCTAATAGCTAAGATGAACTTACAGACTTCAAATCCCTTTAAATTATATTAAACGAAACACTTGATGATACAATACTAATGTGTAAATACTAATGTGATAGTTTAAATTAATTTTTGTTTCCCTTGTGATAAGCTTACCTCAATTGGGGAAATTTTTTTTTAGTAACTAAGCTAGTTATCGTTTCAAGGAAGGTACGGATTCTTTCGTATCACGATTTTTAAGTTTTATACTATCAAGGTATACTCGTAATTCATTAGAGTACAACAAAGTCATGATTTATTTAATTGAGGATAGATACTGTTATTATGAACTTTAGTTTCCTTGGTTTTTGCGACATTAATTTTCATATTTCTCCATATGCTCATTTGAGCGTCTCCATGATGGAGAGTGCAAATATTGACGAACATTACCAACTATTTTTCGCGAATCACGTTCATCAAACCCACGCTTTCTATCACGTCATGGAATCCTTTCTTTCTGCATTGTAGCATTCGATAAGCATTTTCCGTGTATACATTCGTGTGATTTATATCTTTCTCTAGTGACCGCCAGGTGGCCGTGAAGCACTTTGCTTCGATTCTTGGGAGCTCCGGTAAGGGCTGCATGCCGTGCCGCAACCCATCCTTTCGACAGAGCGTGCGGCCACAGGCGTATCTCTTTCTGTAATCGCCTTACGCGGAGCGCGTCTCCACAGGAGAGGCAGAGGCGCTTGTAATGAAGTCCATTGAGGCTCCGGGCCAGCGCCGGCCGAAGACTTATGCAAATGGCCGTGCAGTGTGAAGGTGACGAAGGCGGTGACGGCGCCGCTGGAGGAGGTACAGGCTGCGGTGGCGTGGGCGGAGGTGGCGCAGAAGGTGGGGGTTGGTTGGAGGAGGAGACAAAACCGTGAGACCGTCAAGAAAGATTGAAGATTATAGTGGTGAAGGCAAGGTCAGAGACAGATCTGCAGACCAGATTACTGTGGAAGCAAGGGAGGGACGGCGGCTGGACGGCGGCGACGGTGGGGACGGCGGCTGGACGGCGGCTGGCGGCGGCTGGTCGGCGGCTGGCGGCGGCTGGACGGCGGCTGGACGGCGGCTGGACGGCGGCTGGACGGCGGCTGGACGGCGGCTGGACGGCGGCTGGACGGCGGCTGGACGGCGGCTGATCAGCGCAGAGATACGGCAGCGGACAGCGGCGGGACGGTGGTGGGAGGTGGAATTGGAAATAGTGATGACGAAGAAGGGAAGGAGGTATCGTCACATTGGCTACTTCGAACCAGCACAGCCAATGTGATTAATGGACGAGTCCGAGTCTTGTCCTCAGAGGCCTTACTGCGTGTTTTAGGAAGGAGTTTTATTTCGAGTCGGTTATGTCCAGATGCTGGATTTTGCAAGACGCAACGGTGATTTTCATGTCGTATGTCTGTTGATTGCTCATAAAAAGAACCCGAAAGTTCAGACAGTAATTTTGCATAAAATAAGAAGCAAAAAGACATTTATTTTTATACAAATAGGGATGTGAAATAAGATGTAAGGGATGCGAAAAAATAGGGGTTCAAAAAGGCATTCAAGCAATGAAAAATCACCATTCACTAGGAAATTATTGAAAAATTCCATAATAATTAAAATCTTAAGATCTTATAATCTTAGCTGAAAATTTTTCAGTGGCACCTTATATTTTGATAGTATGATTACGATAAATTTGTTTCACTCTCGATGCTGTCTTTACTAAATGCTAGCGTAGACTCATTTAGATCCCGGAATGGCAAAAGTGAAAACTCTATTATTATTTTCGTTCTGCAGCACTTGGGGGAGACGTATCTAATGTTATGTACAGGTAGCTCTGTGTTCTCATGTAATCGGAGGCCATACTCGAAGGTAGGATGTGATTCTTTGCGAGAGAACGAATCCTGTCTGCATAACATACAAACGAACAAAAAATCTTGAAATATGTTGTAAGGGTAATAAACAAAAAAAAAATACTTTTCCCAAATCATAGAAAAGAATAACACAAAAATACGTTTTCAGCCCTGTTTCAAGTTGAATGTCGGTAAAGCGTCTTTCGATTGTAAGAAATAGTCGAATAATTCTTCTAATAATCTCTCTAAGTCGAATAGTCGGTTATATAATTCTTTGAATTGACAGGCAACATAAAATTAATGAAATACACAAGAGGGAAAGGAAAAATTAATCGAGCTTGACCTCTAAGTTTTAATGAGATGCACAGTAATGGAGAACACCTGTCAACATGAATATTCTGCATTCCAAAAAATGTAAATTGAAATAATGTCTATAATTTTTTATACTTATCTTGCATTTCTCAGAAACTGAATTAATGGGATTTCAGGTAAAATGATAGAACTCATTAGAATTGAGAGTCAAGTTAGATGTCTTGCGCCGACTATTTTTCCCGTTTATGAGAAAACTGTTAACACTTCGTGAAGTAATTATTGTGGATTTAAGACATGTGTTGCAACTTTATATGAAACTGTTTAATACAAAGATTACATAACTAGTTATCCATTATCACAAATATTTTTGTAACATTGTACATTCCAAGGAAGTTGCAGTAATGTCTTTGACTTACAATTGGTGCATTAAGTTTGAAAGATTTTTGTTCGTCCACAATGCAAATAAAGGTCAATTAGTCGATCTAAATTATAACATTTGCGACAAGAAATTAAAAAATTACAGTGTTATAGTATGGGTATTCTTAAACCAAAAAGCTTCTTAAACCCAAGTTTTTAACTGTCTTCCTACACCAAAGAAGGTTCGATCACATTGATTTCTGAAGGATGTAAAATCTCGTGTGATATATCATGCGTGTGTCATATTAAGAATCCTGACTATATTCCGAGCAAAATTCAATCCTACAATGTTTGAAGTCGTAATCAGATCCCAAAATCGTTTGGCTAAGGAATTGTCTTAGCTTTTACCTATTACCTATGTCGGAGAGATTTAATTGTGCTGAGAGAAAATATGGGAATCAAAAAACCCTGAGGATCTTCGGGAGAGCAAGTTCAAATTCAAAACTACCAAACTATTTAGCTCGTGTAGAAACTAGAGAATGGACTTCCGAAGCCTGGGCTGTAGAAGAAACAGTTATAATGTAAGAGAATAACTAATTTACAATGCGCACAGAAATTGAATGAAAACAAGACAGTTTCCCGCCATGTGAGATGAGTCTATGTTTTTGTTAGATACCCAGAAACTTGGAGAAAATATATAAAAAATCAATGAAACAGTTTCAATTTTGATTGAAAAATTAAAATATATGCGTAATTCCCTCCGACATGTTTTTTCGTACTGATTGTAACGATTGAATTCTGATACTCATAGCGCCCCTGCATACAACCTCGTGGTCAGTGGTTAACGTACTGGTGTCTATGCCACCTGTACGCGGGTTCGATCCCGGCGTAGATGCATCGATGTTGTCCTTGTGGAATATAAACGAATCGTGGCAAGTGCCCAGCAAAATTGATTCCACCCACAATATCGCGTCCTCACCAGATCTTACGTTCTCCCAAACGGGCAGTTCCAATACAGATAGCTGACTCCGACATCTGGCGAAGGAAAATAATCACCTCGAAGGGACGCCCACTGCGCGCGTTCTCGAAAAAATTCCCCTGGGCCATACGACACACACATTAATACTACTTCCGCCACTGCTGTCATATGGCAGTATTTCATTTGTTGTTCTTGAACCGTGCGCGTGCTACTTTATGGAAAACTACATTTTGTATTTATTTATTGTTCAGCAGCGTTATTGCTGTTGCATCACTAATTACGTCTCACCACGTAAAATAAGGCAGCAGTTCAATTCAATACGTACTTCCAAGACTGCTGAATCACTACATACGTATTTCCAAGACTGAAAAATGCTTACTTTTCTGAAGACTGAAAAATTCCTTACTTTTTGGCGTTGATAAAATATACATAAATAAAGATTCTGTAGTAATGTATGGTAACTACTGTGAAACAAAATAGGAGGAAGGAAATAGCATTCTTTTTTGTGTTGTGAAGTCGCGCCTCATTATTCGCGTTCGTCATCCCTAAAGTGGTTTTATTTTCTGGACGTTCACCTCCTGAGTCTTGTTGAATTTGTTGCCTCAGCCTACGAGTCTTTTTCCGAGGAAGCTGAGCAAGCGTTCTGTGCCCCAGGTGGAAGAACAGATGCGAGCTGGAAATGAACCTTGGTTACAGACAATCGGTAGATTCAAGAAGGTAGCCACGGATTGCGGTTTTCTGCGACTAAACTGTGTATTTATTTACTTACTTATTTTAAGTCTCAACGAGTTAAATGTTTATGTGATGTGTAGATGGCAGGTACAATATTTATGTGCATTTTCTTCAGCTGTAGATTCTCCAACCCGCTATTATTCTCAATTAAGTTGAAATATTAATAAAGGTGGCAACGTGACGTTTTGGCACAATTTGATAGGAAGTAATATTTTCTCTCGTGTAATAGAAACTATTTGTGTCGGTATACCAACTTCTTTTTGGCTCCACCTCTTGACATTTTCTATCTGAAGCAGTCGCCTTATTTCTGGTAGAACGTCATTTATTTATTTTACTTTTTTTGTCAAAGCGAATTTAATTTCTATGCAGAGGGAAAGCACAATATATACACAATTTTTTGAACTCTGGTATCCCTGCCCCGGCTTTAGGCTAAACCGAGTTAAAATATGAATGAACGTAGCAACGTGGCACAATTTGATCCAGAAATAGTCCCCCTCGTATAATGGAAACTATTTGCCTCGTTATGTGAACGCCAGATTTTGGCTCTATCCCTTATTGTGTCCTACATAAAGAAATACAACTCTACTGGGAGCATGATTTTTCATGGTAATTTTCGCGAAATAACTAAATTCCCCATAGAGATAAATAAAACGCATACAGGTACGGAAACCCGTGTAGGTCCGAAAGCAAATAAAAGGTCATCTCAGCATTTGCTCAGTTAGTCAAAGGAAACTGGAAGAAAAAATCTCTTCGAGATGTGAGATACAGAATTGCCTTCTTAAGGTATTTTCCTACAAATGGAAACTTGATCAGTAAATGAACTACGTCTTTCCTCTGGCAGTCAGTCCCGTAAATATATTAGGCACAATCTAGGCATCGACTGGACTTTCCGATGGGTATTTGGGTTCTGAAGGGTTTTAGGCTGAGCTGATATTAAGTTAACAATAACAACAACAACAAAGTAATAATAATAATAATAATAATAATAATAATAATAATAATAATAATGATCACAAGTCCACTTAGGGAGTACACGACCTTGCAGATGGGAGTGATGCTTGGGTACCCCTGTGAGCCTGAGAGCTGTGTGGGCGGTATCCTCACTACTGTTAGGGCCTCCCCTGCTGAATACGTTGAAGGTGAGGGGTGTCAGACAAGAACTACTCTAGAGGAGAGCCTCAACGACAACATCGAAGAACAGGTACGGAAACCCGTGTAGGTCCGAAAGCAAATAAAGGTTATCTGAGCATTTGCTCAGTTAGTCAAAGGAAACTGGAAGAAAACATTGTCCACTCACAAGATGTTGTAAAACGATATATTTAAATCCCCCTCCCTAAAAACCGTAGATGTGTAGCGTATATACATTCTAAGCATACTATCAAAGTAGTCGTAGTACAAATGTCACTGACCAATCAGCATGAAGCATGTTCAGAGTATTTTGGTTTTGCTGGAAAAGGAGATTAACAATTTAGCCAGTGAACAGCGCATTTAATGTATCTGCAGAATTGTTAGTCGACTTTAATCGCTACAGAATTGCACTGTACATTTTGGAAGATAAATTTATAATAGCTTCGCAATGAGGGGTAATTTAGTCATGAATTTTTAATACATATCTTTGAAATAATGATTACTAGCAAACACTGGCTCTTTTAGCGGTTATTTTCTTGTTAATTATTAGTATTATATGTGCATTTCAAAAAAATTACCGTACAGCCTTTTATGCATGCAAAATTATTTGAAAATGAGTTAATTACAATACTTGTATAAATATTTTATTCATTACAAAATTAAATAAATTTGTATTTTGAGAAGTCGAAAGCGATCTCTACTTATCTCCGGGAGGAGAATGTTGGAAATAAACTTGAGTTTTAAAATGAACTAATTTCATGACATGCTGTTAATAAAACTAGAATAGTGTTTAAAATATTATGAATATACATCAAACAATACGTTGATAGGATTTATTCTTAAATTTTTTTCCAATTTTGAAATAATATGCTAAATAAGTCCATTTGTAAGGCACATAATAATCCTATAGTTATTTTTTTGTAATGCCTTATTTAAATACCAAATTTTCTCACAGAAAAACTAATACTTCAAATATATCAAACTTTTTAATTTTCTTTTTATGATCTCAAATATTCAGATAATTAGAATGGATTACCCAAAGATATATTCAGATTTTTGTATATTAGGATACAATAATGAAATATAATATATAAACAGAAAGCAGTTGCAAAACGTCAAGTGAAGAAAATATTCGAAGAAGTCCATATTGTGACGTACTAGGATGAAAACACAGACGACTGTTCTGATTGATATTTACAATATATTTACAGTATATTTACAATTAATGTACAAAGATTACAATACAAAAATCTAACCCTTGGCAACATTTCAGTTCTCTTAGCCGCGAAACCCGCGACCGTCCCTAGGCCTCGCCCAGAACCACTGCTTCGAAAGCAGCAAAAGCAACGCGAGAGGCGAAGCTGTCGGACATAGAGTCCCGTAACTATACCAGTTACATGGCCAGTCGCCAAACCGATCTTCGACCCGAAGATCACGTGCAATGATAGCACTGGAGATACCTCTCGTCTTTCGACACCCAGCGTATCCCACGAGGCTCCTGTCGGCGCGGCCTTAAATATCTGTTGGCTCGCCCCCACCCTACAAGCAGCGGGCGTCTACGGCTCGCTGGCCAGCCCTTCCAGGGCTGCAACCGACATCTCTTAGCCTCGCATCCGCGCGCATCCCTTTCAGGAATTTCCAGCCGGGATTCCTACGGGTTTTCCAGCCGGCGCGGCGAGGCGCCGCCGCTTTACACCCCCATTTTGCATCCGGCTTAGAGCGGGTTTCCCCGAAGCGGCCCGGCGCGGCCCGACGCCGCGGCGCCGAACCACGCGACGCTACAATATCTAAAAGCAATCCATCAAAACATTTTTTTAAATAAGTGAGAAAAACTTAATAATTTAATGTATTCTTTTGGCCCGATTCCATATATTTAACATCATATAACATGGGATTAATGCACTCTTTCGAGTTTTATGCGATGAAGAAGGTATATTTCAATATAAAAGCAAATTTTCATAGAACAATAAATAAACTGAAACGTGGAAAGGTTTGGTTTTGTTATGGACTTCATTTGTAAAGAGAAAATTAAAGCAATGCCAAACTTTATGCAAACCTACAACAATGAAGTCGTGTCGAAGACGAACCTTTTAAAAAGGAAAGTAAATAATTACTTTTGGGAATATTTTTTCTAAATTCACCTGAGTAAATTGTATGAAGTATTTTGGTAAAGTCGCAAGTGCATTAGGCAACAGGAGCCCCTCCCTGGCGCTTCTTGTTTTTCCATCGCGTTGGTGGCAGCGACCGAGATACTTTCTCTCGGCTTTCGCAAGATCAATGGAGGCGATCGGGGCGGGATCGGCAATGTAGGTGATAGCTGCAAAGTGGAAATGTGAGAGTCTGCCGAAGATGCAACTTGTAGCAGTCAGTCGCTGACAGCAAAAGCCACGGTAAGGTTCACAGAGGTGAATATATGAATAGTAATATATTCTCGAAACGAGCATCCCAAATCGTATATACTAATTTATTAACAATAATATATTACAAATATTTAGTTTTCTTTCAATCAGTGATTCTAGTTGTTTTTTCAATTATTGACTGTCTACGTACTTTTCAAAAGAAACTTCTAATATTTGGAACGCATGTTTTATAAATGATTTTTGATTCTTAGCGAATTTGCAGATATTATTATTATTATTATTATTATTATTATTATTATTATTATTATTATTTGTAATATACGTCGGTAAATTCGCCCTTAGTCTTTAGCAACCAACCACGTAAACAACGCAATACGAGCGTATCTACAGCAACGGCCGTTAAAATGCTCGAGAGTCTATTGAATTATTTTAGCGGACTTTCGGGTATAGATTTTAGCACTGTTCGTAAATCTTTCATATGTTCATATGTGTGCCACAAACAGAAGTTTTGGGAATAAATGTAAACAAAGTTTATTTTTCCAATTGTTTTGGTACAGATATATTAAAATAAACACACACTAAATGTAATGCCATTTGAAGCTGTGATATTTATCTTCGTTAGTTTTAAAAGAAATCGATTCTGAAATGTTTGTTCATTTAGTTTCCATTGTCCGCTTGTCACAATTGTCATTTTGTTCCCTGTTGTCCGTTTCTCCCCCGTTGTCCCATTTCGTCCTTTTGTCTCCCTTACCATTTTGTCCCCCTTGCGCCATTTTCCCCATTGTTCCATTTTGTCCAATTTTGTCCCTTTGTTCAGTTTGTCTCTTTGACCCATTTTATCTCTTTGCACCACTGTCAATTTGTACCCATTTTGTTGGTCTTTTAGTCTCATATTATCATATTTGTTCCCCTTGTCCCAGTGCCCCCATTTCCTTTTTGTCGGTTTTTCGTTTTTTTGTTGCCTGAAATAATTAGAACGCCCTAACTACCGTGGTACTGTATACATGATTTTATTTTTTACCGAATTTTATTGATTCATATTTACTTGTTTACTAATTAACTAGATGTTAACTTGACTCTGTTGTCTTTTCACATTTCCCTTCGATAATTCCCTCCAATAGTTCCCTCCATAAGAAGCATCGTACAACTGTTTTCATATTTCCCACGTAACAACGATCCTTTCGATCCAGATAAATTATGCAGTGTATATCAAACTCCGTAGGGAAGACAATAACGTATCAGTAAAAAAACTTTTTCTTGCTATTTCAGTTGTTAAAAATTACATCATTTCTCTGTAGAGAGTGAATTTTCATTACACTTACGGAACACACACCGACTGGGAGTAGAGTCAAATCGTTCATATCAACACGTTCCGGAAAATTCATCGTTGTTGAGGGAGATGACACTGACGAACGACAGCATTAATGGTTCTGCATTATAATTGCATTATAATAATTTTGTGGCTAGCGCTAAGCCATTCATTCACCGCCGGCTTTACTTTTGTCATCGAAGCAAAAATCTTTCATGCTAAGGCTTCTTTAAAGTGGTTTGAAAAAGAAATTCGCAAAGATCTGGTGAGTCGTAGATGTGTTATTAAACTCTAATTGTTCATCTGTGGATGAATGCAGCGATTGAATGGGCACTACGATAATGGGCCATTTATTTTTAATCTGAGCACGAATCGAAAATGATTCTTGGAGAGATCATTTAATGCACTGGCGACAATGCTTGTCATGTTCCAAAATTACACCACCCAATCTGTCCTAAAAGAGAGGCAGCATAACCTTTCCCTCTGACGATGTCTTCGTGCGAAATGTCTTGGAATTCGGTGATCACGAACGACGTCATTACTTTGCTTGGGATCTCTTTCTTAAACTTCCTCGTAACAATAGTGACAGCAAAGCATCAGCTTATGGGCTTCTGTATGCCTGCATATTTAAGTATGTACAGTACATTCGTCAAATAAGAAACAAGAGATATGGCAACACTCCTCCTTGGGGGATATGGCAAATGCAGAAGCAATGTTGAGTCAATGAACTACTTGGTCAATGAGCTTGGGACTTTCCGAACTTATCGGCCATCCTCCTAACAATTTGTAGTACTGCTGCCGAAGTACGAAGCATTTGAGCGGCGTTTGAATTTTTGGAACTAACGTAGAGGTTTTCGTTGGACGTCCTCCCATTTTGTAAAGTCTCCTAGGTTCTATTTTCTTAAGTAAAATTATTTCACAATTGCGAATGATCTGCTGTATGTGTAATACTATTCCGCAAAAAAAGTGTGGGTAATAATGAACGTGAAATTTGGATGTATAGTTAATATGTTATGGAAGCTCGAAAAGAAGTATGAATATGTAAATATTTTAATTTTCTCCCTTATATTGATGACTTGCCGATAAAAATAGAGAGATACTCATGAATCTATACAAATTTAGTTCAATTGTATTCAAAGCATACATGGTATAAACTGTATAAATGATATTACCCCTTATAATGTTTTACACAGGTTTCTTTAGAATAAACTGCATAATTAAATCAAACAATAAGGGATCGGTTATTGTCATATGTTTACGAGAATCGCGTTTGAAACTCCAACTTTACACAAATAACTAAAATATGCATTTTATATGTAATTCTAAACCAAGCGATATTGCAACTAAAATCTATTTACTCTTTCAGTGACATTGAAATAATTATCTTTCTATTTTCTAACAGCGTACAGTGCTACCCAGATATTTGCATAAGTGCCTCTTCTTTGTTCAACGACACGTCGTTCGCAAAAGTTGTAATTTCGTTCGCACAGCCAGCACTTGAGCGTTACTTCAACACGAGAGCGATATTAACGTAATTCCTGTAGTTTGTATTTCGCGAGCAACAACAGTCTGGGCCTCCGCGCGATAACTCAGCAAGGTACGTCCTTTGTACTGCGTGTGAACTTTCACCTTGGTCCGTTGCCGCGCATATTAAGGAAATAAATTGCATTTCAGAAGTGTTATGCAAAGGACGCGTTGTGTCTCGTTTTGACCCACATGTTACGACATGCAGAACATTCCCAAAGATTAACTTCTGCTACCAGACGCTGACAACATACCCGTCTCAAGGCCACGGAGGTAATTGCAGGGTCCCAGAGGAGTCGCGGGGAACAGACGAAAGTGAATTCACGCCTGCGTTCATGCCTCGGACAAGGCGACGAGCTGCGGCAAGGAGTCTCTTCACTAGCCATGTTAGGCTTAATTGTACGCCCCTGTCCTTGTAGGATTTGTCATGTGTTGACCTCTTCGTTGCTTTGATGTCAAGTTGGGTGATATTATTGGCACTTTCAGGTGGGGTAGACAGAATGTCAAGTGTAGTGGTGTGAAGGTCCCGAGCGTATTGTGTCGTTTGAGTTGCGAAAGTTGACCTGTTGTGACTTTTCGCCCCGTATTTTGTCATCGATTGTCATTTCATTATCTGATTCATTGTGATGTGCCGCAACAAAAGAGAAATTGCTTTATCCTCGCGACACGTGTCGCAGTAATTACTTTCAATCAAGAATATTTACAATTCGCCACTAGCTTTTCTGACAATTAAATTGTTCCACATCTATCGCAGACACTATTGATAAAATATCAGTAGACTTCATATCTGATAAAAAAAATGGCTTAATAATTGCTCTTGCTCTTGAAAAGTTATCAGATGAAACAAATGACAGAATACGTAGCTGTGAAATGTCATTAACGCCATAAAATATTTTACACTATTCTGCATTGATCTTGTTTCTATTATTTTTAAGTTGTTGTAATTCAGGTGTTGAGAAGTATTAGTATATATTCTAGAAAAATCAAAATAATTGTTATAATTAGAATATAAATCTGAACTAAATTTTAATTAAAAAAAATTAAAAAGTATTTTCGGGATAATTAAATACATTTTAAATTTAAGAAAAAACATTAAATGCAGGAAAATAATAAATTATGAATAACCAAAAACAATTTACAACGCTTGACAGTTTCCGCAATAAAGGTTTCTATTCCCTGGAAATCTAATTATAATGTTTAAATCCTTACTGCTGCGCTTTCGCAACCTCTGTTTTAATATTCACATGGAGATTAATTGAGTACTACTTTTTGTAATGAAGACCACAATATTCCTAAGAACTGACATTTTACATCGGAATAATATCTTCGGAAATACCAAAGTATGTCAATTATATCGATTTCACTTACCAACAAGTTTTCTATTCGATCCTGAAAAATAGATTTTAGAAAATTACCCAGCAAGTTGCACCCAAGAGGCCTTGTCTCAAGGAACGCTCGTGTGCTTGTACATTGAAAGAAGCGAAAGCCGGTGTGCGTTTCATGAAACGTACGCAACAAGTAGATAGCCATCAGAACATCGCCGCCGTGCAACTCATATCCTCCCCAACATTCCCAAGAATATTGTTCAACCTACCAAAATATCAGTTGCTGCTTCCGGCAGCAAATTAAGAAAACAAAGCCTTCGTGATTATTCTGCTGTCGACGAGACTCGAGAAGGGAAAGCATCACACTGAGCCGGAAACATCAAACGGAAATCGGAAAAATTGGAAACGGAAATAGGAAACGAATCTCTACATGCTTGCGTACAAATTACGAGTGGTCTCTTCATTCACATTAACAATAGGAGGGGAGACAGAGACTCACTATTTTTATTGATTTTAATAGATTTCAATTTTTTTAGGAAGTCAAAAAGCATTGCTATTATTTATTATGTTTTGGTTCAAAATATGAGGCAATTTTATTTGTTAAAATTTGAGTTATTACAGCGGTTTTGTTTGAGGATACAAAACGTTTGGGGCAAGTTATTAAAAATCAGAACATGCAGAATAAATGTATGAAATATTTGTAGAATTTTACTGTCGGTCTAATATATTTTAAAACATTGTTGTTGTGCACATATAGCGGTATTTACTTGACAAAAGTAATAGTTTTGGATTTTAATATAAATAAAAATCTCATGCCAGAAAGTCGACTGTTTTATTTGCAGAACGTGAAATTGGGTTTTATTTGTTTTTATTTAACTGAATGCACTTAAATGTTTAGTTATATGAATTTGTTCATTTCGCATAATAGTCAAAAACATTTTAAAAAATCAAATGTGTGTATGAAATTAGCCTCATCTGATGGGGCTAATACAATACATTGATAGGACCAAGGTAATACAGCTTGTTATATCTATGAATGTATATTGGGAAACAACGAGTGGGCTATAAAGAGACCCCTTAGGGTCTAGTGTCTCAACAAACGTTTTATTATTTTTTTCTCGTTTGTTCTACCCAAATACAGTAATATTTTGACTTGCTACTGTATAGCCATTAATAAAATAATATAAATCATATTATTTGATATTTTTTGTTAATTTTGGATATCAGTAAGAAACCATTCCAAAAGTGTATCATGCTAGCCAACAATGATTTTGCTGTATCTCATTAACCACGACTGTCCCTATCCCTTTCAATTTATTCTGTACATATAATTCGTAGTCGTTTTTTGATTTGATTTTTCTTTGATGATTGGGATAAATTGATGTCCGGCAACTCCGGTAATGGAATAATTATTTCTATTTATAAATAAATAAATAAATATACTATTTTATTTTTAACTCAAGATTAATTTTTATTTGTTCGAGTGAAGAAAATATATGCATATTTCATTATATTAATATTCAATTAATATGCATAATTAATTACTATGTCCACCTTTGGAGTAGTGTAAAAATTGTGTGAATGTTTGATAATCTTGTTGTGTAACCACAAAAAAAAATAGAACCAAGCTCATGCACGTGCTTCTAGTTGGCATTGTACCACCTACATTGTATTTCCTCGAAAATGTGATAATACAAATACGAATACAAATAAACTTTTTAACATGAAAATATCCGCCAGAGGCGCTACGCCAAGCTAGTTATAATTATTCCCGTAATTCACGACTAAATATGTTATGAGTCGACTGAATATAAAATCTAATCCAGGATACAATCAACTACCTGAAGAGCAGATCTAGGACTATCGATGCCTCTACAATACTTGCGCAAAATGTGGTCTGTTCCAAATACAGCTATTGTTTGCACTTTCCAGTCTCCTGAATGGCCTGGGTGTCTAGTGAAGTTGTTACACAAAGTTTGTGGAACAAATACCAAAGCTCCTATGACTATCAGTACGACCTGTACTTTTACGCCCGACATTCGCCTTATCTGGATTTCTCTTATATTCTCTCTTATATTTAAGACGTTCCTCTGCCTTCTTGGTTACGACGTTTCGATCTGAAGGCCGACCTTTAGATCGCAAATACATAAAATAACGATATTTTCTACAAAACCCGGATAACTAAGTCCGGTTTATTTGCCGGTATCGTGCGATCCATTTCAATTGGTTTCAATTGGTACAATATTGTATGGAGTCCAACAGATGTCACCAGTTTTGGTGAGTGGTGGTACAGACCTGCCAGTGGAGGAAACTACTGTCGTGTCTCGTCAAGCATTTGGACTTGGCTAGAACTTGGCAAGCTGAGACGACATGGTCAATGGTTTCTACTTATTCCTGGCAAATGAGGCATTTATCATCTTGCGAAAATTTTGAAAACCGCTTGATCATAATGTGTTCTCAACGCTGATGTTGGGTAGCTATTAAAACTCCTTCCGATTCTGGCTTCATTCTTCCTCTTTCAAGCCGCATAAATATTTAGTTTTTATTGATCTGCGTTGTTCATTCTTTGTAGATACTGTTCATAGATTGTTTTGTCTTTGCACGATTTCTTTAATATTTTTTGGGTTGCACATTTCATATTATTATTATTATTATTATTATTATTATTATTATTATTATTATTATTATTATTATTATATATTATTATTATTATTATTATTATTCAGCATTCAGCATCCAGGAAGAAGATAACCTCGCGCAGCCTCTCACGCAGCCCCGCCCCTCTTTCCATTTCCAGCGAGCTCTCTTGCTGCCACCGGATGCGCCTCTGTCTTCCGCTCCCACGCGGGGCGATGCGCCTTTGTTATGACGCGCGTGGGCTCCGCCTCCTCCGCGGCTCCGCGAGCAGCCGCCACCGCCACTGCCACCGCCACCGCCACCGCCACCGCCACCGCCACGCCACCGCCACCGCCACCGCCACCGCCACCGCCACCGCCACCATCACCACGTGCACTCTTGACCCACTTGCGCACACCACCTTTACTCTCCGCCCGTCCTAATCAATCGTTCGCATGCTAATGCCTCACGATCCCGTGAGCGGCCGGCCGGCCCGCCGACCGGCGGCGCATCCCCAATGCAAAAACTAGTTGCGGGAGAGTTTAAAAGCGATGTAAGGAGATATATGTGGAAGAGGGAACGGTACGCATTTGGAACATTACGAAAGTTGACGTGCAATAAATTGGATATCGTGAACTTAGCATTTTTCTCCCGCTCACCGTTGGTAAAATGCGTTACTAATCGAAAGGAACAGTTTGTAATAAATACGAGGGAAATATGTTCCCAAATGAGTTTTGTTAAATTTAACGCGTGAATAACGATAATTTTAAAGTATAAAATGCCAAACAATTACATTGAGGAATATTGGTATGAGTTGTTAAAACATAACGTTAGGGGGGCAGGGGCTAATTTCTAAAATTGATATGATTTTCGTGTTGAACTAAGGAAGGAAGATACCTGTGAAAGCTTGAATTCACTAACTAACATCGTTTAGGGAATAAAATTGATTCTACGACAGTGTAAATCTAAACATGGTAATTTCATTTTCTCATTGATTTATATCGTAGGATTTTATGAAGCTGAAACATTATACTGCACGATGAAGTAATTATAATTACTTTTAAAACAAATAACTGAAAAGTGTGATACGAGTGCAAGAAATAAACAAAGCAATGAACTTATTTTGCATCTTAAATAATTCAAAATCTTTACTTTTTGTAGGAAGACATTTTTCAATGTGATTTTTCGCAAATTGTGCAGCTCGGCGCATATTCTTTTGATTTGTGTCTGAAACCTAATAAAAGAGTAACTGAATTCCGTACATTCACTATATTTTTGATCAATTCTTTAGTGATATATTTTAAACGGCAGAATCCAATTTACCATATGGCAACTCAGAGAAGCCTACTACTTTCCTGTTACGCAATAAGTACTACTCAGGCTTGGTGATAATAATGAGTATTGTGTACGACAATTCGCTACGGAAGCCCGCTCTATTTACTTTTTCGCGAGTCACTAACAAATATTTACCTCACGGGGTACGCAGCACGTTTCGTACTTTCTTTCCTCGCTGCGCTAAAGGGGAGTAAATAGCTGCTCTGTGCCTACGTCAGGCCTCGAACTCGGGAGTTCCCACGTGTAACTTCGTCGTCCGCCGCAAAGGTGAGAAACGAAAGCGCACACCAACAGTCCAGCTCCGTTAAGCTGTTTGGGTACGCACTTTCCCACAACCCAGGTTGCTTCCTACGTCGTAGTGATGACGTAACATCTTGCGAGGTAACGAACCCTGCTTAGCGCCAGGGCGAGAATGACGTCATTTCCGTTTAGGGTTGTGGTGCACCTAAACTGTATATCTCCGTTAACAGCTTGATGGTTGAATACCGGTAGTGGATGAGACCGGGCGCGAAGTGGTTTCTTGTAATGATCGTGAGGTGTAAACAGTTCGCTCCAGGCTTTTGAGAAAGCTTCTGAGATGCTGTGTTATTGGTCGAACAACACGGAAATGGAACGATATCGAAAATTTTGTTCGGTAATAGATTGCAATCAACATTGTGGTGGCCTAGTATAATAGATTATAAATTAGAAGTATCAACAAGAAAACATTATGTCTTGTTGGCACGAACGGTTCGTGCGAAAGGAATAATAATATCGTTCCGTAAGGCTGGTGGCCGCGCCAAAGTACATTTAGGAACGCAGCTTACATAAATGGAGCCAATCTTTCACGGAACTGTGAACAGTAGATGTTTTACCATGACATATTTCGAATGAGGAAAAGTGTCACATGGCTACGTTCACGTAATGCCACAAAACAATATAATTATTTTTTTGCAGTAAGGTGAATATTGTTAGCTCATAACTTAATTACCATCCACTGCACCGCCGAGGCACGTATTTTCATATATTAGGTGACGCGAACAAAGTTATTTGTTTTTTGGAACCACATACAAAGGTATCAGATACTTTTACCTCAACATCACTTAATTGGTATTTCATCCTAATTAACTACGTTTTGTCAGATAATATTTTCTTGTAAGTAGACATGAGCATCAAAGTCACTCACAAGAAGATCGCATGTGTAGTGCCTAGCCATTCAGAGCACGAATTTTCTGTTGGGTGAAGCAAAAGTATTGTCTCCACACCGTAGTACCGGATGCAATGACTCAATGGGAGAATTGTCTTTGTCTCTGCAATGTTGCTGTCCGAGAAGTTCTAGGATTTGAGTCCCGACGGCGACAGATTTTTGAAAAGAAGCCCGAGGCTGTACCTAGGTCAAATTCAATCACTGTCTAGAGAATTCCAGTGCCCCGCTGCTCTAATCGATAGCTTTCCATGGTTTCTCCGTTCAAAGCCAAGCTAATCCCATACAAATACCTTAAAAACAGTTCACAGGCCACGCGATCTACCTTCCTCACTTTTGTCCCCTCTTCTCCCATTGCACATTTGCGTTGACTACACTTCCACATAATTCGGAAGACCAGTCCAAAGCTCGTCCAGTACGGAGCTTATGTGAGGCAGTACTCCACTGAGCGAGAGATACCTGCGAGGGTACTCTGCCAATTGGTGCCCTGGTACCTGAGAAGGAACCCTACCAACCCTGCTGGGATAGCGCCAGATCTCGCGTTCCAATGCGCAAGGAACACTACCACTTTCCGGGATGAAACATGCGCTACACTTTCGAGTAATAAACATAGTAGTGAATTACACTTTCGAGTAATAATCAGTGTCACCGACAACACGAAATAATTCATAAACTCTACCGAGCTTCAAAACGTTATAAACGAAAAAAAAACTTACTTTGTTTCTTGCAAAACGTTCTGAAAAACGTATATAAGTGTTCAAGAACTAGATATACGCGTTATGCAAGTTCCAAGAGCTTTCAATGGATTCTGAAAATTATTTTGTTTTTCTAACTCACTAAACAACGCTTTCCATCAACAAATTCGTCGTTCATATTCACCAAGTAACCATATGATAAAATTAGCTGTGAAAAATGTGCTTCGCAGCCTGCAGCACCAGAAGATATTAAGTAATTATAATGGAAACGAAGATATGGAAATAGCACGTGAGCTTAGCAAATCATACTGAATAAACAAAAATAATATTTATTATTTACATTTTCCCTTTCAAATTCTTGTTTTATACTGCAAGTTTGATTCGAAATGTTTATGTAAGATTTCATAACACATAAATATAGAAATACATTGAAGAAAATACATAATTTATAACCGTTCGCTTAATTACTTTAATTTAAAATAATCTTTGAATAAAGAAACCCAAATCCCCGCGGCGGCGATGGTGTATCGGTTAGCGGATCGGACTGCTATACCTAAGTTCGCGGATTCGCAACCGATCGAAGCCGTGGATTTTTAAGGGCGAAAACATCATTCGTACGCCTTCCTTCGGAGAGGAAGTACAGCCGGCTGTCCCATGTTGGTAGATTTACTGCATGTAAAAGATCCTCTAGCCTAAATGATGCCTCTGTGCAAAATTCAAATCGCCTGTTTCGTCGCCCAAGTAATACCTTCTTTCTCCCATGGTTGGTGAAAGGAGCGTAACGAAATTTGCGTGGTAAGACGGAAGAGCAGGCCTCATGGCCTCGTAAAGTAAGGCAAATTCTATTCAATTCAAAACAATTAGAGAGACTATATTAAATATAATTCAGTTGAGCAGCTATTGCACTCAGGGAAAGCCAGTAATGTGTAACCGCAGGAATTCGCCAAGGGAAAAATGTAATGTTTTCAATACGTTTTATTTAATAAATACAGCAAAAATGCTCACTTTCAACGTTGTAATTCGCACAATTCGTAAAGTAATCCGCATATACCTATATTTAGATGAGGTACGTCAAACCGCGTCCGTACGAGCTACTTGCCCGGCTCTCCTAAAGGCATGGGCAACTTCCCCTGACTCGGCTCTCATTTCCCCTCCAAATCGAGAAAGGGATGTTTTACGCGCAAGCTGAAGCGGCGCGCGCCGGGGAATAGTGGCTTCATACGAAAATATGTTTGCCAATTTTTTTTCTATCAAATAACCGATAATTGAGTTATGTTTACATTCTTCACTACGTAATACTATTTCATGTTGATTTTCTTACTAAATTATATAAACCTCTTGTTGAAAGACAGGAAAATGTTTGAATGGGGAGTTCTTTGCTTGTTTTCGTTTTGTGTTGTGTTATTAAATCATTCAATTATATATTGTAATTAGTAATAATTTGAAATAAATTAACAAGTTTCTTTGCGTTAACAATTCTCGTTTACAGACGGACAGTGGTTGTAACTGACAAGATTATTTGTCTTTTAAACACGATTACAAAATTAATATACTTTTGATTCAATTTTGTAAAATTTACTCTGACTTGAGAATCTGAAAATGGACTGATGTATATTATTTCATTGGGGTTTCTCTTCCTTAAAGAGAAAGTGGAAATTAATATAGGTAAATTGCTGTTAATAATTTTCCAGTAACTTCTCCCAAAGACTCTCATGACCAGATATCCAGTGACTAACCTGCCACTCTAGCATTTGTACAATTCTTACTTTTAAATCTCGCACCAATTTCTCTAAACGGAATGCCCGCTTGTTCCAGTAAGCTTGTTACCTTGCCCGAGAACTTGACATGCCTTATTTAGACTAAATAATGTTGCTTCTGGTAACAAATGTTGGTTGCGGGAGCGAGCGCAGAGAAAAGCGAGCATGAACAGTTGTCAGCGCTTAATCAGAGCAACCGACTGTTGCCTGTGATGGAGCACCACCCACTGCTAGGCGCCAGATAGTCAATCAGTCATTAACACTACAGCTATTTTTCCACAGAAAGCATCTCTAGTCACTACTTGTAGACTCCCACTGGTGTATTAACCACAGAACGCAGAGTTTATATTGCAAAAGAAAGCATGCAAACGCGATTGAAAATAAAGGGAATGTACGCGTAAGCGCGGGAACTGGCTGAATGCATTGCTATAATAGAAAGGCCATCCGTCTCGCCACGTCGCGCCGCACAATAGCAAAATACATTCTATTAAGAATAGCGTATACATACGGAAAATTGTAAGAAAAGGAAACTCCCCATAAAAGTTCGCACATCTACTTGTTTTGTCACCCACAAGGTTTATGTGCTATTAATGTTGTTGTAACTTCACTAGATGAAGCTGTAGAAGTAAACTATATATTCATGTCAAATGCAGTCCGCAACACTGCATATAAATTCGTTTGAATTTATATCGTTAAATAACTCTTAAACGAAGCATTCTAGGGCATTAAAAACTAAAATTTTGAGATCGAAGGCCTCAAAGAAACGTTTCTCACATCGCCATCCACAGGATTATCTTGAACAGTGAATTTCATTTTTACTGGTCCAGCGCTTCTCGATGTTATCGCACCTGCTCAGAGACGTGCAGGATCTGCAACTAAATGTGAATGAGAGGCACAGAGAGACGCAGAGACAGAACACACAGACATGTAGAGACGGAGTAGAGAAGAAGAGAAGAGAGAGGGAGAGAGGAGGAGAGAGGGAGGAGAGAGAGGAGGAGACGGAGAGAGGAAGAGAGACGGATAGAGAGGAAGAGAGACGGAGAGAGAGGAGAGAGACGGAGAGAGAAAGAGAGAGGGAGAGAGATGGAGAGACACGGAGAGAGAGACGGAGAGAGAGAGGGAGGGAGACGGAGAGAAAGACGGAGAGAGACAGGAAGAGGGAAGGAGAAAGAGGCTGATAAAGGGAAGAACAACATTTGCCGGGTTCCGCTAGTCCATATAAGGAAAACCGCGGGAAGAGGAAAAACGAAAGTACCATCTCAAGACTGCATTCCACGTCAAAGGGTCAAATTAGCAAAGGGAAGGGCGAGCTCCAAAACGCTACCGCGCCTCCACCGCCGCGCATGAGGCGCCGCTGGTGGCGAAAGGGCGCCTGGGAAGCTGCGCGCCGGACCGCCAAGGCCGATGGCGCCCGGCGACGCCCGTGCCTTTTTTTGTCGCGCCCGCCCGCGCTCACGCGCTCGCGCGTCTTCGCCCTTGGCGGGACGCCGCGCCTGGCACCCACCACCACCACCACCCATCATCCACCGCCCGACCTCCTCTCCGCGATCCGGCTGTAATCTAATAAAAGTGTTCTCTCTCCGCGCCTCGCCGCCCGCTACTTGCCGCCGCCGCCGTATACCTGTTGGACAGCTGTAATGAGAACATTGAGTCAGAGAAAATTGCAGTCAAAGGAGATGGTGCCAGGGGCGTTCGCCTGTTGTGGTGCTCGTGTTGGGCGGAGGAGGCCCCCGTGTTGTTGCACGTGGGCACGTGAGCGGTCCCTGCTCCGGTCGTTAGTCGGTGCAATTGGGTCACCAAGGGTGAACAACAAGCTGAAGGATATTCGCGGAAATGGAAAGACGTTTCTTAGAACTATTATATGTTATCATGAATCGTCTGTGACCGGGAGGTTGTAGAGTTTGAGTTCCGACGATGGCAATTTTCTACTGTAGCTAGGTAGAAATTCATTCGCTGAAGGAGCAGAATTCTACCTATTGGCTCATCTGATTGGTAGTTTTCCATGTTATTTGTTCGATTAAAAGCAGAAGAATGTCGGAACAATACCCTAAGAAATGAGCCACCGACTGCATGGATTTTTCCTTCCTCTTCATTGTGCAATCCTCATCGCTTACTTATACACTTACGTGCACTTCACTGCCACACATGTAGAGAGACCAGTGGGGAACACACTTTGCCCTGTGGGCGGTGCTCGCCGGTGAGGGTTACATGGCTGAGGAACACTCAGTAAGCCGACGTCGTGTAGCTCGATGCTAAATGTCGCCCTCCAGCAAGGGAAGAGCACCGCCACATCCAGCGATGAATAATGTTCTTCAACTTCGGGATTAATGTCCATAGCTGTTTATGCGTTCGGAATTAGAAAATACTCAATCAATTAACATTATAACATAGGTTCACTACCTATCCAGTGAAAAATACTTCGGCATTTTCTCTAGTCTTCGTTTCCATCTGATCAAGGTATTTGAAACTTGCCATATATTGAATTCAAAAATTAGGATTCTCTCTTAGGATAGTCAAATTTAATTCATTTTTACGCCGTGTGTTGTGTCACTTAGTCATTCCTTTTTTATTGTGTGGAAGTTGTACTGGAAATATTTACTAAAATTAATTTTACTCATTCACGATAATTTCTGAGACTTTTCGGAATAGTGGAAAAAGAAATGAGCATGCAGTAGCATAACACAGTAATGGAGGGGTATTGTGATTGTACGTGATTCGAGTTTGGTTTACTACATGTTTTAGGATATAATGAATACCTTGGGAAAACATTTTGAGAACTACAATTTTCAGGGCATTTCATTCTTCCTTTACAGTATGGCTCACACAACGTATTCCTTCAAGTAGAAGAACATTTAAAACTGGATCTTGATTCACTCTCATCGTTTTTCATTACACTGCAGGTAGATGGAACTTTACCTTCAAAGTCAATTAATAGATTTTTTCAATTTCAGCAGTGTTTTGATTCCCCCTTTTCAATGGTTGTCCACTAGAGTGATTATTCGTGTGTATTCCACGGAGTAGACTGCCCGAAAATGATAGGCATGCCGTTATAACTACTCAATGGAGATTACATTTTCAAATCATGAATGTATGACTCAAAGTTTTTCCTCTAGTTTTATTATTTAGTGCACTAAAACATAAAAAATATTAATCAAATGGTCCCAAAAATACACATTGGTTTTGGAAAGGAAATTACGTACGTTCTTTTAACCTTTAAAGAGATTACAATCGTCGTATTTAATAGTTTTCAGAAAAGGGATTAAGGATAGTAAACACATCGCCAGTTTAGGTTTAATTCTGTCACAATACAAACGAAACAAAAATTACGATTACATTTCATTCTCCATTGCTGAAAGAATTTGATAGTTATAAGCACTTAAAATAAATAGCCATAAGTTTGCTTATTCTTTTCCTGTGAACAATTATCAGACCGGATTTTACTTTATGTTCACGAGTATTGTTTGAATCTTCTAGTGTTTCGCGATTCGAGAATAATAACACTCGTGTTTTGGAAAAACCGCATTTAATGTACGTTTAGACTATAAAATGCAATCGAGATCTTTGTTCTGTTGTTCTTGCATTTTGCACAAATTATTTCGTTTCTGTCCTTTGTTATCATTATCTAACTTTCTTTACTAACAGCAATTTTATCCGCAATTATTTTGACCGCAAATAACAGAAAAAGTTTTCTTTTAATTACATACTTTTATAGTCGTATTTTTCCTAGTAGCTTTTACTGTCCTATTTTTATTCTATTCGTGAATCTTTAAACAATGTTTAATTCAGTTCTACATAATCCTGTCCGACGATCAAGAATTCACAACGGTATCCTTTTGATCTCGAATGCAGATGAAAGTTTGAATGATTATTTATGTGATGCAACGTGCAGACAACGGGCCGTGTTACGTATACCGCCTCTCCTGGAAGCAGAGGATCTATCGACATTAAGGATGACGCACTCGTCCTATTCGGGACGCAGCTCATTATCACACAAAGCGAGCGCCACGGCGATGCGTAGTTCGTCACGTCCCCCTCCCCTGTCCACGCCCCTGCACTGCATTTCCGCAACACCTGCAGTGGAAGAACGCTCGCCGTGAAAGCGTAACTTAACCGATTCATAAAGAAGACTGTGCAATATGATAATTCGAGTTGCATGACATGTTTTTAAACTAGTTTAAAGTGGCACCTCCTCGGGAATTTTCATGTTTAAAGAATTTTATTTGTGCTTTGCAAGTTCAGGCGTCATTTTAAATATTTGTTCAAATTTTTGTTTTCTTACAAAATGGTTTGATTATCATCAATCGGATGAATTAAGTCGTATCGATTCATGAACATGCTGAAAAGAGATTATTGAAATTCAGGGCGTTTCACCAAAAAAACTCGTGATTCTATTGAAACCTGATAATATAAAGATCTAGTGTATTTGCTTCTTTGTAGATGCTGCGTTTTTTTTTTCGTTTTGGAATTGGTGAATTAATTTTTAATAGCATCTTATTTATTATATTGACCGAAATAAAAAAGATTTTATTTATTTCCTTTTTAATATATAGAATTTTCTTTATACATCAAACAACTCTTTCTTATTTGCTTGTCTTTTCTGACAAAAATTAAACGTTTCTAAAATAACATGCGGCTCACACTACAATCCTTACTTGAAAACCATAAAATATCGTCTTTTTCTAGAATTCTTTCTGAGTATCCTAGAGAAAACTGACAAAGAAGTACGCCAATAAATAAATTAATAAATAGATAGATAGATGTATATATAGATATATACATGAATAGATAGATAGATAAATAGATAGAAAAATAAAATTGGTGCCTTTATGGGGGGCGAGACTCAGGTCATTGAGCCTGCTCTTCGTCCTGACCACTTTCAAAGGTTTACTAAAATACATAAAAAGAGCTCATTTAAGGAATTATGTTCACAGTTAGGATACAGGGTTTCTCACAAGTGCCAATCGATTTCTGTTGTAAAGAGGAATCAAATTGAGTGTTGATATAGGTGCTATACGCCACCCAAAGAGCGTTTTAGTTGCCTAAAGACACCAAAACAGACGTTTTTTAGAGAAATGTCTTATAATCTTCTGAACGACATCGGAAAAATGATCAGGAGTCCGAGACACATCGAATGACGTCTCAATTAATGGTCCAGAAGGGGTCTAACTGTGTATGATGGAGAGACGGACGAACGAACGCTGGTTACTGGATTGCAATGTATGTATTATGAAAGTTCAACAGCGTTGTTCACTGTGCAAATATTCTCTTTTATTCAATGCTATTATTCAATTTAGTTACGCTGTTGATGAGTGAGTTAATAGCGTGTGTTGCTGTCCTGGGTTGTTGGAGAATGTCATACGCAGTGAATAGTTTTCATCTTAATGTTGCAACAAATATTAATTTGTTACTTTTGGCTACTTTTAACATAAGAATACAATGTTACATATATTTTCCAATTTAATTTTTTATGGGGGGAGGGGGTCATAAATGATTCACTAAACACTTAATTTACAGGCCAACCATGTAAGGGATCGAATTTGTTCCTTTCACACTGAATTTTTAAACAATTTTTCTAGTGGCCTAGAAATAGTATTATTCTATTTTCGAAAAATAATCTGGACAAAAAACTAATCCATACATAATCAATATTGAGTATTCATTTATGAATCTAATTTTTGTAATAAAATGTCAGGCGAATTGACAAGTTTGTGAAGATGAAAATTTCTGCCAAGATCTTTATGATTTTTTGAGGTGAAATGATTTTTTAAGGTGAGAAGAAATGAACACAAACATTTGAAAAATGCACAAATAATGAATGTAATGATACTACTCTTTCAATTGACATTTTTTATACGGAATAAAAACCACATTTTAAAAATCTTAATCAATTGTTACTAAAACATTAACTCTTCGGTTGTTTCGGTTATTGTGCAAAATGGCGTGCATTCTTAAGTTTTATTTAGAGAACATTCTTGAGTATGTATTAATTTGATGGCAAATCCACTTTGTTGTCAAATATTTTCTTTGATTCAATCTAAACCTCCGATTACTAATTTGAGACTGTTCTGATACATAAAAGAAAATACCAAGGTATGTGTTTAATGCATATTTCAAGATGTTACCTTAAGTGTTTCACAAGGCAGATTATCAGACATTTCCCTATCATTTCGTCGCTCAAATTGCAAGAATATGTAGGTCAAGTCGCTTCTGCTTTGAGGAAAAGGTTACATATTAGATCTACGTTACGAAACCCCAATTGTTGCGACATATCCGTGGAAATCTTTCTAGACCACCTGCAAGAACTGGCAGATCGGAATGCTTCTGTGCGGGAGCATCTCGAGAGAAACGCACAGTCGACTCGTAAAAAGAGCAGAGGTGAACCACGCGCAACAGGAGTCGAGAGACAGTGAAAAAGAAGCGACCTGCGCAGCGTTATAAGGCGCGAGCAGGACGCCAACATGCTTAAAAAACGCGGTCGCCTCCATGGAGTAGAAGGAACGCCCGCAGCGGTGGAGAAGGGAACGGCAGGAGAGGCGATTGGAGCGGAGGGAGGGGCAGCGATGGAGGAAGAGGAATTGGAGACAGAAGAGGAGGAGGCAGTAGCAAACGATAAGGACGCTGCGGAGCAGTGCCGGAGCTAGACAATTTTGGGTCCGTGGTAATGCTGACGCGTAGTCTCTCCCCCCTCCCCGATAAAAATAAAAAAAGGGAAAGTTGTATCAAGAAACTATGAGTTATTTTATTTCAACAGATAACAAAAATTACAACGCTTAAGCATGAAAAAAGTTTTTAAATATATTTTAAATGATAGTTTTCAATAAAAGTATTTAGTGATCAAATAATAGTCATGGTCCACGGTCATCTTAAATCGCTAAAAAATGTTGTGATTATTTAGTGTTTAATAAACTCACTTTTTAAACACATAAAATAATAATATGAATTTAGGTTAGAATATTTTTTAGCGTCATTTGATTCATTTCATAAAGTTCTACAGTTACAAATAATAACTCATGAAATAAAATACAGATAAAAAATTAATTGAATATTTTATAACATATTAGGTTACTGCACCATCACTTATAAAATTAACGATTTTTTCGGTTTATAATATATTTTTTAATTTTTTACTATTTTTCCCCATCAGTCCCATTATTTATTGACTTGCGGAACCCGGGTGACCGCCCGGTCTGCCCAAGCCTAGCGCCGGCACTGCTGCGGAGAAGGGTGTAGTGACGGGAGAGGAGGCAGAGGGACTGGAGGAGAATGACACGACAAGTGCAGAAGAGGAGGAAGAGGAGGGGTGGAGGTGGCGACAGCGGCGGCTGGTACAGTTGCAGCCGAGGCCAAGAAGCAGTGTGGCTGGCCACTACGAGGCGGAGGAGCGTACGACATTAGAGGACGAGGAGCAGACGGCACTGGATGACGGTGGTCGAGGTGGTTGCGAAGGGGCTGATGATGGCGGATGTGGTGGAAGCGGAGGGTTAATATGGAGATAGATATGGCGGTGTCGTCGAAAATACCATAGTGGGCGAGAACGATTATGACAACGGTGTCGGTTGTGGCAATGGTGTACGGGGATGGGGGGGGGGGAGGGGAGTGACAGCGATTTCGGCGATGGTAGTGGGGGGGCGTTAGGGGAAGCGGTGGCGGTGGCAATGGCAGTGGCGGTGGTGGTGGCAGCCAACGTAAAGTTCAGCGGGCGGTGGCTTTGGAAGGCGGTCGCTAGCGGCGGGAGACGACAGGCATGTGGTGAATGGCGGCTGTGAGTGGGGGAATTATGGCGAAGCAGCTTTGCGGTTATTGGTGCCTTATGCAGGAGTAGAATGTTGGTGTCCGATGTTTACCTGTGGAGGAACCGTTAACGGAGTGTGCGTTTCGGTGGCCTGACAATAATGATTGGATGGGAGTAAAATAATGGACGTTTCTCATTGGTATCTCATGGAGAATATAGTATTCAACGAGAGTCGTAAAGAGACGAAATTTTCCTACTGGAGATTTGTGACTGTGATTCTGAGATGTGATTGGTAAACGGGAATGATGGGCCACACAGTATAAATGATAGGGAGAGAACACCATTCTTTTATGTCCGTTCTTTGGTTTCGAGGACCACTGTCGATAAGTTTTCTAGGATAATAATTCCTAATGTTGCGTGACGAAATGATCATAAAAGAAAAGTCGATATGCCAAGTCTGTAGAAGGCATGATGTGGTCACTTGCATTTGAAGTGTCGCAAGAAATTGAGTTCGAGATAACGCTCGGAAGTCGAATAATAACGGTTTATTGAAAGGAAGTAGTGAATAATGAACACAGGGATATGATGAAAAAGTAAGAGACTCTCGATGCCGACACTAGTTTTTTTGCATATGAGAATGAATTGAGACCGGGAGAAAGTAGACGAACTTAACTGTGCAAAAGAGAGGGTTGCAATTACGGTTTTGAAAAGTGAATAACAATCACTCCAGATGGAGTCGCAGATTAAGCATCGCGAATTGTTCCTGGCTGACAATTTTGTCCAATCTTTAAGTACAAATGCCAGGCCACTGAGTGAGCAGTTCCTCAATGCATAATGCTACCGCTCCAGTATGTATTCCTCACATGCAGTCCTCACATTTCTCACATACCAAACTGTATTCCATACATACATACAGTTTTGTATGTATGTTTCTCTGTATTTGAAGATAAATTATAAGAAAATTTCATTTTTGAAATATTGTGTGTATTCCTATTTGAAAATTCAGTTCTATTTTTGCATTGCTTGGAGATTTTTGTGACATATTTGTGAAGATGTGCGTGGAGTTTGATTCCTTACTCTCTACTTACACTGGTGTAGAGAATCACTTTTGTAGAGTATCTAGTTCTGTGAATTCCAGAACTAGAATGTTTTGTGCAGGAGCAAATTTGATGACTTGAAACTCGCCATAAATATATATTATTGCTCTTCTTATGATTTTTAATATTATTATTATTATTATTATTATTATTATTATAACCATTAATATTTCATCATCGGCAGAGACTGTTCAGGGCAACGACTATTGATTGTGACTTAACTGGTGATCCTAGGGTTCTGATACCGCCCGTGACGGATTTTTGACAATAGTTTCATAGCTGGAATTTCAAATAGAGTTACAGAATACAAATACAGAGGAGAACTCAAGCAGCCGGCTACTACAAGCGATTCTAGTTTTATCGTGATTTATCCGATGACAAACACCGGAGTGTACATGTAGACAAATAACTAGACGAATACCGGAGTGGTACCTGAGCAAGCGGGCCACGGACCACGCACAATGTTTCCTTCTTCGTCTTCGATCCTCCGCTCTTATTAAAAGATCACACTCGCATTTACATGCTCTTCACTACCACACTTGTCAGGATTGAGACTTTATAGCTTAACTCGAAATGTGGCGGTATCTCACAGGCGAGGAGGGGGAATCCTACGGAAATTGGCTCGTCAACGCCGGAACTGACGATATGGTGGGGGACCTTCTTAGGCACCTTCTTAAGTTCAACATGCACAAGAGTTACGTGATTAGACCATATCAGTTAGTATCGCGTCCAGAAATCTGAAGTAATCACGCAATCTTTTGTATCATTATGTCACCAATATTGTTATCATTGGAAGAGGGAGTCAGTGCAGTGGATGAGCAGTGATTGGATGAGGCGTGGTAGAAGCGGCGGTGAGCCGAGGGGTGGGCGTTGTGGGTAAGGGGCGAGGGGTGGCGCGGGAAATGAAGTGCCTCCGCCCGTTCAGGTGCTCGCGTACGCTGCAGTTAGGGAGGAGTAGGTTGCGTCACCCCGCGCGGGCTACGCTCGGCGGTCAGGAGCCGGTATCCATAGATCTCGACTTCGGGCAGGGGCAGTGGCAGAAGCTGTGGTGGTGTTGCGCAAACTTAAGCAAGGTTTTTGTCGGTCGCATGAATAACAGGTTGATTCCACAACTGAAAATGACGAGACTTATTTTTAGCATTTCATTGTGTAGACGCTTTTGCTGCATTGTTTTAATCACCATACCCAAGTAAATATATTTCCATGTAATGCAAATGTCACTTCCACCTTAATTTCTGAGATAATCACATGCTGTCAGATAGAAATATTTGGAATAAACGTGTTACTTAACGTTTACGTCCCGATACGGGTTTTAAATGATCTTGAATTTATCGGAAGTGCTCAATTAAAATTGTAGGAAACTTATCCCTTTTTCTCTTTACGCTTTTACATAACAATTTCTTTTCTTTCTGAAGCACTGCCAATAAATAATAATGAAATAAGACATTTCAGTCCTGCAGATGCCCATTCCGCTCACGCTATCGTGTTCAGGTACACGCCATTGCCTGAAATGCCGGCGCTACTGCTTCCGCTCCACTTCGACACTCTCCTCTCACACCTAAACAGTCATCGCCCCCACTGCTACCTTCAAAACAATCAACATCTCTCTAATAACAATCACCATCACATGAAGACCATCTAAATCACCAGTAATTCTACCACCATCTCGCCATTCCTCCTCCAGGATCAGTGATCGCGAGATCTTAGGACACGTGTTCCGACGCGGGCAGATTTTGTACTCTGGGTAGGTTGAATTCAGCCGCTGCGTGGAGGAGCATTCTAGCGGGCGGTAGCTCCGATCGGTTGTTTTCCATCTTTCTCCGATCAATGCTAGCCGAATTTTGGAGCAGTACCCTAACAAACGAGCCATAGAACGTGATATTTCCTTCTATATTGTTGTCTTCTTTTCTTCCCTTACACTTACACACATAATTAAGGTGCGGATTCATATGCACTAAAATCCTGAAAAATGCATGCAAATATGCTTTAAAAAGTCGGAAAATATGCACTTAAAAATAAAAATATGCACAGGGAAAAGTGCGTGTTTTAGTCTCTACAAAATAGTTCAATTTAAATGTTGAATGATACACACTGAATTTAATTTCAATTGAAAGAGATTACAATATATTTTCCCAAATTTTCTGGGATGAATTCTTTTTTGTTACCCGCGAAAACGTTTTTATAAAGACAATTTCAACTTCGCTTGAGTTTTGGGGGACAATACTTAAAAGCTTCAATTTCTTTAATTGTGTAATTTTCAACACCATGCGTCTCACCCTGTAAAATACACAGAACGTTTCCATTGTTCTAAAACCAGGATTTTTTTCTTGAAATTTCTTCATTTCTTCTGTTAAGAATCGTCTTATTGACCCTGGCAATTTGTTGAATGACTTTCCTACAGAGTTCAGTCGGACATGTTTCATTCCCAGGGACATGTTTGGTTTTGATCGACTTCCTGATGAACTGTACCACTCTTGTCACACAGATATGATGCAAACTCGAAAGCCATCTCAATGTTCCTCCAAATTTTATGAAGGAACAAAACAAAACAAAACATGTAAAATATGCAAATATATGCTCTTAAAATGAAAATATGCTCAATCATCATAAATATGCAAAAAAATGCTCTATAAAAACTTGTATATTGATTCCAAATAATAATAAAAAATGAATTTGTGTGCTTTATGCAGACCATAGGAAAGGAAATAGGAAAGGAAAAAATATGAAAAATCCGCAGTATATTCAAAACACTGCAGTTAGAGCTAAGAGCTCCCCTGCTGCGACGGGCCCCGCTGAAGGAAGTGCCATCCAGTGAGACTCCCCACGTCCGTCGACGTTTAGATTGGCGCAAATCTTACGTTCTTCTGACGTGATTAGTTGACGCGCCAGGGATAAAAAACTCGCTCTCTATCCAATCACCAATTCCAGATCTTCCATTTCCATCACCACCACTACCAACAACAAGAACAACAAAGACAACAACTTTCACAATACAAATGACGACGACAACGTCAGCAAGCACCAACACCACTGTCACAAAGAACAAGAACAACAACAACAGCATCATCATTGTCACGAGTAGCATTAGTCACTACAGCTAGCTATAACAATAAAATTGTTGTCACCATTACTGGCACTTTAACTGATATCAATACTTCTAGTTCCACAAAAGCAAGGCTGCCTCCTATCAGCAACTTGTCATTACTCACCGTTCTACTTTTATCACGTGGCAATCTTCCGATCTCTAAATAACTAACTCCTCTTTTCTTTGCAACTATTCTTGCCATTAGCATAAGATTTGATGTCGGCATCGGCAGATTGCATCACTGTTCCCTTTGGCTGCCACCACTGCATTCGCTGACAAAGTTAATATCGGCTGAATTATCTTAGAAATAGAACTATCATTTTTCATTGCAGTACCCTTGAACGGGAGGTCCTAGCATTCAAATCCCAACGGTTGGAGGCAGGATTTTCGACACTAACTGCACAGCTAGCTCGAATTCAGTCACTAGCGAATAATTCTAGAGACCGGCTGCATTAATCGGTAGTTGTTCATGATTTTTTTGATTTTTAACAGACGAATGCTGAAAGGGCACTTTCACAAACAGGCCACTGGCTATGCGCGATCAATCCTCCGTTATGTTTGCCCCTTCCTCTCCAACCCACACCCACACTTACACTTACACGCACCACAGTACCATACATCGTACCCCAAATACAAGAGGGCCATGTTCCCGAAAAATTGAAAATTGAGATACAGCCATTGTTAGATGCCTGCAACAATGCCATTTTTTAGTTTCATAAATAACCAAGTAACAACAACTGAATTTAAATTCAATTCCTGTTTTTATACGCCCTTGAGAAAACTGCCAACGGGTCTCAGGAGTGAGATTGATGGAGATAATTGATGTCTGAGAATGATTTGTGAGTGGTGACCGTGTTACATTACGGGTGCATCATGTCGGGAGATCATTTGGGAGTATAAAGCCTTGGATGGAACAGGGCTTTACTGGGGGAAGATACTAGGGAAAGGAGTAATCCGCCAACACACGTGTAGTTCAGCTTCAGATCTTACTTTCAAGCGGGAAGGAGCACCGCCGTCTACCAAGACATAACAAAATGCACTTAATTAATGGGTGTAGGAGATTCATGAACGAAACCTCAGACATGTGCGAGGTATAACGCGGGATAAGAGCGAAAGCTCATATGCCCTCTCATAGATGGTGTGATTGTGAGCTTGATAGATGGAAAACGCATTAATGGTATCTGTATAAACAGTTTTCTAATTTATTTTAATTCATTACACAAGTAAAGCGAATGGTACACGCAGTTGGTGCGTGGATGGAAGCAATGCTCCGGTACCTGCACTCTCTCGCGCAGGTTGGCCACCGCTTGCGACCACATGTATTCTCAAGTTGATAAAGAAATAAACAATAATAAGAAACAAACGCAACTATTCACCATAGCAGATGAGTACCAAGAAATATCAACTTTCGGAGCTACCATATCTGATGCCAACGAGTCGACGCCACCTCCGTCCTGTCGGCCAGGAGTCAATTCCCTCCTGCCGCCGATCAACCGGCTCCCGGCGGTGTTTGGCAGCGAGAATTGGTGTCCGTGTCGTAACTGCGCCGCAAATGAATGTATTTATGTTCGACGCGTGTTGGGGCCGTTTTTGTACGTGGATGCGTTCGTAAAAGATTGCTGTGTGTTCACGCCCGAGTGGGAGCGTGCTTTATTAAAGGAGCCATTATGGCTTTACATCCGGGACCTACAGATTATCGCCTCCTGCACACTTAGTTGTATCTGGGATATGGCACACTAGCGATGAAAACGTTTTGCTTCACGTTATAGGAACATCTTCATTATAGATGAAAATTTTCGCATCTATATCGCTAAGAAGAATATCAAAAAAGAAATTTCGCAATGCAGGTTTGATTGTTTATTTCGTGAAAATACCTAAAATTTGTTAATGAATTTTTGAGTGCAGAACATCGAAATCTACCAAGCTTAATGTGAAACGTTTGGAATATATCGTTGTGTTAAATTTGATGTTAGTATTACTGCTTAGTACTTCTTATCATTTTTTGCCCGTAAATTCGCAGGTAACCCGTCACATTTTTATGACAAAAAGTTAGTTAAAAATAGTGCTTTTTTATATAGAACAAGACTGTTCTTGTGAATCATATGAATGCCGTAAGAAATACAGCCTTTTCTTTCAGAACTATTTTGAAATCCTTATCTCTCGAAATTTACTTAAAACAATTCGTTTTATAAAGTTTCAAATATTACAACTTTCGAGAAATATCAAATCAGTTGGCCTACATTATTAAAAATGAAACTGATCAAACGTGTTTATTAAATAAAGGCATGTTATAAATATATACTTATATTCTGATTAGGTATGATGCTACGATGATATTTCAAAAGACAAAGGGAAAAAATGGTTGGTTGGTTGCACAAAAGGTTGTAGTAGTTCGGATTAGGCCCAGTAGATTGCTGTTATGTGCATTTCAACCGATAACAGCCAAAAAGAGATAAACGAAAAAAACTGTTATTTTGCGTAACAGTTACGAAACGTTAACTGTTGAGAAATAACAGTTTAGCTGTTATGAGCACATTCCTAAGCACACCATTCATATTTTAACTGTTTTTGAGGTAAAATAAATAAAATAAAATAAAGTGTATCTTTAGCATTCATTTTTGTTGAATCGTTTTTCTTTCAGAACTATTAAATTCTTTTCTTGAGAACTATTAAGATCGTTTTTTATACTATGTTCTTGTTATACCTTCAGTTCCAACATACTTGAAAAAGAGTATTCCAGAGAACGGATATGCTTTCATGAGTACCAGGAAAATTCTCGTTTGTATCCGACGCTCGCAACACCCGGTCTGCTGGTGAGGAAACTGTTCCTGAGCTATCGCGGTGCATCTCGAAACTGATGCAACCCGAGTAACCCGCGTCACCACATGATGGAGGTGTGAACACTTGCCGTCCCACAGAGCCTTGAATCTCCGCTGCAAGCTCTCAAGAAGCAAAAAACCCTCGAAAGTGTTATGTTGAGTGATGCAAACAAGAAAACGGATTGCACTCCACTCAGTCTGCCTTAAAATGTACTATGTTAATTTAATATATTGCATGTGAGACTCTCGTTCAAGTTGCACGAGATGAGATTAACAAATTGGCTGAAGTTGCGTATGCACTTAAGGTGAATGAACATTTATTCGTTTTGTTTTCGTTTCTGTCTATTAAACCTTGATATTCTCTTTCTCTAACTCATTTAAAATGTTGCGTTTATTTGTAAGACCTTCTTTTCATTTTCTCTCTTGCAACTACTTTAGGGGATGGTTCTGTATTCTTATTTGACTGTTAGACATTATTTTAATTGCGTCTCGGGAATATTTTATTGCATATTTACAGAATTTAAAATGAATTAAATTTGAGATCAATATACAGAACATTAATCTCGTAAACAAAAATATTTTAAAAATTAGAGGTTTTGGTTTAGAATAAACTCCACGGTATTTGAGATTAATGAGACAATAATTATGCCATTTGAATATTTGCACTGACTCAGTTCAACGCAACCAATTTTTTCTTGCTAGAATATGATAACTTCATTAATTTAGAAATCTCAAGTCAGGTAATGAAGTAAAGCTTAATGCTATCTCCAAAATTAAATAAATATTTAATATTTTGTTATGTAATTCAGTGATCGTAAAACTCATTCCGTGAAATAAGCTGCAGTAATATCTAGCAATCAGAATTTAAAAACCGTCAAAATAGCAAAAAGGAATTTCATGTAATGCAAATAATGAAAGGACCGAAGATAAATGTATACAATAAGTTATCTTGTAAGTTATGAGAGCATAGGTCTCTTCTGTGCTTTAATAACAGGCTCAAGAGCAAGAGTTGTTGGACTGTAACTAATGTTTAATTTTGCAATATATATTGCAGCCAACAGTTGAAATCTACTGTATCATTTGCAGTTGCATTACAGTTATGTTGGAGTGGTCAATTGCCAATTCCTTCCGGCTGATTTGAGACCGGGACTGAACTTCTGATTGTGTTGCATAATTGGAGCATCTGAATAACGAATATCGTTTCGAAATAGACGAGTAGCAGATGATTTTTCTTCCTGGTGATTTCAGGTTCTTATTGTGCTTCATCAGTATTAACGCAGTACGCAACCTATCACTACGAAGATGGCAAGTGAAAGACCACCTGAAGGCTTTGGAAAGTGTGTGACTTGAACCATGAAATTCACGCTTGCAAGTACCTTTCCGGCATAGGCTTTTGTTTTTAAAACTCTCATCATTGTACCTCTGAATGACATATTTGGCAACGCCTACTCTCAGTGTAATATAATTTTCAGGCATTTTGTTATGCAATAGGCAAAGCACAATAGTTTAAATCAAAACACAATATTGTACCTTTCACATGCTATCACATTCATCAAAGACATTAAGTTTATTTTGGAGCATGCTCTCGCAGTAACATTAAGAGTAACATTAGATAAACTATCAGATAGCAGCAAACATGAAATGGGAGGAACGTATGAAGATGATAAATCTAGATTGTAAAAACAGATGAAAAATATCTTTTCAATCTAAAGATATTATGATAATCTAGATCCTCAGGATGATAGAGAAAAGCACGGAAGCAACGGTAGAAACATACAATAGCAAATATTACTACTTCCTATTGCATTAATATCTCCGAACTACATTCTTTCATTCACTAATCTATGTTATGAGAACGAAAAGTGTGTGTGTCGGGGGGGGGGGGTTGCGTCCGCATTGTTCTCGTAATAAATTAATATAATTTGTTCTTAATTATGATAGTGAGTTGTAATTACCCGCTTCAAGCGGCAACCTGTAATTACGCGAAAGCAATGGGGATGGGAAGTCGTGCTCGGAACGGTTTCAGAGGACCTTGTTAGGCCCGGTTCTGGGGTCGGAGAGGGCCATGGAGGAGTGAAGGGGAAGGAGGGGAGGGAGGGAGAGTGTGGGGTATGGGGCTGTGCGTGTTTGCAAAATTAAAACATAGGCTCGCACGCGCTGGTTGAGAGTTGCAGAACACCCAGGTTTCCTGTGCAACGCCACTGCAGTGCAAGAATTTTGAATTGCGTTGTTGAGAATGAGGATAGAAAATTCGCAACCGGATGAAGACAAATTGGCGGGGAGAATATCTTTCAGTTGTCAACAGAAAATATAGAATCCAACCTAAGATGATAAATTTGGATGGTTTCAGATGTAAGAGTGCAATTGAGGTAGAAGCCCGCCAACTGGAACTTGCAATATGTCATTTTGTGTGAAAGTTCAATTATCTTTCTAAATAACCCTCTTTCATATACATTTATCTAATTTACTACATATTTCCTTCAATATGGCGCAAAATTCTTTTAATTTAAACTAATTTCCTGTTATAAATTATTGAACTTGTATATGATTTGTCTTAGCAGGATGAAAAGTTGTTTTGATTTCCTAAATCATGTTTTTTTCATTAAAAATACAAATATACATTTCCCTTTTTCTTCTTCGCTCACATCTTATTTATTGAGAGGTATGTTTTAATTACAATGTGTCAAGAGAACGTTTTATGTCTGGGAAATTAATCTTGAAGAATTATTAATGTCATGGGCAATAATGGTCAAAACCAGTTAGGCCACTGAGTCACATTAACACCTGGCTATTTATCTTGCGTGCAAGTTCCCCATTATGGAGTATAAAAGCCGTGAACACACATGAAACCAACGTCTCATACACGAGTATATGGAACCTTATTTCAGTGATAACATGATAAAATTGTCACTTTTAGACATATGTCACTACCAAATTTCTTGTTTCGAAAAGATAACAATGCTGTTTCTCAGGTCATGCTAATTAAACTACAAAGAGTTTTATTGTCAAGACTCATTCACGAGTTGAGAAAAGTAATGTAAACGGCAAATACTCACCTTGCGCATTAACTAACATCTATAGGCGTGCGAAACTTACAAAAGAAGGGAAGCAACAACTACCTGGGCCCCTTCCTCCTCTGAACTTCTTTAAATTTCATGTAACATTTTACTAGTAAATTAATAAAACACATCTCAAGGAGAATTAAAAAAGAACTTTAACTACAATTAACAAATCAAATTTATTATATAATATATCACTTATACGGTTACCACATGGATTAGCCAACCTCATCCCAATACGTCTTTCAACAATTTTCTAAATCGTCAGGTACAATAGATTGATCGTATTTAAGGAAATAAAATATACCAGAATACCCGTGCGAGTACATTCGCATGTTAAACGCTAACCTCTTCCCTATTTTTCCATTTCCATATTAAGTCAGTAATATATGTTTTTCTTCAAAACATCCTTATCTCCGTCACTTGTTCTTTATGTCGTCTTGTAATTGATAACAATAAAATATGAATTGTAATTTATATTTATATATACCCTTGTCAATACAAACTATTACTATTTAATGTTATTACCGAACAGAGAGGTACACCCGTGTAGTCGAGCATAGATATCAAGTAATAGTTTAGTTTTACATACTGTCGCAGATTATTCAGGATCTGAACAGGTGAGGTAGAATCGAGTAGCGTCGAACCAGCAAAAATGTAATAGAATGAATGTTCAAGATGATCTCATCCTGTATATTAAAGCGTGGGAAAAGTTTCCTTGAGGCCTTTGGCTCAAAATTTTAGTTTTTAAGGCCCTGAAACCCTTAGTTTCGGAGTTATTTAACTATATAGATTTCAACAATGCGGGCGGATGTTGCTGGTTCTATTTCACGTGAATATTTAGATGCGTTTTCCCGCCATCAAATGCATCATATTTTTAAAGTCAAGGTGCAATTCATCACGTCTCCGTGAAATTCTCTTTCTTTATAGACTTTATTGATAAAGATTGGTTGCGAGTGAGAGTAGCAAAAGGTATACTACATACTATTAAATAATGTCATAGACGATAATGCGGTACCGTTCGTTTCAAAATTTTGAAATGATTACGACCTCCTGACCTCCGTGCGCACGTATGTGCCAATATAATTAAGATAAGTGTTTTTTAGGTTCTTGCTGTAGTTTGCGTCAGGGTGTGTACACGCCCCTGATATAACAGAGGATGGAGTGGGATTCATTGAATGATGACTTACAAAACGGATTCATTATACATTATTAGTTTTCACTTTTTTAGTATAAAAAGAAAGGAAAGAGAGCGATTAGATTGAAACATAATTTTTCTGTACATTAAAGTATTAGGAAATGAATAGTATGTAAAAAGAAAAATAAATGCCCACCTTTCTTCTTTGTAATGATATATTGGGCAGTAATTTGTAATAATTGATTAAGTTATGTAGAATTTGTCACGAATGAAGTTTTGTACTCACTTCCTAATACTTTAAATTACTGAAGAATTATAAATTTAAACTAGTTTTTTCGTTTCTTTCTTTAAAAAAGGATTCCAAGATCAATGATGTATAACTAATAAGTTTTGAATTTTACAAAAATTAGGAAAATACATGTACTTGAAGATGACAAAACCTCATCGAAACATTATATTTGACAAAAATACGAAGCGAAATATATATGTGGAAAAATCTATAATTTGAAACTTTTTTAAATAAGAATATACGTAACTGTCTATAAAAAATAGGGATGTGTGATTTGTTGAAATTAAATATTACAGACAGTTCATAATAGAATATAATCTTGACATTTAAAAGGCAACCTCGGCAGAAAAAACATTACATTTAAATTTCGGGAAATCACACAAGAAAGCTAATGAAACTATTTACATTCAAAGACATAGGTTTCAGGGCAATTGCATCCCTATCTGTCTGGGATTGGACTACTCGATGTTTTCTCAACAGCGCTAATGGTTTTTACGCGTATGCGCAGTGTGTTCTTTGTTGTGAGCATAGGCGTGCACCGCCAAAACTTTGCCGGCCTCCTTTTTCATTAACTTTTGTTATATTTACATATTTTTACATATATTACATACATTTTACATACATTATTTACATATTTTACACATATATTGTACTTGTAAATAAATAAAAACGACTACAAAAATAATTGATAACTTTGATGATTACTATTAATAATATTGTAAATAGTTTCATGTTGAATTAGTGAGATGCCAGACCTGGACAGCCTCTTTCACAAATGTAAGAGCAATTCAATAATTTTCTTATTTCACAAATTAAATTCTAATGAAAAATTATAGTATAATTAATTATTCCGCTTGATTATTAATATTTTTAATAAGTTTACTTACGCGTTAAATAAAAGAGATCCCTAATGTCCTCAGCTGTGTTTAAAGCGAGTTAAATTAAATAAAGTTTAAGAAAACCCTGATTTTCATGTCAAAAAGAGAAAACCAAAGATCTAAACTTTTTACGAAAATTAAATATTTTATCACATGCTATGTGGCCATTTTGAAAATATACAAGGGCGGATCCAGGAGAGGTGGTTCATCAACTGATGTCATTGCAAGGCCTCTGATCGGTTCTGGGATTCGAGTACCGACGATGGCAGGATTTTTGACACTAGTCAGATAGTGTTTCGTGGTTTCTTCGATCAATACCAGGAGGATACCGGTCGGGAGGTTAGTCCCGGCTGGGGCGTTCCCCACTTGTGGGAGATACCTAGTTGCGGAAAAAACCGGTTGCCGACGATAGGTTGCCGCCAGATCTCGTCATCTAGCGGGGCAAGATCACCGCCACCTCTCGAGCAAAAAACCTGCTCTACACTTACGGGACTAATGCCCTTAGCAGTTGACGCACCCGGAATCACTGGTAATCAATCAATTCAAGGGGGCGACAAGCCACCTCCTCCCTCTGTGCACTTTTATGCTCGTGAGTATCGCTCGCACTTTCACGGTCATCGAGTGCACACATTTCGTGCAAAGTCTCCTGACGGCCGCAGTAAGAAGTTGCCTCACGCGCCTATCCGCGTACTGCGGAGCGCACGTCTAATGGAACTACTTCCTGCTCGACATTTCGAGCACGCTCTCCTTTCTTGCGGGCCGTTTCGCCACCTGGCCGAGACGAGACGGTCGCGCACACGGGGAGGACGGCGGCGATGGCGGCTTGATGCAAACAGGTATAACTACCGAGAGGATTGCTCTTTCCGCGAGACCGCTCCTGGAACGTGACGCCGTCATTCGGCCGCGATGACACGCGAGCATTAGCAAGGGAAATATGTCACCGCGAGGCGGGGCTCGCGGCCCGTCCCTCTGGAGCACGGAGCGAGCTCGGGCGCGCCCAGATCGGGGAGTTGACATCTAGTGGTTGCGAAGCTCTGGAGACGAGGAAGAGGATAAAGAAGGGCGCAACCAAAAAGAAAAAAAATTGAAGAGGGTTCAAACCCCGCTTCATCGATGTGGAGTTTGTGGTGTACAAAGTGAGCTTATCGCAGTTTTTCTCGTTTTTTCCCTTTCCCATTGCGTCTCATTCTACCATTTCTCCGTCATTATTACAAACCACAATCACCATTCCATAAAAAAATTATTAGTCCACTCTCGGTATAGAAATGAGGGTTAGGAATATGTTATTAGGCTCATAATAAAGAAATATAATAAAGAAAAGTCTACTGCGGAATTTGTGACGGATAAAGTGAGATCGCAGCAGATTTTCAGGGTGTTCGGCCGTTTCCCCTACCTCTCATTCTTCCATTGCTCCATCGTCATTCAAATCTTATCATCATGATTAGCTGAACATACTTTTCATTCACCATTCTGTTGTGTCTAGGCATATTCAGGTACTGAAATAATACCAGACTAAGACACTTTAAGTTCAGGGTTTTCTGCAGAGTGACGATGAGCATACTAGCTGAGTAATGACATAAAATCAAAATACCTCGATCACTCTTAAATTGGATGTGATGTAAACAAAGGGATTTTGGGGAACTCCATCACAATTTTACCCAGCAATATATAAATCTCAGTTAAACTATTCCAGCTAAAATACCAGAATAATAATGATAAATAATTAAATAAAATAAATAGGAATGTCGATTCGCGGGAATAAGCTCGTATTCTGAACTGTATCTAACGTAAATTGAAATTGTTTTAATTTAAATTAAATTGGGGGAAACCAGAACCGTAATTTCATACAGTCATCTAAATAATATTTCATTTCATAATTGGAGGAAAAGGAAACGTAGAATAGAATGACGAAGAAAAATGTTACATAGAAACTTGCAGTTTCAGTGCTCATTTATACGAGAAGAGCGGGAAAATCTGTCGCGAGGCGAATGAAAACTCTAAAACCAATTTTCCGAATTTTCGATTGCCGTATTCCCGTAGTTGTATCCAAGACACCAATGATACTACGAGTTATGCGTTCAATATTTCAATCGAGAATTACATCGAAGACGGTTTCTAAGGTAATTTCAAAATTAAAGTTTTGTACTATACTTCAATAAGCTTCTTAAAACTTAGTCTTTGTTTTCTAAAACTTTTATTAATTTTCTAAAATCTGAGAATAAACTTCATCATGGTGTAAATGTCAGTATCTTGACGACAGTAACTGCAATTTTAGGCAGTATAGGACAGTGCGTAATTAACGTCGATTATGTTGAATCATTATGCGCAATGAATATCGATTGAAATTAACGATCTCTTTTGAGAGATCGAAAATATCAACAAATCTGGGATTTTCTTAAAGGTTCTCCACTTCAAGCTGATTTCAATTAGCGCTAACACCAATTTGCACACCTCTTAGCATGTTTCGAGATAACGTCATTCGAAATGTTCAAATATTTTGTGAACCTGTAGTAGTAAATTCAACTAGAAACAATTAAGTAAGTAGTAAACAAACTAGAAATTAATTTAGAAACAAGAAAGAGATAATTAATCATTTCGTGTGATTCTTGTCTCTCCGCAAAGACAAGGATAGTGCAATGTAGAAATCAAGGCATAACCAATATATTCAATACAGTAATCGGGCGTTCATAGTAAAATGATATTGTAAAAATTTTGATGATTCGTTTTTAACAAGATATGTAAATGCAACGGGTGCATGATGTTTAAAATAAAATAAAAAAGCACGTTCCTACCTATTTTAACATTGAGTGTTACTTTATGCTTGGGAAAATTCGAGAACATCAGTTTAAAATCTAAGTCTAACCAATGTAAAAAATAAAATAATTTTCGATAATGTCAAGAATATGTTTGTCGGTGTCATTTGACAATTCGTACAAACTAACAAATCCACAATGCTAAAAGCACTTATATATTCAATCAATAAAATTTTAAAAATGTTAGCTAGCAGCTTCTCTTCTCCAGAAGGAAACCGAGAACGCCACAACTGAGGTGTCATTTCATTCGGCAAACTGACGAAAGTGTGTACTTTGCGCACGGGAGTGGAACGTCTGCTCGGCTTTTCGCCGCGTGTTGTAAGAAGCTTTTATTCGGCGGGGCAGGGTTGGGCCGATGTGGGGGTGGCGGGGAAGGCACACTCGGAGGCAGCGTAGCGTTGCAGCGTGGGTGTGACGTCCCGCCGCGATGTAATAACTGCACTTTGTCATCATGAAATATTCAGGCGGGATCCCACGCTACCGCTGCGAGAATGCGGATGACTGCTTTCATAAATACACACACGCCTGGTTTTCCTTCGGCGTAAGGAGTCAGGGGTAACTGCTCCTAGCTTCTTTTCGCTGGAAGTTTTTGTAGTCATCAATTTTGTTCGAATATGGAAAAGACTGAGAAATCTCAAGGATTTCCGAGAATGCTTTGAGAAATTATTGATTTTTTAATAACTGAAGTTGATGGTACATCTATGTATAGGTAATGATCATTCTAATGAAAGCTCAACCTATAAAGGTTCTGCTTAGCGAGAAATATTAGAAAATTAATAAAAGAAAAAAAATAATACCAAGTTAATGAGCAGCATTCCAGTCTCATAAAGCATTTCTTAATGCCTAATGATGATGGAAGATTATTTAACTAATTCATATATTAATCTAAGAATTTGCAAGATTTCGCGATTTACATCTCATTTCTTTAACTTGTTGAGAAATCAGCCTAGACAAATTTACGACTCAAGAATACCGTACCGAGACGATCGCCTTCACCGCCGCATCTGCTCTTGCTCCACCTTGTTGACATTCCAATCGCCCATTTCCTAAGTCAAGCTGACCGATATGGCACTTTCTTTGTGGAAGGGTAACGTTCGAGATAGATGGGCATGATAAGTCTCTCAGTGCCCTCCGCGTGACCTGCCAGCAATGTGATCTCCGCCCAAATATTGTAGTTGCGGCTCTCCCACGCAATGGAAGCGTCACGAGATGTTTCGCAAAATGGGGCTCATACGGTGGGCGACCTTGCTCCTTTGGAGAGCGTGTGGTCTCACGTGTGGTCCGGGTTAGGAACGGTGCCCTCGAGGCAGGGCGGCGGCGAGGATGAGCGATTCCTCGCCCGGGTTGCGGAGCATCAAAAGGGAAAGGCAATAAGTACAGACCTGTGACACAGATGTGGATAAGCTGCATAAAATAGACGTTTTTGTATTGGTTCAAATTTATTCCAGTGGTTTTCATGTCAACAAGAGCCGACCGGCTCCATCAGTCTATGCTAGCTAATTATCTGTGCATCATCATTAATCAGGGGTTCTATAGAGGTGATAGTTCGAGTGTAACCAGTGCGAGGAGGCAGCCGGAAGGGTACTGTGTTGGCTACTTTCTGGGTTTATCCGATCTACTCCTGGTGAATGTCGGAGTTGTATTCTAATAGACGATCCCTTGATCACGCGCGTTTTTTCCTTTCCTCATCCCCATCCTCTCCTTTCCCTTTACACACACACACATTTACATACAGCAAGCAAGAAAACAAACAGCAACCCGTCGTGTAAATCACCACGACCACCACTCGGGACACAACATTCACTACACTTACGGATTGAATATCCTAAATGCAATTTGTATTATTCAGAAGAATTATTACAAAGTATTGTCTCAAATGCTTCTGCAAACCAATGCTCTCATGCTGTTTGCAATTTAATTCTTGGTGTTTCGAGAGATTAGTACGAGAAATGTATCTTAATGAAGAAGATTAGCGCAACAATATTGCGGTGCTCGAAATGTCATTAGTTAGCGACAATAATATGCTGATTTTCTTTTCTTAAGTTCGTTTCTCCCTTTTTCACTTTTTAATTTCTTATTTCTCTAATTCTTAACATAAAATATGTTCATTTATGTTTTTCTTTGTTCTTTCTTTTATATTGTGTTTTTGGCGAACAGTGTGGAGAAGTGCACCTTGCTATTGCAGTAAGAATGAAAGTAAATTGACGATGTCAACTTTGGTGCGGTAAGAATCATTTTAAACCTTGGAAAATCGGAATCTTTTGATTTGAAGAAGAGATCAAGTTACATTCTGTTTATGTACTGTACTTGAATGTGCTTAAGGTCTCACTGAACATTCGCTTGTTTCGACATGCAATACTTCTCTTCCGAGTCTTTTAATTCCTCTCTCGTTTGACTTCAAAGGGCAATCACGAGGCGTAGTCTCAGTGCATGTTCTGCAATATGTATTCACGTCTGCATTCCGGATACGACGAAGTATCTTTCAGATTACAGACAAATCATGCAACGGTTCATTCTAACGCAACATCTACCTGTCTTGAGGAATACATTTTAATCTAAATAGATAATATCTATTTCATGTCGACATTCTTATGATAATCTTTTGTAGATGCATATTTCCAAATAAATTTACCAATGATCTTTTTATAGTGAAAATTAATAGTGAAAAGCGATAGTGCAAGATCGGTATATGAATAAATAATAACTATGGTAATAAAATGACAGAAAATAAAGATTACGTAATAATAATAAAATAAAATAAGCGTCAACAGTTTTAGTTAAGATAAATTTAACAAGATAGGAAGTTAGAGACAAATTCACAAGCGAATGAGTCTTGATATGATCAAGATGCAATGAAATTTCACACTTGTGTTCATTTCTTTACACAATTCCAACAATCGTTTACCCTATTCAACTGTTCACTTTCATAAACATTTATCTTCTCACAGGAAATGACGAGCTGGCGACGTAATGCGACGTCTTGACAACGTGAGTACGATACTTTTCTCACGGATGGCGAGATCGCTTCGCAGCTTGCGAAATGGCTCTTTACAGCGTCCCTTGGCCTCTTCTCGGCTCCCGACTCGAATAGAACTGTCGTGTGTTTTGCTCGCGTACAATCCGATTTGTATGCCTTCATCGAAGTCACTCGTGCACCCGCAGCTTGAACTACTGCCCGGTGCCGAGTTCCATTTCATTAAAACCCGACTTAGTGTGAACGACTATTCCGTCACATCCGCTCCTACCACTCTGTTCTCTAAAGGCTCAGACTGTAGGTACTCAGCGGTTTCAACACCACTGTCACATAGCTATCGTTATTATCATGTCAGACACGTATGGGCCCGTTATCATCTAGTACAGTCACCATATGTGTCCACAGATGTAAGTGTCATAACTTATTTCTAGATTTTCATATTCGGCACTATCAGAGTTTTCGTCATTAGTATTGCCACCAATACAAACAATTACAAACCACCGATCATCAGTCATCACCCCATCACCCACGACCCCCATCTCAATAGGTGTAATTCCTATCTCGACCCTTCTATTATTATCACATCTTAACATTTTAACATTATCACACCATCATAATCTGAGATATGGCATAGAATTCTGAGGAAGCTCATCCTGTTTTGCCTAGACTTTTAAATTGTAAAAGTAAATTATTGGCATAATACAAAAATGTCATCCACGTGTTCCCTGCAAGCCTCTTTTCATTGAGCTTGGAATCTTACCATTGCCTTGCCTATATATTTACGAATCTGTAATATTTGTCAAAACTGAGGTGACCGGTGGGAACCTATTTTCATGCAATACTGATATTATAAATATAACCATGTGTAGAAATCACGTTCATAAGTGTCAGTATCAACAGCTCACTACAAGAATTCACTAAAATACATGTACGTTTCTTTACAACGCATTGGCATATGACATTGAACGATTTAAGTCGATACTCAAATTGAAGTTAAAAGTAAAATCTTTTTTGTTGCTTAACAGTTTCTATTCAATTAGAGACTATACTGATCATTACACCGAAATTTTAACAAAAATTCTAGTACCGTGACAAGTAATGCTCTTCAGCGTACGGGTCAATGACCCCATCTCGATCAGATTTTTTTTCCATTTTCCCTGATCCATTGAGCAAATCCTCAGATAGCCCCGTGTTTTACTTTTGGACATAAATGTGACTTCACTATGCGCACGTTTTGTTGAGCTCTCCTTTTGCTTGGAGTGGTAGGAGTAGAGCAGAGGAGTCCATGGTTCGCAATGGAGAAAAATCAAATCTGCAATTCGTTTACCGTTGTAAATAGGTTTCATATAAATCGGGAACGAAAATGTTGCTAATCTAGAATGTTAATAATAATAATAATATTATTATTAATATTATTATTATATATTATTATTATTAATATTATTATTAATATTATTATTATTAATATTATTATTAATATTATTATTATTATCATTATTATGAACAGTATTTTAACTTTCATTTATTTATCAACAATTTATAGTTAAAATTTTTGGATGGGATTCTGGTACTCAAGAAACAGCACGCAAATAATTTTCTTCCACGTACGTCATGTACAGTTTTTACTGTTTTTTTACCAAATAAATCAAATCAAATAAATCAACACATCCCATCATTATATCGACGAGTACATTTATCAAGAATCGAATCTGTGGTACCACCACTCTATCACAACCTTATCACTACTAATAACGCTATCTCTACAACTTCAACTATGATTCCTAGCGATTATCATACAACAACTATTTCCATCACTACATTAAACTACCATCTCCAACATCTATCATCAACAATAAATTAAACAACAGCAAAACTTCAGCGCCGCCGTCTCATCAGCCCGCTCGTTATCATCATTCCTTCATCGCCACTCCGCCTCCATCTTGCTAATGTGAGAGAGCCTGAGCATGGAAAACAAAAAGCTGTTCGAGAGATAGTCCGCACTCCTTTCGCGCGGCAACTTTTGCATAACAATTTCACAGCGCCTGGAAAGTTCTGCGCGCGCGCCCTCGCGTCCACCGACGCACGGCGGCCTTGGAGCATCGCCCCCGAGGGGAAGGGGGAAGCTTGGGGGCGGGGCCCGCGCGTGAAACGTGGATTTCGACTGCGTAGGTCGGAGTTGTCGTGGCAAATGTGAACGCTGCTTCGTTACTGCTCGCGTCCTACTTCGCGGCACGGTGCACTGCGAGGGGGAATCGACCGCAATTGCTCAGTGACAACATGGAATGCTGCGTTCATGAAGTTGGACCGGGAGCGGTGGCTCAGTGCATCAACTGATGTCACTGAAGCGCCTCTGATCGGGAGGTCCGGTTCGAGTCCCCACGGCTGCAGGATTTTCGACACTGGATTTTCAGCTGCGTCGAATACAGTCGATGTCTGGAGGAGAATTTTAGCGGTCGGCTTCTCTGATCGGTAGTTTTCGGAGGTTTCTCCGATCAACACCAGACGAATGCCGGAGCAGTACCCTACCAAACAGGACACGGACCGCGCGCGGTCTTTCCTGCCTTTTCCTTGTCCTATCCTCACCCTTACACACACATTTACACTAATATCCACTACACTACCACATATTCCGGGAGATCGGTCGGGATCTTAGAGCTTGTCCCGGCTGGGGTGCCCCGCTGGTGGGAGAGTCCTGGTTAGGGGGAAACCTCGCTAGCCGACGGTAGGTCGGCGCCGGATCTCGCCATCCAGCGGGGGAAGATCACCGCCATCTCCCAAGGAAAAACATGCACTACACTTACGCGACTAATGATATAATCACTAACATCCATGAAGTTGATCAGGAGATCCGACTGTTCGAGTTGTGACCATGGCTGGTTTTCGACACTAGCTATGTAGCTGAGTCGAATACCACTAGTTTCTGGAGGAGAATTCTAGTCTCCGGCTGATGTGATCGGTAGTTTTCCGTGGATTCTCCAATCAACACCAGGGGATTGCCGCAGAAGCATTCTAACAAACGAACGACGAACCTGTTCATACACTCAGTACCCTGCACTACCACACTTGTCGAGAGCTTAGAGCTTGCCCCCTGCACGACTGGTGCCCCGTTGGAGAAGATTCATGGAGGAAGGAAATTCCGCCTAAGACATATCTCGCAATCCTATGGGGTTATATCCATGACTTCCACCTCCAGGTATATAACATTCACTACACTTATAGGACAAATTACTTAAGTAGTTGACGCGCATGCAAAAATTCTCACTTGCAATGTTTCAGGCAGAGGTATTGTGGTGTGGATTTGAGGGTCCAAGATAATCCATACGTTAACCACGAAAGATTAAATCTTTGTGTTTAAGAGTTCTGGAACTACACTAAATACGTGTAAAAAATTATTTCGCTGGCATTGCGGACTAATGATGGAACGAAACTTTTAGTTTATTCATGTATTAAATTACGTTTTACAGGATGGCTATCGTTCGAAAAGTAGAAGTTTTTTGGCGTGTAATTAGTTATTTATGCACAAAGGGCTTTAAAAGGATTTTGACGATCGAGCGGCTACAAATCGCTCTCGAACCGAAGACCATATGCCGTTTTTATGCCCAAGACCATTAGAACGCCCGAACTTTTACTTACTTAATTTTATTTTTTACGTAATTTTATCGATTCAGATTTTCTTATTTACTAATTAACTAGATCTTAATTTGGTTTGGTTTGCCTTTTCATTTTTCCCTCTCATCATTTCCCTTGTTAATTCCCTGTCGTAATTCCCTCCGTAAGGATACATACTCGTATAGCTTCATTAAACCTTTTTCATATTTCCCTCGTAACCATAGCCCTCTCGATCCAGGTAGGTTATGCAGCGTACGAAATATATAGAACTCCTTATCGAGCCCGAACATGAAAAATCTACTACCAACGTTAACGAAACTAACTTCGCATTAAAAGAAAGAAAATAATATATCTCAATTTCGTTGCACAAATTTTCAAATGCACAAGTTTGCAGTTTATTATGCAATATTCAAGGTCAATATTCATTTTTGTAATTTATTTTTTTTTCCAACAATATTTATTTTTCCAAATTTGTATTCTTGGTTAAAAAATGGTAGGCCTACTTTTTAAAAAATGACATCATATTATAATTGCGTCCCTACGAGCATATTTTTACTACTGCATTTTGACATTTTCCATTGCTGTAGCAAAATAATGCAGGTGGGTGAGAGAAATGGTTGAATGCAAAAATAACATTTCTAGATCTCCATTTTTAGAACTCGGCTCAAGTACGTTCAGGCTCGGGTGGAAAACCACCCTTCCGAAAAACATTGATTTTCCGATCTTTAGGCATAGGTTATTTGTAACATAAGTGTCGTAAGATATCTTATTATAGTACGATATTGTATAATTACCTAACGAAACCGTTAGGATGATCGAACCAATGGAGTGTTGTAATACCATGCTAAGACACGACATCGTTTTATTCACTTTACAAAAATTTCAACATGCTATAATTTTCGTTTAAATGCAATGGGCCCGTGCCACCATTAGATACTTCGTTGTTTTAAATGAATGTTGCTTCGTACTGAATCCCAAATTCAGGTCAAGTACCGTACTTTGAGGCATTGTAGAACCGTCATGACAGCGTCAATTTAATTTTTTATAAATTTTTAGTATGTGGTCGTCTTTGACCACCATGCTATGGGGTCACTGTAAGAGTATTATCTTCACTTAATACTTTACTCCACCTGACCTCTACATGTTTCCTTACATGTTTTCCTTCTATATTCCTAGCGCTTCTTCTCCGCATGTTCCCTCGCATGTTCACTGCATGCTCTACCATTTTCACTGCGTAAAAGAACGACGAGAAAGATCCCATTTTGAAATGTACGTTTTATAAAACACATCTTGTGTCCAACAACGTAATTTTTTGTCCAACACGAGAAACTGGTTTAGAGGCTCCTGGATACGTTTCCATGTTATGCACCGAGGTAAAGTGTGTTGCGGTGTAATATGTGTTGTGGATTGCTTGTGCGCCTGATAAAATAAATATGCCAGTCTGGGAACTTCTATATTTTTCGTCTTAAATATGATAGATGGACCCTGGGAGAGGATGGTAATTCCTTATCCAGCAGTAACACATGTTTTTTGGTGTTAACGTTTTCTTGCAAAAGGGTACGTTACGTTAGCTTTCCTTAGCATATTATGTACACAGATGACAACATTACGTTTGTCTTTTCATCCTGATGACATTCAATAATAGCATTGAAAGTAGTTAACGGAAGGTCTTCGATTTTTAAAACACTATTCTAAAAGTACTTTCTACAAAACTCATGTTGATAGTAATAGTAGATCGTTTATTAGATTCTAATAATGCATTTTACGAGATTTATTTCAGTTTCATTAAGATTAATTTTAGATAACAGTGGATAGTTGTTACTTCATTGTTGCAATTTTTATTATGCTAAATCATCATAGTTTGAAGAGCATCACTATGTTTACGTCTTTTGACAGCAGGATCATGAATGGAGTAAACCCTGTGTTTAGTATAGCACTGCCGTTTTATGTACTTTATTTGAACGATTTGCAGCCGTTAACAAAGAGATAAAAAATTATTACCATAATATATTGTAAATATTTATTTACTCCTGGGAATGAACTCCTGGCAATTTACGTTTAAACATTTTACTTGCAATAGAATCGTATATTTTCTATCACGAACATTATTATTACTCTTCATTTTTTGAAGATTGAAAAAAATATATGTGAATGAGCCTTAAAAAATAGGTACAGATGCATTAACTTTTTAAAAGGTTTTAATTTCAACAGTGGAACAATTTCATCTCTACTTCTCATTTTTCCGTTTACATGTCGTGGTATATTTATATTTGCAGGACCTTAATGTGTGTTTTAGAACTCGTTTATGCGGTCTTATTTTCAAGAATCGCAATAATATAAGCAGTTGCTAGGAGTAAACGCAAAGTTTGAATACGACCAAACACTAAAACCTGTTTAAATGACCCACGAAACAATGGAAGTTTTGTCTCCTCTTTTTACGAAGTCAGAGTATAACAATGTTATATTATACCCTTATGCACAAGGTGACAACACAAGAGTATAAGCATTATTCTTTCCATTCTGACTCTGTGTATCGTATGCCACTGTATTTGTTTTTTTATACTTTCAAAAAAACGTCATCAAAACAATCCTCGAAGAAAGAATCGTTCACATAAAAGGAACATTTAAAATTTGGGAAGACAAAAAATAAAATGTTTTGAGGTCTCAAAGAATTATTTCTCCATTGTGCGAAGAAAATGTGCATTCCTATCTCAGGAATTTTCAGGGTACTTTTATTTCTGAACGTGTGTATGAACAGGCCAGACAAGATTTACGTAAACCGAAAAAAAAGCAACGGGTTACATTTTCTGGACGTGAGCAAACCCGCTTGAGAAATCCCACGTTACGCCGCTGCTCTAGGAGCTACTTTGCCACTTCGAGTTAATGCAGACTCATGAAGATGTTTCAGCTCTTCTTACGTGTCTCTTGGAGGCTTCAAGATCAGGAAAAATATACAGAAGTGATGAAAGGTTTTCCATACTTTTCGTCTAAAATGTAAATGAGAAAGATCTTGGTGGGTTGTATGCCTGCAACTTTCCGAATAATACCGTATTTTTCCCAGAGTCTTTCATTCAACGAAATCAATCCCGTACTACAAGTAACGAATGTGAACATAGATCTCGTTTTTTCGCAGATCACTAAAACCTTTTCCAGCTCCCAATGATAAACGAAAGAAACTATCTATGTACTGGTAGAAATATCCTCTGAAAGATCTGAACTAGTCTCAGAGTGGCCTGGAGACGAAGTGAATAAATAATTAATCAGATGCCAATTTCATTCGATGAGCAGTGTAGAAATGTGTTAAGAGTGTCGTATGTTAAAGTGATTGATGATAAATTGCGTAATTTATCATGTAATGATATAATTTAAGCATTTACGTTTTTTTATAATGTTAGGAAATTGTCCAGTGGTTTCGTATTTTTCATCACAAAAAATAAGCAAGTAAGCAAATAGATGTTTTATAATGTGTAGAAATAACAATTAGTGTTTGGTAATAATCTCTCTGATGTTTTTAGTAACAATTTTAATTGTTTTGACATCATCATTAGATCTCTAAGTGGTGGAGATGTGTATATTCTGAAGAGTTAAATGATGTAGTACTAATGTAACCTTTATGTGAAGTCCTCTTTGCCACAAATCTCATGTAAAGAGCTACTTCACTCCGCATGATCTCAGTTGATTGTTTTTGGTAATTTTAAACACAACAGTCTGAGTTTACATGCGAAAGCTGTCCATACATGGAATCTAGGGCGCAGCTTTCCACAGCGTTCAGTGTTTCCAGCAGTTGCAATTTCTCAGTATCTTATGGGAAAGGATTGGTGTAGATGATAGACAACGAGGATACCTCACCTCATTTCTCTTCACCACATTGAAGCACTCTGAAATTAATAATAAACATGGGAACATCATGGCAGAGTGGGCAGAGACAGGATGGATCCAGTGAGGACTACGTGAAGCGTGGCGGGGGGGTGGAGGAAAACGGTGACGGGCGGTGGAGTGTGGCAGAGTGAGACCGACGGGAATGAGCAGGGCAGGGCAGGGTAGGGCGAGGAGTGACCACGCCTAGAATTCACCCCTTTTACTATCTAGTATATGATTATGATTAACTCTAGAAAAGATACATGACTGTAAAATAAACTGAATATATTCAAACAAACTCGGTCGAGGAACCTGAAAAGCAAATATCTTTCTATCTTGCTACTTCATTGCTAGAATTGGCTCAATGAAAAATCATATATTCATTTCACAAAAACATGGCAATTTATTAAACAATTTAAAACAATTTTAGTATTGTATAACTTTACCTAATATAAAATTAAACGTTTGTCATGATCGTTCCAACCTTATGTCTTCGCGCGCTTTTGGACCATCTTTATCCATCTCCGACACCGCCGTCCTCAGGTCCAGACACCATCTTCTCTCTTCTTTTCTCGGACGCACACTTCAATCACCGTTCATCAGATCAATAAACTATTTGCTGCTAACATTCCAGTCCAATCACTAACAACTTCGCCCAAGCCCTCAATGTCCCTCCAACTCGTTCACATGAAATATTTTAAGCTCCACTGTCACACTTAGTGTTCAAATTTTGATGTTGTCTCAATATCCATTCCCTAGTAGATGCTTACAAGTCCCCAAAGAAAAAAAACTCAACTCATGTATGTCACAACTGCAACTCCGCTAGATAAGTACGTGCGGTAATCTTTTACCCCAAAATTGAGTATCAAATAACATAATATAAGTTTAATAAATATTAATTTCAAAAGCAAACAATTTAGTGTCACTTATAGTGAATTGATTTTGCGTGAAAAATACGTCTAATCCATGTTCATGGGAGATAGGTTTATTGGATTAGAAACAAGCGTTTGTGCTTGTCATTATGATGTTTGACCTTGGGTTTACATTCCACCTCGATCATTCAGTTATATCTGCTTTGCTCGAATGCTGGTTTATACTTATATCAGAGCTCACAATGGAAAATATTAAGACATTATTCACGGTAGAAAAAAAATAACAGACTTTTGAGTTTCTGGAGGGGGAAGTACGTGTGTACATACCTATTTTTATAGAGGGGTATTTTATTAATCCAACGAAGTGCAGTACAAATAAAAACACGAGCAATATATCAAAAATACCCAAACTTTTACCCTCACCACTTTTTATTTGCAATAACTACAAACGAAAAATGAGACCTAGTAACATGTTGCTCCTGAATACATGGGTTACTAAGGTTTCTAGGGTTAATAAGTACCTGAACAACGTAAAGTGTTTCAGCTAATAACAGAAATAATAAACACGCCACTGCGTTGCCGAAGGAATATCTTTCTTTCAAAATTTTCGAGCAGATATTAAGCTCTGTCTCAAGTCAGTATCTTCCTCAAACGACTCGCTTCGCTTGTGGAGATCCCGGGATGTCACCACAATTATTTTCTCGTACTTCGCCTCCCTACCGCTACTAGCTCATGGCCAACATCTCCGCCTCCGTCTCTTCCTCTATTATCCTTCCCGTTATATAGCGCATCAGGAAAATCTTTGCGCAGAAGCATCTTGCTTATAAAGTGTTTGCGAGAGAAATTATTCTGAGAGCAGTTCGAAAACGTAAATTGCGTACTCCCACAATCGTATATGTTATCATACATTTATATATATATATATATATATATATATATATATATATATATATATATATATATATTGAAACAAACTGTCTGATTTAATTTTTAAATTAATTATCTCCCTGCCCTTCTAATATTAATTCAACGTAACCCGTTCCAAATTTATAAAATAATATGGGCGCCAGGAAAGGATTACGTTAATTCAATTATTAAAATTAATTTTCAACTGCTATTTCCATAAATTAATATCCGGCTAACTGGGTCGATGGGTCTTATAAGAAATATTCGCTATTGCCTACTAATAGCCAATTATTCAATCTGTCATCTGTACAGAGTGGCCGAGGAATATGAAAAGCAAATATACATTTCTAGCTACTCAGTTGCTGGAATTGGCTAAATGAAAATCATCTTTTCTATTCACAGAAACTTGTAAGTTTATTCAATTTACATTGGTAACAATACGAAACTTTCGGTCATGACCAGTCTCAAACCTTATATTGCAGTACCCGTCTTCGCATGCTCTTGACCGATGTCGCCGCGTAGAACCATTTTCAATCTTTCCCGGTGTCGATGGCTTCAGGTCCAAATACCATCTTTTCTTCCGTTTTGGCAAAAGTGTATTCAAGTCACAGATTCTCACCGCTTCATAATTTGATAAGACTTAATTAATTTTCCTTTTAAACGTTCCCACTTCTTTCTACTAGTATACTTAAAATATTAAAGTTCAGCAAACTATTATCTGCATCAAATACTCCCAGTCCTGTTGCCGACAAATTCACCTAAGTTCACAATTCTAGCTGCTGCACTCGAAATATTTCTAAGTTTCAATTTCCGCACCTTCCATCAGTATTCACCATAACTATTAATTCTTAAGCTGTTCACAATTACCAAACTCCCAACATGAATTGTCTACACACGATCCGCACAGCACCACAACATAAGTCGGAATGCATCTATATTCCTCTCTTTCAGCCCTTCAAAACTCGGTTCATCTATCTACTGTTTCTTGTCTAAAAATTCCATGCCTAGACAATCCCTCAATTACTTACAAATTCAACTAGCCACGTCCCAGACTGTCATTGCTTTCTCGGCCAATCCCCAAACAGCTTACTTTATCAACTAGCCGCGCCCCGTGGTTCAAAGCAATGAAGTTTGTTGGCCTTGAGGACAACTCCTCTACCGTTGCTATGCCGCCATATTTACAAATGTCTATCCTTACAATTCACCCTGTTTACAATAAATGTGACGCAATACAAGGTCCGACATATTGGTATGTCACAATATATTAAAATATATATATATATATATATATATATATACACACATTTATATATTTTTATATAGAGTTGTCCCCTTCACGTGCTTCTCAGTGATCAGGACGCAACCAATGTTTTTAAAATAAATTTAACCAGGTCAGTAAAGTTACCCTTTTACAGGTGGGTTAGATTTTATACATTATTATAATGTAGACTTTGAGAGATGGCATTTTTGACGTTAAAGTGGGAAAAGTTTAAAAATCAAGAAAACTGCAAGTTTTAGTAGGAGGCTCTGATTCGGCTCGGTGCGGAAAGATTTTTCTTACGCACTTTAGAATTCTGACTGAAAATCACCACCCATATCCTACCCTTTCATACACTTCCTTCAGTGAATACATTGCCAATACGTTGGTTTGAAAGAACACCTCTATCTACTACGCAGCTATAACCCAACTTAGTCCGAAATAGCGAAAGCACTACGTGCGACTAAAACAAGATCCGAACGCCCGCGCTAAGAGAGACTTTCCTGGCACACTCTAGCATTCTGACTGAAAATCACCACCCATATCCTACCCTTTCATACACTTCCTTCAGTGAATACATTGCCAATACGTTGGTTTGAAAGAACACCTCTATCTACTACGCAGCTGTAAACCACACCTTCAAAACAGCAAAGCCCCTACGTGCACCTAAAACAAACGCCGACTGCCCGCACTAAGAGAGACTACCCTGGCGCACTGTAGCATCCTGTCTAAAAATTACCACCCATATCCAACCGGTTCACACACTTCCTTCGGCAAATCCTTTGCCAATGCGTCGTATTTAAAGAGCACCTCCAGCTACTACGCAGCTGTAAACCCAACCTACTACGAAATAGCAAAGCCACTACGTGCGCCTAGAAACAAGCGCCGCCCGCCCGCGCTGAGATCTCGTGGACTCGCCGCCCCGGCGCTCTCGACGTCGTAAAGCGATCAGCCCTCAAGGCCTGCGGCTACTGAAGCGCAGATGCGGACACACTCGCCATGCAGATTGTGATGCGATGAAGACGTTCGTGCATGCGATTCTTAGGAAACGGCGTCTGATGGTGCAGAGAGGTGAGGGGCAAGAACAAGCCTCGTGAAGAGAATATTATTGGCTTGTTTCTTGAGAATATATTGCGGAAGCTCTTGCGTAAATGCGAGTTGTGATGGAGAAGAGAGTTCGAACGCTATGGGATGTGTTCTGGGAACACTAATTTTCTAATCCCGATAAGGCCAGGGAAGTTTTGTGAACTGTAATGGCTCTCAATTCCAATCTTTGTTTTTTTTATGAGAGCAATGAGTATCGGATCGTTCCTGAGTGACAGTGTGGCCGAACCCTCTAATGTCCACCTTATTACCATCTAGTGCCCAGTTTATTACTATTCCCATCGGCTTCTTGTGTGGTATCTAGATGGTTTTTGTTTCCTTTTTCCCTGTACTATAGGTACTATTTTTTTAAATTCAAAATTCAAGTAGTATATGACTTAGTGTAGGGAGCACAGAATTTTGAAAATGTACACACAATTCACTTTTCCCCATGGCACGTCATACGCAGTTTTAACTGTTTTTTGACGTAAAATAAATAAATAAATAAATAGGTAGGGAAAGTATTGAAAACACCTCAACAAAACCGAAAGTAATTTCTACTTAAAGCTGTTTTTAACTTTCTTTGGGCCCTTAATTTTCCACCTACGTCTGGAATAAGATCTGCAGTGCTCCAAAAAAAGAACTGAAAGTGAAGAAGAAATAAACAACTTCCCGAAAATCGGGAAATCTGTCTGCCTCTGTTCATGAATCGATGGAGTATGTGTCACGTAAAATTTGGTCAAATTAGAAGCTTTGGAGCTTAAACTTCGCAAATACCTCAGAAGAAAGATATTTTGTGCCGTTCCGAAGATTAGCGAGATATTTCAGTTTTGAAGGGAACTTTATATGTATTCCCTGAGACATTTTCATTTTTTTTGGAAAATGATTGCATTCTATTCAAATTTTTATGTTGGAATAAGAGAAAGTATGTTCGTAAAAGTAGTGCAGCATTGATTTTCATTAAAACCTACGACATTTTGAAAATTGTGAAATTCAAATTTATTTTCACATATATCTTCCACATCCAATATTAAAGCCAGAGGTTTCTTTTATAATACAATTTATATCTCAATTTTAGATCTTTAAATGATGCCATGCACTTATTTTAAAAAATATGAGTAGTTATTGAAGCACAACTAGTGGCACTAAGAAGAGGAAAAGTTTCGGTATGCTGCGTATTCCCATAATTTTTTCAGGATATTAGTAAACAACATTTTGGGCGAAAATGTGTTGACTGCAGTAGTGTGATGAAGCGATTAAAGCATGCGCAAGGAAGTCTTGAACAAATAAAGAGCTTCGAACCTGTCTTCAAGTTGCAGAGGTGCACTATATTGATCAACTAATTTATTCTGGGTATCTTCGTTGTATACAAAACAATGATATGAGGGCATTATTGACTGTTCTAATTATTAATAATTGCATTTTCTCTTTTTCTCTGATAATCGCTAGTATATTCTTACTTTCTCGTATACTTACAGTCATTTACTTCGTTCCAGCTTCCGGTCGAAGTAAAAACGCGAAGAGAGTGAGTTCGATCGTCGCTCGGAGGCGCGTGAGCGGGAAGGAAATAGGCGCTTTCGCAAAGCGGCCACCCGCAGGGGGGCGTGGCCCATTAGCGGGCGCGTTCGGGAAGTGACCCGAGGCGAATGGAGAACAGGGCGGCAGTGCGCTGCGCGCTAACAGGCCGGTACAGCACGCAGCGTTAGGCGGCCTGCTAGCCAGTAGGTCATTTCACCCGTGGCGCCGCCATCGGTTGGAAAGTAGAGGGGAAGGTGGAGGAGGAAATACAGGCGGAGACGTACAGTTGGAGAAAGAATTGCGGAGGGAGAACACGTCGTCGAGAGAGGTAGAGAAACGTCTTGGAAGTTAGCACGACCAATTCACCCAATCACAAAACTGTGTAGCTAATAAATTGCCGCTTTTTTGCCGTTCTGAAGATGTGAAAACAAAAAATTTGTCGCGGGTAATTTTCTCAAAAAAATCGATGTTCATGCTAACTACCATTGGAAGTTAGCAGGACCACACATCTAAATCCGCTAATAATGTAAGCATATACACCCAACCAAAACCTAAATTTGCCGATTTTTATTTATTAACGATTAGTGAAGAAATCATATTGATATCTTTATTTTTTCAAAAGATATTTACAAAAAACGAAAAATAACTCCTACGTTCCTATGGCGAGCGCAGTCAAGAAGTAGGAAACACGTTTCGTCCAAGACCAATAGCCGTAACAATTCACACTCTATGCCAAAATTTACCCTTAACTGTTGCAAACTGTAATCCGTAATAAAAAAATTTGCTGCGAACCGGTTAGTTAAAAATACCCAAGTTCGAACCCATCGGTATTCGAATCGGTATCTCAAGATTTCCTTATCTACGTTAAAAAATACAAAACATTGTTACGAAAAGTCATAAGGCAGGCTAAAATCATGAAAAACGATCAGGATATTTTGAATTCAAATAATAAAACAAAAGCAATGTGGAATATAATAAAAATACTACCAAATCAACCAGAAAATCCGTAGAGAATGTTGTTTTAAAATATAACGATATAAATGTAAACGATCCGGCAACAGTGGCTAGTCTCTTTAACCAATACTTTTCGAGAATTGCTGCTGATCTCACTAAGGGTCTTCAGGCACAAAATTCAAAAACAGTTCACCCAAAATTTTAGATACAATGTTCGTTTCCGAAACTTGTTCCTATGAAATTCTCAAGATAATCGGTAAACTAAAAATAAATATTTGTCCGGTTTAGATGAATTTCGATTCTTTGTTAAAGACTTGTGCGTATGCCATTATACACCCGTTAACTCACATATTTAATGCATCTTTATCCACTGGAACGTTTCCAGATATTTTCAAAACAGCTAAAATTAAGCCGCTCTTAAAAAAAGGCAACAAAATGAAATTCAAAATTATCGGCCCATTTTCTCTATCAGTTTTGTCAAAATATTAGAGAGACGTTTTTACATACGAATGGAAACATTTCTCAGTAAACACGACGCGCTTTCAGATTGCCAACATGGATTTAGAAAATAAAAATCAACGGAAACAGCTATATTTTCTTTTCTTAAAGATGTCACCTCATCATTGGATCAAAACGAGGCACCTATTGGATTATTTTAGATCTCTAAAAGCTTTTGACATCATTGATCATGACATTTTACTTTCCAAATTACCTTAATATGGAATCCGTGGTATTGCTCTAGATTGTTATGTTCGTACCTTAAACAACGATCTCAGAGAGTTGAAATACCTTACTGGAATGATGGAACATTACGTTTTAGGCCCTATTCTGTTCCTACTTTACGTAAACGATATGCCCTCGACGATTCGACACGGAAGAACGGTTCTCTTTGCGGATGATACGAACATCCTTTGCAATAAAGAAACCGTAAATAGTACAATATCAGATGATTCAAATTGGTTCCGAAATAACAAATTAATAGTAAACGAAAAGAAAACGGTTGTAATGCAGTTTTCCATTTCAAATAAATAATTCTGTGCTCCATTGAAAATGAACAGTGTACCATTGACTGATGTTAAGGCAACAAAATTTTTAGGTCTCTCAATTCAGTCAAACCTTAAATGGAACGTCCATTTAAATGAATTGAACACAAAATTAAGTTCATTATGCTACGCGTTCAGAATTCTTGCAAATTCAGTCAGCCTTCATACTGCTCGTTGTGTATACTTCGCGAATGTTCATTCCCGCCTGAGATATGGCATAATATTCTGGGAAATACACTTATAGCTCCAAGACTTTTCGATTACAAAAACGAATTGTACGAATAATAACCAAATCCCACCCACGTGATTCATGTAAGCCTCTCTTCATTAATCTAGGAATTCTACCATTACGTGTCTTTTTTACGAATCATTGGTTTTTAAAAATGACTTGCTTAAGGCGGAATATATTTTCAGAAAATGCAGAAGTCTATTACTATAACACTCGACGTAAAAATCATATTCATCAGGTGTCAGTATCAACTGCTCATTACACAAAAATTCACCTGCTCTACGTGTACATTCTTTTACAAGACTTTTCCAGATGACATTAAACGATTAAATTCAATAGAAAATTTAAACCCCAAGTGAAATCGTTTCTGCTGCATAACTGTTTCTATACAATTAGAGACTATACTGAGCATCACAAGAAAAGTAACATTAATTTTAACAATGATACATAATGCATTATTTATCATTTGAACTGTATAAATGTGTATAAACAACCTGCAACAAATATTGTATTGCAGCCTCAGGCTCAATGACCCCTATCTCGATCAGGTTTTTCGTCCAGTTTCCCTGATCCAATGAGTAAATACTGAGATGGCCTCTTGTTTTGCTTCTGGACATAAATGTAATTTCATTATCTGTGCACGTCTTCTAGAATTCAGTGGGAAATACAAATTTTCAAATTATCGTTTCCATGTTGTCCCGGCAGGAAGTATTATTTCCGAAGGACAACATGGATAAGAGTCAAAATTTATTGCCTTTTTGTCCTTAAAAATAGATTTTATTACATGGGAGCTTTTTTTTTAATTTAAGTAGTATATGACTTAGTGTAGGGATCACAGAATTCTGAAAATGTGCACACAATTCACGTTTCTCCATAGCACGTCATACGCAGTTTAAACTGTTTTTTGACGTAAAAAAAATAAAGCCCAACCCGTCGTTACCCAAAACCACAAGTATGAGCCAATGCTTTCTAAAACCTAAGGTTTGGAAATGCCTTTCTTTTTATACATCTTTGATAATAATAGAAATAAAGTGTATATACCTTTTCGCCTAAATAAACAGTTAATGACTCATTTGCTACATACATGTAAATAACAAAGAAACAAGCACTGCGAAGTGTGATTTGAACTATCACTCTTATAACATTTATAAACAATATTTGTTGTTTTTCTTCCCATATTTTCCTCGAAACACCACGTGAAAAAAATTACTAAACTAATGACAAAGTTCCGACCGTTCACAAGGAATAAGAATTACTTTAGTTGGTAGTTAGACCTCAAAATAATCGGAAACCACCAGAATCTCTTGCTTTAACCCTTCAACATGGGATGTCGTCCACAGACGTACCGGGGCTTTTAACTTCTACCTGCTGGATGCCATCTGAAGACGTCGTGACGCACCTTTTCCGCGTGGGGGATGACGTCCTGAGACGGCGTGGTCATTTCTCTCCTCGGCGGGGGGGAGCGGATGCAACCGCATTCCTAAAGGTATTTGACGAAGGGAGTTTCCCTTCATGTAGCGGGCCTGCCAAGGCAGCTGTTCTAACGCTGCGGCGGAAGTGTTTTAGAGCGAAAGAAAAAAATTTTCAAGCATTGGGCGCTTTGCATATGAGTGAGAAACTCAGTTACCAAAAACTACTCTTTACAATAAGGTACTGCCCGGAGAAACCATAGAACACTAACGTTCAGGAAACCCGATCTCTAGAATTCTTTCCCAGTCAACGGAAGAACTCCACCTAGCTAAATATGCCTAACGTCGAAAATCCGCCACCCTCAGGAGTCGAACCCTAGGACCTCCCGGTCAGAAACTCTGCCGTGTAAATAGTTGTTTCCTCTGAGACATCTCGGCGGAAAAAATCACAATGAATTTCCCCAAATACCTGTATGATTCTACTGAAATACCGGTATTTTCGTATAAAACTACCGGTATTTTGATGAGAGAATACCGGTATAATACCATTAAAAGGTATTTTTCCTATATGAACGTCGGATAAAGGTAAAATACCTCTAAAAATACCGGTATTTGACGTCTTATACCGGTATTTTGAATAAAGGTATAATAGAAGTAAAGGTGTTTCTTTACCGGTATAAATACATTTAATGCTATTATTTCGGTTTTCGGTCCTACAAATTATTATAGACACAATTATATAAACTGGTTAAGAACCGTCTTAAGTTCCGTCTTAAATTTTAAATATATTTTAAAATATTTGGATAACGAATAATTATAAATAAGTGTAAAACTTAAAACTACTAATCAACACAGAATGATACAAAAATTCTGAAAATTTCTAATTCCAAGAAACTCATTATGAAATTTTCACGGACACGCCACCCACGTCTGACAAGCCGTGTGAGTGCGAGGCGCGCTGCCGCTCGAAATCGAGCTGAGATCAGCGTCATATCCGTTGGCGGTGACAGGTCAACCCAAGCGGCACGTCCGGCGTCTCATATTCCTTTCAATGTACGCAACGACTGATAAGTGGATGTTAATCGACTCCTTCTCTGCGGAAAAGGAGCACGCTGTCTCCTGTTCTATCGCAGTGACCTGACCGAGCGCTTGTGAAGAAAATGATTATTTAGTATATCATGAATAACCAATCTTCAAAATAATGCTTTAATTTTTCGTTTATTGCTATATATTAATTTTGACCTAGACGCTTCTGCATACATGTTACAACAGTTTCATTAGGCAACAATCGTAACAAAACATTTATTAACAATTTTACCAATCTACCCAAAAATGAGGAAATTATAAACTTCCCTTGTTCACTTGAAATGAAATCGCCGATTTTTCAGATGCACAAATTTCTCTATCACTAATTCATTGAAGTTGCTGGTTTCTCGAAGTTGCTACTCTATTGACAGCATTGTTATGTTGTCATTGCATTTCTAAGAAGAGTTTTTATCCACTTCATTGTTGAAATCGAGCGTTCGGCTTCTGAAGTGTGAAGAATCAGAGAAGTTTGCATTGAAGGGAGAAGAATCAAAGAAGTTTTTTTATGTCATTTTGTAGCATTATTTGAAATAATGGTACCTCTCCTGTTGCATATCTAAATTCGCTTCTTTGTACATTGTAACTCGTAACTCCAACTGATAACTCATTGCAGAAAATAATATTTTCTGATAATTGTTTGGTACGTATTGAAACATACCCTAACTGCTACAATTATTGGGCGATTCGTCGTAACCCGTTTCCAAATTTCTAATAACATGGGCGCCAGGAAAAAGGTTCACGGCCGCTAGAATTTTCTCCAAAGGTGACAGATATCGATCTAGCTATCTAACTAGTCTCGCAATTCCTGCCACCGTCGGAACTGAAACCTAGGATCTCCCAGTCAGTGGCACTAAAGTGACATCAGTTGATGCCCTCAGTCCCCTCTCCCAGTGCAAACAAAGAATGAGGCTGATCTTTTGTAACGCGAATGTGTCATGGATCCTTCAATATATTCACCCTGCCTTAGCAGAGGTCATCGGTTGTTCAAAAATCGGACTAACTCCTGCGATTTTTGAAATTGAACAAGCAGCAACATACTGCAGCAAGCACGGCGAAGATAATGACGGTTATGATCATCATTAACGACGATCAGCGAAAACGAAGATTATGATCATCGTTTTCGCTGGTTAAAATTACATGATTTATTCTCGGACAGTTACAAGTTTACAGATGTATGCTCCTCAAAACAAGCATTCCAAGGAACGTACAATATTTCAAGAAGTGATTCATCACAGAAATAGTTAAAAACCTTGACAAATAGTGTAGGAAAAATAAGGAAGTTTGGTAAATTAATGAAATATTTAAGTTGTTGTTCGAATAGTGAAATGAATTTAAATTTTTTTTCGGGATCGTTATTTCTGCTAAATAGTGCATTGTAACTTACTCTTCGTAAAGTTTGCAAAACATTATGACTTTTTCAAGGGAACTCATGAGTTTTAGGTTGTTGACATATATAATACGACAACGGATAATTAAGACGATCACCATAAATTGCCTTCTTGCCTAAAGGTATGGTAATTCTGTTTCCATTGTTAGGTGCTCATCGTGAAAATTTGCATGTATAACAAAACCGGTACGCAGCCATCATATATCCTTGAGGGAACGTTCTTGTCTGCATCGCGAGCGTTTTGACGAGACAAGCAAGGACCTCGGTGGAACGTTGCTTCAGTCCCCAATAACAGCGCACGCCCTTTCCCGCAAATTAATGCAATCGGCGAAATCTGCGGAAACGTCTGTTTCCCCCTCTTGAGGTGTCGAGATGAGGCAGCGCCTGTTGGCAGAAACATAGTAAAAACGCCCGTCCATTGCGTCTTGCCTATCGCGATAGTCATGGTTGTTGCCCAGCTCTGCGACAGAGTGCAATTCAGAGTTTCCCAAGTGGTTGTTAGCGAACCGCTATCGGTTCAGTGAGCTGAACGTTTTTAAATAAAAAATATTTATTTGTTCCACGTGTTGACAGTTAATAAAATGCCATTAAATAATAGTGTAATAAACATGTAATAAAATTCATTTATTGTAGTACTGTCGTCGAACCCCTACTGGTTCACTAAACTGACAGTTGGTGATTAGAAAAGGGCTATTTGTACTATACGTTGACAGCAAATAAAATGTCTTGAAATTGGATCATTGTAGAACTGTCGGTTCACCGCTATTTGTTTACTAAACTGAAAATTTGCGAATAGAAAATAGCTATTTGTTCTACACATTGACATCTAATAACATGTCATGAAATTTAATTATTGTAGTACTGTCGGCAATCCGCTATAGGAACACGGAATTAAAAGTTTGCAAATAGAATATAGCTATTAATTCTCTACTTTGAAAGCTAATATAATGGCATATAATTTGATTATTGTAGTACTAAGTAAACCAGTGAGAACAATCCGCTCTCTGCCTATCCTTGTTTTAAAGGTGAAAACAGCTTCATACTGTAACCTCTCCTCAGGTTGGTTCTTAAATATTCATGGATTCGGGGCTCTTTATCAATTAAGATTTTGAAAAAACAACAAACACAAAGTCATAGTCACAGAACATTTATAATTGGACGTTTTCTTTAACATTTGCCAAAATACAGAATGTCAATCCACAAACAATGATAAAAAAACACACAAACATTACACAATAAAAAACATATATTCCCAAAACAACACAAACAAGTTTCACTCAAATTTAAACAAAGCTTTGTTTGCTTCTGAAGACAATCATTTGTCCATTTGCTAGTTTCTTTATGACTACAGTAAGAATTGAACACTAGCACTATTCAGATTTCAAAAGGAAATAAAGAATCATGATAGTAAAGTAATATTCAATCAATATTATCACATTCCTAATTGCTCTAACAAACTGGTGTATAAGTATAAAAACACTGACTGAATTATTATTTTCTTTAGGTGCAGAATTAATTGCAGGTTATTTTTCTGAAATGACTCTTAAAATACATCCCACCTTGAAGATCTAAATGGAACAAGTGAATGCCTCTTCAGAATACTGTTCTGTTTCAATGTTAACAAAACAAAGACTTTTAAATCAGTAAATAAACTCCACATAACAAACACATGTAATCACCTCTAAGATTAACATGAACACATTCTTGAAAATTTACAAGTGTTTAAATGTTAGGCTGAAATACATATAGAAATGTAACCCATTATGACTCTTCTGTCATATTAAACTTTTAATAGGATAATATGTATATAAATATAATAGGATAAATGATCTCTTTAAGAGAATTATACAAGAAAGATGAAGATAAATATAAGGTCTCCTTCCATAGTACACTGAATTTTACGCAATGCCTAATTTGCAAAACTTAATAGTCACATAGTAAATACAATAACATTCTTTAATACTCTCGTTTTGTTCGGAAGGATCTGTGGTTCGTTACGCACATTATTTCAGACCACATGTGCCACGTGCCATTGTACAAGCGAAAACAGTTTGTAAATGTTAACCTCTACTTAAAAAACTTCTTGCAATCTGTCTTCTTTTAAACGAGTCTATTGAATGTTTATGATACTATTTAACAAAAACTGTATTTTCTAACACAATGCATTCTGTAAACCGAAGCACTGATCACAAACTCTATTGAAGTAACAAAATGTACAGTACAAATACCTGGCTGTACAGTACCAAATACCATTGTCTTCTTCGTAGAACCTGTCTCTTGAATGTTTATGATTCAATTTAACAGAAACTGTATTTTCTACACAATGCATTCTATCAACCGAAGCACTGATCACAATCTATACTGTATTAACAAAATGTATAGTACAAATACCTTTCTTTCTTAAGATAACCTCATTCTACCTCGTCTCGAATCCAACAAGACCGTTTCACTCCAGCCGTCCTGCCTGGTGACGTCTCAACGGACGGTTGGGGAGACCCCCCTCCCTACCTCCGATACACCCCTCCTTCATGGAATAAACTGGTATCGTCATAGCGGCAGCGGCGGCGCCAAATTCGTTTGTTGAACATTCGAATGGTCACAATACTGAAACCAAGGTTTGAACGTCCAGATCCTGAAGTTGGCGTTACAGCATTGCACGTCACTTATTGTGCACGAGTGAACATTATATTTTCTATTTTCCTTTTAAAACATTTTGTAAAGTAGAGCCAGATCGACATGGGATTATTCGGTTTGGAAAATATCGTACGGATGGTTTAGGGTCCAGTAGTATTCACGGACAGACGGACGGACGGACGGACGGACGGACAGATAGGCAGAAAGACAGACAGACGAGCGGACATTTTGAAAAAAACACGTTTTCGGTATCAGGGGACCCCAAAACGTGTATTTCCGTTGAAATCTCGAAATCGATTTTCCGCAGAATTACGTAACTTTCTCTATACTACGCATATTACTCCGTATATATGTATTATGTATACGAGAAAGTAAAAACAGAGTGGCTTAAATTCACACTGCTATTAAATTGCACATATTACCATGTATTTAATTTAATTTTACCTATGTTTCGAAATTTTGCACATTTCGGATCAAAAGTCTAAATCCCGGAAAACGAAACACTTGAAAGGTTCAAAATATATCACCGCAAAAAGTCACAGTCTCCAAAAATGGCACTGTATCATTGAAAAAAACTGAAAGAAGTTTCCAAAGTGAAGATAGTTTCATAGGGAAACCAAATCTTGCACGTTTACGGAGTTACCATCTGTCATCCTTTTCGAGGACATGTCATTTCTTAATATTGTCTTCCTGTTCTCCCTCCTTTTTAGATTTACATGGAGTGTCCTCCTTTTTATCCTGTTGAATTGAAAATAATACTGGCATACCTTTAAAGTGATTTAATTCATTAAAGGGATTTCACGTCTTGAATACGTACATTTTTATTCAAATAAATGGCCAATAAAAAATAGATCAGTAGGCTTATTGTGATATAAAACGTATTTATGCATATTGTTTGGTGTATAACGAAGGTGAGTGCAGGAGTTAAGTTATCCAATCGGAAGCTTTCATTTTTAATGACGCAAAGTCTAATACTGTTTCATTTAGCTAATCTAACATGTGTTTTCGTCTTGAATCTGGTTGATGTTGGCCTAGAAGTCATTGTCTATCCAGCAGTAGCACATTTATGATTTCTTGGGAGGTGGTCTTAAAAACGTTCGAACAATCTTAGCGCATTTTGTAGATCCAATTTTCATTGTATGTGGAGATGGAATTAGAGACCTTACCTTTTATTCGAGAACTTAAAGGCTTGCGTGGTTACAAGAGTAAATACTGTAGAACTGAGAATATTTTTAATGAGAACAGAGAAAGTGGTTAAATAGTTCCTAGAAAGAATACTCTCCCATACATATTTCGAAAAATATATGTGTTGCAAGTCTTCTTGGTTCACACTTTAGCGGACATGTCAAGGACATGGGCAAGGTAATTAGCTCACTAGGGTTCGCGGACATTGGGTCCAGAGCACCTGCCGCGAGATTTAAAAGTGGGAGTTGCACGAGTACAAATTGCTCGTAAGTAGCGGTACATCTCTCGATTATTGGCCCACAACAGTATTTTGGATCCGTCAGTTGACAGTTTTTGTGTCAAAAGTGATATGAATTCCCAATTTCTCCACCAATGCAAAGAAATAATCATTTGAAAGTAAATTCATCAGTCGTATTTCAAATTGCCAATTCATAGTTAAATTGAACATTTTGTATCAAAAAGATTTTGATTTGTTATATCGTTTACTTGAGTGTGCAATAATTATATTAACTTCATGCGTTCAGGTAAGGAGATTCATTCAAACATTCCTGTCTGTCGCAAAAGCTGTCCGCGCATGAAAGAGACATAATTCACATAATTATTATATTGAGATATACAAAATTTTCCTCTCTCTACATTTATATCTGCTAAAGATCTTAACGTCCGGCTTGCTGGGTCAATGGTCACGATATATTATAATCCTTATTACCTCTATAATGGATTATAGGATCCGCTGACTATACAGCGCAGCTGGGAATCTGAAATAGAATGATTCTATTCCTAGTTCATTTCTGTTTGGATTGACTAAATGAAAGATCACTTTCTTTTCTAAAGAACAAAATTCAACAAAGTTTATTTTGTTACGCTTTTAGCAAACAATTTAGTGAATTTACAATTTTTAGGCCTTTGATCAAGATATCTTTCAATTTACACTTTATACCGCGGTTAACTTATCTTTTCTTCGTTGATGTCCCTCGTAGACTTCTCAGTCGAAATATCTTGCGAGCTTGCCGTAGTCCAAAGTTCCACGAAATCCTCTTCTGCCCTATCCAAGCTGGTCTCAAACTATCAAAATTATCAGTCCCGATTACGTCCTATGACATAGTCCCGAACTCGATTACCACTCCCGACAAAGTTCCAATTTATACATCAATATTGCTTCCACATGAAAATATCTGCAATATCATTCACTGTCCTTAAAATTTCACTGATAACCTAATTCTATCTAGATTGTACTCGTTCCTCTCACGAACCTACGATCAGTTCAGAAGCGCGTTTCCGAGCAGAATCAAATCTTCTTGCATGATTCATCCCTCGAAGACTTCGTATTAAACTACCTTCATTTTTTTCATAACATTTGACCGTCCTTCTCTCACCCAGCCAATCCATACGTTCGTTATATTTTGGTGTAGCTGACATTTTGATCGTGTAAACTTCTTCGCCCAATCCCAAATTTTCTACTTTCGGCACCAAGCCATCTCTTCATGCATTTAGAAAAACAAAACTACATTGTTTATTCACGGTCGTTGCTAAGCTCTCGTGATATTTCGTAATGCATGTTCCACCATATTGTCTACAAATAAATGTTTGTTTATTTTAACGTGACATATCGGTATGTCACAATATACAATATATAACAGAACGATTTAAGAAAATGAAAACGAGCAAATAATTGGCAATTCCAAAAAATTCCTGCTCCAAGGCAGAATTTAAAAAGAAACTACAAGAAATAAAATAATAAGCAGTAAAGAATATAAACATAATACAAATGTCGATTGTTTATTAGAAAATATCAGACAAATATACTTTATAAGCAAGTACTTTTACGTGATATTTCGATCACGTCTACAAGTCATTTCTCCGTGTTATTTCGAGCACGCTTTGTATTTAACTTCCCTTCTACAGATGGCGCGTGTGTTCCCCTTTCTAAATATGGAGAGGAAAAGAGCGGAGTCAGACCAAGATGCCCGAGATTGCATTAGCACCGGTATATCTTCAATAGTGTTTGTTGAGGGTTTCATAAGATATTTATTATTTTATGATATTTTGTCGAATGAATTAAAATCGGTATCCTTCCAATATTCAAATTGAAATCAATATGATTTCATAATTGCACAAATACTTTTTTACCATTGCAGTATGCCTAACACCACGCTGAAAAGTGACAATTATCTTTATTTTACAAAACATTGTGAAAACGTCAAACAAGATTCGTGACTTCGAAATGTTAATGCAACTTAACACGACATACAAATAAAAGCAATTGAAGAGTTTACAGCCGTAACAAGTCACGCCAGCCTCAACAAGCCTCCCACAATTTTCAAATGTTAATATCTTGATTTTGGTGAAATAGTAGGTTGTGTTGTTATTATGTACGGCATATTCATATTAATGATAAGCTTGGGGCAGTAAAATGATGAGACACATTACGAACAAAATAATGATATTGTGACGTCGTCGTGGTGTGAAAACAACACAGACGCGGAGTTTCTTTGTACAGGTTTATTTACTATTACTGTATATTACAATGTTTACATACTCCTCCGGAAACTACCGCTGCACTCCACAGCACTACCATTCCTGAGGCAAGCCGCGCCGGTCGCACAATGGGGCCCGCCGACCAGCTGCAGACGATCTGTCCTCACACATCATTCTGCGCTAGCTGACCCCGGATGTCCCGACACGCCCCCCGGCTTGCACCCTCGAAACGACCGTTCCGGTTGCACCGCCAGCCCGACGCCTGGACCACCCCCTCCCACGCCCCGACGACTACTGAATACGACGTTACAATATTAACATTTAGGAAGAGCGAAAAGTTTGAAAAATTTGCGAAAAGTTTTATCTCATTATTGCTCAAAGCGTTTCAAAGCAAAAGAATATCTTCAATAACCCAATTCCATTTTTTAAAATGTGCTTATAGAAAGGCACGAAAAGTGAAATGAATTTATTTAGAATTCTCCTTTGCAAAATAACTGAAGAATATTAATTAATTTTATGTTATACGATTCTGCTTTTTTTTTATATGTCTTCTTGGAATTCAGAATTAATGTTCTTATGAGACCTTTGGTCTCAAGTGTTCCCAGAGGACTCTCCTGTTTGGAGTTCCTTCTTGCAATGTTACGCGACCTGCTCGTTGCGCCAGTGCCGGGCGAGCGCTGCGGGCGAAGTAATGTTAATAAATTGATGGCGACGTGTGTTCTTGGGCGCGCGCCGCGGGCGTTCCGCCGGGCGATCAATTAAGCGGTAGCCCTGGGCCAGCCAGGGAGGATCCGGGCCAAGGCAGCGGTGGAGCACAGACGGCGTCGGGCCAGCCCCGCCCGCTGCGCCCCCTCCACCAAGCCCGACCCCTCGCCGCGCCAACCTCTTCGCCCGACATTCCTACCCGTTACGCCCGCCCGCCCACCCCCCGCCCCCGCCGCCCGTCCGCCCGTCCGCCCGCCGCCCGTCCGCCCGTCCGCCCGTCCGCCCGTCCGCCCGTCCCCCCGCCCGTCCGCCCTCCGCCCGTCCGCCCGTCCGCCCGTCCGCCCGTTCGCCCGTTCGCCCGTTCGCCCGTTCGCCCGTTCGCCCGTCCCCCCGCCGCCCCGTCCACCCCGTTCGCCCGTTCGACCCTCCGCCCCTCCCGCCCCTCCCGCCCCTCCGCCCTCCCGTCCTTCCCGCCCCACCCCCCAACGCCCCTGTCCCCGCCCACTCCCTTATCCCTTCGCCGTATCCACCCCTCGCCGCGCCCCTCCCGCTCGCCCCGCCCACCTCGCCCTACGCTGCCCTCGCCCCGCGCCATGCCCGCCCCCCTCGCTACCCTTACCGCACCCAACCACTCTCCCTTCCCACCCCTTTGCCCAGTTCCCCTCTCGTGCCGCCCCCCCTCGCTCTCCCACCCTTCTCATCCCGCCCACCCCATTCCACCCCTCCCCCACGCTGCGCCTCTTCTGCTCCACCCGCTGCTCTCGCCCTACAACCAACCTGCCCAACCCGTGTGACGAGACAAACCATTCACTACTCAAGCCATCTCATGATTTCTTTGTAACTCATTATTTTTCCTTTGGCATTCGGTTTTTTCAACGCTGAGCTACTTATTATTTCTCCTTCTTGCCATCCTCCTCCTAACTACTTATTACCCAACAGCAGATGCTCTTTCATGTTATGCTTCTCTCCTTTCTTTTCATTCTCTTTTTAATATCATCGTCGTCCATCTTCACTTATCTTCTCTCTTCACATAACTTTCTTTTTCCTCTCCCTGGAAGTAGTTTTCGCTAATCATTCTCCACTTTCGTTTTTGTGGATAGTTTTCTCTCTGAGTTCCCTTCTTAATTTTCTTTCTAGATTTTTCATTTCCCTCAAAATAATTAATTTTAATTTTCATATTTTTGCGTTAACATTTCATTGCTTGAACTTTGTTTTAACTAACGTTTTTATTTTTATCTCCAAGTTTTTTCTTTATATTCATTTTTTATTTTCTTCATTTACGGTGTTCTTCAAATTCTTGGTTTGCTGTTTTTAGAGACCTTTCCTTCCCGTCTTCTTCCCTCGACATAATTTCAAGTCTCTAGTCTTTGATATTCTAATGATACTTCGTTTACCAGACGTTTTGTTCCAGATCTTTATTCCACAGAGCGTTTTTAAATGTAGCTTGTATTACCAGTAGTGAAAAGGTTTGGATGTTTTTAAAATTTTCTCACATCGCGGTATTTTTGTTAAAAAGAGAAGTACTTCTCGTTATAAGAAATATGATCAATTTATTTTTTTGTATTAAAAGATGGTTAATTTTTATCCTGTCAGACAGCATTTCTGAACCTCGAAGTGTTAAGTATGACACGTAATAATCGTAAACATATCAGTATATTTTCATGATTTTTACAGGAATGTACACATTTTTAGTGTTCGCTCGATACATCATTGAAATATGCGGAACTTCTCGTAGTTGAATTATGTAATGCATTTTCTCGAACATTCCCAAGGGAATGATGAATGTAAAGAATACATTTTATGATTTTTATGTCATCATAATACAGAGAGAAAATGTGCACATGCTGGTGCGGTTGAACGTCAGATGCGAAAGTATCACGTATAAAAGACCTCGTGATGCATTCACCTAACACACAAACAACACAAACCTATCGAAAATAAAAACTTTTGCAAAGAAACTGCATATGCATACATTGAATTGTTGACACTTAAAGTCACCTGTCATTATTGTTTGGTCAAATTGTGTGACGGACGTTGAATATTTATTATATGACATTCGTTAATTTCTGGGTTAATTTCAAAGTTAAAATTTCAGATATAACTTCGAAATGTATAGAAGAAATAAAGAGGGAGTCTACATATGTTTTTCTTATAGTTTTAGTAAACTCTTGTTGATCAATTACTTTTAACTATTATTACGTTTAGCTTATTTCCGTGTAGAATTAATTTATTTTTATTACTTCCATTCCAATTCTGTGTGGATCCTGTCTCGGGTTAGAAGCAACGTTAAGTTTTAGCCAATGTAACAACAGCTGGCGAGCTGGTACGATCCCAACGCCCATTGATTGATCGATTGATTGATTGGTGATGTGGATGCTTTATCTGGGGAGGAGGAGGTGTACTGGAACGTCGATCCTGTGCCAACCTAAACTTTGCCTTGCGGAGTTTCTCACTATAAGTATCGCCGCCAGGTATCACCTGATATTGATCGTAGAAACTATGGGAAACTTGAAAAACGAATACTGCCAGCTGGCCGCTAGAATTCTCTTCCTACCGGGAGAGGTGGCTCAGTGCATCAACTGATGTCACTGCTTTTATTCAAGCATATTGAAAAGTCAACATGAATTCATTCGTGGATGTAGGGGACGAGGAAGGAAGAAATTAGTGATAGAAGAAAGAAATGAGTATCAGAAGACGGGAGAGATTAATGAACGCGGTGGAACAAGTCGTGAAGGAAATAAGGAGGGATCATGAACGGTAGATAGAAACAATAGTTAAGGAGCAGGTAGATGGAAGATGAAGTAAAATTTCACAATATGTTCAAAGTAATTATTAATATCATAAAAACATTCGTAGATGCAGAGAATGGAGGAGGAAGAAAGTAATCGTAGATGAAAGAAAGTATGAGAAGAAGGGAGAGCTGGAGATGGTGGAATATGTCGTGAAAGAAATAAGAAGGAGTAGGAATGGTGGGTAGAAACAACAATAACTAAGGAACAAGTCGATGAAAGATGAAGTGAAATTTGACAATATGATGAACGTGTTTATTCAAATCATAGAAACACAGTTGGAGATTGCATTCGGATCTTCATTGGGTTCACGTTTTCCTTACAGGCATTCGCATTTAGTTTACTATTATCAACTTACTTCTCTTAGCTTAAATTTATTACGATTAGTGTGACAAGCCAATTCATCACGGATCTCATCTCCGCAAGACCTTGTTAAGCGCGCGTATCTCCCTACCGCCGGTAATTAACATGAGCGTTTTCGCCACTGCGGCGGCAGCAGAGCGAGCTCGGCGGATCGCATCTCCCATCGCTCGTGACCGAGCAACCGCTTAATTGCTCCTTGCGACACTTGACTGCAGCACATCGAAGCACCGACGCGTCAAAAAAAAAAAAAAAAACTGCACGGCGCGCGCTCTCCACCGCGGAGCGGGGCGTGAGACTGTAGAGTTGATCAGTACGAGGCCCTCGCCGCCAGGACAGCGGTCGTCGTGGCGCCGACCTGCCCCTTCTGGAGGGCCCTCCGACGCCCGGCGAGAACGCTCCATTCAGACGAGAGGTGGAGTACGCTGGGCGCTTGGGCAAGTCTTGGAGACGTCGAAGGCAGTGGGGTAATGCCTCGTAAGAAGTGGAGGAAATTAAAATGGAATGAATATTAACCGACCAATTCCACTTTAAATTTTTGACATTCAGAAGGAATTTATTACAGTATATTTTGATCACATGACGTTTCGGCTACACCTTATAGCCCTCTTTAGACCTTTTATAAAATGGAGTTGGAATATTAAACTATACTAGAATATTTATATTATATACAATATTAACAAGCTATTAACATTGTGAGTGTGCGTATTTCCGCTCGCTGTTCCTTAATTTCTGTTATCGTCTTCATTTCTGTTACCGAAGACGAAAACAGAAGTAAAGGAACAGCGAACGGAAGTACGCCAGCTAACGGGGTCCCCCATGCCTGGGCCTAGTTAAATTCTCACGCTTGGGGTAAGAGAAACATGTCGCAAACATGACATATTTCCTTCATCGCAACTAGCAAGGTGCGCCTGCCTGAGCTGTTCTTCGTCACACAGCTACAGAAACTGGGACGATTTTAAAGGAAAGCTACCACTCTGTTTTTGCTTCGGTCGGGAATCGAATCTGGGATCTCACCATGTGAAGGTAGTACGCGGTCCATCAGTCATCATAGAAGGTATCAGAAATAGATATTTACATAACTTAAGCAGAAAGTGGTTCTTTGGCGTTCGAATGAAATGCTGGAGAAAGAGGCGACGATAAGAACCGAATTTGGCATATTGAATTTGGCGCCAACTATAGTTTCGTACGAGTTGTAACTTTTTTTTGAAAACGGTGAATACTTACATGTACTGAATATATTCTCTATATGCCATGTAGCTTCCATGTTTATTCATGTCTTCTCAGTGTTTTGTTTACTTTGCATCTCTCAGCTGTTTTATTTGGGCATGACTTCTTTGTGGTACGCGTACGGCAAAGTGTATATCAGTAATACTTACCAATCAATAAACATAGATTTTAAGTACTAATTTCAATGTGTGATTAAAAATTAAAATTTTACCCTCAGTATGTCCTTTACGCTGTTTATTGTGTAAATCCAGTAGGGTAGCAACCTACAAAACGTCTTGACAAAAAAGAGAAATGTAAAAACACAATCGTGCTAAATTGTAATCAATTTAAAAAGTTAACTTACGCACTTAAGTAATTCTCATTTTCCTTTTATTTTATTTTAGCAACATACCTATTGCGAACGACATTCAAAATACGTTTCACACAATTTCCAAGCATACACCATAAGTAATAAAATTGATGCCAAGTTTGGGAGGACACAGCCCCACTGTGAGTCAACAGGGGGTCTGTCTCACTCTCTCTCGCCTCGAACTGCTGGCGAGGCTGATAGCAAATTCTTATTTAATTCGACGCGCCTGAGTCGGAGACTGAAGCCAATGCAGAGTCCAGTTGAGTCAAGATCGGTGGAAATGTCAAGGCGGCGAGCTTCACACTGAAGGGATTATATGGGTTTAACTCTGCAAGATTTTTCGACACGAGCGCGAAATAGTATCCGGAATGAGGATGCATCTTACATGGCACGCACGTCAGAATCGCTACTCGCCTGGCTTTTTTTTATTCGTTTATTCTGAGACGAAATTCGTGTCACTTCTAATTTGCGACCTAAGATTCGGTCATTATCATTCCCTTCTTCTTACGCAAGAGAATCTTCCCGCCGAATCCGCTTCGCAACGGCAGAATCCACACACTCCACGAATCCATTTGGACCTGTTGAGATGATGATAATCGAAAACAGCTCTCGGCTCTTAGATTTGGCTGGAGTCTTGGCCCTCTAGTAGATTCCAAGGCTGCCTTCCCACTCGGTAGCGTGGGGCTGTCGAAGAGTTTTGGTGATGAACACGCTGCATTTGCAAATCAAAGGAGCAGGGCTCCGAGGACACAATGCGGATGGGGTGGAGTGCGTGCGCGCCAGGCACAATGCCCCGAGGCTTGGGTTGCGTGAGGGGAGGGGGGAGGAGAAGGATGAGACTTCAAGGAGAGCTCGACTGCCGCCGTGAGGCTGCGCGGGGTCATTAAGGAGACCTGCCTGGGGTGGGGGAACTCTGGTCGTGGGGCGTGGAACTGTTCGTGCAGGTGGGTGGTTTAGTGGTCTTTGAGGGCTGGTGGGCATTTTCTAGATCACCCGGTCCCGTTCTTTTGTCTTGCAGTGATCTTACGGAAGTTTTGCTTTGTTGAACAATAGTGTTTGTGTATTATTATGTAATATTGAAGTAAGTGAACTTCGAGGGTTAGTAATGAACAATTAGTTCTATACAAAGAGTATTGATCAGGCAAGGACGTAAATTGTATTTACATTACATTGCATTATTTTATCTTCATTATTTTGCGTCAAATTATTTTACTGAGATCTTTTACATCACACTCCAATCATTCGGCATTTTTCTGTTTATTACATTAAAATTCACTTTATCAGTAAAATCAGCAGACCCTGGGCAGAAATGTCCGATGTATGTGTGAATTATTCGTCTTCTAAAATCTATGAATGGCTTAATTCAAGGTTTTACTTTAAACTGAATTATTCATTATTATTTAAATGATGCTTCAATCAGAAATAGATTACTATTTCGTATTAAAAATTCATATGCAGAATAATGCTAAAATAATGTGTAAATAATATCTTAATCCTATCATAAACGGTTACGTCTGTTCCTGATCGTTCATGATTTGTGAAAATTGTTGACGGTTTGAAATGGCGGCGTAATATTCGAAGTGTCTGAATGGCTAAGTGAAAACGAAAGTTTATTACAGTACAGTACATTTCACTTCAGAAGAAAAGGATGAAGAAACAATTTTTGTGTTCGGTTGATAATTTCTTCGATTATTTGGCATGTTTCACAGATTTTAAAACGTTAATATTTTTGGATTTTTTACCTGTTTATAAATATATTATTCACGGGATGTCGACAATCAATTTGTAAGTATCATATTTAACCTTTTCTGGTCTGAATTTTGAACATTGATATCTACTGCTTTTTTTTAGATCTAGTTAGAGCATTTTTTATAAGTGTATTAAACAATGTGGAATTTCGTATTTAATATTATTGTACGTCGTAAAATTGGGAAATACTGACCAACACATAATGTTTTGTATAATAGATTATAAACTGACACTACGAATCGATTTCATTTCTTGTAACATCAAAAAGCGATTAAATACTTTTTCGTTTAGAGTTGCATGGCATCGATGAAGGTTAGCAGAAACATTTGCTACAGCGATTCCAGTTTTGAAAATTGTTAGAATGTTGATACATGCTACTCCTTGTAAAAGCATTAAGAAGAAATGTGATACAGACCTCCAATGCCGCTTCTCATGGTCAACTACTGAATCAGCAGTGACTTCACATGTTTGGTATACGCATATTAAACAGTGCAATAATCTGTTTATAGTTACATATTGCAGGATTATGTTTATATTTTGCAAGTTCGCTTTTCTTTCCCTTTAACATTTTCCCTCGTTTATCGGGAAAATCTATAATATCTTTGATGAATCCAGAATAACAGAGCTCACACAATTAGCGAGTAATTTCACGGCGGGTAGACGAAGCAGATAAATCAGATTTGTGTTGGAATTAGTCTCAGTGAAGATGAAGATAGTTACGTGATACACAGCAAAAACTCTCAGGCCGCCTTCTGAAGCAATTATGTCCCAAAGAGTCTGAATGGAAATTATATTCTCTAATGAGGGTTCTATTGTGTAGGTTTTCGTACAAAAGTGATGTCTGTGAAATTATGAAGTCGTAATGCTTTTGTACGTGAATTCAGCAATTAGAAGACACGATGAGCACATGCTTGATATTGTACTGAGAGTGAACTGAGAAAATTGTTAGAACTGAAGATATAATTTTAACGTTGTTACCTGTGTAAGCAATATATCTTGGGCAAAAAGAAAATTTCTTAGAATCTTCACTTGTTTTCATTAGGATTCAAGGCTGAAGGAGCCTTTTTACAAAACCAGTTTGCAAAACAGGGCACAACGTTTTTACTAATCTATAAAATTACCTAAATAAATTTAGTATAAGCTCCATTACTCTTTGTAATATGTTTTGGCCACGAAATTATTTATCAATAATGATGTAGTAATCATTCTCATCATTGTTAGATATTTTATTTCGTAATTTTCAGCAGCTCGGCTGTCTTGAATTAAAGAAAATACTTTGTACATCACGCATTCCACCAAAAATATATTACTTTGCGTACTAGGAAAATTTGTAAACATAAAAAAGATCTTTAATGTAGAAACATGCTTAATGTACAAAATTTGGCTATTGTATAAACGTACATATACTGGGTCTTCCATATCCGAACCTTTGTAATCGGCTTAGCCATTCTTAAATCTCACTCTTTCTGCTGGAAATTCCATAGCGTGACCGCTCCACCTGGCAATTAATTGTACAGTTGTGTTTATAACGCCTTCATTTTGCACTCTATTGCCTTGTTACTACCTGTGCGTGTGAAGTATCCGCGTTCTCCAGTGGACGCCAGTTTGGTGCGGCGACAGCCAGTGGGCCGAAATAAAATATGAGCGTAACATATCTTCTGATACCTTTCGCGTGCTTCTCTTTAATGTTTGCTATATTTTTGTGTTCTTTAAATCTATATTCTCGTTATTGATGTCCGAATAGCATTATTCTGTTATTCCCATTTTCCCAGTTGAAAAGTGTACTTTACGCCTGAAGATGTAATTAATCTAACTCGTGTGAGTGAATGAATCTGCTTTATTGTTTTTTGATGTAATGATTCTTCCCTTCTGTGGTCATGTTCTGTAGTATGATAATATTATACTACATATCATTCTTATATTATAATAATGACAAAACCCAGATTCTATTCTTCGTGATTATGGTCCTTTTTTTTAAAATATTTATAAATTTTTAAATTTACTTTTAATAATTATATTCTTCATTGTTTAAAGAGCATGATACATTCTAATGGTACACCACGGTTATGAACATTTCAAATGGTACGAGTGAATATTAGACGTCGTACTTGAACCATATTTACGCACTTCCGAAATTGATACTCTGTTACCATCTGGATGAAGTTTGTCAATATTTCTACGAAGCTCATACGAACCACCATTAATTTTTCCAAAACGATTAAGACAATTTACATACGTGGTCGGTATGCGAAGATACAATATCCACAACGCTAGCAAGACTTTTCACGACCGTCACTACGAGAAACTCTGCACTACGTTGAAACACCCGTAGCTTTGTTGTTGTTGTTGCGGCGAGAATCTACGTCCCAGTGCGCGGGGGACGTTCTGCAATGGCAGCGCCCACGGCGGTGGTATCCTGGAGATTTAGGGCCCCGTGGAATCGAGGGAGGTCGATTGCATGCGCTGGTAACTGCGAGACCCTAAGCGCCACGGTCGGAGAGAACGACCCTGCAGCAGAGTGAGTTATAGCTCGTATAAGTGAATGGCGTCTCGAGATAGACTCCCAGGAGGCATATTCAGGTGGTTATCTCAAGTGGAGTCCATTACTGGAGATTCGGAAATGAGGGAATACTCATTAAAAAATGACTTAATCTGCCGTCCTGAGTAGTGACGGGGCTACGGCAGGAGCACATAATATTCTCGGCCCTAAGGGTCGCGAGTTCGTCGTGTAATTTGAGCGTGTGTGTGTGTGTGCGAGTGTTTGTGTTTTAGTACATATCAATGGGGATCCCTCGGAGTAGGCAAGGTAGGTTGTAACTACTATAACACACTTTAAGTGAAAAATAGTTTTAATAATTTTAATAATTTTTTCAGTCAAATCATACAACTAAAAAATTAATACTAGTGTTTTATTTCTGAGAAACAGAAACTAACCTTGATGATGCTGTATTGGTGCTTCATTCATTGTTGTCAATGTAGTTACTAAAATATTAACAATGATTAAATGTAACACATAATGCCTGCAATCCTTGTCACTTATTGATCTTATTCCGGAGACGGCATTTCATACAAATGCTTTCTTTTCTACTTCGGACAATACTGTGTCGCGAAACCTATGGTAGGTACGGTTGAGTGACGATCACTAGTTTTGTTGAAGGCGGTAAAGTAATCGATATTACTCAACGCTTCTCATCAAACAAATTCTCGCGATTGATAACACATTCCTCGTAATGAGAGGGTAGCTACCATACAAGGCCTTTGAATCCACATTAGGAATGCGACATTGCTAGCAAAAAAAAACAACACCGATTTAGAATCATTGATGTCCAAACATAGATGATCAAAATTGAAAAATGGGTGTGACCCAAAATCACCTAGTATGTTCGTAACTCTGGATTACTAACCTTTGAAATTTATGTGGGGGAAGGACTTAATTTGAAAGACATCTAGTTTAAAATTTTTAATTGGAATTTAACTGAGAAAACAAAGTGAAAAGTCATCAGGACAATTAACAAAACGTTGTTTACATGATTACATAATTCAAAAATATGATAGGCTTCTTTAGTGACGGAAACGCTGTTTCATCTATGTTTCACCCTTGGTCACTTTGGTCTGAGAAATATTCAATTTATGGATATCTGAAAATGATTGTAGAAATATGTTGTAATACTTTTTTCATTACAAAATATCAACCACGTGAAAATGTCGAACACAAAACATCGATGTTAAAACTAGTGGTGCTAAAAAAGCATATTTTATCGTCCGTATTTTCACGCAATATAATGTGAAAAGTTCTCAAATTTTCGGAAAACTGTACATAGTCTATTTTTCAAAATATATTTTTAAGGAAAATATTATATTAAGGGAAAAATCTATATATTTAATATTGTAATTGTAGGGAAGACTCCGAAAACATTTTCAAGTCTTGCATTTTTCACAAAATTTAAGAAATAACAACAAATATGAAACCTGCACCATTCTCTTAAACGTTTTTCACTCTATCCAACAACAAAATTTAATAAAAAACAATGGAGCCATTTGTTTGAAAATTTTGAAAATATTCCGTGTGCTTTATGTTAAGTACTCTCAAAATTAAAATATCGGTTTCAAATTCATGGTGCCGCGTTATCAGTCCGATCGATTGGAAAATAGCAGCTTTGGTGAAAATCGGCTGAATGGTTAAGACAGACGGCAGACAGACGGACCGACGGACAGACGTTTTGCCGTGATTTAATTTTTCGACATCAAGGACCCACAAAACATGCATTCTGGCTACACTACGTGTTGGAGGATATGTTTTCCGAATTCAGCAACTGAATTTATTCACTTCTTCTTTATCAGGACACTGTAATAAGAGCTTTTTTGTCGAAAATTCAGTTTTTTCACGGTGCATTACTTCTCTTTCTCTCCACTCCGTAGTGAGAAAAGTAAAAATTCGGCTTCAGAAATAGATGGTTGGTTGGTTGGTTTTTTCGTGTTTCCGGGAGCGTCAACGGCTTTGGTCATTAGTCCCGTAAGTGTAGTGCATGTTTTTTCTCGGGAGATGGCGGTGATCTTACCCTGCTGGATGGCAAGATCCGGCGCCGACCTACCGCCGGCTACTGGGGTTTCCCCCTAACCAGACTCTCCCACCAGCGGGGCATCGCCCCAGGCGGGACAAGCTCTAAGCTCCCGACCGGTCTCCCGGAATATGTGGTAGTGTAGTGTATGTTAGTGTAAGTGTGTGTGTGTAAGGGGAGAGGAGAGGACAAGGAAGAGGAAGGAAAAGATCGCGCGCGGTCCGTGGCCCGTTTGTTAGGGTACTACTCCGGCATTCGCCTGGTGTTGATCGGAGAAACCACGGAAAACTACCGATCAGAGCAGACGGCTGCTAGAATTCTCCTCCAGACAGAGACTGAATTCGACCTAGCTGAAAAGCTAGTATCGAAAATCCTGCCGCCGTCAGGACTCGAACCTAGGACCTCCCGGTCAGAGGCGCTGCTGTGACATCGGTTGATGCACTAAGCTACCGCTCCCGGTTAGAAATAGATGACAAAACAATTTTTCAAAACACTGATGTTTAGGAAATAATGACATAGATGACACGTCTGTTTATGCCCATCCATATTTCCCATTATAGAAGTATATTTGAAGTTGAGCGCAGTTTCCAGTCAAATGACCCATAGTCGCTCTAAATATTTAGGCTCCCATGGGAGCATTGAATTTGCTCCTCTGTCAGGATACTTGGAATTAGGGTTGATATTTATTGTAACGTGTACACTCAAAATAGCGTTCCTGTGAGTGGCGTCCATGGCGCGTACTATTATTGCCGTACCGTAGATACGCATCTGGAAGTACCCCATCCTGCACTTTGCAATGTACACTTTCTCACTGGCGCTTTGTAAGGTGTATGAAGTGCTTAAAGGATATTTTTAACATTTAGTGGTTCGATCGAATTGTGATAGGGGGACGTGTTTGATTTATTCATACTAAGAAATACACGTTTTCGTTATACAACTAAATATATGAAATTATAATTCAACTAATATATAAAATACTTACTTTATGCTGTTTCACAATTATATTCATTTAATTTGATGACCTTTTCATTGATTGATACTGAACGTGCAGATGAAATCACAAAAACGGAAATGTTTCACTATTGTTTCGAATTACATTCGTTAATATTCCATGTGGTCAGGCGAAGCGTATTTATAGTATTTATTTTTTTATTTATTTATTTATTTATTTATTTATTTATTTATTTATTATTTATTTATTTATTTGTTTGTATTTATTTGTTGCTATTTATTTTTATTTTTTATTTATTGTATTTATTTATTTATTTATTTATTTATTTTTTATTTATTTATTTATTTATTTATTTATTTATTTATTTATTTATTTATTTATTTATTTATTTATTTATTTATTTTTTTTCTTGTTATTTTTTATTTATTTATTTTTTTATTTATTTATTTTTATGTGTCCGGAACTATTGTATTAATTACATTCGTCGTCTTTTCACGAATACGGAAAAGGTAATCCCAAAAAGTTAGTATGTAAATATAAAAGTTTCTTCCAATTTTACTTAGAATACTATTGTCTAGCTTCGTTTCAAATGTTAAAAAATTGTGTTTTAAAAATTTCAAATCATTCACTTTTTTCTACCGAGACCATTTTCTAGTATGCCTTTTATGCTTAGCACATTCAGTGTTTCCAAATCTACACAAAATATTAATATTTTTGTACACTAAAAGAATATCCTAATCAAATAAAATGTTCAAATGTCGTAAGTCTTAATTATTTCGAATAAAAGAAAATGCTTTTGACACACTAATATTATTACGAAGAAGTACTGAAATAGTCAGTTAGATAGTATAAACTGATAGAAATTTAATATACAGCTCTACGACCATGGAGCTATGAATACATGCCGTTACCAACTTCTTTCGTGATTGGTAAATGATCGCAACCTCAATGCAAGTAATTACTAATGCATGTGTTACGTTTAGATTGTTATAGCGATGATTTCAATAGTATCACAGACGGAATTTCCTCTCACTCTAACAGAACAATAATTCTGTCAATTACATGTAACTTCTCCTTTAGTGGCACCAATACTTGTTTTGTTATGTTCATTCGCTATGTATAATATTTACTGAATTTAAAAAAAAGTCTTGTAAATTTACCACGAGAATAAAAAGTATCTTGGTATCTTACTTTAACACTATTCTTCACATTTTAATTGCAAAATTTACCGAAGATATAGCAAATGAAATAGCGTGCAGCTCTGGTGTATACTGGTAAAAAAATACCAGAAAAAAATAGAGAACAATAAATCAAGCAGTAAGTGAGCATTAAACTCTCAGAGTTTTGTTTATTTGAATCCCTTTCCTTCCTTGAAAGCTCAATGTTAATTACTCTTCGGATCTCAGTCTTTCACCGAGTTACGAGTATTATTAAACAAACAACCCAACGTTGTTTGTTTAGGGGTGTTACAATATTTGTACGTTCTGTTTTTCATCATTTTTACATGGACGGTATTCTCGGTCAAAAAATCACTAAAGAAAACTCTCATTCATTGAGCAGAACATACAGAATGAATGGTCGAGATAGTAGCCCGAAATGAACAATTTTTCCTGTATTTTCCTCAATATAAAGAAAATAATTTATTAAAATTTCGGAAGGTTCTGATCAAAACAAGTTATTGTTAATAATTAGTTTTTCTCTCTATAACACAAATATAAGGGAACAGTGTATACTAATCATTTTACAGAAGACCAGGAAAACGAGAAATGCATGAAAGAATATAAAAATACAGTGCAGGCAAAACAATGCCTCAACCTGCCTTACCTGGGCGGTTGCCAAAATGCTTCTGACAAAGAATTATGTAGTGTTAGTTCCACTTGGAAATTCGTGATTGCGTCAATGTTCATTGCGAATTCTGCAAAAAGAGACGATAATAATGCTGCAGATTGAGGTAGTAAGGTGTAATGTAATGATAGGTGGAGTGAAAGAAGTCTAAAGTTGCTGGAAATAAAACTTGAATACTTGTACGATAATGACATTTTAGATGTGGGCACTACGTTCTCAACTGCGTGACGTAGGCCGCAGACACGCTAGAACAGGAAAAGATAGTAAATAAAAAGAAAAACTATGCAGTAATGGCAGTAATAGCACAACGTCGATGGCCTGGCATACCTAACCACACTCAAGGACATAACTGCGTTCCTTCCCAAGGGCGATGTATTACGTCAGACCCGAAAATTGCTGGCAGTGCTCATTTGGAAAGTTTGCAAATCATCTGACATTATTTGTAAATGAGTCATATTGTGGATTGGCATTTACCTCTTTTGACTGATGGGAGTGATCAATAGTTATGACTACGAAATGGGAGGTCTGATTTAATAACGAATAGAAACATATTCCATGGTGGCGAAGGTAATCTCTATTTTCTTTTTATTTGTACGTAGTATCAATTAATGTAGACAAAATAGTTTTATAAAGTAATTTCTTCAATTATTATTAGGTTCTCCATATATATTGGGAGCTAATTCTTACTTGCGTTAGGTAACCCTGAATTAAATTGTGTGAAACTACCCCTTTCATTTCAGCAGTAATACAACAAAATCAGAAACCCATCTTGGAGAAAGTTGATAGATGCTGAAGTGTGAATACTCCAATCAACCATCTTCGACGATTGCAGTTCGATTACAATACACATTGGCTTGCCGGATTTTCTTCTTTAGTTATGGCCTATCGGGGCATTGCCCAAGCTGTAAGCTCTCGACAGCCTGGAATATATCGGAGAAAACTCGTAAAACTACCCATGAGAGCAGCAGGTGGCTAGAAATACCTTCAGTGACAGTGGTGGCATTATATCATACTCTGCAGAAAGTGTCAAAATTCCGTTCCGTCGGGACTCGAATCATAGGATTTGCGGTCAGTGACACTGATGAAGCAACGCCAATGCCTCCGTAGTTCCATCGCAGCCTGTACCATTTCAATTTTAAAAAATGGTTAGCTCATCCCACATTCATCCTTCGTGCTGTGTGGTTCGCAGTGTGTTGCTATTGTTTGTTTTTGTATCACGAGTGAAGTTTGTGAACTGAGCATTTGCTACGAAGAACTCCAATAGATACGTGAGTTCAATTACGAACTGTATATACTAACAACCAGCCGTATTGCATTGCGGCTAACCTGCAGCCACAATGAATTCTACAAATGTAAACCTAAACATAACCCAATTTACAGAAGAACAATCTATGCTACCACAAGAAAAGAAGTCTTACGCAAGTGCAACTATTTGCGATGTATTCCCATCAAGAGAACAAGCAGTGATAATTGAAGTCTTTGAAGGTATTCCCATATTAGATTACATTAATAAACAAGAGAACAAGCAGTGATAATTCACGGCCGGATAATAACATGTTTCGCAGGCTGGTCAATGGCGTTGAACTGCCAACGTTCGCCACGACTGCGGCGCATCTTCAGTGGCGAGGTTCGGCGAAGTGTCTGAGGCTGACTGGCGACTGTGTCGCAGTCGATCAACGCCAGTCAGCCGCCGTCCCGACCTTCGCCGAGACCCTGAATGCCGCATGTCACTGATTCAACGCAATGACACAAACCAGAAACATGATATAAACAGAATATGTGTTTTCCACAGTAACAAAATAGTAGTAGAAAATCTTACAAAGAAATATCAATAATCACACTCTGAATATCAGAAAATTAGTAACAAATTTAAGAGTAATCATATGTAATCAAATGTATGCCCTATAATTCAACATAATATAATCGAAATAGACTTTTCAACCAAATATCCAAGTCACTTCCAACATATCATTCACTCGGGCAGGAATCTCTGAACCCGAGTTTGCACACATAATGAGTTTTAGGAGACAAACATTGTTTCCACCTAAAGATATAAAAAAAATTTCAGAATCTACCGATATTCTTTTTGATGGAATGACTTGTTTCATATGTAAACAAACTCAACATCTCACCTATGAGTGTCCTAGTAAACCCACACAGAATGCAGAAATGGAAAATAAGGAAACACAAGATCAACTAATAATGGAGAGAACTGAAAAACACATAGAATAGAAGATGAACATACACAAATTGAAAAGCTTATAGTAGATAATACAAAGTTCCCAACAATATAAAAAACTAAATTAACAAAAATAAAAAAAAAAAATAATAAAGAAAAGTCTCGTAATAAATCATTAGAAGACCTTCTTCCGCCTATAAAAGGAAAATTTGAAAGAAATACACACACATATTCTCTTACTTATAATTAACTGAAAAACTTCGTAGATAAGGCAACTGGTTCCAGCAACCCAACTTGAACAGCAAAAGATTTCACCAATAATATACTATCTATTATTGCTATGATGACAGATACATACTCAGTTTACAGAAAAATTAATAAAAAGCCGATTCAAGAGAACTATGAACAAGTTAATAGAATTACTTTAACAAAATGACGAAACTGCTTCTGAGCTCTGTGAATAAACTTCAAATCATTCAGTGGAACTGTCATAGGTTGTATGCCAGATTACCTTATTAAAAATTTCTAGTAAATGATAATAAACCACAAATTTTATGTTTGCAGGCAACAAATTTCAAAGGAAACCATTCTGAAAATCGTCCAGGATACAAATCATCTGTTCACAATAAAAACAATACTCAAAATACTTGTGGAGGAGTAGCTATCTTGGTCAAGAATGAAAGTTTTTTACTAGATATACCTCTCCAAACCATCCTAGAAGCCATAGCAGTGAAAGTTATAGTGAAGTCACACATAAGTATTTGCAATGTCTATATTCCTCATAGAAAAAAAATTGACATCTATGATCTTTATAATATTACTACGCAATTATCTATACCATTTATAATTATAGGTCACTTCAACACCCACAATAACTTGTGGAGTTCCACCAAAACACAGAAGAGATAAAGTAATTGAGGAATGGTTAGACAACCACAGTGATTTGATCCTATTAAATACTGAACTGACTACCCATTTTAATATAAGCAGTGGTACAGAGAGTACAATTGATCTGAACATTGCATCTAATGACATAGCTACAAGTACTGTATGGTCTACTAATCCCAACCTATATGATAGTGACCATTACCCTCTAAATATCTATTTTCCAGATCCAAATCCAACCCCTGACATTAATACTATCCTAAACGGATTATAGACCAAGGTAAATGGAAGATATTTCAAAATGATATAAAAATAAATATTGAAGAATTTAAAAAAACTGACAAGTTAAGCCCACAAAATATCAGTAGTTTAACTAATGACTTTATCAAGATGATCATTCAGAAACTGAAAAGTCTATCCCGCAAACTACAGGAAAATTTAAAAAACATGAAGTCCTATGGTGGAAAGTACGGCAGCCATAAAAAACAAAAAGAGAGCCTTTAGTAAATTTAAGAAAAGAAAACTACGGAAAATGGTACTGCCTACAGAAAGGTCAGTGCCAAAGCAAGATTAACACTGAAGTTTGCAACCAATTGGAACCTCTTCTATCACTAACCAGACTTCAACAACAGAACTCTGGCACAACATAAAGGCCATTAGTCGATAAAATCAACTAATCTTCCCAAATTTCTTATTGATAAGGTTGGTGTAAACTATTTTGACTCTCAAGCTAGTAGTAACCGTTTTGCTAATAGATTTGCAAATAATTGTAGCAACAACAACTATGACTCCAATTTCATATCTTCAATTTCAAAAAAATATTGGCATAGACCCAGAACATATCAAGACACTAGTAAAACACAATGAAGAGCACAAGTCACCATTCATTATGAGTGAATTTTTACTTGTTCTAAATAATTGCAAACATTCAGCAGCTGGCCACATAATATACCAAATAGCTTTCTAAAAAACTTCCCGGAAGCCGGCCTTGAATACCTATTTCAATTATATTAGGACCACTCGATCCTTCCCTAACCAGCGGAGAGAAGCAACAGTTGTACCAATACCAAAATCAAATAAGGATCATACACAACCAACCAATTTTCACCCAATATCCTTAACATGTAATATATGTAAACTACTAAAGAAAATGATCTGCTGCCGCCTGCAATGGAGCCTAGAAAAACAAAACCTGATCTCACCACATCAAAGTGCCTTTAGATCATTCAGATCAACCAACGATCACCTGGTAAACATAGACACGGAAATGTGTGATGCATTAGTTATGAACCAACATGTAATTGCAGTCTCACCGGACATTGAGAAAGCTTATTAAATGGCGTTTAAAGACAGGTTAATGTCAATTCTTGCAGATATGAAAGTAAAAGGAAATATCTTAGCTTTCTTAATTAACTTTCTAAAAATGAGGTATCTCAAAGACAGAATTCAAGATAAATCATCATAGGCAACTGAGACGACTAATGGTCTACCACAAGGGTCAGTCATAAATGCTGTACTCTTCCTTATTGCAATAAATAAAGTGCGACTTATGGTGGAAGAATTCGTGAAAATATTCCTTTTTGCAGATGACATCGCTTTACTCTGTAGTGGCAAAAGTTCGAAAACAAAGTCGGAATTATAGTATTACAAAAGTTGTTCTATTAGGGATGACGAAGTCATACTGAGATTTGGAGAGCATATACTTAAAAGGACATACACCTGTAAAATCCTTGGAAGGATCTTCAATTCCAAATACTCATGGAAACATCACGTATCAGCTCTAAAGGTGGATTGTATGAGGATATTAAATGTTCTTAAAATGTTGTCCTCTATTAAATTGGGTTCACAGTGTGAACGCTTAATCAAATCAAATAGAGCATTAATTCATTCCCAACTGGATAATGGAGCAGTAATTTATAATTCAGCCTCAGAAAACATATTGAAAACACTGAACCCCAATAATCAACAGTGCTTGTCGATTAAGTCATGGTGCTTTTAGAACTAGCCCATGCAACAGCCTACTAGTGAAAGCAAGACAAATACCACTAGCACTAAGACGCTAGCTTCAATGTCCCAATTATGCATATTCAACGTTTAGTGTCCCACCCAATCCCAGAAACTCAACCATTTTCCATCATTCAAAAACAACAATACATAAAACACATCCACAATCCCCACTAAAGAGAAAACCCTGAGAGAAAACCTCCTTAAATACATACAGGACTTCAATATTTTTAAACCACTCAACTTAACTAGACGTTTAAATTCCATCCCACTCTGGCAAGGCCATAAGATTACAATAAACACTGAACTAGTAAATATTCTATACTCTTACTCTGAGTTTAAAACAAATGTCCAAGATGCAATAAAAGAAACGCCCCAAGAATATGACAAATTCTACCAAGTTTACAGAGACGTATCCTAACGAGAAGGAACAGCTGGTTGTGCAATAATTGTAACAAACGATAATGAAGTCAATCCATATCGTCTCCGGACTACTTTTCCACTTTCACGTGTGAAGCATTAGCAATGCTTAATGCCATTGAAATCAGTATGAAATCTACGAACAACACAGCCTATTGTCATCTTTTCTGAATCAGTGCCAACCCTTAAAGCCATTGAAAAAGATGTACCAGCAATCCAAGAATCCAAACTATCCAAGAAGTTATATTTCATAAAATAAAAGGAGTCAAAATAGAACTTGTTTGTATTCCTTCTCATAATAAAATTGTTGGAAATGAGAAGGCAGACTCAGCTGCAAAAGTAGCAACATTATTATCAATTGATGAGTCGCAAATTCATGGCACCCTTCTGGGTGCCATGACATAAAAAGTCATAAAGACATAAAATGGCTTTTCAAGGACTCATATTTAAAGTATTGAAACTCACAAGGGCAAATGCAGTCTACAAAGCTACACCAAGTAAGAATATCTATTCTGGATTCAGATCTACTGAAATCAAACTTCAAAAGAAGAGAAGCAAGCCATTGCAAGATTAAGAATCGGTCACTTTAACCTAAATTGCTGTTATCTCTTCAAAAAATCCTACCCTGAACCCTGTACAAAATGTGGCGCTACCATGTCTACTCCTCATATTATTTTTGATTGTCAAGGACTCGATAGTGTTAGGAAATCACTAGAAAATGGAAGGCAGCTTGTTTTTATTGTTCAAATCAGGAGGTTGGAAAAAAAATTTGAAATAAGTAAATTGTTTAATGAAAGGTAATAACTATGCAATTTTGGCTATGACATATTGATATAATGATACAATTGTTTTTAAAGTTGAAATTATTGTAATGTGTTAATGTAAACACAATGACCTCGCCGATGACCTGAGGTGTTGTACAGTGACCATAAATAAAGAAATAAAATAATTACAACGTTTAGGCTAGAAAATTTTGTTGAGTATATATTTTAAATAATGATTTAAAATTTTATCAAATAATACAATTTCCAGGTTGAGGTTAAAACGAGAAAAAATGTTTGTGTTTAGTTATTGTTTAATAAAATCCCTTGGTAAATACGTAAAATAATAAATATTTTAAATAAGTAATGACTATATATTTGTGACTATCTATTTAAGGTAAAAAAATAATATGAAAATAATATTATGAAATATGAGACTATTGTATGCTTATAATGATAAAAAATACGATAACGATTTTTTTGTTCTAATTTCTTTTTCAATTTTTTACTATTTTCCCCCATTAGTCGTATCTTTGGGCCCCATGACTTGCGGGGCCCCGGAGATTGCCCGGTCTGCCCATACCTATACTTGGGTTTTTCTAACGTGGCATCTGTGGGTAGTATCTCCAAAATGGAATTCGACACTTTTTGCGTCATTCTCAGTCCTGCCGCTAGAGTCGCTTGATCTGCACAGTTTGATGCGGTCGCAATCATGCGACAACTTGCGACAGGACAACGAAAGACGCAAAAAAAATCGAGCCGAATTTCATCTTACTGGGAGCGGTAGCTCTGTGCATCAACTGATGTCACTGCAGCTCTTCTGACCGGGAGGTCCTAGGTTCGAGTCCTGACGGCGGCAGGGTTTTCGACACTAGCTTTTCAGCTAGGTCTAATTCAGTCTCTGTCTGAGGAGAATTCTAGCGGCCGGCTGCTCTGATCGGTAGTTTTCCGTGGTTTCTCCGATCAACACAGGCGGATGCCCGAGCAGTACCCTACCAAACGTGCCACGGACTACGCGCGATCTGTCCTTCCTTTTCCTTGTCCTATCCTCTCCTGTATCACATATTCCGGGAGACCGGTCGGGAGGTTAGAGCTTGTCCCGGCCTGGGCGGTGCCCTGCTGGTGGAAGAGTCCTGGTTAGGGGGAAACCTCACTTGCCGACGGTAGGTCGGCGGCGGATTTTGCCATCCAGCGGGGGAAGATCACCGCCATCGCCCGAGAAAATAACATGCACTACACTAACGGGACTAATGACCAAAGCAGTTCATGCGCCAGGAAACAAGAAAAAATCAATCAATCAATCAATTTCATCTTGGAGATCCTACCCACAGATGCCACAAAAAACAAACAAGTATAGCGACGGCGCTGCTGGCTGGCACTGTTTCGCGGCGCGGCGGCGCTCGTCCCGCCCATTTGCGGAGCGGCGAGGTCGGTCGCCAGCGGGTCGGTGGTGGGGAAGGGAGAAGGGCGAGCGTCGCGGCGGGGAGCATCCCAGGAGCGCCCGGGCGACCCTCACCTCTGCCCGGCGCCGCTCACTTAATTGGATCTCACTCAGGCGCTCGCCCCGGCAAGAATCCAGCGGCGCCGGCCCCGCACTCGTGCACATCCTCAGGACCGGTGGCGCCGTAACTACTTGCGGCGGCCGCTAAGAAAACTACGGTAAAACCTCAGAATAACAGACCTCACGTGTCCGGCACGTGGTGGGATGGGAGATGAGAAAATCGCCCCGGCAAGAATCCAGCGGTCGCTTGCCCCGCATGAGAAAGATAGTAAACAGAGGTCATATAAAATAATTCCCCAAAAACAGAAAGTACAACATTTTAAAATATAGTAATACTTTATTGGTTTTTACAGCACATACCAGTGATATACAATCATTCCTTTCCCTTTCCCTCTCGCGATCTTTTCTTCCTATTCCTTGTTGTATCTTCACCCCTTATAATACACTACCTACTCTCTCTCTCTCTCTCTCTCTCTCTGGCCTCGCCCTCACTCACTCACTCACACACTCACACACACACAATACATAGAGCATTCAACACTATACTACTATCTATAGAAATATTAAAACAATGTGCAAGGGTAGGCATCGAGAACAAGTCGAGACATTGAGGAGGAAAAAATACGGAAAGGGGATGAGAAATCTTTAGGTTGGATCAGGGTTTTGGCTGAAGTCTCAACCACTCTCAACTACTCTGCCATTTCCGTGTCCTAGCTGATTCGTCCTTCCACCCGTCATTATTTCCGTTCCTCCCCCGTTCTCTCCACCTCTTTACCCATTTTGTTTTCCTTTGTCTTGTGTGCGTTAACAACCACAAAATACCAACATCCCTCTTGCCTCTTTTCTCACTCTTCTCTTGTCCTTCTTGATGGTGACAACATTTTCGACACTGGCTATGTCGAATTCTACCGCAGTCTAGAGAAGAATTCTAGAGGCCGGTTGCCCCGATCGGTTGTTTTCCGTGGTTTCTACAATCAACAACTGGCAAATGTGGCGGCACAGTACCCTAACAAATGGGTCGCACCCCCCCCCACACACACACACAGACACTTACATGCCGTCCCCACTCTGTTTGATTTATTGTCCTTATCGCTTTCTCAGTATCTGGAGTCCACGCGTCTCTAGTGTCACCATTGACCTGAACCCGCACTTGTTGCTCCCATCCCCCTGCACTATCCCTAATACTGTTTTTCCTACTTACAGAAATACCTCTTGAATTTGTCGGTACTCTCAATTTTGTCCGTTGTCTTGCTCTCCGTTCTGCTCTTCTTAATTAGTGTTTTCACAGCAGCCCTCGCCGTACTTTCCTTTTCGTTAAACGGTATGATACAGTTTTGGTGAGATATTTTCTGTGATAAAACTCTTTTTATCAGATTTAAAAATATGAAAACAGTTTTCAAATTATTACGCAAAATCATGCATTTCACTTTAAGCGTATCATTATTAGACAAGTCCCAACTTCTAAAATGCTGTGCTGTAAAATTTCCTCAAAATTGGATAGAACCTTCTCATTCTGAGTTCCTTAAACTAACACGAATACCACTAATACTCTCTCGGAGTATATTAACTAATGAGTGCACCTTGCTACTTTCATTTCTCCTACTCTCCCTTCCGCCTCGAGAATCCTCAACACAATTATCAGCAGCTTCATAGTTCGTTAATTCGCTTAATCATCATCCGTACAGTGCACGCCAGTCTCTTCTTTGCTGCGATCTCCACGGATTCACCATTGCCGCATCCACCTCCGAAGGCGACATACCTCCTCTCGCGGTTGTTGCAAAACCTTCTCTCGTAAAAGGAAGAAAAAGAACGAGGTGCAGCGCGCGAAATTGCCGGGTGAGAGGACTAATTGCGGCGGGGGATTAGGAGAGGCCACGTGTCGTCCGCTCGAAAATCCGTTTGCTTTGGTCGGAGCTCATTTGCTTGTTTGGATGACTTCCTTTGTTCGTTAATGACGGACTTTAGTTTTTGTGATCAGCTGATTAAGGTTATTTTACGAGCTATGAGGAAGTCATTCAAGGAGACAAATGTCACTTTGTAATTTCAATTTGCTCTCCCAATTACCCAATAAAATGTGGGGTTAGAAGAACAAAAGGTATTGTTTCAATTTTAATTCTGTTACATACATTTACATTAAAAGGTAATCGTAAAAAAAGTAGAGAAGTTTTTAAAATTAATTTATCATTATTACAATATTTTTGATAAATGATTCCGTAAAAATTGTTCTTCTCTCTCTCAAAAACTTTATTTTGTTTTAACTTATTTATTTTCTTAGTTATTTTGTTCATTTGACAGAGATACTCAAGATTAGACCGTCATTTCAAAGAAACTAACAACACAAAAATTAGCCGTGTCTGATCTGCAATATCGGCAGACGTTTCGGAAGAAAGGAAACTTCGAAAGGGTTCTACATTTGTTTAGCTCATGAGACTCCTGTATTAGTTGTATCTGTTAATTGTATTGATAATAAGTACGTATATACTGCTCTGCGTACTCCACTACTTCCTTAGGAAGCCTGATGTCGGATGTCGTTGAGCAACGATATGCTGTTTTCCATGAACGTTTTCCGTATGCATGCGTACTCCGTTATTGAAGGTTTCGCCGAAAGTCTCGCAACGTTGCCTGCGGTTATAACACACCTAGAGAGCATGAGTTGCGCGACCGCTCATGGTGGCAGCCGTGACCGCCAACGCCCGCCACTGCATGTTCCATTAAGGCGCGGCAGTAAAACATGGCGAGTGGCGTTTAGGGGGCGCGTGCTGCTAAACCGCGCCGCTGCACGAGAGGCGGCGGGGCGTGCAGGTTGGACCTGTTTGCTCCCGGCGGGGATCCGTCCGGTTTCTCGGTATCCGGGATCCACGCGTTTGACGGTTATCAGTCGCGAATTTAGAGAGTTTTGCAAGACGGGAAATCCATTGTCGTAGTACGTAAACATGATCGTCAAAAAATAGTGTATCTTCAGAAAAAAGAGTTTTTGCATGTCGTACAATCGAAAAGTACGTTAAAACTAGGAACTAATTGAAACTGAATACCTCTAACAGAATCTAAAAGCTTTTATGGAACATCTGTGTATCTTTGAGTCTATTTTTACTTTTATTAGCATTACAAGATAGTAATGATGTAAGAATAATACATGAAATCTCATTTTAATATAACATTTTTAATGTTTATACTAAGAGTGGCAAATATTTGGCAATTATAACGCCCATGATAAATAATTAATTTTTCGTGACAATCAATGTCATCTCATTATATAGATAACCTCAAATCCTAACAATTCGTTAGTTTATTCGTGGCATATTTAAATTAACTTGAGAAAAATTAACAGTTAAGTTCCTGCCATATTATATTGGTAGTAAGGATATTGTATTTTTCATTACTTCCATGCTCAGTTTGTGTTAGTGTTGAATTTGTGTGTAGTGGTGGCGGCGAAAACTACGTAAAGTGTGTTTTGTCATAGACGACAAAACAGGAAGAACGACGAGGCCCGTCAATTGAAATGCCGTCATTTGATGCCGGCGCATTCGCGTAGTACAATTCTCCCCAGAATAGTCGCATTACTTCTGTCAAATCCACGACTTGCAAAACTTCTCAGAAGAGAACTAAATATTTGGACAATTTCGGATTGATTTGAATAATGATTGATTATTTCGGTTACGAGCGCAAGAACTCAGGACTTTGTCCGTAAGTGTGTATGTTTACCACGCAAGGTGGTGATGTTCTTTCCCTGCTTGATGGTGATTTATGGCGCCGACGTATGGGAGCAGGAACTCTAGAAAAAACCGAAAATATTTGCATTTTAGATTTTGACTGGAAATTTCATGTACTTATTCATATGCCTATTATCGTTCTGCGCAACTGAATTCTCATACTCGAAGCATCAATGCTTACGGCAGGCCGTGCAACAGCAAGGCTCTATGAATGATGTTAATTAATAATAGCCCTTTAATATTAACCAGCCATTAATATTTTCTCTTCGTATGTTGTATTACGGTAGCAACTTTTTTAATATTCTTAGTCAGTGGTGAGGCGTTCGGTTATTAATAGATGTGCCGATGATCCAACAAAATTGAGGCGCTCAGGATAATAACGGCAGACACAAATCGACCTCGTATTTTCAGTTAGAAGTAAGACGGTGAACTCCTGCCATATACCTATCATATACTGAAATATTCAAAGAGATGGGATATGGCAAAACCTTCAAATTTCCATCTTCAAAAATTTGTCCGGAATGCAAGTGAACGTGAACGAAAACAGAAAAGGTCATGTTTCTGAAAATGAACTTCGGTTGCGATCTGCCGTTATTTTTCTGAACGTCTCAATGAAAATATGAACTAAAGAGCGCCTTATGAAAATAAGGACTAAATACATAAATACATTTCAGAGAAGGCTTGAATATAGAAAAATATCTGCAGATATTTTAATGGTGTTAATAAAAAAACACCTGAAAAATAGCCATGAAACAACGAGAAGCGCGTAAAGGATTCGCCAAATAAGCACATCGAAATTTGACCTAAAGGAGTTGGATATGTGCTAGCGCTTGGAAAACCATTTGGTATGGTTTTGTTCAGCAATACTTCTTCCTGTTGAAGGTATTTCAAAATAATTAAAGATCATTCATTACATTTTATTTTCCTTTGACCAAAGAAGAACTAGGTGAAATAAGTTTATAAAAAATACCTTTCTTACCTTCTTTCAACGATCTCAATGCTTCGTTATTTCTCTCTGATGCTGTTTTCTTTTTTTTTCTACATATCTATCTTTTTATTTGTTATTTGACCTTTATCTTCTTGCTTCTTTTTTTTGAAAACTCTTTACATAAGTGTATTATTAAATTAAACTAATTTGGTTTTAGATTGTAATCTGCCATGCCACGAAGCAAAATGAAATAAATAAAAGGCCTCGACCACCAGAAGAAATAATTATTAGCAGTTTGACTGTTCTTAAAGATTATTTCAATTCATTTTCCAGCAAACATCAGTTACAGAGAAGGGTAATCAAAAAACTTTGTTGTGTAGTATTTAAAAAAATGTGCATATAATGATTCACTCATTAAAAATTGATGAAGGCTCTAAGTTGACATGGAGATCATAAAAGTCAAGCTCCCTGAGCCACCTATGTTCGGTTGTTCTCAATGACAAAATGTTTTTCTGTTACTTTTACAAATTAGTCTAGAATGAACCTGCTGGTGAAATAGTCCGTCCGAACAGAAATGTTAAAGAAAACTTTGGTTATGGGTTTCTGAAATTGACATAGAGGACAGAACATAAGCTCCAGAACCAATCTGTGTTTGGTAGTTATTGTGGGTGATAACATACATTTTTTCCTTTACGCGCTATTTGTTATAATCTAGGTTAAAGACTTTTGTTCAATAAATATTATTCTGATATTCTCTCCATGAAGAAAGCACACATTTATTCAATTATAGATTTTTTTCACTTTCTCTACATTGTCCCCGGGTAAATTATGTGTCCCCAGGTATACAATACGATATACCTATGACACATATGTACCTGTGTGAATAAACAAGAGCGAAAAGAACTCATAGAATGTTCTTAAACATTATTATTCTTGCACATAAATACGCTGAGATGTATAGCATTCCAAGAAAAGTAACATCAACAGTCATATCGAAAAGAAGAAGCAAAAATATAAAACATTAAAAGTGTCCCTAGGGACGACCGTTTCCCCTACATAGTAAGTTTCATTGATACTAGATTCCCAGAAAAAAGAATCGCAAGTACCCGCCATATTGTGAATATCATACACCATTTCACCACCGAACAAGCAGATGTGCCTGGTTTGTTTGGACTGATTGGTGATTTCAAATAACCGTTAAGATCATTATTCCCGTACTAGTAGTGCATGCTATCTAACGTTAGGATGTGATTTTCCCGTTGGGAATGGCGGGACCTGCCCTGACCACCGTCGGTTTAAGGGGCTTTTCCTTCACCTGTGTTGGCCCCAGGAAACTGGGTCGTGACCTGTTTCCAGCACTGCTCCGGTATTCGCCTGGCATTGATCGGAGAACCCACGAAAATGTACCGATCAGAGCAGCGCCAAGCAGTAGAACGTCTTCCGAACAGCAACTGAATTCACTATCGCTATCTGGCTAGTGTTAAATATCCTGTCACCGTCGTGTCTCGCACTGCAGTGACATCAGTTGCTGCCCTGAGCCTCCTCTCCCGGCAATCTGCCTGGAGCTGAGCGAGCTTCCCCCTCCATCGCTCCCCTGCGCCGCGCGGCCGTTCCGCGCCCTCGCGCATTCCGGCGCGCGCCGCCCGCGCCAAAAAGCGAAACCGCGAAAACGCGCGGATTACGCCAGCCCCCGCCGCCGTCCCTAACGCCCGGCGCCAGTATAAAGAGCGGGGCGGCACCCAACCCGGTACTCGAGCTTCCGACGCCCTCGCCACACGCCGACATGCAGTCCTCCCAGGTGAGTGCGCGCCGCAAGGGGCGGCATAGGGTGCGCAGCGCTTTCAGCTTAAAGATGTTCACACGGCAGCCGCCAAGTCCCCTTGTGTCATGACAAGAAGTTAGTTTGGAAGACAAAATCAAGCGTAATACATTTTACGTAAGAGACATTTATATATACAGATATTTGAGAATATAACTTTCCAAATTCTGGACAACATGATTTGAGAAAAATGAATTTAATATTCGTCTCCAGCAACTTGAGGGTATGGAAAATCCGACGTTTATAGATGGTAAATTTTAATGAAATGTCAGTTTTTCTTTTCACTTTAGAACAATGCCATTTAGTGTAGAAATTAATTGTATGTCATGATAAAAGGAAATGACTCATTTTACATGTAATGTTTTGTGAATTTCCACTTTCCGAAATTTGAAATGCGTTTTTCGCTGATTTCAGCTATTTTAATGTCATTTTAATGGTTCTTGCTTTAAATAACATTTACGAGATGCAACTAATGTTCTACACAGAATTCCTGAGTAGCCTATTTCAATTTCTACGCTCAGAAATTGTAATGACAGCCGTTACGATACTTTTTCATGTAACTTCATTGGCCAATGCCTGAAATAGACGAGTCGAGCAACTGTAATATGTTTAAAATTTATTTTTATTATGAATTTCCAAATTAGAAATCAAACTTTTTAATATGAAACTATCAGTCGGTGGCGCAACGCTAAGGTAGTACAATTGATATTTACTTATTCTCAGACTTACATTTCAACTCTTTATATTTTTCAAAATCTACGAAAATAAGTTTTCGTAATTGATTAACACGGCTAAATAATGTGATGTTTCAAACCATTTAAGACAATTTACTTATCAGAATAAAATGGTTTCTCGACGAAATTGACATAACCAAGAAAGCTGTGAAGATGTAAGTTATTTTGTTGAATGTTGGAGCCTCATAAATAATTTACCGAGCAGTCAGTGGCTAGCTACATTCTTCATTTCTTACATGTATTGTATACGTTTTGTCCTTCTCATACTGATTTTAAACTCACCAGATTAAGAAATATCCAAGCAAAGAATATAGCTCTCACATATTTGCATCCAAATGTAACAAATTTAACTTCATTTGCTTGCCAATGAGCGTTTTAATTTCATAAACACCAATAAAGATATATCGATGGTGCTCAAGAGCAGTCTAAATTTAAAATTCTGTATTTTTGTGTAATGTAAAAATTCTTAGAAAATAGAATATGAGGAATGTGATAAAAATATAGTTGAGAAGACATTCAGTAAATAGAGTCAATAGCTCGGTTTCTCTCAGAACAAAATTGCACTGCTGGAAAATGACAATTTTTGAGCTGTGTCTTTTCTTGTGCGCCGAAAAAATGTTTTCGAAAGTGTCCTCAGTCACTGAAGGTCATAATATCAGTGCTCGTACAAAATGCAAGTGTTGCTGATACAAAGTGTACTTTGCAGCTCATCGCCGCCTGCGTGCTTGCCGCGACTTTCGCCGCAGCTCAAGCCGGCCACGCCACCAGCTACGTAGGCGGAGGCCTGCTCAGCTACGGAGGAGGCTACGCAGGGGGCGAGGACGGCGGCCACGGCGGCAAGGACTACTATGTACGAACTCAAGATATTTGAACCTAAAATATTTCGGCCCGCCGCCGTAATGAAAATTATATTTCTTCAATTTCCACGTAGAACTGGGAAATATGATCGTTCAAACAAACACATTTCGTAAAAAATAAAGTAGTTATCCCCGATCAAATAGTCAGCAAGCTTTTTCAATGAAAGAATTTGTATTATTAGCTCCTTAAAATGAGAAGAATCGAATCTCTTCGGCTACATTACATAGATAACAACAGCATTCTTCATTAATAATAACTGCTATAACGACTAGTTATTTTTCTTCTTTACACAACTTGTGTTCGAAGAGCACTAATGTTCCCCTCTTATGGGAATATAAATTGCGGAATGACGGTGGTACAGTGTTCATGTCTTGCATACCTGCATAATAAACAAAAACAATTTCCAACTCACCTAGTGATTCTTGCTACTAAAATGTCTGTGCTTCACAGGCCTACCCCAAGTACAAGTTCGACTATGGCGTGCATGACGGGCACACCGGCGACGTGAAGAACCAATGGGAGACGCGCGACGGCGACGTGGTGAAGGGCGAGTACAGCCTGCACGAGCCCGACGGCACCATCCGCATCGTGTCCTACACCGCGGACAAGCACAACGGCTTCAACGCCGAAGTCAAGAGATCCGGGCATGCCGTGCACCCCGCCGCCCATCACGGGGGCTACGCTGGCGCTGGGCTGGGCGCTGGGCTGGGCGCTGGGCTGGGCGCGGGCGCCGGGCGGGGGGGCGGCTTCGCAGGAGGCCTGGGCGGAGGATTTGGCTTCTGAAGACTCCGCATGGAATGGGAGACTTACCAGTACGCTATTTGTTTAATTTGATTTCGAGTTCACGAAAATTATGTTTATGTCTTGGGTCTGTTTTATATTTTTATACCAAAATTATTGTTACAAATATAAAACATATTCACAAACTCTGCTTTTGTCATGTATCACTTTGGAAGTAGCAGAGCGCAATCCTTATTTCCTTGTGCAAAACAATTCCAAAAAAACCTAAATCTCTAAGATGAACTAAGATCTCTAGAGAACACACTTCACGAAAACCATATGTTGCAATAAGTTTCAAAATATCGGAAGGTGAAGAATATAACCTAATCGGAAGTATTGATAATCTCATTTCCCCCTAATTCTGAATGGATTTATTCTCTATTTTATATATATTTGATATTTTTTCTGTTGGTAGCATCCTATCGATAACTCAGCATCCCTTTATTTACTTTTTCTTGCAAACAAAGCAGGAAAGCTATGTAATGGGGTAATGGGATCCAATGAGTGAACACATGTGAATCTACAAATGCCATTCCCTACTGGGTATCCCAGACACAAGTAATGGACAAAATGATTCAAGAGAAGTCCAAGTATTTTATAAGGTTGGGGAAAATGTGTTTTCAAATTACTTTTATCATGATCTTTTCAATACTGCTTATTCTCAAATTATGGCAGTTAGTAGTTACGTAATCAACAGTGGCCCTTTCTACGTGGTCAAAAGTTTCTCAACAAATACACATTTACTGTTTTCATGAACTTGATGGATAATTCTGTCAGGATTTGTTGCATTTATATCGTTTTGATAATAAACAGATGTAGAAATGCCTAAAAACGTAAGACGCATGTAACATATGCAAAACATGACGCAATGTAGTTGCTTTACATTGAGGTGTTTCCTCATTTCAGGGCATTCTCTTCCTAACAGGAACGTGTTGGAATAATCTATTTCCTTGAATTCACCCTGCCACATTTCCTCCTCGTCAGTGTTTGGCTTCTTAGTCATCATTCCAATGTTCAGTGCACAGTTCCACGAACGACGAGGAAGCTCTTATCGTTTAGAACGCCATGCCAAAATATAAAACAGTAGTGTCTGTGTTGTATTTCCAAAATTTACGATATATTATATTTTATACAAAGTTATACATACTGTAACAAAATCGTCTACTCCCTCTATTATATACTTTAATATGTCCGTTTACTGGCTAACTTTTCATAATTCTAAAAATGTATGCGGGCGTGAACTTGTCGTGGCCCCTGTACAGGGACCGAACGTGGTACTCGTGCAACGTGCGCGTGGGTCAGCATCTAATTATCGGAATCACAATATCGTCATTGAGAGGTTTTACTTTGATAAACACAAACCAGTTCATCGTGCTTTATTCTATCCGTTTCTCTTTTGTTGCTATCTGTTGCTTCCTTTCATTAAACACTGACAACAAGCACGTAAACAAGAAAACAAAACATCCTTCAATGACAACATAAAAACATTCAATTGACACAAAAAATTAAAAGAAAAACCATTCACACTGAAAAACTTAAAAATTTCACTCATACCGAATGCGCATTCTGAACTATTGCCTTATCGACTCTTAATCTATACAAGTTTAACATGACTTGATGTTCTACATGAATGCGACTTCGTAGTAGCCAAAACAAATTAGTCATTGAACTTCCCTGTTTTTTGTTGCTCCGGCAACCGCCATCTCCATGGACATCACCATCGCGCAAAACTATTTTCACCCGCGGAATTCGCTTTAGCACACACAAGTTTATAACTGTTTCGATTTATCCCGCATTACAACTCCCGCCGAATGTTCAAAATCACTACGCGCCGATACACCATGTTATTTACGTAGAAAACTTTACTTGCATTCCCCCTTTTAATGTCAAGCCAGAATAGCGTTGGCATTCGTGTTATTAAACACAACACGCAAAATTTCCGACAAATATTGTTTACATCGCGATAATAATAAAACTCTCTGATATCGCCCCTGTTTATCAATTTACGTGCGCGTTTTTTTACACAGTTCGCGCGCCGTCAAATAAATAAAATGTTTTTAAGTTATAAACTCATGACAATAATTAAAAAATTCTTGCAACCTCTAACACGGATCTCGCGTTCACGCTCCGAGCAACACTTCATCTCATCTCTGACTGACTGGCATTGTTGTCCTCCAGCTTATATAGTTTCGTGGATCACCCGCTTATTGCGCGGAACAGCAAAACGAAAAATATTTATTCTTCGCACTTATCAGCGTTTTCCTGACCTGTGGTTGCTTCTACATCGTGTCCAAAATTCCTACGATAATTATCGTATCGTCTGATTCGCCTCTCAGGCGAATTCTCAGGCCCCTTCTTATTATTTAAACATTGCAAATCACCGCTTGCCATCTTCTCATGACGTCACAACAATATGTCTCTTGTTTCGTATATTTATCTAAATGAAAATATAGCACTTAATTTATATCTCGCCTCCTAGGCGACCTCCAAAATCGTGACTACTTTAAAAACAATTTGATAGCTTGTGCTCTTTTATTCTGCCAAATGCTAACCCGTTCCCTTCAGGCGTTCTCTTAATATTTACGAAAAACACTATTCGTAATTACTTTCTTCACGGCAACAATGGCGCCTGCATATTCTTTTTCATTCCGCCGAAATGCAGGATTACTAAAATACTCGAAATTAATCGAACTCCTGGTCTGATTTTGATAATTGTTGTTTCAAACGATTTCAAAAACCGTGCTCTATCAACTGTTTGTGTCACGTTTCCCTTTTTTCCGCCCATTCATTTAATTTTAAAAAAATGTTCGTGCGCGGCGCTGCCGTCATTTGTCTCTTCGAATATAATTTATATCATTCTATTGGTATTTTTTTCTTTTTTTCATTTATAGGAAATGATAATTGACTTGGACGAACGTAAATCATTCCAATACAAATTAGAAACATACTCATTTTAATTTATTCTGTTTATTATTTAAGCAACAATGTAACGTGTAAAAATATTGCCTTTTCAAAAGTATTTATTAGGAAATTATGGAAAATACATGAATTAACGTTTCTCTAATAATTAACAGTTCATCTTCAGAAGATATTGAAAACAAACACTGAAACGAAAATGTTTGGCGAAACACTACTTTATTCTCAAAAAATATATATAATGAGTATACATATTAACACTAATATTGGAATAAGTCTTATTAACATTGATCTTTTGATATAGTAGTATCGAGTGTGTAAAGCCGAGCAGTTGCTTGATATATCTAAGCGAATTTGTCGTAGAGAATGTTTGCCGAAGCAGGGTATTGAATTTGTTCCACCTATTTAAACCTGTATAATTTGAGTTCAACTATTCAAAGAAAATTTTATATCAAGGACAACATCACGTTTTCGAATTGCTTACGCTTTAGAAATAAATTCCGCTCAAATGACTAAAATTAAACTTTGCATTGGGTTCTTCAGATAACATTTCATATTAAGAAAGGGTGAAAATAGTATGGCAACATTTTCTTTTAAATATAAATGATTTTTTTTTTTCGTTTTCTCAAATATATCCTACTATGATAATATAATTGTTGGGTGTGCTTTTCTACCACTACAAAATAGCAATCAAACATTATTGCTCAAAACACAATTGAACATGTCGATTCCAAAACGCATGAAGTCAGAAAACGCTTTTTCAGCAGAAGCGTTTTTTATATCTTTAAATAAAAACACATTTTGGAAAACAAATTTCGGCTCAATAACTTCTCGACAAAGTACTTTTCGGAAATATATTATTTCCATTCATATCTGGTTAGATAGATGATAAAATTGACTTCGTGCGCTTTTGAATCTTCAATTGCTTTTAATACGTTTTTTAATACTATTTCAAATAAAATAAATGAAATGAGTCACAAGCAATGAATGACAGGCATCCTTTTATGCAAAAATTTCTTCCCTTCCTAAAATTTAAGCGTTATATTAGTGAGCAATAGGTAATGGAGAACAGGAGATTGAGAAATAGGCTTTCTCCTTCTCGTGCGGGGAAAGGCGCGTGCAGGAGAAAGGCGGAGGCGGGGTTCCCCACAACGGGGGCGCATCTTAGCCTTCCTCTCCCCCTCCCCCGGGCGACGTGCTCGCAACGCACAAACAGCCCAAGCGGATGTGCCACCCTCCCCCTCGCCCCCGCCACCCGGCCCGCCTCCATCGGTTGGATTTAGTTCACAGTCAGCATTGCCGATGACTTTTCTCGTAGTGCCTATGACCGGAAGTCAAGTCTCGACGGTGAATGATTTTTGTCGCATCGCTAGTTGCGTCGCTATGTCGAAATCAGCCGCTGTCTGGAGAATTCTAGCGGTTGGCTGCTCTGATCAATGGTTTTCCGTGGTTTCTCCGATGAATCGGAAGCGAATGTCGAGCATTACCCTAACAAAGGACCCACGAGCCAAGCGCGATCTTCCCTTCCTTTTTCTTGCATTCTTCTCTCCCCTTCCACACACACACACACACTTAAACTGCGGTTTTTACTTTGCTGTCGCTGACATTTGATCAGCTGTTATGGTGTTGTCCAATCGGAACCTTACATGTCACTACAGTGATGTCGTAATGATGACGTTCAACTTTCCGATTGGATGACACCGAAACAGTCTACTATATCCTTCAAACGCAGCTCTGTGAAAAGCGCAGTACACACGCAATTCACCACCACAGGTTGAGAGACCGTCGGGAGCTTAGAGCTTGTTTCGACTGGAGTGCGAAATCCCCGCACGCCGACATGAAGGTCGGCGCCGGATCTCATCATCCAAAGGGGAACACTGCCACCACCCGAGAGTAGTGCCTTAGCACTTGACGTGTCAGGAACAAGTATGGCAACATAAACAAAACTAAGCGAAATTAAGCATTTCGTTACTGTTTCTCGTGCGTAGAAACTTAAGTACGTCACGAAACTAAAATCTGAAGCGCGGCGAAGAAATCTATTGACTAGTTACGAAACTGCCTCTGTAACGAAAGCTCTTTACAGCAGCTGGGAATTTAGTTTCTTTACAGGAAAGAAACTATATCATCATGGGAGTTCAGTTTCTATCCAGGAGTTGTATTCAAGATTCACATTCGTTATTTATAATTAATGACTTCACAAAAGAGGTTTAGTTTCGCTCCCAGTAACATACCTAGCAAGTAGTGTTTTGGCGACTATTAATATTGAGACCTTTCGTGACCTCACTACGGCCGTTACTCGTGTGCCACGCCTCTGCTATCAGCCCGAATGTCGGCAGTGTCCATTATCTCGGAGGGCAGGCGAGGCGGCAAAACGTATGTTTACAGGTTCGGACAGACCAGGAGGTCGAATACACGCTTGAATAATCCGAATACAATTTTAGCAAAGATATGTGTGCCTTAAAATGAAACCTCGATATACAACGATAAATAAAAAAATACATACTTTGTGTTTTGGGGAAAAAATGTTCACAATTATAGGATATAATAAAACATTTTAACAAACAAACAAAGTATGTAACACAATGGCATCATGTGCACCCAATGAAAGTTTCTTTTTCAGTTTCCTTAATAATATCATTAGTGTACGATATCCTTACAATGGACGTCGGTAGAATTATTATTGTCCGCTCACGTTTTCTTGAGCCCTGGCTTCCCTAGTTGCGAGACGAGTGGGGAGTTTGGTTATTTTGCCAAAAGAAGTTTTATATCAATTTTTAGTTCGTTTTTCGGTGCAAAATAGTTTCTATTACTCGGGAGCGAACATTTCTGGTTATCAGATTTATTGTACAACAATCGTTCCTATCATTTATTCTTGATTCAACTACTGTTCGTAAAGGAGTGGGGGTACGTATTTCATGGCTCAAGAAAACGTGCGTGTATAATATGAACGCGTGTCACTGCACTTCAAACTACAGAGACCAACGAATTGCAATCAGTCGTGAAAGAACGGCCGCGCTAGAAATCCGACACCGGTTGATAGACGTTGCATAACGTTCCTCGCGCTGCCGAAACAACGGTTTTCAAAATGTAACAAGAATTTGAAGCTGGTTCGAGGGCGGAAACCACGTGACCACAGATTTGCAGAACGGCTATATAGTAGTGCGCGTTAAACCTAGATAGTATGACTATGAAAAACTATCGAGAGAATACAAATAAACTATCGAATAATATAGATAATGCTGTCGAAACACAGAATTTAAAAAATCGTAAATGTTTCGGCTAATTGATAATAATTTTTTGTCAATAAATAAATAAGCCACAATAATATTGTAGTTTAATAATTGTGAAATAAAAAGGTTAATTTAAATAACATCTTACAAAAGTTTCCAATAAATTATCCATCATTCAGTGTAAACGTCTTTGAAAATTTGAGGGAAGGGGAGGGGATACTGAAACGAGGTGCGTTTCCCACAGACCATCGAGGTCTGAAGGTCATCTGTCAAACAAATCCAACAGTTCATTTTCCCTCTCGCGCCCCCGTTCGCTTCGCGGGACACACAGCCCCGTCAGAGAGCCTTAAGACCGAAGAGTGGGTCTATTCTTCATATAAATAATTAAAAATATTAAGTTTCTTAACTTGCTTTCCAAATGTGAATTCTCTCTAATTTTTAAAAAACCCTAATATTTAAGGAATTACTGAAAATTTTAAGCTCTTTAATTATTAGATGCATTATTATTATTTAATATTTCACTGTTAAGCTCAACATGCTACATTGGCTGATTTTATAAAAGAATATGAAAATATATGAACTTATGTTAATATGTGCAAAACCCTCCCGTATATCGAAGTGCGTGAATCGCCGCGCGCAGTTGTCTTACAGCTGTATTATTTTACGTCACTCTGGCGGAACAAGACCTCCTTCGTATTTGAGATATTTCCGCTGTAATCCATACGAAACAATAGTGACTCAAATTTCATGTCAAACTGTGTATGCAGCATGATGAGTATTGCGAGTAAAAATTGACTAAGAGCCAGAAATCATTTGAAAAGTAATGCAATTATCAATAGAGGGTAGACGAAAAGGTACAGATAATTACTTGTGTTTAGGTAGTTCTGAAACAAAATAGTATGTACAGAAATGTAGTATGGAGTCCCAATCCTCTGAATGGATCTCTCCCGACTTTCGTTACTTCTGCTTCAACAATTATTGATAACGAAACTAAATAAAGTTTCTTACCCAATGCAAAGAAATTCACTTTCGTTTAATTTGAGTAACGACACGAAACGAAACGAAACTGTCCTCAAGGATCTGTTCTTCTGTAACGAAACTAAATTCGCACAGACTTTCGTTTCGTTACTTGTAAGGAAACTAAACTCACGCAAAAATAATTTTGTTACAGCGGCGCAGAAACAAACGTATAGTTTCATTTCTGTTGCCATCCTTGGTCAGGAAACTTCAATGGCCCACCTCCGTTCCCTCTCACCCGCTGCTCGCCTCTCGCCGGCGTTCTCGCCCCCCCCCCCCAGCCGTCCAGCCGCCCCCACCCTCACCCCCACCGCCTCCCCACGCGCCCGGGAGGGAGGAATAAAAGGGCTGCTCGTCCTCCGGAATTAAGTTTTGCCTGCGAAGAGTCGCGAAGGGGTTCTGCTATGAGGTTCCCTGTGGTGAGTACTTGAATTGCAGATGATGCTATTACTTATCATTTTTCTATACAGGAGTCATTGTGATCAGACTTCAATCTTTTTGAACGGTTCGCATTACAATGCAGTTGAATGAGCATGAGGAATGGGGCCAATTGATAAGGATTCATTTATATTTATTTGTATTTTTCGAGATGTAGAGGAAACTTTTTTTTTCAAGTGGAACTAATATATATTTTAAGTCTGTCATGACGAGCGTAAAAGAGGGAATCCAATGATATTCATATTGTCATATGTTAGATTAGCATTTTTTGAGTAATTGTGATTTTTTGTGTCTCATGTTTAACGGATATTTTGAATGTAACTGCCCGCCACGCAAGGCCACGCAGCGCTCCACCAGCAAAGGCGCGCTCGGGGAAGGGAAGCTGATTTTAGTATTTGAAGATACGATAAATATTGCAAATATTCACAAAACTGTTGCAGTTTTTTCCTGACCTCTGCTCTCCATCCCTCCGCGTTTTCTGATTTTTTGTCTTTCGTTGATTGAAGGAATTGAAGGATTGAAAATACAGGTTTGTCAAAAGTATGTATTGTAATAAAATTGTTTATTACTTCAAATTCATTCAAAGGGTTTTATATCGCAGGATGTTAATGGGATCTTGAAACTAAACACAATAAGGATAAATCATTCAGATCGTACAAAGAATATTACACATTTTGAGCAAACAATTTTAACGTTAATAAGCATATAATCATTGTTTAGCGATAGAAACATAGGGATAGTTATTATCATTATCTTCCTGCATTTTTTCTTTTCATAAGGTGTTATTATATTCTCATTAACAAAAAACTATTTGCTGGAAATATGCAATTTCCTTTGTACAATCTGAATAATTTATACTTATAGTGTTTAGTTTCCAAGGTCCCATTAATATCTTGTGGAATGACACCCCTTTAAATGAAATTATAATAATATTTAAATACATACTACTTATGACAAATCCGTATTTTAAATCCTTAAAAAAATCTGAAAATGCGGAAGGATGGAAAACAGAGTTCAGGAAAAATTGCGTTGCGTGGCCTTGCGTGGCGGGCAGTTAGTACATTCAAAATATCCGTTAAACTTGGGACGCAAAAAATCACAATTACTCAAAAAAATGCTAATCTAACATATGACATCATATCATTGAATTTTTTTACGCTCGTCATGATAGACTAAAAAATATGTATTGTTCCATTTGAAAAACCAAAGTTATCTCAAATATCTCGTAAAATACAAGTTGTAAAATATAAAGAAAATACACGTGTCAATTAGCCCCATTCCCTCATGCACTTTTGTGAAAACTGCATTGCAATAACATGAATCGTTCAAAAGTTACAGGAGGTGCTAAAGTTACGTGACTCACTCTGTATATCAAACGAGGGAAGTAAATAATCATATATTGACGTTAATAGTGTAGTGAACAAGTGAAAATCATATTGAACTGAAATATGTGATTAGGGATGTGGAGCATTCATTGGATAATGAAAGCATTTCCGGTATTTTCCACTATTCACATATTAAAAGAGGATTTGATGAATGAATTACTTCAAATTTAATACTAAAAATGAAATCGAATTTGCGTTAGTAAAGAAGGTATGATTCATTTTAGCGATTACGAATTATCCCAGTTTGGTCAAATATTACAATATATTTTCATTTTCTCTTTTGTTTAGAAATGTTCCCATTCAACAATTATTTCTTATAAACCCATGTATATTTTCTTCTGGTGTCATATACAGTAAAACCTCTTTATGCCGGCCACCCAAAATTGCACATAAAATTGACGTCTTGAGAAGTGGTTGTCATGGAGAGTTTTCCCTTATTAGTATGTATTCTGAACATGGATGTGAATAATACATACATACGTACATATATTATGTATTTATTAGTTCATTAAATAAAAACTATAAATAATATTCAATTCATTAACATCCAAAAAACTATTGTAAATATTATACTCTTACCTTAATTTTTATTTATTTTGACCATAAAATCTGATACAATTTTCTGATTCTATTTCTTCACATGTTCAACCACAATAACATTTTCATCTTCTTTGTCAATCTTACCTAACATATTTATTAACTTGTCAGTTTTCAGTTCAGTTTCCAGTAACTCTATGCTTTCTGACACTGAAGAGTGCAGCAAGTAATAATAATTGTTCAACTTGAAAACTTTTACTTCTCCGTCACTTTCTTCATCGTTGTTGACGGGAATAACTTCCGAAACCATCCCTAGTTTCATTAACAGCGAAACAGTCGACCAACTCGTCTACATTATAAACGTAAACATAAATCTGACTTTAGCCAAATCCTCGATAACTTCCATTCTTCTGTCATGCATTGCTCCTTCAGGTAAATCAGCCCCTTCAAATCCTCAGTTTATAAAACAATTTCTGATTTCTTACATTTTTTCTTCTATTGTATTCATAAATATAGTTTTAAAATTGATCTGTCAACTCGTGACCTTGAAGGGACTTACTGTTTTAAGCTGAGTATAACATGCGGAAGTTCATGCACGGATACAATAGTAGGTAGATCCGGAGTAATAGTTATAGATGTCATAACGTAATTGATGAATCATAATCATAAAAATAAATGAAAATATTTGTATCTATTCTGAAACATAATTACCAGTTTTTATAATTCTGAAGACGACAAAAATATAGATGTTTAATGTGCCCTATGTGCTAGTAACATGTAGTATAAAACTTATTTGTTCAGGTAAATCAATTCATCATAATGATATATATATATATATATATATATATATATATATATATGTATGTATGTATATATATATATATACATACATACACATTGTAGATTACTGTATATTATTGTACTTTTTATTCTTTCAACCTACCTCAATTACTAAACACTTTCAAACACATAATAATTTCTTGACACTTTGTATATAACACGGACAAAAGGCAATGCATGAACATTGACATTCTTTACTACTTCAGTTACAGCTTTTCAAATGTTCACCAGGAAATTACATAACTCATTCAAACTCCAAATGAATTCTCTACTAATTCTGGACATTGATGAAATCAGTAGTAGATCTCAGACATCATCCTCTGGTGGCGCGCAGCTAAACTATTGGCATTGATGCACTCTTGAATCTGTGATACATCACAGATAAGCTGGGCGAAAAATGACCAGAAAAGTAATTATTTTGAAAATATATTACTGTTTATGTTTTTAAATCATAGTCTATAGTACTCCAAGGCTTTAAAGGATGCTAGCACAAAAGTTTAATCGGCATTGGTTCAGTAGATTCAGAGATTACCGCGCTGTAAGACAACGCACTTCTGTCTTATATTAGTATATATTTGAAAGTTTGTCCTTGAAATGACATGGAGCATTATCGACGAACAGAAAAATCTATTTGTTTGTATGTTACATTTTGCTGTTCAGTTTGTGCCGCCATGTGCAGCCAATTTCGTATGTCATCCATACTTTTTTGCCGGTGTGCCAGAATAGTGGGTGTCGGTGGGCCACTTTCTCACCGTAATATCGTCATTTTGAAGCATTGTGAACGCAATGCGTGGATACCAATAGGTTGCTCCTTGCCCCCAACGAGCTAGAATATACTTCATAGAAAGGCTGAGGCCGTCCTGGATGGCCGAGATGGCCTAAGAGACCGACTCAGCGTTTCGGTCCGAAGGGTCGCGGGTTCGAGTCCCGCCTTGGGCATGGTTGTTTGTCCCTTGTCTTTGTATTTGTGATGTCGCGAAGGGCCTCGCGTTCTGCTGACCCCAGATCAGAGGAGCCCGCAAGTGTGTTGGTGTCTAGTGTATGGTCGAATATGCGTCCCATCGGGACGCAAAGGGTAACCGGTGTCGGCTGGATAAAACCTAGAAAGAAGAAAGGCTGAGCCTATAGTTTCAGCGCTCTTGGTAGACGCTCGCCGAAGTAGGGGCCGCCATGTAAGGTGAAAGGTGCCTGAAGGTGACGAGTAGAACCGTTCGAATCGACGTGTTGTTTGTCCCAGACCTTTCTATATTCTTTTCTTTTCGTTTATCTGTATTTAAATTATATTGGTAGTTATAGTTACGGTTCGTGGTTTGCTAAATGAGGAAGGCTGAAAATGAGTCGAATTGAATTCTTTTGCACTGCATGCTTTGCATTTCTATTTATGATCCCTTCCAAACATGCCTAAAGGAGTAGCGTTCCTACTGCCTATTGGGGAAACTAGTTGATGCGCAATGCTACTCGCTGCGCTGCATAGTAATGCTGTCTGGTGAGCATGCTCTCCTTCAGATAATAGGACCCACCCTTGAAGGCTTCCTCACTGCAGCCTTCGTCACTGCAGCATTCGTATCCCTGTGCAGTAAATGCATGACGTCACACCTCATTTTACATAGGCCTTATGGTGAAATGAAGTGGGAGCCTAACGCTTTTCTCCTCTGTGTAAACAGCTTCAAATGCGTTTCGAACGGCGGTTATCGAATTGACAAAGAAAAAACTTATGATTGTTACATAATGTAACTCAGAAATCCGTTATTATTAAATAAATAATTTATAAATATATTTTTTAATTTCATTTTGAGGGAGCGATTTCTATAGGAGAGGCTCCATCTTACAGCCATTAATGACGAGCCGCGCCTGAGTGGTTAGAATAATAATATGCACAATGTCTTCAGTATGTTCGGACTATAACTGTAAAAATATAAGTAGTCAAATCATAAATATATCATTTTTCAAGTTTGCCGCCTTATTTATGATCTGTTTGTTTTCTTCTTATTGCAATAACATTCACTTCCAATCGTTTTGCTTACTACCATAACATTTAAACAGCTTCCATTTTTATGACAATAACTGACGCAAGGAAACATGTTCCTAGAGTTTTGCAATTCGTTCTTCTCACATTGTAATTTCGTTTTAAAATGATTTTGGTATTGAAACATAGAGTAAGAGGAGTTATATCCGGCCTTACCCAGCGCCAAATGTAATACTAGAATTCTCAAGAGAGCGTAGATTTGACCGAAAAAAGCTTCAATGTGCTGTAAAGATGGAGGCGCTTCAGCCACTCTACTTAATATATTGTAACTCGTCCCCCCCACAAGTAGAACGAGAAGAGAGAACCACATGAGTTATTGAAACACTTTTCTGGAAGCTTCATTTATAAGTTTGTCTATATTTCAAGCAAGATTAATTGTTTTGTATCTTGAATTTAATGAAACAATATTTAGATTTTAAAATACCGTGTACTTATTTCCATGATATTAATCTATATTGAAATTCTCCAATTTTTTACTTTCTCGCTACCACTTACGCAGCAGAGAGAAAATTATGTAATGCTGCAGGAAAAAGAGGCGAATTTTTGGCAGAAAAACTCGTATTCAGTTGCTAAATTAAGAAAAAATCCTCTAACACGTGGAGTATAGAGCCAGAATCCATGTTTTGTTGGTCTTTGCTACCAAAAACCGATTGACGGCTAAAACGTCAGTCCGTCTGTGTGTGAACAACGCTAGCGGCTAAACCGTTCAATCATATGTCTCTAAAATTAATATTCCCAAATCGATGTCGCGGCATCTTGAGTTCGAAACCGATATTTTAATTTTGGAGAAGCCGATTTTAATTTTTCCAAGAAGACGCCGGAACATATTCAAGATTTTCAAAAAATGTCTCCGTCGTTTTTTATTGTTTTAATGTTGGATAGTGTGAATGACGTAGAAGAGGAGAGTGCAGGTCTCATGTTCGTTGAAAACCCTGATATTTATAAAATTGCAAAACTTCTTCATGTCAACATTCATCTAAAATGTTAAAGATAGAGATTTTCTCCTTAATGGAATCCGTTCCTTAAAGATAGATTTTGAAATAAGGTCATGTACAATTTTTCGAAAATTTAAGTACTTTTCGCGTAATTTTTCGTGAAATGTTGGCAATTTATTTGTATACTTTCTCCTATACATATGTGTATACGGAGTAAGTATATGTAGTACAGACAATGTTATGTAATGCGAAAAATAGATTTCGAGATTTCAACGGAAATACACGTTTTGGGAACCCTAGATACCGAAAAAGTGTTTTTTAAACGTCCCTTCTGTCTCTTTAATACATTTTGAAAAACGTTAATTAAAATTTGGGGGTACATGAATCCCTTGGTATATTTTCAAAATTTTCTCAAGACAACTACAAATTTTTTTCTTGTAAAAATAGAGTAAAATACACTTATAAAGATGGCACAGATCCGACATTCCCTGTTAACTCTGAATTTTCGATAACTGCAAATGTTTGAAATTTTTGGGCATCTCCTACAACTACAAAATTGAAGATAGAGATTTTTTCTGAAAATAAATTTTTATGTTAATAATTTGTTCTTCCATTATGATCATGTAGATTTTTTGAAAATTTTAGTAGTTTTTGAGCAATATTGCGTGGCGTGCAATATTAGCTATTTAAAAACAAAAAGTAGATTTTCTACTTAAATACAAAAAGTAGATTTTCTAAAAAACGGCTCCATATTTTTTCTTAAAACGTTTGATAAGGATAGTGCTAAATGCACCCTCTAGGATGACATTAACGGCATATTGCCCTATCCTTTGGTTTTATCAAAAATTAGAAAAATGTAATTTATTTGATTTTTTACTTACTATAGTTAATGTTTATATCAAGGATGATTTTTTCACATTTTTATATTTATGAGTACATTATATTTAAATAATTTCAAATAAAGTTTCTCGAAAACTCAACAGTTTTTGATTTGAAAATGAGATCAAAATTCCGCATCTTCAGAAACGCTCAAACGACATTTTCTCAAAAATGCTCAAAATTGTTTCTTCAAATTTTTCCAGCGCGTTGTGCTAATTGAACTGTTAAAATGACGCATCAGATTAATTATAAAATAATATAGGAAATTCTAACTTACGTCGTATCGAAGTGCGTAAATTGGAAGTGGGGTACTTAAGGCTAGCAATCTTTATTTCATATTTATTTCAAATATATTTTAAATAATTTCCATGAAATTGATTTGTAAACGTAGCTCCTATGTACGGAAGGAACAGGGAAATATGAAATAATATACACATTCCTACTTACGTAGCATCCAAACACTAAAATTACGATAACGAAACACAGGATTTTAAGAGCGGGTGACTACGACATGACCATATTTGAATATCTGTGTTTGATGAGCACATTTCATTACGAAAAAAAGTTATCTCTAAATTGTAGTTGTAGACGCCGAATAAATTTTGAATTTTTTCAAATTTCGAAATATCAGGGTTTGTGATCAGCATGAAACCTGTGCTTTTCTCTTAATTGTTCTTCAAACTATCCAAAAACAAAATTTAATCAAAATCGATAGGGCAATTCCTTTGAAAATTTTTAAAATGTCCTTGGGGCTTAATGTAAAGTACTCTCCAAAATTAAAATATCGGTTTCAACTTCAAAGAGCCGCGACATCAGTCAAATTGATTTGGGAATACCAATTTTGGAAAAATTCGGCTGAAAGTTTTAGCCGTTAGCATTTGTAGAATAATTCACGTTTCGATAACAAATTACTTATTTATTGCTGCCATTGCCTGTATTATTTACAATATTTTACTTTATAAGTTATTCGACATGCCATAAAATGTACTATGTATTTTGTAGAAAATTAAAATTTGAGACTTGTTTAACTACGTTATTATTTATTTCAATCTTTGCTCAAAGCGGAAAGACTCCCTTAAAACCCATGACTTTGGTTTTGAATGTGGATATTTTTTAATTAAAATCTTTAGTGACGTTAAAAAGACTAAAGAGGGCACTTTGTGTATTTTTTTCGGAGTCTGCTAGGATATTCTAGTCATCTACAAATAGTAATGTATTCAAGACAATTTTTTCATTAAAATTTGTTTTCAATTGGCTTTCTCATCGACTAACCACGTCATCAAAACAAATTAAAAATAATGGGTGCATGAGAAACCCCTGTCTTACGTCTTGATTTATTATTCTGTATTCATTACTTGGTCCATCTCCTGTATTTACTCTTAAAGTAGCATCCATATACATATTTCGAACGGCTCTGACCAGGGTGGAAATAATGGGGTTATTTCCACCATGGCTCTCACTAGATGTTGTGCAATCCCTCTCCTTAGCAACACCTTCCACAATTTTGTTCGATTAACAGTCGAATGACTTTTCTAAATCTACAAATGCTAAGAACGTGGAAACATTATACTCTCCATGCTTTTCTATTATCTGTGAGACTGTAAATATGCAGTCAATACAAGACCTGCCTTTCCTAAATCCATTTTACCCCTCTAATAAGAACACTTCTGAAATAGGCGCTAGCCTCTGATTTATAATTTTGGCGTATATTTTGTATCCGGAATACAAAAGGTGTCTCTGTATCAGTTTTTCCTATTACCCATTTTATATAAGGGGACGACCACAACATCCATTCTTCTGGGATGTGAGCATATAGTAAGTATTAAGAAAGTCCAGCAGCTCTTGGGAAAATCTTTCAGATGCATATTTGAAGAGTTCATTGTTGGTGTCTGACCCAGGTGCACTTCTATTTTTAATGTGTTTAATAACCCACTTCAACTCGCTCATTGTTATCAGGACAACTATTTCTTCCTTGAAAGCTATTACCCATTCTCGCTGATCCTCACTTGTCCATAGATTTGCAAGATAATGAAGCCACTTGTCATCCGGAATCAAATTAAATTTTATATTGTGTTTCTCATTGTTATTAAGTTGTTTTACTATTTTGTAGGCTTATGTTCAAACAAATTGTGTTCCATTCACTAATAAATGTTTCCCAGCTCTGGTGATTCATACGCCGCCCTTCTTTTAACTATTGCTGATAATCTTTTATATTCTTGTTTATCGTTTATCATCTTCCGGGTCAATGACCCCCATCTCCATCGGGTTTTTGTCCAGTTTCCCTGATCCATTGAGCAAACGCTGAGATGGTCCCTTGATTTGCTTTTGGACATAAATGTAGCTTCACTATGCGCACGTTTTGTTCAGCTTTCCTTTTACTTGTAGTGGTAGTAGAGCTTAGGGTGAGTTTCTAATTTGTTAGCAATACAGAAAAATTAAATCTGTTCGTTCGTTTACCGTTAAAAGTAATTTTTCTACAATTGGCAACGAAAAATATCTAGTTTTTGAAATGTTAATCTCTCATTTTTTAAAAATTTATTATTATTATTTACTATTATTTTTTCATCTTTCAACTATTAATAGTTAAATTGTTGGGAAGGGATTCTGAAACTCAAAGCGTGCGCAGATGATTTTCTCCCCATACGTACATACAGCGCGCTAATTCCATTTCTAGCAAGGCTTCTTTTCCATGTAAACCTCTTACATACCCACCAGCTACCTTCATTAATCTCTAGTCCTTTTTCATAGATTTGGTTGTCTTAATCATAGTAGTCCTACATTTCCCTGGAGAGATTCAGTAATTTAGTGCATCCCCTGGCCGCGTTACGAGCGCAGCGCAGGTTAGGCCTCATTCACAATGCAAACTTAAACGAAACCCGACGCCCCCAAAACCTAGAAATGGTTATAAGCGAGATCATTCACAATGCCTTGACGTAAACGTAGACGTGAGACGAACAAAAGGCTCCAAGCCCCAAGCCTACGTTTAAGTTTACGTCGAAACTCTACATGAAGCATGAAAAAAAAATAAATGCACAACAAAATCCGCGAGAAGGAAGGTCGACTCCAGATCGATTCTTGTTTATGCGTGTGTATTGGTGTGCGTTGGTGTGTATAGTTGAAAGGTAGAGCAGAGAAGTTTGTGGGGTTTTAGTAGAGTTGCGAAGTGTTGATTCGAAATGGCAAAAAAAAGCGCCTCCTTCTTTTTAAATAAAGCGACCCTAAAATTAATGCTGCAGAAGCTTGCAACAGCACAAGCTGCACGCCCAAATCTCTCTCCATGTCAAAATCTGAACGTGGCGTTAAATATATTTGCGGTACACAATTTAAAGCTCACTGCTCGCATATAACCTCAATAGGTAGGGGGGCAACAGCTGCTCGCAAATGCAAAGGTGAAATCGATAGGAGAGTCGAAAAAAAAGCTAGAAACGCATCGATCAATAAAGTTGAATTCTGATTGGTTCAGGCAAAACGTACGTTCCAGCTTACGTTTGCCATTGTGAATCTCGTTTTTACGTGAAAAGTTTCTGCACGTTTACGGCTTCGTTACTTTTAAAGTTTGTTTTGGAATGAGGCATTAAGCTCATGGTGGGGCTACCACCTCACAGTCTTGGGGCGTTCTGGGCAATTTTTGGGGGTTCCCCCCTAGGAGTTTTCGGGGAAAGAGCCTGCCTCCTGGAAGGAAAAAAGGCGGTTACTTGGGATGGACCGGGGATGATCTCAGCCCACCGTTTTTTACTGTGGGAAGGAAGGGTTGGTTGGATGGAAGAAATATTTCGAAAAGAGTTAGTCATTTCGACAGGGTTAGTCACCCTTAGACCCGTGATGCATTCTCTAATACCCTGACACTACGGTTTTTTTTTTAGAAATTTTTGTTGTTAGCGAAATTTCCCTTTTCTGATTTAATTTTTTGCTGGGCCACTTTTTCCTAAAATTGTCACTGTTGAGACGCAAAATAGCTTGTTTTTGGGAAGAAACAGACGAAAATTTTGGGATTGACAACAAGATTCCTGCCGCCTTTTCCCCCATCCCCAAAATTCTGAAGACAATTTTTTAAAGAAGTATTAGTTTACCTCAGCGTAAAATTTGGCATTGAAGATTGTCTGTTCCCGTCTGGGCGAAAAGAAGATCGTTTTATCGTAATTCGGGCGTAATACGGTAAAACAAACCCGGTTCACGAACCTACCATCATGACATTCTGTTTAATTCCTGGCCCTTTCCCCAGGCGGCGAAAAACCACTGGTCTTCTCGATCCTCAAACAAGTGACCCCATTGCGTCTTCGGAACGGCGTTGGTTTCTCGGTTTGAAATGAAAGGGTTATATCCGGTTGCCAGTACCCGGGAATCTAAGCATCTTTGAAACACAAATTTTAAACAGTCTCCGTCCTTAAAAGTGTTTCATAAAGATGTTGCCTTTCTTTTAAAGGGCCCTGGTTTTAAGAAAAATATAAGTCAAGGCGGACGTTTAAATTATCCCCTTTCATTAAAGCGCCAAGGAATTGTTATAAATATTTAATTACAAATACGCGCCCAAAATTTGAGCTAATTTTTGGGTGTCCCTCTGCCACCATCACCATTTTTTTTTATATTTGTTGTATTTCTTAGGTGACACTTTAAAAAAATAATTTATATTCTACAAAAGTCCACTTCCAAATCCCCCCATTTTATTTTTCAGAATCAAAAATTTTCATGTTTTTTTTTTTTTCGGCCTCGAACATTTCTAAGTCTTACTATTTACAAAACAGTTTTTATCAAATTTTTTCAAATTTAATAGTTAATGTCCTCTTTGTATAGTATACTGTTGTCTTTTTCTCCCCATACCCTACTTTAAATGAGTCACTCTTCTATATAATTGTATCAAAACCCTTGAATATCTTAGTCTGATACAATTTTTAAGAGATATCACTATTTTTGAAAAAGTTTTTTGGGTAATCAATTCTTGGTCATTGTAAAAATTTTTGTATTTGAAAAAAAAATTGGACGTTTTGGGGAAAAAATTGTTTAAATTTTAAAAAAATGATACTATATTTTTCTAAAAAAACGTATAAACTACTCATAAAATATTTTCAAAAAATTTAAAGGGTTTTAATTGAAGACCTTCTTTTAAACAGAATTTTCTTCAATTTATAGTTTTGAAAACGATAAAAATTTTTTCTGGCAATTTTCCAAAAATTTTGTTTTTAACGAATGAAATGGAACGGATAAATAGATCCCCCCCGTTTTACAGATTCTTTAAATATCTAGGGGCAATATTTAATTAAAATTGGGGTTATTTTGGGAAAAATTTCAAAAAATTTAGACTAATGAAAAAATTCCCAAAAACAAAAATCCGTTTCGTTTTCAGACCCAAGTTCGTTCAGATTGATAGAGGTATATTTTGAAAAACAATCGAACTTTCGCCTATCGTTTAGAAAACATAAGACACCGTTTTGGGAAACACATTTTGATTCAAGGACCTCCAAAAAATGGAATCTGACTATTGTTAGATAAAGTAAGTTATATGAATTTTTTATCACTAAGACCCGGGAATAAGATTTTTTTTTCCCTTTTCCTGGTTTCATTACAAAATTTTCATTATACTGCGTAAGCAGTACGCGAAAAAAAGTAAAACACGCGCGGAAAGAAAACTATCTCTTCCGTCCCACGTATAATTTAATGTAAAACATTTAAAATTAATCAGTAGAGTTATTTTCCTGGTTTTGAAATTCATTCCAATTTTCGCAGCACAGCAAATGATGCACGATTATCGTAGGGTGTCAGCACGCAGCCTTATTTCTGTTACGTAGGCATTTTCCACAGCGCTCACCAGGTAGAGCTACTCTGCAGATCCGGTGGTCGTGCTGCCGCACTGAGTTCCCGCGTTCTCCGTCAAGCGCTAGTAGCGACGCTACCAAAAGCTCTTCGGACTGACGTCAGAACGTTTGGCGGGAAAGTGTTCGGTTGCACGTAGTTCTGTGCCGGTAAGGGATCAGCATTTGTAAGTTTTGGTTTGAATGGTACGGTTCCCGAGGTTTTCTTTCATGTTTGTTATTTACTGTGGTTTTTGTTTTGTTGAACTTTTGTCGTTGGTTTTTGTTTTGTTGAACTGGCTGCGTATGTCACAAATGTACGTAGCACCACTAGTTTTTCTTTGAATGTTTTCCTCATACGTAGGAGAAAACGATAAAGAATGTACTGCTCGTTGCATTTACATTGAACATCTCCATTTTCTAAAATTGCAAGATTTTTTTTTAATGTCTTCCTTCAACTACAATATTGAAGGTATACTTTTTTTTCAACGAAATCTGTTCAATAAAATAAATCGTGAAATAAGATACTGTTTATTTTTGAGCAGTTTTTGCGTGAAACGTAGGCAATATAGAAAGATTTTTCAATAAATTTAAAGCATGGATCAATCAAGATCAAAATTGGAAATCTATATAATATTGAAATTTGAAGACCGGTTTTTCATTGACTTTCGTGAATCTATTTTCAACAATTTAAAAAAAAAAATTATCCAAATCTGTGAAAAATAGTAATAATATATCATAATAGTAAAAAAAATTTAAATACAAATGCTATCAGAATATTAATTTTAAATTTTATGTGTAAGTACATTAAATTAAACACAATGTGTAGAAAATTTACTTTCTTAAAATAAAAACAGTTGTAGTGGAATATCTACTTGCTCAGTTTGCAATAAAAGATTACATTATTAAGGAAACTACGTACATATGTTTACTTAAAAAATAATAAAAATTTTAAGATGAAATATAATGTGAACACTTCAGATTTCTAAGATATCAAAATAAAGAATTTAGTTGTTTTGAATTGGTTATAAAAGAAGATTAGGATTAGAGCAAACCTTCGTACAAATCGTAGAAAATGCTGTCAATCTTGTTAAAAACAAATTCAGAATCAAAAATATATAGTAGAAGAAAGTAGTTCAAGAAATATATAGAGGGACTTGAAAATAAAATGACATAAAAATTCTTGTAAAAAATATGGACTATCACATCTCGTACAAAAATTGTGATTTGAAGCTCTTGTAGAAGAAAGAAGCATATCAAAATTCTGACAAAAAAATGGATATCTAAACTCTCGTAGAGGGGGTAGAAAAATATGTCGTATCAAAACACCTGTAGAAAGAATGGCGTATAAGGACTCCAGTGATGAAGCTGAAGGGTAATCTGGGAGCCTTAGATTACCAAAATTATTTTTCAATAAAAAATAAGTGAGCCGTTTTTCAATTTTTAATGAATCGTTGAAGAAAATTAAAAGTTTTCGACTCCTTTTCCCCGCTTACGCGCGAGGGAATTAGCTGGGTCACCGAGATACTGTTTGCGGAAGCTGAGCGAGGAGTCTGCCAGTGAATAGATACCGGCTGGGTCTGTCGCGCATCCGCACAAGAGGGCGCGCGCTATCTCCTCTCACTCGCACTCACTGGGCAGAGTGCCTGAGCTTACCGGGTGGCATGGACTTGTACCACGATGCACGTCCACGTCTCGTTCAGGCAAATCCTGTAGTGATGAGATAATAACAGCCTTTCATGTTCTGTCTGTTTATCAGATGCCGAGGCTCCAGAGCTCTTCTCCAGGATATGGAAGTACTATTGTAATTTTGATTATATATACTTTTTGTTATGTACCGAATTCATTGCATTGGAAAATACACGTTTAAATATGCTCCCAGAAAGTGCATTCTTTTATAAATTAAATATATTAATAGCTACGAGGACGTAGAAACAAATTCACCTCATCACCTGGCGTTGTGAGAAAGTAAAGTTGTTTGTGTGATTTGTGTTCGTGATTTGTTTATGAAACAATTAATGAAGCTAAAGATTTAGATATATAGAGAATGTTCCACTGACCATAACTTCTGTCAGGCCAGTCTCATAACTTCTGAACGATTCACGATATCCAAATGCAGTTTTCCCTCAACAGTGTAAAATCATGAGGCAAGTAATATGCCTTAGATATAGAAATAGTATAGATACATAATAATATACCATGTTAGATATGAAGAGGCTTTTGAAATATCTATCAGAGAAGACATGAATGTGAATGAACTTTCAGGGCCAGAGTTATTTCAAAGATACAAAATAGTTTCTTTAAAATTATTGATACAGTCATGACTCAGGTGGACTATAGGTTTCCAGATTTTGAAAACTTTCATTTTCTTGAATTTCTTCACGAAAAATAGTTTTCCACTACAAAGCGTCCTTTCGTTCAGAAAAGATTTCTTTCCTAATAAAACAATATTCATTCTTGAACAGTGGGCCGCTTCGAAATGAAGTGACGTATGATTGATGACGTATATAGATAATGCAAAATACATGACTGTAAATTTGTTGCTGGATTATTTGTTAGACAGATTGGTCTAGAAAAAATTATCAAGAGACGGTTCGGTTGTTACAACTGAGTCTAACTTTCCTTTTATCTACAGCTTTATGGGAAAGGAATATGATTACATTAAAGAAAGAAAAAAATTCCTGAGAGATTCTATGGGAAATATCAGAATCAGAAGTGTCTGCTAAATTAACTGTGCAGAAGCGACATCTTTAAAGAACAAATTATCTACGTTCTTGATGAGTTGTCTACGGTGTGCCTATCACACACTTGTCATTTACGAGGGGGGATGAACCCCGGCGTGAGCCCAGGCGCTAGCCTCTTATCCTCGCCCCCGCAGGAGCACAAGTACGCCTGTGAGCAGAGTCCCGCCAGAACGAAGTTGACCCTCACGGTAATCGTCCCAAATAATGCTAGTGTTTTGCCAGCCCAGAACTACTAGCTATCCCGGCTAGTACCGGACTCAAAACAATGCGCCACTCACATGCGCCGAGAACAAGTTCCCTCTATTTTGCCCAGAGTATCGGGCCACTGCCACGACGAATCCGAGAGCCCAACTGGGGGCCACCTGAATTAAGGCCTAGGCGGTTCGGAGCCCCCATTCCGTCTCCGCATTGCTTGCCGCCAGCTATCGACGTGCGTAACGCCGTAACCTGGGCAACCTGACGGGTTGTATCTAGTTTCCCGCCGGACATAAAAGTGGAATCCGAAGTACTCTGAAAAGCAGCCTTCGCCCAATCCTGCTCAAAGGTCAAGGTGCGATAGATTCAACTGGTGGGTAGTCGGTCAACCCCGATTACCAGGAGCTTAGCATCGCCTTATTTCATGCACCTTTAAGCTAACGACGTGAGCGGCGCCACGAGACTCAGGGTCCGGGTGGTCGTCTACGACACTCCACCAGACCACGACGATCAATGCCATCGTGATCCCCTCCCCTGGGACGTTCTAGCTGAATGAGACAACCGATGAATGAAGCTAATTAACAAAAAAAATGTAAGATAAGATTTTCAGAATACCCAATTGGAAGATACAAGCTTCGCCACTGAGAAACACCTGTAGAAATAATGGTGTATCATTATTCTTGTAGGAATACTAACACGTTTGTAGAAATGTATCAAAAGTTTTGTAGAAGAAATGGTATATAAAAACTCTTGCAGAATCATGACGTATCAACACTCTTGTAGAAAATGGCGTATAAATTTCTTGTAGAAAACTAGGTGCTACCAGAGCATGTACTTTCTCACGATATTGATAATGGCTAGTAATATGTATAATATGATAATTTATGGCTTACACTTCAACTACCATTTGAAACATTCTTAAACAAACCAAGCGTGAAAAACACATACATTTTTAAAATTCAAATGCTTAAACGAAACAGCATTCGGCCATTGAATTTAGTGTATTCACGTTCCACATGAATCTACCAATAATGTACGATGCGTATTTCAGCCGAAAATAAATTTATTAGTTAATATTAAGTAATTGTCACCATGTTATCAGCTCGGCGTTACAACAATGGATTACAAGCAACAATGAATTCCTATGAAATGCACATTTTGACATTTAGCATTGTTGATAACGTTAGCAAGAAAATGAAAATCGACAGAAAAATATAACTAAATATAATATTTTTATTTTCAAAATTACTCGATATTTACATGCATTACTTTTTATTCCCACATCATATTAAGCAAGGCGAAATCATTTATTTGTTTTTACATTCAACTGAATTAAAGGACGTAATTTAAAATAGTTTTAAATAATTTCTTAAAGATTAATTTAAAAACGTTTAAGAAAAGCTGCAAGAAGAAACGAACAAAGAAATACGAAATAATGTACAAATTGTAATATACATGCTTACCGCCTAGCATCACTTTTCATTTTACGTTCACAAAGAACAGTGTATTGGGAGCGCGCCACTATGTTTGACACCAAATTACACAAAAAATGCTCATATTTTCAAAAAATGTTTACGTTATTTGAAGATTGGTTTTTGATTAAGGGTTGCTTCCTTGCGTGACTGACGTGCTCGGACTGTGCTCCAATATTTTACTAATTTTGACTATTTTCTTACATCTTTCAGGTACCTTTTGTTTTTAAATTGTTTTCTTTACTTGTTACTTGTTTACAGGAACGCTGAAAAGTTTATATTGTCGAAGCAGTGGAAAAGAAGTAAATAGTATTTGGTTTTAAAAGACAGCGTAACGGACAAAGTGCATTTTAACGAGTTCAAAGACTTTAATACATATTTGCTATACAAATAAATTTAGTTTTGCGAAAGGGGTTAAACAATAAAAGTGTTTGATAATTGTAAAAACATAAAATTAAAAGTTTCGTATAAAACTCGGAAAATTTTGAATGTTTTAAAATTCAGAATAAAAAAGTGGTGAATTTTGTTTTTAAAGAGGTAAATATAGTAATCTAATTGTTTTATTTTTTGAGCTTGATCTAAACGGAAACACACTCAACTCTACTCGAAATTCCAAAAAATTTAAAAATACAATTAAAACCACATTTTTTTTATTTTTAAATAAATCCCTAAAATTTAAAATAATTTAATACATAAATTAAAGATAATTTGGAAACATTTTTGACAAAAATTGTTTCTCATCTTTTATTTATTCTCTTTGCCACCATTTGATCCATTCGTAATGCTACTTTCTTCCTTTCTACTCTGTACACTCTAAAAGCCATTTAAAAAGCTTTCAAAAACAAAAATTTTTGAAAAAAAGAAAGGCTCGAAGATGTTCAAAACTCAGACGGGGGGGAAAATGGCCCCAAAACTTTAAAAATCCACCCGAAAAAGAAAAAACACAAGCATCACAACCAATCATGACTAAAAACGATTTGCTGTTTAGATTTTGACAATGATTTTCCATGCCTTCCCAATCCTCACCCCCCCCATTCGGCGTCACCCCCCCTGACGAAAACAGGCTACGCAAAGAAACAAAGACACGTAGAGTTCCAACCCTGGCCCACGTAAAAAGGACATTCCTGGCCCCCAAAAGGTACTAATTTTGCAGATACCGGGCGAAAAATCCCCCTCCCGCCAGGGGGGAAACCCCCATAAATTTTCTCTGTCATGGTGTTTAAACCTAACGGAGGTTTCCCGCGTGATCGTAATTCAAACAAAACCCCCAAAACGGGATCAGTTCATCCGGGGGGCAGAATGACTAATTTGGGTGCCCTTTACCCCGAGCAACATGTTGACAACTACAATCCCCCCAAAACGAACTTTAATCTCACTCCCCTTTGGTACAAAAAACCAACACTGTGCAAAAAAGGGGGGCAAAAACAAAAATTATCATCTGGGGAAAATTTAAATTTTTGGGGCCTTTCTCTAAAAAAACCTTCACCCGCAGGTCTTCCGAACCTTTCAAAAAACATCCTCGGTAAACTTGCCAAAAAATCCTTACACCTCAGCGTACCCTTCCCATATTCTCCCACCACATCTAGTTCTTTTACCCTCCAAAACCCCTTTGGACCCAATCCTTATCCCTGAACCTAATCCTTTACTACCTCCCCCATTATTCTTCCCCTCTTTGACCCCCCTTCCCTCACCCCCAAACACTGCTGGGAACGTTTCCTTCGACCACCACTCGGGGTAAAAATGAGATAAATAAATAGCAACACAGTCAGATGCAAAAAAAGCATCTGTAAATTTACATAAAAAGATTAAATAATGCATAAAATTTTTCTTTTAAAAAAAATTATTTATCGGGCGTTAAGTGTGTCTCAGAAAATAGATTTCTTTGTTTTCAAAACTTTGGGTTATCTCTTGTCTAAACCCAAATTCCCTAGTTTTACCTTGCAGGATCTTTTGTGAAAAGGAATCAAAAAAACCCTCCCTTGGGGGTTGTGTTTTATTAAAAATAATATTGATTCCCTTCTTTAAATTCAATTTATATGCATTGAAAAAGTTTTGAAATAACAGTTGTACATCTTACTACGCTCAAAATTATCTTTTCCTTACAGCCCCCAACAAACAAGCGGGGTTATTTCAATTTCTGAAAATCTAGAAAAATCTAACAAAATTATAATCTCTTTTTAAATCCATTTTTTGTATGTGGAGATTTCAATATTGATTTTCTGGCAAACCCACAAAAAAGAGCAGTTTCTAATTTAATTAATTCTTTTAATTTAGATATTACAGTGAACTCCTACACGGAATATCTTTCTAACAGCAATAGATCAAATTATAATTAACAAAACCACAACTAGATTAAATAATGAATAATCTGGTTGTAACGATGCAATTCACAATTACTAATAACATGAATACTGCCAAATAAATAAAACCATAGGGCTTTTTACTACAGTTAAAAAAGTTTTTTACGGACTATTCTAAAAAAAAGAATCAGGGGGCATTTATAACGCTATTGACAAATAAAAATAAATTTTTTTTTCTAAAAGCTTTCATTTCTCTTTAACCATGCTTTCTAAAAAAGAAAAATTAAATTTTTCCGAAAAAGTAATACTTGGATCACAAAGGAATTAGAACATCTGTAAAAATAAACGTACCCCTACTTTTTCTAAACGTCTGACGTATCTCAAAATTTCCTATCTACTTTAAAAATAAAAACATTTTGAAAAATCATAAGGCGGCTAAAATAATGAAAAAACGATCAGGAATTTTAAGTCAAAAAAATAAAACAAAAACAATGGAATATAATAAAAAAAAACTACCAAATCAACTAAAAAACCCAGAGAATGTTGTTTTAAAAAATAACGATATAAATGAACGATCCCGTGGTAATCTCAACCTACTTTAAATTTCTGCCGTCACTAAGGGTCTTCAGGCACAAAACTCAAAAACAAAGTTCACCCAAAAATTTTTGACCTGTTCGTTTCGAAACTTCTTCCTAAAATTCTCAAAATAATCGTAAACTAAAAAAAAAATATTCGTCGGTTTTGATGATTCCCCGGGTTCTTTTTAAAGACTTGTCATGCCATTATACCCCGTTTAAATCACTATTTAATGCATCTTTTTGACTGGAACGTTTCGATATTTTTAAAACAGCTAAAAATTAACCCTTTTCAAAAACAACAAAAAAGAAATTAAAATTATCGGCCCCTTCTCTTCTATCAGTTTTTTAAAAAAATTAGAGACTTTTTGATAAAGAAACCTTTCTCACTAAAAAGACCCTTTAGATTGCCCCCCATGGTTTGAAAAACAAAATCAACGAAACAGCTATACTTTTCTTAAAGATTCCCTCATCATTGGATCAAAAGGACCTATTGGATTATTTTTGTTTTCAAAAACTTTTGACGTCATTGATTGGGGATTTCCCAAAATTTTTATTAATTCGTGGTATTGCTCTAAATTGGTTTTTCTCCTTAAAAAACGATCTCAGATCTTAAATTACTGGGAAAGATGGAACTTTTCGCCCTTTCCCACTCTTTTCCGTTTCGTAAAATTCCTCAAGGGTCGATTTTAGGCCCCACTGGTTTCCTTTAGTGTTCCTCGACGTTAAACGGAAGAACGTTCTCTTTGCGGATGATACGAACATCCTTTTTCAAAAAAACTTTAAAAATCTATCAGATGTTTCAAAATTGTTCCGAAAAAAAAAATTAATATAAAAGAAAAAAAGGTTTTTTCGTTTATTTCAAATAAACAATTCTGTCTCCATTAAAATGAACAGTGTAATTGATGATGTTAAGGCAACCAATTTTAGGGCTCTCAAATTAGTCAAACCTTTAAAAGGGTCCATTTAAATGAATTGAACACAAAATTAAGTTCATTATCTGCTTAGAATTCTTCAAAATTTAGTCACCCTTCATACCCTTGTGTATACTTCGCGAATCCATTCCCCCCTGAATTGGCATAATATTCAAATCTCTTATAGCTCCCAGACTTTTAGATTACAAAAACAATTTACGAATAATAACCAAATCCCACCCTGATTATGTAAACCCCCTCTTCATTAATCAGGAATTTTTCCATTACCGTGTCTTTTTTTTTACGAAACATGGTTTTGTAAAAATGACGCCCGGGCAGGAAATATTTTCAGAAAATGCCAATTTTTCTATAACCTCGGCTGAAATCTTTTATCAGGTGACATATCAACAGCTCATTACAAAAAATTCACAACTCCCCTTCATTTTTTTTACAAGACTTTTCCCGATGACTTAAAAATTAAATTCAAAGAAAAGTTTAAAACCCAAATGAAATCGTTTCTCTTAACTGTTTCTATCAATTAGAGACTATACTGACATCACAAGAAAAGGAAAATTAATTTTCTGATACAAATGCATTTTTACCATTTGCACTGTATAAATGAGTATAAACAACCTTTAACAACTTTTCTCGCTTCCCGGGGTTGCCCCCCCTCTCTAGTTTTTTGTCGTTTCCTGATCCATTGAGCCCAAAAGCTGGATGGCCATTTTTTTCTGGACATAAAATTTAAATTATTTTTGTCTCTTCTAAATTCAGTGGAAATACAATTATTAAATTTTCGTTTCCATGTTTTTTGGAGAAGTAATAAACCCAAAAAGTTTTTTTTTCTTTGAAAATAATTTTTTTTACATGGGGGTTTTTTTTTTTTTTTCTCCTTTAAAAAACAAAAATTTTTTGTTTTTTCTGAAAATGGATTTTTTACATGGGGGTTTTTTTTTCTCCTTTCAAAATTCAAAAATTTTTGTTTTTATCCTTGAAAATAGGTTTTATTCATAGTTTTTTTTCCCTTTCAAAAATTCAAAATTTAAGTAGTATATGACTTGGGGTGGGGTCAAAATTTTTTAAAAAGTACCTTCCTTTTCCCCCTAGCGTCATCGCAGTTTTTTAAATTTTTTGACGTAAAATAAATAAATAAATAAATAAATAAATAAATGATCAACATATTCCATTAACAAACAATTTTTATCTCCGTAGTTGTAGTGGTCGGAAGATGCCCAAGAAAATTTTAATTTTTTTAAATTTTCGAAAAATTAGGGATTTAACTCAACATGGGGACCTTAAACATTCTCTCAAAAATCAACAAAACATTCTCTCGAATTGTAAAACAGTATCCAAATTGTTAGCAGTACCCAAAATTTCCACTTTCTAGCAATTAAAATAATTGTGGAAAAATGGTCATAACTTCCCAGTAAATGTCGGAGAATGACAAAGGCAGGTTTGGGAGATGAAATCCAACGCTACCGCACGGAGTGCAGCACAAAACGTGAAAGTCTAATGTTCGAATCCTGATCAAGGTGAATTTTTAGTGAGGCGAACTCACTCGCTGTCTGGAGGAGAATTCCAAGAGCCGGCTGCTTTGATCAGAGGTTTTTCGTAGAACGCCCGATCAGTGCCGGTAAATTTCTGAGCAGTGCCTTATTAATGTACAATATTTTCTTTGACTTCCTTGTCATATTCTGCCCCAATATTTACACATACACACAAGCATACACTGCAACACATCCCGAGGGCTTAACTTGCCCCCTTTTGGGTCTAAACTCACTGGGAAGTACTTGAGAGGAAATGCCCGCCGAGGTGTAGCGTTCTAAAATTTGGGCCGGATCTCATCATTCAGCGATGATGGGATTCCAAAATGTTTCATACCAAACAAGCATAATGACCGAGTATTGGGACATATCCGGAAACTTCTATCAATTAACGAATGCACATCGAATCAATCAATATTTTGTATTAAATATCAAACGAGTCATTCCACTTTCAATCGACAAGAGTTGACAAAATTTTTAAAATTACGATATTTCTTCTCAAATCTGGACAATGAAGAAAAAGAGACACGTGTTTTTATTGGCCTAAAAATTGATTATTTGTTAGATATGCCTAAAATAAATACAAGATTTACGTGTACGTCAAAATATCAGTTATTGTGCGGAATATACTTCATTTAAAAACTCGCGTTTGTTTAATTTAATACTAAAAATGTGTTTTAATCTTCTGTATAAAAAAGTTTCAAAATAAATAATTCTATTCCGAATTTTGTAATTATTTAAAAAAATAAAAAGTGCTGTATGAACTCCATCAGATAAAATCTTAAACAAATACAGGCGTATTTTCGTTAAGTTTTAAAAAATTGCAATAAGAGGGGGCATGGGCATGTACAGTTTAAAAAGCAATTGTATACTTTAAGGCGCGCTCTCCCTGCCCATGCACAACAAATTTGTTCGATCAGTCTTGAAACAAGTGCTGAAGAACTAAAAAAGAAATGTTGTCTCGCCTTAATGGGGTTTCGAAATATTAGTCCCTTACATTTCCTCCCCTTTCCCAAACGATGAGTGATAGCGAAACTACTCAACTACTTCTTTTCTCTCGTGTTAGCCAAGCGAATTTTACTGCTGGGACACTATATGTGACAGCGATAGGGCGCCCTCCTGACATTACTCTTACAACAGATTACTTGTCAAGGGACATGAGTAAAATTTTCTGAACATCAATTGCAATATGCATCTTGTAAAGTGAAGGGTGCTAGATGTTTTTCTTACTGTAAATCGTATGTACACTCTGCAACATGAGTGGCAGTCACCGAGATAGATCCGACAGATGATTCAATCCACTGAATCTTTCTTATCACGATTTTGAGAAGAGAAAATCTTTAAGATGCATAAACAGCGATTTACTAGTGAAACTTGATTTATATATTTGCGTATTTGTGATTCATGTTTGAAAATCATTTATTTCCCTAATATTTCAAGTGCACAAAAAATATAAATAAATAAAAAAGATTTGCCTCCATGAAGAAGATTTTAGAGCCTGCAGAGTGACATTTTTGCACGGCAAAGATCATACGGCAAAGACCGTAAGCATTGGAGGCACTATGAAGAAGCTTTCCCCACGAGTCAGTCTACAACAGGTCAAGTTCCAATTATAACGCCCTTTGAAATTATTTTCTCGGGCAGAAAGTACTATTTCAAAATTTCGTTTTTTTTGTTCCTTTTTATACCGCAGTCATCAATGAATAATTGAAGTCTAGGTATCCAATTTAAAGCCAATAAGTATAACTTTAAACATAGATTTCTGCACTCCTTTGCCAGTAACTGAAGCTACAGTAAAATTACTTTCTTTCGCTACAGAGTGTAAGTGAGTATATTTGAAGTGCGTTTTGAGGGACAAAAAAAAAATTAAAAATGGGAGTAAAACATGAGGCAAGAACGAGTCATTCATTTAACTAAATATAATCTTTAAGTTGTATCACCCCAAGAATGACTTAAAATTTCTGCATCATCCATAAGGGACTGCTCACCATTAACGCAAGAAACGCTGTTATAACAATCTGCTTCCCAAAATATATTTTTTTTAAATTACCGAGATACTACATTTATTCCTTCTAGAGTTGTCAACCAGACTCGTTGAATTGTTTGTTTGTTCATGAATGAAATCTTTTATAAATATTTTTAAAAAAAGTTTTGCTAATCGAGTTTACAAAATATTCAATTTTAATTCTTTAAAATTAAAAATTCAGGAAAAGGAATATTTTCAAATTCTAAAAATAAACATGTTTTTAAGTTTCGATAATGGAAAATGAGTGTCTGTAATTAAGAACTTCAGTATGTGATATTTTAAAGATAGTGATATATTCCCTTTTTAGCACATTTTTAAAGTGCAATATTTAAAAAATAATAAAGTTAGAAGAAATGAAAACATGATAACATATTAGATCCAAATAATAAACAGAAACAAAAAAAATTTAAATTTAAAAAAATGAAGGTCAATTTTTTTTTGCCTTTGAGTTGGGAAAGCTTTAATTTTAAAGAATTGTATCAAAAGATTTTTCTTCCTAAAGTCGCTGCGCTAAAGTACACACTGACCATGAAGGCAAGGAGGTTTGCGTGCTCCAAAGAAGCCGAGGGAATTGAAGGTGCAGCACTGCTATTCAATTGGCGAATATAGAAACTAGTTTTTTTATTTTCATTTTCGTTTTAGTGACATTTCAATTTATATACTTGCAGATGAGTACATAGGGACGTTTACTTGTTGAATTGGCGTCACCGAACTGACGGTAAACTATTTTAAAGTATTTTCATGTGTTGAAAATGTGTTTTCATTCTTCATTTCTTTGATGCGCAGATTTGTTCAGATGAGTTCTTACGTAACTGTCATTGGAATTTATAATGATTCGTAGTGGCTGATAATGCTATACTCCCCTTCAAAAATTCCCAACATCTAATGGCCCTGTATGTTACCTCCGTACGAGATACAAACTGGTATTATTGCAATTTCAAAATTATGATCGCCATAAAAAAAATATTGTAAGGCATTGATGGTGCAAATAGAATTTAGTACAGCTACTTTTTTTACGAATTTTGCTAATATGCACAATAATGCACAAAGGTCACCTGCAAGCTGTTCTTCTGGGTTATTCTCTAATCTTCATATAAAATAATTCTCGATTAATTCGCAACATATTCTATAACTACATTTAATTCTTCCCCGGATTCGCTTAACACTTCCAGATTTTTCTCCCCTGGTTTTTTTGAAGAGATTACGACTTCACAAATTCAGTCCAATTTGTGTTTACTACCACTTTTGCAACTGTTCTATTAATAGTTTCGTATGCGAATCTATTTAAACATTAAAATCCGACTGTTTTGTATGCTTATATGAATAAGGTGTTAGTTAGGTTTAATAAGAATAAATTCTGCGTCACATTCATCTGAAAATCGGGATTTGTACTCTTGGGAAACGTAGAAGTGCAAAACCGAACGTAAAACATACATTCATGCATTCGTTAACATTACTCAGTGTTGTTTTCTCCGTATTAACTTGAAAATTTTCAAATTTAATGAGTTTTAAGGCAATACTGTTCTTAGGTTTATGCAAATTTATCTTTTAAAATATGGGAATAGGCCTTATGGATGAAACATTTTTTATTAAATCTGTAAATTTATAATCTGTTCAAAACAAGAACAGTAAGTAAGTATGCTGCCAAAATTATAATCTTGCATGGAGAAGTCACCCACTGGTGATCTTCCTTTATTATATTACACACTTGCAAAAAGAACATGTTGACAAAATATTTGATGTTTGACTTTATTACAATATTAACAATATTGTATGCGTTTCATCAGCTTTTCCCGTTTTCCCGTTTTCTTCTGCCTTCTCTTTCCAGTGTAAGAGGTGTACGTGGCATATTTGTCCTAAATAAAAAACATCTATGAACATTGAGGATTTAATGTTAATGGAACTAAAATGTAATTCTTAAAATCATAATACATAGTGCTATTTAATTTGCCGAATTTTTTCTTGAATATATTTAATAATCAGAACATATATCTCTAAACTAACCTTTATTTCAAGTCCCTCTGCGCTATTTAGCTGCACCAAGATGTACGCAGAGTGAAGGTTAAATCTATCAAAACAAAATATGGAAAATAAATTTGTTGAAAAAATGCATGCTTATATTATAAATAACAGCAAAATAGAGTGAAAACAGTTTAATTTAGGTCTGAAGAATAACAAATACAAATATATTAGAAAGAATTTTAAGAGAAAAAGAAACTCTTAAAAGGAATAGAATCTTAAGAAAAAACTTTAATGGATTATTTAACATTAAAAAAAGAACTTTTTGTCCTAAAAAATGAATAAAAAGACAAACATGAACATGAGGGTTTAATGTTACTGGAACTAAAATTTAATTCTTAAAATCTTAATACTTGCAAATAACAGGAATTTCGAAATTTTTATGGGCCAAGATACAAACGACTGTGGCACATTTTAGTGTAAAAAAAGATAAAAGTGAGCCATACAAACAATGTAATCTACTGCACATATTGGAGTATGATGGCAGAATGCAATTGACGTGCAATGTTACGCGATATTACTAACCTTTAACCACTGGTAAACCGCACCGCACTGCACGCACATGAAACTATGCTATTCTGCTGCACCAACACGGATGCAGAATTAAGCCATGTGCTCGTAAAAAAACTTGTACCTACCAATTCAAAATATCAAATATAAGACATTAATATAAAAATTGCACAGAACTTATCTCTGCGTGCGATATAATCGGATACAATATACAATATACAATATACTTCGCTGTTAGCCAAATTCGCTGCCACTTCTCTGTAACTAAATTCGCTGTTGAAACGCACCGAACCGCACGCGGCACCCAGAAAAATGTATTGGTGTGTTGGTGCATGCGTACGCGGTTTTAAAATTCGCTTTCAGCAGTTACAGGTTCGCCAACTCAAATTTTGCGAAGAACGTTGAGTTCTTGTTACAGTTATTTTTTTTTTGAATACCTTATTACACTTTGTTGTTAGTCTAACTCAGTGAACCTTTTTTACATTCAAACTTTCATTGTTCTATTTGTTTATATTTGGCCATGCGCTCCTGCGTATGTGTGTGTTTGGTCGTGCTGCCTGTACAGAGATTGTACTCATCAGCATGTGTGTGATTTTAAACATGGGGCAAAAAACAATCTATCTTAACTCTCCATCCCCCAGATGAACTGGTGATAGGAGAGAATGGCGTATGGGAAGCGTGAATGGATGGGTGATGTTTTGGACATGAAAAGATGGGTTAATTTATTAGGTCTAGATTTAGAGAGATTATTTTGTTAAAGGAGGGTATTGTGGGATGAAATATGTATCTTAATTAAGGTGTAGGAGGGGATCACAGGTTATTTTAATGCAGGTGAAGTTTTAGGGCTGGGAACATGTCCGACGGGTTATTTCTTTAAAGGGGTTTTAGATGGGTTATTTTATTGAGGGTACTGCGTCGCGATTGGTTGTTTAGTTAAGGTATTGGTAAAACTGTATATGGTGTATGGAGATTGTTGGAAAAACGGGACATTTCTGGGTTTTATGGAACTCACGTCGTTTAGTAGAGAGGTATGCCATTTCAGAAGTTTTGAAAAGTCGTGAATGTAAGTGCTGGTTGTCAGATGCTTGGTCGTATGGTCTACGTAGCTATATTGTGGGAGAAGGTGGAGGGAGGGTGAATATTCGCGGGTGGCGCTTCCTATTGTGAGAATGGTTCTGTTATGATATGCGATGGGTTCGAAAAAACAGAAAAAAGGATTGTTT